>OY293304.1:13622703-14268015 GCA_958502075.1 Orchestes rusci | reverse complement strand
GGCCGAAGAAGAGGGTTCCAGGTTGGGGATTTGGTTTGGCTTCACAACCCACATAGTCGACGGGGCTTATCCCCAAAACTGCAAAGTTCTTGAGAGGGCCCGTATGAGATTCTGGAGCTAATCAATGACGTCGTCTACCGGATAAAGAAACCGCCACGAGGGAAGCCGAGGGTTGTTCATTTTAACCGTTTGGCCCCGTATGCTGGAGACCATCAGGAAGCTGACGTGAGGCAAATCAAGTCACCCGAAGTGAACATGTCCCTGAAAACCTTCATGTCCCTATATTCCGAAGGCATGGCAATTCCGAAGATGACGAACGACCAACTGGACTGGAGAGTAGTAAGGGGCATGCTGGAGGTGATCTTCAAAGATAGTGGTATTGACATCCTGGTGTGCTGCTATCCTTCCCGGAAGACAAACCAGAGGACAGTGGACTGCTACTTCCATAGGACATCAGGCTGCCGGTTTGGGGACAGTTGCCGATACCGGCATGAAGGCAATTCGGGACGAAATGCCTTGAAATGGGGGCAATGTGACGAAACATGTCTTCAGCGGTGTTGGTGAATGCGCCAGGACCACATTGTGTAGAATCGATTTGTACCTTCTGGTACAATCTAGCGAAACCAGAGGGCGGAGCAGATTTCTACTATATTCTACAGAGTTCTATACAATGCGGCTGTATTCGGGAAGTTTCAGCGAGAAGGGTATTTAATGAGGTACGCCATTTGAAGTAAGATAGTTATTGATTAGCCGCGAGATATAAATCGTTAAAACATAAATACGCGGCGATTGCAATATAGATTATTTGTAAAAAGTAAATTCTGTACAAAGTGACTTGTAAAATAAATTAGTTAAAGCTGAACAGTGTTTTCTATAGCCAAATTCATTACAATAAGAACACGATCTACGTTCATTATAGAAAAAGAAAACCGCAGCCATCTACTACAGTATTTTTTATTGAGCACCCTTTACTTAATGTTGCATTGTGAAATTGACATTTTATTATCAATCTTTGTAGCAATAATTTTAGGTTGTACTATCTGTTTCAATCCCGCACTTTATCTATCTTTGGTCTAGTATAGTTGTCCTGTGAATCAAGATATTTGAATTGGGTAACTCTATTAATGTTTGTTGATTTATTTGCAGGGAAGTATCAAGGTGCGAATGTAGGCTGAATAACATAAATGTTGTGCTAGTGACATTCATTTTCAGGCTTATTTCCTGTCCTGTCGTATTTCTGTAGTCCAAGAATTCCTTAGACCTCAGGCCCTAAATATGCCTATATAACATATCTTTCCTTTAGAACTGCGAACCGCAATCCGACCAATTTCATACAAAAAATTATGTGTATACAGGGTGATTCACGTATATCGTCTGTTACAAGTATTTCGAGAACGGCTTTTCCAAATTTGGTATGGTATTGGTATTGGTATTGGTGGGGGGGCAAACCACTGCCCGGCGAGTAGGCCGTAAGACCAACCCCAGGATCAATGCAGTTCTAAATAAGTTGATGATGAAGAACATCACCTAGTTATATATTGAACTAGCAGGACCAATTAATTTAGGCTGACTATTAAACTTTTCGACTGTCAGTAATTGATAATACTGCAGTCTACTCAGTAGCGTTAGCCAGTGAGAGTGCCACTAAATACACATCATACTAAATGTGTTTTAGTATCATGCTAAATACAGAACAGAAAATAATTTCTGCTCACCGCGGGGATCGAACCCACGTCAATCAGAACTAACGGTCTCTCAAGCCGGCGTATTACACGCTCGGCCACCGTAGCCCCCAAATTTGGTACGAGTCTATATGAAAGTGTGATGCATCTCGTGAAAATATCTTGATGATTGCGGCGTTGGCGGATATAGGTACAATTTTTTCCTAGTAACATTCCCATTTTGAATAGAATAGTATTTTATTTGATTATAGAATTCTGAGTAACTTCTATGAAATATGTTATATTATTATGTCTAATGATGTTAGTTTTGTGTATTTTTTTAAATATTTTTTGTCATTTTATTCAAAAAATGACATATGTCATTGATTTTTTAAAATAAGATTTCTCAGTGACAGTAGCTGCATTCTTTCGAATCGATTTTTCTGATAATGAGTGATTATCACTTATCACATGATTCGTTCTTTTGAGCATGTTACGTTGTCACGTGATTATTTGATCCAAACGCGTTTTGATTCGAGAATCAGTACCCGGATTCCGTGTGCCTGTGGAATTCTAGCAACATGTCGCTTTCTCATCATTTTACACAGAGATCGACGTGTTGCCATGGAATTCCACAGTACACGGAATCCCGCCCCAGTTGTGGAAGAAAGCGGGTAGTGAGTAACTGAGGCGTCAAAATTTGACAGCTGTCCATTCAAATATGAAAGTATACACAGACTCTTTCAAATATTCCATAAATTATAGAAGGTGTTACAAAAAAACGTTCAAATATTCGCAAATGAAATAGACTGAGACTCAATTTGGTCAAATGGAACACCATGTATTTTATGTTTGCAATTTTAATCTAGGCTGAGTTATCAACTTTTTGGTTTCTAGTGAAATGTCTAGTAAAACATCGAAGAAATTTTATGTTGAAAAGCTGCGTACGAATGCATAATATTTCCATAAACAAAAACACTACAGCCAACAATCATTTCAATGTAGGTACCTATTAATAAAATAATGAGTCGAAGTATCAAACAATATTGTGATCCAAAAAAAAACACTGTTAATAATTCATTGTGTCTGACACTGTCTGATAAGATTACTTCAAATATTGAGAAGCTTGGCTTATCAGAAAGTCACAAATATCCACAAAATGGATATAAAATCGGAATTCATCTATCGAGTACCAGGATATTAAAAAATAAAATTTGAAATGAAAAAATAATGAGTATCAAAATGAATTTCATTACGTTGAACAAAATATTTCTGAGTCACACAGTTAAGCAATAAAAAATGTAGAAGTAAATCATAATAAAGATATTTCTTCTGAAAATTGGGGTAATAGAAATACAACTGTTATTTTTCATAAGAAAATTGTGCTAACTGAATTTCCAAGAGACAGCGAAAGTAAACAAACTACACGTGATCAGACAAGGCGGAAGGATTGGACAAGTCACATGTGCTTGTTTATTTCACGTGACTTTTCAATTGCTTTGTTTAATAACGTGTATTTTGTTCACCTCGAATGTTTCTTGGTTTTGAACATGGTTTAGTATTTAGGTAACTCACCTATTCATGAACTAGCTATAACCACAATCAGAGATTTTAACCGAAATAAATGTTGATAAAATATTAACCGGAATGATTATTTGAAAATTATGAAAAAAAAAACTTGAGAATGATCATCCTCGAAGAAATAACATGGTCGCTATAAGTGAATATTCAAGAATAACTTCTAAGAGGTTTTAAAACCTCTTCAAGAAACTTGAGATGTCTACACATGCTGAAGAGATATACCCTCAATGTTAGATCATATGAATACTTCATTAACTACAGAAAATTAGTTAAAGCTGCTAAGCGGATACATTTTGAAGACAGAATTGGCAAAGCTGCAAACAAATCCAAAGAAAACTGGAGAATTGTGAATGAGCTTAGGGGTACCTCAACCAGAACTCAAGTGACAATGGATTGTGATCTCCTAAACCAATATAATATTTCAATTGCTGATCAGCTAAATAATGACCTTCCATCCTCAACCGACCCAATAACTCCTTTCACACCCAGTGTTCCATACAGATGTGAATGGGATCAAATCTGTGATTCATGGTATCAAGAATAAGAATGCAGCTGGATTGGATGAAATATCGATCAGATTATTTGAATGTCTTCCTGATGAAGCACTGGATGCACTAGTTTCTTTCACCAATCATTCCTTTGATGTAGGAGTTTTCCTCGACTGTCTCAAGATAGTTATGGTTGTGCCTCTCCACAAGGGTGATGATACTGATGATCCCGGAAATGTTCGCCCGATATCTTTGCTTCCTACCTTGTCAATAATGATTGAAAAACTCATTGGATCAATGATCAGGTCATTTATTCATCAACACAGTGTCCTGAGTTCATCACAGCATGCATTTCAAGAATCGAAGGGTAGAGCATTCACATGTCACTGACTGAGGGATGTGCCGCGACTGCTATTCTTTGTGATTTTTCAAAGGCATTCGACCGTGTGAGTCATAAAGTGCTTTTGGAAATACTCTCTCACTATGGTTTCAGAAGCATATCACTTGAGTGGTTTGAATCTTACCTTTCCAACAGAACTCAGGTTGTGAGAACTGCAGGAAATATTTCTAGTGACTTGTGTATGAGACATGGAGTACCTCAGGGGTCAGTATTGGGACCAATTCTCTTCCTGTTATACATAAATTACCTTGCCACCATCAACATCCAGGGAAATGTCACCATTTTGAATAATGGTATGCCGAGATTTTGGACCGATTAGGTAATGGTGTAACTCAAATGTGCTTTCACTAAATATTTAAAAAAAACTAGTATAGTCAACTTTAAATTTGATTATAAATCCATGGACCTTGAAGATTGTTGCCTGGAGCAAAAACAGAGCATCAAATACCTTGGTCTTGTAATTGATGAATGGCTCAAATTCCATGAACACATTCAGGTCCTTGGTAAAAAAATAGCAAGGGGGTGCTTTGCTGACCGAGTTGTTGCCAGTGAACTGGGAGAATCAGCTGCCAGATAAGTGTACTACTCACTTGTGGAGAGCCATCTTTAGCCTTTTGGGGATTTTGCAACATATCAGATTTCTCAACTGTATTTATACTCCAAAAGAGAGCTATAAGATGCATCTATGGAGTGAAGTCAAGGGAATCATGTAGGCCATTATTCTTGGAACATGACATACTCACTTTACCGTGTATTTTTACTCTGGAAACATTAGACAAACTAATCAGCCTCTACCTATTCCAAGGACTACTCTGACTAAACATCCAGTCATGTACGAAAGCATTAAAATTCATAATCACCTTCCCGCTGAAATCAGATCTTCTGAAGCACTCCACATTTTCAAGAAGAGAGTTGCCATCATTTTGAAGAATGAAGCATATTATAACATTTCCGGATACTTCGAGGATAACTTTGATACTAATGGTATGCGCAGTGTTGATACTTTTCCTGATCTTCAACATCATACCCACTTTTATATTATGAACTGTTTTTTGTTTTTCATATTAGTTTGTATTATTTTTTAATGTTTATCGATATTTGTTTTTGCTCATACTAGTTTGTGCTGTATATATTGTATTTAATCATTCCATCATTTTTATTTTTAAATTTCTAGCCTTTTATAATGATTATTGTTGTTGAATTTGCTTTGTGAGCGAATACTTTGTATTTCACGCAATAAAGCTTTTTTGATTTGATTTGATTTGATAATAAAAAAATAGTTTTCGAATAAAGTAACGAACTGTTCAAAATGAACTTGAGATGACAATGAGTTCTTTCTTCAATTAACCATTAATCATCAAAGAGCTTGTGGTTGAATAAAAATAAATAACTTTAAATAATAAAAAAAAAGATCAAGAGATACATTGCCAAGGAACCAAGTAAATAATATTATGAGAATGTTTTGATAGTTTGAGCAAAAGGTATAAAGCCAAAAAAAAAATCAAAACACTCTCGGATAGACAGGCGAAATACTCAAAAAATGGACGTGCATTGCGTGATAGTTGAAACGTATGCATTATTTTGACCTAGATAATCATTCACGCAATAGTGACTTTTTAATTAGTTCTTGCACCGATCCGATGATTATCGTCAACCATTACGTAGCCAGTGTCAATGTGTTCGATGAGAGTTCACATTTTGTAATCAGCTCTACAGATTGTTTACAAAAGTAATTCAATGTTATCAATGATAAAAACACCTCTTCACATTTACTGATACTTATAGATCAGTCCTCATTTCGTTAATTATTAGTATCCATTTCATTAGCTTGTAGTATAGTTTGTCTGAGTGTTTTGTTTTTTTTTCATCAACAATGAAGCTGTATGAGTTTAATAGCTTCATTTTGATTCTTTTTGTCATGAGATGTGAGTAAAAATTTTGTATTACTTTTTTTTCAATATTTTCCTTAGGTATTGTAACAATGAAGAGTTCGTCAAAACATTTTATTCAATTAATAGTTTCGTCGTTGTTGATTTTTTGTACATTTCAAATTGCTCATGTGATTGCGGAATAGCAGAAGTAGCTACTTGCCTGTATTTGCTAAAAATAAATGACAGATATTTTGCCAGATGCTGTCAAAACTCTGAAGCAATGTAGGTCAAATGATAATGTCACGAACAAAGCCCTAATCTATACAAACAATGCTCAACTATGTACAAAGTTGGTATTGCAAAAATCTGTTTTGATGCACTTTGCACGACTTCAAGTGCACAATAATATCAACATTGTACGGATCCGTATGCACAAAGCTATGCGCTAGCTTCTTTGAACATGACTGAGAATCAATTATCCAAAAAAATCGATCTCGTGTAAAAATTTGTCTTATTTACTGATGTCAAATTCAAATTAAGTTAGTTTTGGGTTTGACAAGTTTTGGTTAGATTTTGTTTGTCGCAAAAAAACACACATTTTGTACGTGTTTGCACATTGCATGCTTAACGTCAAGTTTGACTTATAAAATGTTGATTTTTCTACATTTCAAAAGAGAAAAATTGTTTTGCGGAAATATTGTTGTTCACCTTAAAAAAAAGCAAATTCGTGTTTCCTGATAGTGTTCATACCCTTTTGAGGTAAATAATCCTTTGTTCATGAAGACAACATTGCATACATGGATTCGTACAATACTGACATTGTGGACAAGACGTCGAGCAAACTGCGTCAGAACCAAAAATGTTTTGGACTTCTTATGGATGAGGTCTGTTATTGGCGATTGACTCCATGATTGGAAAAAGTCAGTTGTTACGTCAGTCGCCGGAAATAATAACGACGTACAAAACGTCGTCGCATACTTGAAACTCGCGAGACTGGTCCATTCAGCGCGGGATCGTAGCCACTACCGAACAATCGATAAAATTCTCGAGTCGCCAACGCTCAACCATCAGCTGATGTGAGAATATTAATGAATTGAGGAATTGACGATATAAGGGAGCGCATCAAAGTCTGTTATTTGAGTTGTGAATTATAATAATGAAAACGAAGTGATAGTCGATTCCTTCGCGCATTTGGGTATTTATGATTAATTCATAAGCACATACAAATTTTTATTGGGGTCGTCCTAGTTATTAAGGGAGAGACAAGGGGTGAAAAAACGTATTTTCAAGATTATCTCGCTAGGGGTGGATTTTATAGCAAATTTTCTGAAGGATCAAAAAGCTCAAGAATAAGTGTCTTAGAGGCGTCTTGCATTTTCAACAACCCCTACGAAATTACTACCCCGTGAAGTGAAAATTTTGGCAAAAAAAGAGGTTTTCTGTTTTGCTTATACACACAGTCGTCTATCAAAAGTTCTATATCTAGTCTATCAAAAGTTCTTCAATCGTAGTGTGATTTTTAGGATGGGTTTAATTTTTGCCCCTCTTTCCAATAGAGTTATATATTTTTTTCTAAAACCACTTTTGAAAACCGTCAAGCGTGGCTTTCTTTTTTCTTTCAAAGGTTCAAAAGGCATAATGACTTTTCATGAAAGAAAAAGGTCCAAGCACCTCAACTGAGCAAAAAAATCATTTATGCGTGACCAGATTTTTAGTATCTGTAGAAAAGGGGGAAAAACAGGGGCTCCAAGACTTTTAACGCTCTGTACTACGTAAGCCTCATGTGCTTAATTTTTTCACATGGGAGAAATGCATGTACAGGCTGATTCATTAATTTTCAGTGACAGGGTGCCAGTTCTCGTAAACTGTTCATCATAGAGACCCAGGAAAAAAAATGTATAGTAATGTGCCCAAGAGAAAATGCTGGAAATATATTTAAAGTTTCTAAGATCCCCGCAAGGGGGCGTAGGGTTTCAGTGAAAACAGAAAACGGACATATTTTCGAAATTTTCCCATTGAAATACCCAAAAAAGAATATGGAAGCAGATTATTTGGGACGATATCCTCGACTTGTCTCTCTGGGTTGTCAAATAAGACAGCTACAGCACGACAAACTCGATGTTACTAAATTGCCTATAACTTGAGATTTCCTCAACCGATTTGACTGTTCTTTGGCTCATTTTGAAAGAGAAAATCTGCTCTATCTGGTGCATGTACTTGAGATCAATTGCATTCGCTTTAGCCGACGACACAACATAGATTGTCAAAGTTAAACCGGTTTTAGGGGTTTATTCAAAATGTTCAAATACAAACCCACTAATTAGATGCCTCCATTGTGTTATCTGAAAAATCTCCTTTTACCTATAAAGATAATGTTTCCATATCTTTTGAAATAAAATAATTATGGAGACTTCAGGAATCCCTTGAGAAATACTTTTGAAACCACTCCTGTAAACTTGGAAGTGTCAAAAAGATCGAGAGGAGTGCCTTGCCCACGACCCGAAGATGCGGTGAGCATTTTGATTACTTGCACTGGTTTTTTGTTTTTTTTTTGTGTTGATTTGAATTTTTTCATATTTTTGAAATAAGATTTTTACTGGTCAATCGTATTGTTTCTGACTTGAAACGCACTTTATTCTACTTGACAGCTGCCCGTACAAATAAAAAACGAAAAAACGAGGCATTCTCATTTATAGGTTTTTCCAAGGGTTTTTCTTTTCCACATTAACTCAAGAACACGTTATCTATAATATGATTCCAAACAGAATTATATTTTCAGGAGTGCTTGTGGTCTGCCTCCTGAGCATCCAACCAAAAAATTTGACCCAAAGACGTTTTGCGCTGAAGAGGTGGTTTCCTATAGAGGACTGAAAACTAAACAGCTTTGCCTGATAACATTTTATGATAGCTCTTATAAATACTAAACGAGTTATAACACATCAAATGACGAAAATAAGCTGACAAGGGGTGGTTTTAAAAATATTTTTTTGCAAAAAAAATATTTTGATGAAAGTTTCAGAGAATCAAAGGTTGAACAACTTCTCCTCATAACTTTTTTCATGATTCCTAGAGAAAATTCCCACCCCTGATGCCAGCGGAATTTTGTCATTTGATGCGCTGTAACTTATCAAGTGTTACAGCTGTCAAAACATTTTATGAAACAAAGCTGTTCAGTTCTTGATCCTCTATAACTTTTATTCAGAAACCACTCTTCAGCGCAAAACGTACCAGCAGTTCGAGTCAGATTGGTTGGATGCCCAGGAGACAGTCCACAAGCATCCCCGAAAATATCATACTGTTTGGCATTTTTTTTGCCGACCCCTATAAGCCGACGAAAACTTTACTGGGCTAATCTTACACGAATCAGAACAAATCTGAAGTCTATCTTTTTGACATAATATTCAAATTTACAGGGGCCGTTTCAAGAGTATTTCTTGAGGGATTCCAGATGAAGGCTTCTTAACTCTTCTATTTCAAAAGATATAAAAAAAAGATCTTTTTGAAGGTGTTAGGAAATAACACGATGGAGGCATCTATTTAGTGGGTTTGCATTTGAAAATTTCGGAAAAACCTGAAAAACAGAATTGAGTCTGACAGGGATGCGTTTGTCCATTCAGAAAATGTTTCATCTTTCAAAATATATAAAAATTAATATACAATTACATTCGATTTTTTTGAAAAAAACTCAAAAATATGCTTTCATTTCAGTTAATGCCATCTAGCGGCGACGGCGAAAGTAACAAATTCAAAATCGAATAAGCATTTTGTAGTGCAGATTGTACTCTTTCATAAGAGTCCAAGCAAAACGGGGGAAATCTCCGTTTGTTTAAAAAAAAATTAAAATTTCCCCCACCGCTTTATTTTGATAGATTTAAAAAAACGTTTTAGATTAAAAGTGTAGGTAAATAGTCAGTGAATATGAAAATAATATTATCGATTCATAATCATTGGGCAAAATTCTATAAGAATCCTGTTTTTCCACTTGGTGTTGGTTTTTACGCCCCCTAGCGACCATTCCAGAAACTATAAAATATTTTCCAGGTTTTTCTCTTGGCCGTTCTAGTGATAAAATTTTTTGCCGCAAGCCTCTACGAGGATCAGTTTCTGGGGCATGGCCGCTCGCTCTCCTTAACTGATCAGCCTGTACATCAGGGTGACCTATTTTTATCCGGCAATATTTAAAATTCAGATTCTATCAAATAAAATGAACATGTTTTTAACTCCTTGTCAGTTTCGATATATACACCTTCAAAGATTGTTCAACATTTATTGATTTTAAACAGTTGAACTGCATTTTTTTCATTAACAAAGTCAAGTTGAGAATCACTTTTTATTTTAATCTAAAACGGGACAAAATGTCCTGTCGAACCATCACAAAAACCACTCAAAGAATGATTGCCATGGTGTTCATTTTTTGAAGCTTGTAAAGTCAAAATTGTAATTTTTTTAATGTCTCCGTTTTTGAATGATTATGAACAAAGAAAAAACAAAAATACGAATTTGCTCGTTTCCGTAAAACCTGCTCTCCATATTGAGTTTTGGTTAGCGTTTGAAAAAATCTATTGTTTTATCCTCCTTATACGACCTATCCCATATTTTTGCTTTAGTAATCATCAAATTATCAAATACATTGAGGTGATTTTGAAAACAATGGATGAAGGAAGATAGACTTGCTCAGTGGTTCAAGAACCGAGTATGAATCCGTCTAGTCAAGAGCAGTCTTCTTGATCTGCCGCTCGATCTATGTTTTCGTAAGTCAATCGACACAACTTATTACTGCCTTGTTTTTAATACTTTTCTTCAAGTAGAGGCTCGAAAAGTAAATAAATAATAAAACCATCAATATTAATTTGAGTACCTATCCAATTACTATTTATCTTTATAATAAAAAAATTGTGTTTTATCTTATCTAAAAATATTTCACCACAATTGCTTTATTATTTTGCAAATATCGGCATATTCCTCGTTTGAGAACACTTGACATTTTCGTATTTTTCCTTCTGTATGTACATTATTCCTTCATAAAATTTGCGAATAAATCCACTCCCATTAAGATGATCATGAAAATGAACCATTTGAGCCCTTTTCTCCCCTTAAATGGGCAGTGAATAGCAGAATATCAAATTTTATTTGATATGGAGAACTCAATGAAATAGTTTATTGTAGTCCTAGGCGGTAAAGTGGTATTTCTCCAGGCTGAAAGAAGAACTGTACGGGCGAGCTTTAGGGAGGCCGGACACTTCTTGAAGCCTGGAAGTAGTTATTTTCCTAACAAGTTCGCAAAGTGATGCTTTTCCGCACGCAAAAGCAGTTAGACGAACGACGTGAAGCGGAGTTCGGATATGCTTTGAGGGCGAGAACGACACTTTGCGAACGTTTTAGGAACAATATTTTTTCTACGAGCGTTTACAGATTAGACACGAAAAACTTTAGATAATATATCATTTGAACGCACATAAAAACAAAGAACACCTTGAGAAAAATGATTATTTATGGTTAACAATATGAATATTGAAAGAACAGTTTGTGGTGGCAGCTGGAAATTGGATAATATGAGCATAATCAAAATCATAATTGTTTTATTTTGTATTTGAAATGCAAGGGCATGTCCGATCACTGTTCATAAGATTTTCTATTTTGTCGCCTTATTCCCTGCTATTGGCAACACTGTTTTAATTTGACATAACACTCTAGACAGCTGCGTCAATCGCTTAATCAGTCAGTCAGTTTTCGTTGAATCGTTCATACTTTTATAAATTTGATTGTCCGTTTATGTACATGATCAGGTTTTTTTATGCCAATATTCAGCTCAAATCCTTAGAAAACTCACAAATGCCGATTGAAAGTCGTCATCATCAATGTTTGTTTACGTAACTGGCGAATGCGTTTTTAACGCAAAAAAAGAATCATGTGTTTCATTTTGACTGAAAAAAGTGAAAAGGGAACAGTAACAAGAACATTATTTTGTGCATAACAAAGTGCATTATCTACAGTTTGGTTGGTATGGAAACAAAGTTCAAAACAACAAATTGGTAGGTAGTTATTTGAGTTGACATTTGAGTGCGGGACATGTTGACATGTCAGTGCAGGAAAGAAATTTTCCGCACTAGTACGGGAAAAGGCTACTTTACACACGCAAATGAGTGTGCGGAGTGGTTTCTTTGCGCACGCTCGTAGAAAAAATCACTTTAACGCCGTGGTCTACACATTATTTTTTTGCTGACAACATTCTACCTAACAGTGGATAATAGTATTTCCTACTACTTACTTCAAAAAACACGGAATAGCTGATCATTAAAAACATAACTATCTCACATAATTTTCATGTTCCAGAAAATATTCAATCTCATTAGAGTTTATTCATAATTAATCCTCATCAACGATATAGCTTTAAACCGTAATTTGACAATTTACCTGGTAGCCAAGGCGACAATCAAAGCCATTCATCCAATATTTTCAACTTGGCAACACTGCTTCAGTCAGCTTTTAGAGCCAAGCCAAAATTGAGATAGCAGAAGTCAAAACAAACGATGACATTGAAATGTGAACTTTAGTTCGTATCCTGAATGTATAGGATTCAATCAACTCAGAATATATAAGAAACATCGGAATAAAATGGTAATTAATTGAATATTAATTTGTAGGTATAACTTTTATGCTACAATCACATGAATTCAGAAAATAATCTTGTAACGCCCTCTATCAGAAATAGCTGGAAAAACATTTACCGCCTTGACATTTTCACTACTTAGTCGGCCTGGCCTTAGGAAGTCCCACTTTCTCGTTTTTTTGGCGTCAGTAAAATTCAGTTTTAATATCGTGTCGGCAGAAATAGTTTATTATCAAACGAGCGGGGAATGGTACATATTACTCACGATGATGAAGTTTGCGAGCCGTAGGCGAGTAGCGTAATCATCTGAGTGAGTAATATCCTTTTCTCGCGAGTAGAATACTATTACTTTTCTATGATTATTCAATAATTGAAGCGAAGTTTGAAAAATTCAAATTCATTTGGACGGCAATTTTTGAAAACTAGTGTACTTAAAGTGAGGTTAGGTTGTTAACACAATGTGACAATGACTATAAAACAAGTATGGACGGTCAAATGAGCTGTTTCAAATTTATGCATTTGAAGCTTGACATTTTGTCGAATGTCCTGATGGGCTCTAAGGCCAATGACACACGTGGATACTGAATCTGAGATACGCGAATCTTGGATTCAGATCATGCATATACTTAAATGGAACTGTTCACATGCGGCTGAGCGTCAGATACAGTATCCGGATACAGAAAATCTGCGTCTTGCACCTTCAGCCGCCGACGACGCCAATATGTGTTCAAATGGAAGTATAGGATACAGTTGCCGCTATTTTTATTCCGAAATACCGTACCTCGCATACTGTATTTCAGATTCAGTATCCCCGTGTGTCACTGGCCTAAAACAGTGGAATAATAGGTCTGTTCGTATAACAATCACAAACCAGTCAGAGCCAATCAGCATTCAGCATTTGCAGTTTGCAAACTATTTCTGATTATTTTGACCAATCGATGAAGTGCTGATCGATTTGTGATTGTTCTACGAACAGACCTGGTGAGATTAGATCATTCCATTGGTTAAAAAATATTGAGTAATGAAAAAAAAGTCACTGGTATATGAGTAACGAGTTACATTAACCAAATCAAATCCAAATAAGCTTTATTGTGTGAAATACGAAGTATTCATTCACAAAGCAGAAATCAACAACAATAATTATTATCAAATACGCCATAATTAAAAAAAAAAAATATTGAATAAATATAATATCACACAGCACAAACGAGTAAGCGCAAACAATATCGATAACCGGTAAAAAAAATAATCGGAACTAGTCCAAAAGTAAAGAACAATACATATAAAAATGGGTAGAATATTCAAGATCGGAAAATTAACACTGCGCATAGACACAAGTATCAAAGATATCTTTGAAGTATTCGGAGACATTATTATAAGCTTTATTTCTCAAAATTATGTGAACTCTCTTCTTGAATATGTGGAGTGCTCCAGAGGATCTGATGTTGGCAAGAAGGTGATTAAACATTTTAATGCTTTCGTACATGACTGAATTTTTGGTCAGAGTAGTCTTTGGTATAGGCAGAGGTAGACAATAGAAAGGGGATGTATAATACATCTATTATTGAATAGTCACAGAAAAACGTTGTTACTTCTTATCCAACAATGGCCTAGTCATCAATAGAACAATCAACCGCGCTCATTTAACCAAAACAAGATCAGGTACATCAAGTCAAGGGAATATGCGGTATCCAAACTGTCTTTCAAGCTTATATTTGAACAATTAAAGAAATCTTCGAGAGGATTATTTGAAAAATGCAACCAGAAAAATCCTGACTCTTTATTAGAAAGACCAGATCTTTTGCGATCGTGATTTCATCTTTATTCAGATTCATTATCCCATCGTATCTTAAAACTTTTGATTGACAGACTGAATCTCTTCCTGCAACCGATGGAACAAATTTCCATCTAGTGGCTACAGTTGAACTATTGTCTGAGCAAGGTGCAATAGCATCGAAGTGCCACAGCAAAAAAGGCGTATCAAGTGAAAGGTTCTTCATTTTGTCGCGAGAGTTTCCTGCGCGCATAATCTAAACCATTGGACCTTGTCTAACTAATGCCGAAAAAACTTTGAAATCCCCCTCAATGACAGATAAAGTAATCTTCATAAAGGCGCGTATACAATAACGAGCCGTTAAGCGCATGCTATGCTTGTGATTATTAATTTCAACAAACAATCGATTTAGCCACCCGTGCGGCTCACAAACGTATACGCAGCTTGAGAAATGCATGGAATGAAGAAATCACGAATAGTCGGATCTAGTCTTAATCATTCTCAAAATGTGCGAGCGACATCTCTGGTTTCTGGTCATCTTTTAATTTCCGAGTATGTTCGCCTTTTTACAAAAAAGGGCTTAAGCTTGAGAGCACCCTCCACCCTCCTCAAACCAATTCGACAATAATTTAGAACATTCATTTCAGGTGACGCACTTCCAAATTACGCAAATCGTCTGAAACTGATGCAACTGAAGCTCAAAAATGAACTGAGAATCATTGGAGGTAGCCCAGCTGATATCAAAGACTATCCGTATCAAGTCTTGATGATGAATGATGCATGGAAAGGCCATCTGCGGGGGCTCAATTATCAATGAGAACTTCATTTTGACTGCTGCACATTGCATTTATGAGTGAGTACCTTCTTTTGATGTATCTAAATGTATTTATTAAAATAATGTGCAGCGAGTGTAGGCTTGAGAGCATCATCGATTACCAAGTCGATTACCATTCTGTTTAACGATACTCAATTAAAAATTACTGTGAATGTAGCGCCCATAGTGGCGGCTCGTGATGTGTAAGTATGGGTGTGCGCTACCAAAAAAGAATCTCAGGAAAAAATACGGCATATCCACCATCTCATTTGAATGATGGATGATTGATTCAAGGTTTGTGACTGAACTAAAATGAGATCAAAACATAATCGCGATGAACCAATTATTTATAGAATCGGTGAAATTATCGCTCCAGCAAAAAAAAACAAGTACATATTATAGTATTGTTTCGTGAAAAGAAATATCGATTATTACCCAACCCACCTCAGTAAAAGTATATTAATATAAAAACTGGAAGTCTTCAAAAGAATCTAATCTTTTAATAAAAAGTCCATACGTCGGTTTTTAGGCTAATATCAAAGGAGGAGAAGTTCGAAATCATATTTTGCACCGAATTTCCCGAATTCTCACTTCCAATAGGTAGCAACCTTCGAAGCACGAACAGCGTGAACCCAAGACATAATTTGTGGTACTCGTACTCGTAAACAATTAATAAATATTGAGTCTTACAAAAATCTTTGCAAAAGCCAAAAAAATATTCAACAAAATTCAGGAAATTCACCATACATAATCCTAATATAAGGTTGGGTTAAAATCATGATATTTAAACAAACAAGATATGATCACGCGCAGGTTTCGCTGACGTCATTGTGAGCCCAAACCTCAAAATTCATATGTTACCTAGGTAACTGGGTTACCATGATACCAAAAAAAAAACAAGATAAACTCACGCCATAATACAATAACTCTCGCACATCCCCCTCAGTTGTCATCACGTGACCTACCTCAAACCTATACAATTAATGTCACGTGGGGACGTCATGCGTGAGCCAGTTCAAATTTCGATCAGCAAATGGTTACTAGGTTACGGTATTGATGTTTTTCATCTAACCTCACTTTGGGCTCGCAGTGACTTAAGATTGTGCCGTAACTAGGGAATCGGAAATGCACGAACGTTAAACCGAATCGATCCCATATTGGTGACTTCGACGAGCTACATTTATTGTCGTTCCTGACATCGGTGTGTCATCTTAATGTCATAACATATCCGTATTTCAGGGTCTTGAAACTTTTTTCACCTAGTGTCGGCCGTTTTTAAACGTGCTTGAGGGTAAGTTATTACACAGCTTTTGGTATACAGTGAAATATCTTCTCATTGTTAAGTGTGAACCATATTTTATCTTTTTTTTTAGATGTGTATTTGAATCACGGAACCGAATCGGAGCCGAAGGACGTCATTTTTGTATGAATTCTGATTCGTTCGACTCCCGAATGTATAACGACGCAACCTTATCACTATCAATTAACCTTGCGCAGTGACGACATGCACGGCTTGGTTCTGATTTCGTCCAGCAATCGATCATATCTTGTTTGTTTTAGTATCATGGGTTAAAATCACTTGCGTGTCTGTTGACAAGAACCACGATACACATAGAGCGGTTCCGATAGGCCAATTATCTGTCCTGTCAAATTTTATGTATACGTCACACGCGTGCCATTACCAAGAAGAAAAGGCTTCTTCTTCTGCCATTAACTAAGGCTAGAGGTGTACGTATTTGATATTCATATCGTAATTTTGCTGGGTTTTTTTGTTTGTTTTTTTTTAGATTTTGGAGTAATTAAGAACTATACAAAAGGCCAAATAATCAACTCCAAAGTAAGTGAGTATTAGCATAATAATATTGATTTCAAGAAAAAGCAGTGACGAACTATTCTTTTTCTTTAAAAAAATTCAATACAAATCAAAAACAAACGCCACTGGTAGAGATTTTTGAAATTCTCTTCATCGAAAACTATAATAAAATGGTCAAAAGAAGTGTACCAGATTTTGTGGAGATATCTGGAGTGGTAGGACTGACAAAAATGGCATTTTTTTCTTAAAAATTCAACAACCTATATCTCGGAAACGATGCATCTGTGGACATAGTTTTATTTGAGAATTTTTCTTATTTTTTTGGCATTCCATACATTGTTAAAAGGAAAACTCTAACTTCAAATACACCCTGTATGTATGCACACATCGTTATTTGATTCTCAACTTTGAAAATGGGTAGGTATAAAGAGAAATTGCTTTTTCTGTCCTAATTTTTCAGAAAATACTTCGTTTGCGGTTTATTAGTCATCAACTATGGAGATGTTCAAAGTGATAAGTCGTTACATTTCCGTTTGTGTGATTATGAGCGCATGTAGTCCACACCCTTCTGGGATCTATGTTGCAGTTATTCATTAGCACTATTGCTTTATCGCAGTACATCAAATTAGAGGATTGTATATGATACATCATGTCTATAGGGATCTAGGGAACTACCACTCGTGACATTCAGGTGCGCAAAATTGACACACATTCAAATGCGTGTCCTTCAGAATTGGGGAATCATGCAATATGAATAGTGACATGATTAAGAACTTGAATTTTTTGAAAACTTAGATATTGTTTTGTTTTTTTTTAAACAATTTTCAACTAATTTTAGTGTAGTCAAATAATCTGACAATGTCAAAAAATTTTCAATACTAACAATAACAACAACTTTACTGGTGTCTCGTCGTAGTATTTTGATGTACAGGGTGATTCACTTTATATTGGCCTCCCTCTAGCTCATTCTATAGAAAGTTGTGGACAAAAGTTGTTTGGTTTAAACTTAATTTTTTTAATTAAGCAGCAGCACCTAATTTTGAAATTTTCAATGGGACACCCTGTATTTTATCTCATTTCAAGATTCTACGTTAAATGTGTATAAGGTATATTTATTTTATCTCTTGTCGCTTTCGAGATAAAAGCTGTTAAATTTTGTGGAAAATCCAATATTTTGACCACCCTCTAACTCATTTTACACAAGGTGTAAAAAAAAAAATGTAATACAAAAGTGGTTTGGTTTATACTGAATTGTTTAAATCGGGTCATATTCATACAGGGTGTCCCAGAAGCAGCACCCAACTCTAAAATTTCAAATAAGACACCCTGTATTTCTTTCTATATTCAGATTATACGTTAATATACAAAATACATCTATCATATCTTTTGCCACTTTCTAGATAAAGTCTATTCCATTTTGTGAAAAATCCAAAATTTAGGATTTGTTTCTTGATAACCATATTGAATAAATATTGCTTTGAAGCTTCAGTCTGCCTCATGAAAGATGAAAGAGGATTCTAGTATGGTTCAAAAAAAGCTACTTTCCATTTTCAAAAGACTCACACTTTATTGTGTATTGTAGCCTACCTCCATCATGATGGTAGCACTAAAAGTAAGGTGAAATTCAACAGGTTTTATCTCATAAACGGCCAAAGATAGGATGGATCTATCTTTCACAGATTTAACTAAGAATTTGACGTTGTAGAATCTGAAAATAAAATACAGGGGCAAGTTCAGAAACGTCACACCCGGTGTGAGTGTGATCCAAGTGTCAAACACTAACCGTTTAGATATGGCAAGCCGTTTAACTTTTTATTCAACCCTGCTCATGAAGTATCATAAAAACTATTTTTATGACACTTTATAAGCACAGATGATAAAAAAGTAAAACGACTTGCCATATCTGACCGGTTACTGTGTGACACTTGGATCACACTCACACCGGGTGTGACGTTTCTGAACTCGCCCCTGGATGTCCCATGTAAAATTCAAAGTTGGATGCTGTGTGTTACCATGATACAATATATTGTATCATGGTGTGTTACTTGACTACTTAAGAAATGACATGTTGCATCATCAAAGACTGTGAAATTGCATTGGTAGCATGGTTTGGCTGGCGTCATCTCATGATTTCAATTAATAATTTGACTATTTTTTTTTATCATGACTTTTATTCAATTTGTACAAATATATTATATTATAATACAACTATTAGTTCTGCTGTGTTCGTCCAGAGTTGGCTTCGTCGATGATGTGGGAAATAGGGAGGCTTCTAGAGGGTGGCAGCCGGTGTGTGGAGGGGGGTGGCCAGGACGGCCTCGTCAATTTCGTCTCCAGGTAGCAGGAATTGGTGAGTAGGGTTCGTTCTGGATCCAGAGGTCGTTGCAATTAGATTGTTGGTAGACAGCTTAGCCTTTTCAAAGTGGTTGGATACCAGATCCATCGGGTGGCTTTCAATTGGAATATGCTGTGTGAAATTGGCTATGAGGATGTTTCGTACGAACCACGGTGCTTTAGCTATGGTACGCATCACCCGGTTCTCGAATTGCTTTAGCCTATTGCGATGGTTGGGGCGGCAGTGTACCATGTTGGTGTTGCGTAGGTTAGGATGGGCCTAATGTAAGTATAGTACATCCTGACTTTGGTGTGCACATAGAGGTTTTTGCTCTTCAGCATAGGGAAAATGTGCCTCATCTGGCCTGCGGCTCTTTGGGTGGTTTTCTTGATGTGGGCTCTGAAGTTCAATGTTTTGTCAAATATGACCCCAAGGTACTTGATTTTGTTCCTCCATTGTATTCTGGTGTCCTTCCATGTTAGGTAGTTGGATTTCATGAAATGTTTCTTTCTTTTGGAAAAGAGAATGGCTGAAGTCTTGTCCGTGTTGATCAGGATTTTCCATTTGTCGGTCCATTCCTCCAATTTCTCAATGTGTCGTTGTAGCTGAACGCGGATGTTCCTGGCTGTTCTTGATGGGGCAGTAATGGCAGTGTCGTCTGCGAACAGCAGAAGATTTGTCATCTTATCTGTCGGAATGTCGGCAGTGTACATCGTGAACAACAGGGGTGCCAATGGGGAACCTTGGGGAACTCTTGCGAGAATGGGCCTGGTGGAGGAATTGGAGTCGTCGGCATGAATGTGGAATTGTCTGTCTGAAATAAAACTCTTAATAAGTCTGACCAGATAATTCGGTATTTTGTTGGATATTAGTTTGTTGATGAGTCCCCCATGCCACACCCTGTCGAAGGCCTTGGGAATGTCCAGGAATAAGGCTCCTGTGTTGAGGTGACGATTGGCCGCAGATTGGACTATATGTGTGAGCCTAGTAGCTTGGTGGGTCGCAGAATGTCCTGATCGGAACCCGAACTGTGCGTCGGGTCGGGTATGATGTTCTGCAACCATTCTGCAACCTTCGACAGGGCTGGCAGGAGGCTGATAGGTCTAAAATCTCCTGGTTTGTTTCCTGGTGTTTCTGGTTTTCTGATAATTCTGGCTTCCTTCCAGCTTTTTGGAAAATGTTGGAGGTCCAGAATAGCTTGTATGATCGATGTTAGGTCGATTAGCCTGGATCTGAGGAGTTTTCGTAGTGATAAGTTTGTGATGCCATCTGCTCCTGGAGCTCTTTTGATTTTTTGGGTTGTGGCTATTCCGGTCACTAGTTCCAGACTAATCCTGTGTGGAGGGTCGAAGTTGGCTTGGGAGACAAAGTGTGAGGTGTTGTAGTTGAGTATCTCCTCCTCAAATCCAGGATTTGTTGTGGGATTGTTGGCAAACTGATTTTCAAAATGATCAGCCAGCGCCTCGTCTTTTTCTCCAGGATTGGAGAGAATCAGTCCATCTGTAGAGTTGATATTTGGAAGAGATTGCCTGCCTCCTTTAATCACTTTCCTTGTTAAGTTGAACAGAGTCTTGGGGTTTTCATCTTCGTTGATGTTATCCATCCGTATTTCCCATAACTCGTTGGCCCAGTCCTTGAAACATTTTTTAACGTCATTGTTGGCCCTGAACCATTTAGGGGTCGTCAGTTCGTATGGCTACTCGTCTGAGTCGATTTCTATGGCGTTTTGCGCTGATCAGTTCACATGGCACGTTGTTTTTAGGGGGAGGTTTATTGCAGGAGTAAATGGTAGCTTTCTCAACTGCATCTTGTATGGTGATGGTGAATGTTGTTACCGCCTTTTCCAGTTCCTCGATGTTTGTAATTGCGGGGAGCTGGAGTGCGTTGTCCATTATTTTTGAAAATGTTTGCCAGTTTGTCACTTTTTTGAATATTTTTCTTTGCTGATTTGTTGGCCTCCAGTTCACATCCAGGTACACCGGAAGATGATCGGATGATAAGTCCTCGACTGCTATAGCCTGGCTGTGATGGATGTTGTTGGTCAGGAACAGATCCAGGATTTCTGGTTTCCCTATTGGGCTAATGTGAGTGGGGCTGTCGGGAGCCACGATGTTGAAGGGTACTTCCTCAGCAGCAGCAGCCATTGTTCGCCCTTTGGAATTTGTTCTATTACAACCCCACTCCGTATTTTTCGAATTGAAATCACCACCCAGTATGACCTGGATGTGGGAAGAGTCCAACAGGGCTACCAAATGCTGTTTGGTGAGGTTAGCATTCGGGCTTATGTATATGGATCCAATGCGCATAGTGCGAGACGCAGCTTGTACTTCGATGATGGTTCCTTCTACTCCCTGGACCAGGAAGGGGATCTCGTGATGATTGATGTTGTTTTTAATGGCAATTAGCGTTCCTCCACCTCTTGTGATTCTATCAGATCTGATAACATGATAGCTTTTCAGAGTGAATCTCATCCCAGGCTTGAGTCGAGTTTCTTGCACCAATAAAACATCAATCTGATACTGGTCCAGGAAGTCGATGATCTCGATTTTTTTGCCGTGAATTGTCTCTGCGTTGAACGTGGCTATGCGTAGGAAGTTATTGTTATTATAAGCTGGCATTTTGGGCTTGGAAGATTGACATGATTGGCTGTAGTTTTTGCATCATATCCTTCATTTGATTGAAGAAATTAATCATTGATGCTTGGGGAATGATGTCTGAGGTGGTTTTGTCAGCTCCTATTTCGGGAGTTGGAGGATGTCATTTTTTTTGTTGACCCCACTTGAATGGCTGTTTGATGGTGGTTGGCTTTTCCCTGGATTTTTGTAGTTGTTTTGGGTGTTCTGGCCATCCCGAGAATGAGGCTGGATGTGGACCTCCTCAATTGGCGCATTTGGCCGGCAAGTCTTTGGATTTCTGGAAGAGGTGCGTTAGGTGGTCCTCGGCACACTTGAGGCACTTAGGTGAGGCTGATCATTTTGCCTGCGAGTGTCCATGGAGTTGACAGCGGTAGCACTGAGTATTTCTGGACCTAGACTTTTGGGCTTCGACTCGTATATTCAATTGTCGGATAGTTCTTAGTTGAAAAATGCCTTTTTCAGTGATAGGTAGAACCACCAACACCAGTGGTACAGGTCGGCCATCTGCAGTGTACCATCTGGCAACTTTAGATGGGTGGAAGCCAAGTTCCTCCAGATCCTTCTGGATACCCTCTGTGGGCCAATGCTCCAGTGGACCACGCAGAACCACATGTAATTTTAATTTGACAAGGAATGTTGATAACATATAATTAACCTATCTATTACTCAAGTGGTGACATAGTTTGGCTGGCGCCATCTCATGGTAAGAATGTGAGATGGACTGTCACTCTAAGTGTATGGTTTGACAAGAAAGCACTTTAAACCGATTAAAAAAATTATCACAGTATGAAACAAAACGAATGTACGATACACAGTCGTTAAATGTCATTAAACTACTCGTCTAGAAATTCCAGACTCGGCTCCTTCGTCGCGAGGCCCATAAACATCGCGACTCGTAATTTAAAAAGTCATTCACCGCCTTAGTAACCCAAATTACTATAGTATAAACCAAACAAATTTTGCATACAATTTCTTGGTTGTACTTTGTATTTTTCACAAAATTCAACTGCCTTTATCTCGAAAACGGAAAAAACTACCATAGATCTACCTTTTACAGATTTGATTCAAAATTCGATGAAAAATTCAAAAACGAAATAAAATACAGGGCATCACATTTAAGATTTCAAAGTTGGGTGCTATGGACAGCTTCTGGGACACCCTGTATAAATGATATTGCTCGACTCAAAAAATTTAGTATAAACCAAACAACTTTTGTATCAAACTTTTTTTGTACACCTTGTTAAAAATGAGTTAGAGGGGGGTTCAATAAAAAGTGAATCACATATTTGCATATTTGATTTTGAAAAATATTTTCAACGACTTCACTTCAAAAACATATTCAGGAACCGTGGAACGTTCATAACACAAGTTTGCAATTGCGAAATATATCAGACAGAAGGTAAAAGCTGGGGATATTTCCCTTGAGAAATTTTGCTGCTCATTTGAATGAGTGCTTTGAGCGTAAAGAAGTCCATACCTAATTAATTCAAGATGAATTATTTAAAAACAAATACAATAATAAAGTGATTGCTTTGTCCTTTATACAACTACTCATAATGTAAAAAGAAACTGTAACACGTTGTAGTATTTTTTTACATAATTGTAGCCTGTCATTATTTTTTGCGCAGGAAGCCAGCATTTTGGAATTCTCATAAACAATATCATTTCAATGCAATATGTAAACGATATCCTTCCATTCCAGTACATCAGCCAGTAAACTTACCATAAGAGCAGGATCATCAGACAGAACCACCGGTGGTCAGGTAGTTTCTGTGAAATCTATCAACTATCCAGAAGATTATTTCAACATTGACACGTATGACTACGATATTGCAATTTTGGAACTATCTACTCCCTTGGTGAGTGTCTCATTAATGAAAGAAGAAAACATAGAAGTTTCTTTGTCTAGTTATTAAAATCTCCTGACTTAAATCATGATCAAGGTGTTTGGTGAAGGAGTAGCGGCCATAGAATTGCCAGACGCAGACTACGAAGTTGAAGGTGGAGAAATTGCTGTTGCTAGTGGTTGGGGCCAGACTGATCCCGATGATCAAACTTTGCCTAACATTCTACAGGTATTGGATTTCGATATAATAATTGATCAATCTCAAAGAATCCAATAAACAAAAAAATTTCACTTCCAGTCGGTCGAACTGCCAGAAATTGTAGCGCAAACATGCAAAAACTACTATGGATCATTGATTACGAAAAGAATGTTCTGCGCTGGTTATAAAAAAGGTGGAAAAGACACTTGCATGGTAACAAACCAATAAATATAACATTTCACATTAAAGTCAACATTGCTGTTGCAGGGTGACTCTGGAGGTCCATTAGTCGCAAACGGTTACCTTCTAGGAGTAACATCATGGGGTGGAGACAGATGTGCTCAATCTGGATATCCTGGAGTTTTTACTATGGTGCCATATTTTAGGGATTATATTGACGAGGTTTTGACTTCAAAATTTAAAAAAGTGAAATTTGTTCCAAATAGACGAATGCTGTAAATCATGCCTGCTTTCTTCTTGGTTTGATTTTGAAAACAGATTTAATGTATTCACAAGTTTCATATGGTAATCCATAATCGTGAAAATCAAAAGAAAATTACATATTATTGGAGTATTTGACATTGGCCATCCATCCACACATGCCAACCATCCACTCATGCGCACTTCTATATTTCCATGGTTGTATTCAATGGCGCATGTGTACTAGAACTGTTTGGAACTGGCTTTAACTTTGAACCAAAACAGAGCTACTGTAAATCTCTGCTTTTCCTGAGTATTTTGTGAAATACTCACAATTTTTTTTTCAACTTGTGGAGGTCATCATTCATAGCTTAAGTCTGGGTTTTCGGAAAAATCGAGGGTGAGCTCACCACGCCTTCTTGAAATTTGGGCGAGTGTGTTTTCTCCGTTCTTATTGGTCTTACGATAAAATATCATGAAATCAAAGTTGTTCAAAATCGCATTTCCAAAAAATTTTATCTCCAAGTTTTTTCTCTTAAATCAATAGTTAAAACTCCACAGGGTAATTCATTGATGTGACAAAAAATAAAACAGGACAAAAGTAGTGCAGAACTACATTCCAAGCAACTTTTTTCCATGTATTTAAATGGTTGCTGGCAATTTAATCCTGCACTAATCTCGCTCTGTATGATTTCTTTACACCATGGAGTCACCCTGTAGATTTTGTTTCACTAATTTAAAAAAAAAAGTCTTACAGAAGAGTAATAATTGAGAATGTAAATTCGAAAAATGTTGGCTCTATAATATTTAAACGTAAGTCTTGGATAGGAAAGGAGAAAAAAAGCAAAGCCCTTATTTTCAAGATGGCATGGTGAGCTCACCTTTGATTATTCCGAAAACTCAGAGTACAGCCTCAGAGGACCTCCCTCACAAGTTAAAAACAAATTTTTGGGTATTTCCCGAAATTCTCTGATGACCCTTTTTACGCACGAACCTAGTGTACTACGATGCCGCATTGGACATGACAGGAATAACGATGCACAAGTGGCTGAGCGGTAAAGAGTCCTCACCCATGTTACCGTGGGCTCCACGAACCTCTACCCAGAATTCAGTAAACCTTGCCTACGATCAACATCATCCCTACGTCTCTCGGCCACGCAGTGAAATCAATCATTGTCCATTATGTTTACACCGCAATATACAGGGTATTGCAAAATTAATGGACCATGGAGCAACTGCATATATTTTGGATCAAAATATTATGATTGGGCTCAACAACTACACCGGTCAAATCTTAAATATTCTCAATCAAAATATTGACTCATATTGATCTGAAATTTGGTACACACGGGTTTTTTTGAAAAGGCAAATCACATGGCTTTATTAGTTTTTTTTCATTTTGCATCGCTGCTTTGAATGACGCCACACCTTCGTCACGAAGTAACAGAACACGCACCGCATAAACATCTTCGCACACACTACTCATCGGTCGTTCCATCTCCAAGATCATCAAGGCCTTTTAGCAATTTTCCGATTTCGTCATCCAACAATCTGTGATAGCACATCTCAATTTCTCCGAATACAATTTTGTGCCTTTTTCCCTACGTGAGGCCAAAAGAGCCTTCAATAACTCGCTGTTGATGCTGCGAATAGATTGGACTTCTTCAACTTCTTTTAGGACTTCTTCTGAGTTTCTTGATCAGAACAGAAATTCCATCGTCGTGTCCAAAATAAGGATCGTTAGCTGCAAGGCACCAATCACCACCGTCCAAAATAATTTTGATTATTTGGCTTTGATACTTTTCTAGCATGATGAACTTTATTCGGCATTTTCAGCCCCAAGTCAAAATGAAAGTCTCACTTTACGACTGCTTCGAACCAGAGTGAAAGAAGCCGGTCGTGTGGACTGAAAGAGGGATTCGCAAAGACATTCATCATCAAATGGAAAAATTGTCTCGAGATATCCAATTCACAGGGACCAATACTCCTTCTGCGAAGGCACGAGTACGGAATCGGCTCTCCGCGCTGTAGTGCAACTAGCTGAAAGGACATGTCCTCAAGACAGCGGCCTCTCACCCGGGCTCTAGTGTCTGATAATGAACAGCCCCCCTGACAAAATTGGGGGGCATTTATGCACAGGTCCACACCAACGACGTCCTGATCCTAGTAAGAGAAAAACACGAGAGTCGTCCGTGAGCACATGAGATATCAGCACCTGAAAACCTGGACGTATGATGCAAATAGATGAGGCTTTCAGTATAACCCTCAAAAACGAAGCTCATTGTCTTCACAAATAGGAAGAACCTCGAGGTGTTCAAGCCAACCATTCTGTATAAGATGCCCCTGGCAATAAAACATGAGGTCAAGTACCATGGGATCTTTTCAGACAGGATAGTTGATCCTCTGGGTGAAGAAGAAAGCAATTGCAACAATATGTAAGGATGACTGTTCCAGAAGCATGGAGGGACAGAGGCACAGACGCTGGCTACAATAAACTATTATCTAGGCGTGAATAACCTTTACTGTCGGCGGAATCCACACCCACGTATGGAAGACTCAGACTGATAGATGTTTTGAGGTATTTCTACCGCCAGACATAATCCAATTCACGTTATATTGGGATCACCAGCAAATTTCATAGCAATACGCTTGGCGGCATAATGAAGAATGTTCGGCGCCCCTCATCTCCCATCTCATCGGAGAGATAAAGATATAGCGACTTCAAACTTTCAGGGTGTAATGAGGATGCAAAGACCGTCAAAATGAAATGTCACTGGACCCTCCTTTCCATTTGATTTTTTGTTTCAAATGGCGCCCAGCTATCATTTTGACATTTTCACCTGTCATGATTATGTAAAAAAATGCAGAACGTCCTCAAATATTGACCATCATTGACCGTCACCCGACTTTGGGGATCAAGGTATACCTGTTAGAATGATGATGTCCCGTATCGGAACGCGCTCACAAACGTCGCCAGTGTTGGTTTTTTTTGTGAAGCAATAACCACTGCTTTTCCACAATGTGATTGGAAAATTTCTCTAGAATTTGGTCTCATTCACGCTGTGATGATACGGAGTTTTGAAATCTCTATGGTCACTTGACAAAATTTGATATCAATCCCAATAAACCTCAATTTGTGTCTAGTTGATGACGAAAAAGATTTTGAACACTTTGATTCTTTGGACGAGGATGTTTTCTGCGTCATTGATTCATAGAAAAAGTTTATCCGAATTAATTTTGATCAAAGAAGACCGGGCATTCACAACTGATCGAAAAAAAAAAACGCGGTGCAACATTATTTGATCATTCTGAAGGTGAATTAACGTTTTTTTTATAACCTTTTGTATCTTTTCAAAGGATGTATCCAAGCATGTTGAAACTCTGCTGTGAAAGGAAAACTAGGTAAAGGTAAAGGAAATAAGACATAAATAAGAACAACCCAGGTGCTGTATACATACACAGAAGTACATTACACTATTCTAATTCCAGATAGAATCAGTACACTGATGATCTGCTCATACAGTTTTAAACATCAACATCGTAATTTATTCATAATTTGACAAAATATACTTGATTATAATATACTTCATCATAGTTAATATTTCATAGCTTAAAACATCTGTAATTATACCATATATTCTTTAAAATTTTTATATTCATGATCTTAAGTACTAAAGTCAATTCAAGAACAAACCGAGAATCTAGCAAGGGTGCAGTTTATCAGATTTGCTAGATCTCGATTTTTCGCGTGGTTAAGAATCCACAAAAAGAATCAGTCTGAAATGGTGTAATTTGTTTTCGAGAGGCTGGATGATCGAAGACAAGCCACACGGTGAACGAAAAACGAGTGAAACCTTGATAATAATAATTTTAACATACATATTAGGCTGATTTTATGCAGAATTAGTATCTTGATTCGAAGAGGTTTTGAAATAGTGTCAGTGCATCGTCACAAAACCTTTAAATAGGAACAAAATACTGATCTGCATAGGCATTAACTTTAAAGCGTTTTATAGTAGCTAGGATTGATAAGATGACCGCGAATACATGTTTCATTAGACAGATATTTTGGGGGCACCAATACTGATTTATGTAATAATATTGATCCCTGATCTTTTTGGATGTGATCAAAAAGTATGCTTCATAACTTGTTAGGATATGATTTACATGATATAAAATAGCTTTTGAAAAGGGTTTCCTGCATCTCGTCATACCACTGCAAGATCAAGACCAATGATAATAAGTTGAATGGATTGTGAAGAATTCCGATATGAATGAATCATATTTTTTGAAAATAGTTTTTCGCATTTTCCACACAAACTGATATATTTTTTTCAACTATCTCAGTGCCTCCAGACTTGTGCAACACTTTATCAAGTTTGATAGTCTGTGGCTGTGACAATACTTAAATGTGGTGTCATTAAGTTTCGTGGAATACCCTAAAGGAAAAAATGACATTTGTGCTAAATATTGGGTGTCATGAATTTTGTTTTGGGATAATCTACCCGATGTCTTCTCAACCATTTTTGAACCAACATTTTGATAAATGAACTAATCCAACAAAGAATATATTTATATCGTAAAAACTACACAAAAATATGATCTCTCTGTAACTAATTATAGACTTTATTTTGGACTTTTGAAGCTCAATGTAAATAAACAAATCTCTTTATATCTCACTTACATAAGGGTGCCATCATCTCCACAGATAGTAGTGACAGAAAAATATATACTATACCTATACTCTTTTTTTTTCTGGGATAATCTATATTTTCGATTTTGGGAAACCTGATAGATTCTACTAGATATGTAGATAAAGGTCAAAATCAAAGGGCATATTATAGGTACATCAACCGATACATTACAACATAGGACACCTACAGCTAAGTTCAAAGCTTAATGCTTATCAGGCTCTAAGCTTCGAAGTGTTAAGGCTCGGAATTAAGCTACCCTCAATATATAGAAATGGATAGAAAGTATTGAGCGTTGCTTATTGTCAGAGCTTGAATTTAAGAAGAATTCTTTAGCCTTGTTCGTTTGCCTGAGTCGTTATAGAAATTGATCAGAAAAAAACTGCTTGACCATAAATTCCAAAGAAAAAAGGGTCCTCGAGGGTAGGTTAATTCAGGATCAGCAGCTTTTTTCTGATCTCAGTCTATGAGTTTATGTTTATTTTTCTGGTTTTTCTTGAGTTTGAGGTACAGGGGATGGTTGAGGTGGTAGCGCCTTCAAAATTGCGTGAACTTCTTCTGCTACGGCGGTCAGTACGAATTCAAATTGTTGTTTGGTGGCAACCTATGAAGGGTTTCATTAGTATAACAGATCAAAATTTTGTTCGTATAATTGGAACTAAAATGTAGAGTACAAAATATGATAATAATAATTCTTGTCAATGACGGGGTGAGACGAGGGGATGGACTCTCGCCTTTTTTTAAGAACCTCAAGTGAAGTAAGTCAGTGCTGGTCTTGAAATTGAAAACAAAATAAAGATTTTAGATTTCTCCTTAAGTTTTTTCAGAACAGATAAGCTCAGTATGTTGGTGTTTTCTACTGATTCGATTAGCATTGATAACAATTGAAACTTCTTATGAACATCTTTTTTTAAACATTTAGTCAGTAGTTTCATGAGTGTGTTATCTTGAACACATTTGCTGATGAACTATTTAACATGTGTCATTTGATACTAATTAATTATCTTTCAGTATCAAACCCTAGACATTTTCTGCACTCACCATCCTAGGTCTTTGATCTCTCAAATGTTCCAAAGTAGCAGCAATATCAATTTCCTTTGCGCCTTTCGCCATCCTGCTCAGTACCATATCGATCAAACAGTAAGTGCCGGTTCGTCCCGCTCCATCACTGCAGTGTACCACTATTGGACAAGATCTACCTCGGTAGGACTTATTCACTTTGCGTCTGGAATAGAAAAAATCACAAATGAAAATTTATATTGTGAGAGGTTATTCAATTGGGATGGGTAGGTAGTTATGGTAGGTATGGTATGGTGGGCAACGCTGTAAAACATCTTAGGAGAACCAGAGGCAATAAATTTCTCTTTGCCAGAATAAGGTTTGTTAGTTTTTTCACTGTTGTAAGCTTTCAGAGTGGAAAGGTTTTGCTAACAATCCCAGACTTGATTGGATTTAGTTTGGGTTAGTTTTAGTCAGCCACGAAATGATTTATCTCGCAGAGGTGCGGCAAGTTCTCATCGAGTTGTTGTTCTTACCTGAATTCCAAAAGTGCTTTCGTCGATGCTGGAACACCAGCTTCGGGCCAAGATAAAAAGTGGAACTGAGTCACCGTCCTGGTTTCGCCGGTCTTAACATTCTTCAGATAGAAGGATCGAACTAGATAATCATCACACCAAATGTGCTCACTAACCAAGTGAACCTCGTAGATATGATATACTTCAGAACCTTGAAAAACAAAATAGAAATATAGGATGTACGGTTTTGTTGTGACTTGTATGAAATCATGAATTAACGAACATTACAAACGCAAATTTGGTGATACAATCACCATTTCGTTCTTCTACCTTTACCTTCTTCAGGCCAGTATCGATGACACATAGCAGTTCCTCCTTCAGTCAATCTACTCAACATGACAATAACCACAGCACCTTGTTCCCAAATCAGTTGCCAAAAATCAGGAGCAGTATGAGGTAGAGGTCCTTGTGTTGCAATGTACGCGGGATTTCTGTAAAACCATGGTCGAGAATTCAGAAAAAAAGTACGTACAGTCTGTTCATGGCTTTCTTGCGGTCACGTCACAGTATTTGACGTTTGGCAGTGTGTCGTAGATTGATCGGTCCACATGTGACATTTGTGAAATTGATCCGAAAGACCCTCGTCCAGACGTACGTGATTTTTTTTTCAATGTGTAAGAGAGAGACGGAAAAGTATGACGTAACCGCAAGAAAGCCATGAACAGACTGTATATGTTGTCGGATATGAAAAGAATATTGAACAAGAACGTTTTAACAATAAAATAATAATATGGCTGACTTTTTTGTCATAAAAAAGAATTTGTAGATAAATTCACTTTTGTATCTTTATCAAGGCTACAAGAGAAGGAGGAAATTTGGAAGTGGACAAAGAATTATTCCAAAATGATCATCATGGTGTGGATATTCACCTTGGGTCATGATCGGTGATACTACTAGCGTTGATATAATCCGATCCATTCGCATTAGTTAATTCATTCAAGACCACACGTGCGTGGTCATAAGGTACAACTTCTGGATAGCGATTCATCTCCTTATTCTGTTTTTTAAGAGCGATGGAGGTTTCACACGGCTCGGCAACGTAAGCGCATAGGGCAACCCATTCCTGGTCTAGACGGTCTTTGTTTTTGAGGTGGTCTTCCATATAGCTCAGTACCATATGCCCTAGAATGTGAAAAGTCGTGATGGTACGTGAAATTTGCAAACGATAGAAGGCAATTGGAACATATGATTCTCATCCCTGACAAACATATCTTTTTGTGAGACGAAACTGGGACAAATTGAAAAAACTTACATCATTGAGCACAATAAACATAAGGATTGGAACATTTTTGAAAAGTTATGTCGAGTACCTCAAAGGTTTACTTCTTAGTTTAGTGTTGAGACTTCTCTCAAGTGTTCAATGCTAAGAGCAGGACATTCCGCAGTAACGTGAACTCTGCTCCCCTTATCCTCCAAGCATCATCTGCACTTGGATTCTTACAGGTCTGATGCTGACCCTTCAGGTTCATGTTGTAACGAAGTTACATGATTTTTCTGATTTATTATCCCGTCGTTTCGAATTTTCCTGATTCATTTTTTTATCTTCAATCGAGTTATTCACTTTTCTACGTAACCCGCTATCTGTCAAAAGACTCCGTATTTTGTGATGTCTGCTGTGTAAGAAGTACCTAATATTTTGATGTTTAGTTGCTGACCAAAACAATCAAACTTGGTTTTCCAGCAATCAATCAAACCACTATTTTATTACCCTAGCTAGCAAATTCCTCTCCAAAAAGCTATATCGAGACACCGGACTTGAATCCATGAGAAGGTAGCATTGGCCCGCAAATTATGGTCCGCGTCAGACGTTGCAAAATCTGGGCCTGTTTCGCGAATAATCACATCCCGTTTTTTTTGTTTGAATTCTTTTACTTCGAGGTAGCCCTCTTTTCGCCCATTCTTATTTCTTATTTTTGCTAAAATTATCTCAAGTAAAACGGCGTTACTGTGAATTGATCAAACGGGTGGGAATAAATATGATTCTCAGAGTCATGAGTTTCAGGTGAGTTTTCTCAAAGCAGTCTTTGTTTTCTCCACGCTGAAGCATTCCTTTTGAAAACAGGTCTGTTTCTGCGGTGTTTTCCGGAATAAAGTTGACGGGTATCTGGGACTTTTCGGTGAGTTTGTTTTGGCATCCAGGAAGATTTCCTGTCAAGACTCGTCTCACCGAATCCTTCCAGATTCTTTCTGTTCCTGGAGTTTTTAATTTGATTGAAATAATGTATTTTCAGGAGATCGAATTTTTCCGGGTGGGAAAGAAATTTCAAAACCGAGTTTGTCGGAATAGTTTTATTATGCTAGAATTCTTGAGATAGTTCCGGAAAATATTACAGAGAGGCTGCTGTACTTTCTGCACAGCCGTGTAACGTATTTCTTATAAATTATACATTTTCTCCCGCCGCCGGAAAATCAAACAGACACGGTCTGAGCAAAATTTATAATTTCCCGCGCTGAAACTGTTCCCGCCACGTCGATTTCTATTCTGTTGATTTTAATTTGGAACAATAGACAGTTTGATTTTTTTTTATCGAAACCGTATTTTTGTTGAAAGGTTCAGTGTTCCATTTCAGAGCGAAAATGTACGGAATTTGGGAAATAACGAAGCTTGGACTTTCTCCATTGTTACAAGGCTACCGGAGAGGCAGTGCTGTCCATCTACCACGTAAAATACAGAGGGTGGCGCCCAAGTTTTGTAAAATATCACGATTTTCCTCATTCCCGTCGAAAATCGATCCAGAAAATTATCGGGGAGCGTCACAATGTAACCTCTGATTGTGCGAAGGTATCTTTTGCTCAAATTCAGGAATTCTCTGGTCTTAGCTGAATCGGACCGGCGCCCTAGTTTATCGCAAGTTAGAGCACACTTCCTTTTCTTTCTCAAAACTTTCTTTGAAGCTGAAGAACCATTCGAATAATATATGCGAATTGTGTAGATTGCGGTTCAGAGAATAGTGGAGTTACACAGCTCCAAAACTCTCATGATGCTTAGAGCCTATATGAGCTCACTGTTTCTGATCCAACCAATCTTCTGATCTCGGAATCTAGGCTGGACGATTTGGCTTTGGCAACCAAACGAACTCTGAGAAAACGCTGACTCGAACCTCGCGAGAATACTCACATAAGATCATAAGGATAACACAAACAATCCCCAATTATAAAAGATTGCATAAAAGTGAAAATATGTCCTAAACTTCTAGCTCAGTCAAAAGAAATGTTGTGAGTGGAGAGTTCTGGTGTGATTGTTCCAAGATGTTCGTTTGGGATTTTTTGAAGTGCTGAACATTTATCTATAAATGTCGAACAAAACAGTTTTGTTTCCCGGAAATATGAGAAATCATCGAAAAATCGAGTTAAGTGATGTATCTTAGTGTTGTTCACTTTATAACGCTGGCAAAGCAAGCTCTGAGTGAAATGAAGAGGACAACATTACCTACAGTTTATGAGCATAAAAATTTGTTGTAGGAGATGGATGATCTTTGGCAGAAATAAATAAATGATTGAAGTGCAACTTTTTATTTTATCTTTATCAACTGTATCATTTTATCTATGATTCCTTCTCTTTCCACGTGATCATCTATGTAGGAAACCATAAACTTGGCCAACAGGTCACTCACCCTAAAAAAAAATAATAAAAAGCGCAAGTAGTAAGAGTACTCAGTCCCTGATCAGGCGAATAGTATCATTTCAGCAAGGAGATTGGTTTGAGAATATATAAAAAGAAAACCAAAATTATGATATTTGACCGAGCTAACAACAATAGACCAGAAAGGGGTAAGATGACGATGGTAAGGCAAAAAACTCCTTAGAAAATACAGATACCCACGTAATTTTTGATAGAAGAATACCCTTAATGGAGCAATATTATGGCTAACCCACAAATTGAGAAAATCAAACTAACCCAAACGAAACTGTTATCCTAAAAAACGTACAATGAGATAACAAACAAAATACATTTTCAACATTTTGCCTCGCGAGAGGGGTAAGTTGACAAATCTATGGGGGCAAGATGATGATAAAGTGCAGAGATCACAGATGAAATCCTCTTCTCGTACTAAGTGCACGCCCAACCCTCTTTGCATCCTCCACATTGGATAGATTCCTTAATTGGAGGTTCAGAGTAGGATACCTGGCAACCTGAACACAAAATTTCTTCTTTCTTTCTTTCTTTTCTTCTTGTGTTGGTAGGGTTCGACTCAAACCATTTTATACTTACTGGGAAGCTCTAGCTCATGGTGATGGACCACTGTCTCGTGAATAGCTTGCTGGTAAGCTACTGGACCTTATTGAAGGGACAGAACTGGTCTAGACCAGCAAGATAGGGGTAGCACAATAATAAGCCACTGGAGTGCAGCGCAAATTGGGGAGAGAATAGCCTGGCACCGCCTCAAACTACAACAGCAATAACAGCACGGTAGTTGACTAATAAGGTTTTTGTGAATAGGGCCCACAAATGATAGTTTCGAAACATCAGAGATATAATAAAATTCAAGATTGAACAAGTAAAATGTAATTGTCGACTGCATCTTATATTAATCATTGCTGTAATTTTGTCATGAAAAATGTTTATTAGAGCGCTCGAAAACCAGTTCGTTACCATTAAAAATGTCTATCAATTATTAGATTTACATTCAATTTCACTTCGAAGTGATTTCCTTTTGCCAAACGGGAATCATAATATGCTACAATCCACATTAAATTTGGCATGAGTGGGACTTTGAACACAAATTCAATCAATATAGTAGCAAACTTCCACTTCGTGATGAAATTGAGTGTAAACCTTACTTATTCTTGTATCCAGAAACCTCTAGAAACATACCAGTTGAGATATCCATATTATGCAGAGCTGGCTCCTCACTCCAAGATGAGGTACTGGATCGACTGGATGGACTTTGCTCAGATTCTCGAGAGAGCGATGTTATGCGACCTTGATTTAAAAAAAAAAGAGCTCATATTACAAACGTCTCCAAAACCTTGAAAAATTTACCCTAGCACTCCAAACATTCATGCCATAACTTCATTTTTGGATAAATAGAGGACATAGGGAGCTGGGAGGGAAGGTTCAATAATATGTAGATTTTGATCATTCAAAATAAAGCCTTTCGATTTTGTCAAATAAATGTAAAACGTATCATTTCCGCATTACCTTTATCTTGGGCACTTTCAACGGTTTGTCCTTTAGTGGCCATTCTGGATCTACACAAATCCTGGTAATCCTTACTCGCCTCTGTATCGGCTCTTGATAGTCCATGGACCTTTTCTTTGTACTTCACATGTCGTCTTATCAGCGTTAAAACAATTGTAGCCAGAATCAGAGCTACCAGCACACCACAGACAAGAGAAATCACGATGAATTGGTTGTTTTGGTTGATTTTTTTGTAGTAAACGTTTTGCATCTTGACCTGTGAAATAATGGAATATTTAGTATATTTTCTTAAATACATACAACTCCAAAGGTCTTGGACCTCCCATGTTTTTTTCCCATTTCTAGATATTAAAAATCTGATCACATAAATAATTATTACTCTATTTTTATCCCAGTCTAGGTGCTAAGACACTTTCTTTTTTGAAAAGTCATTGTGCCCTTTTGACCTCTAAGAAAAAGCCACTCTCGACGGTTTTTCAAAGTAGTTTTAGAAGAAAATGGATAACTCGAAAGAGGGGCAAAAATTATACCGATCCTGAAAATCACATCTGTCTGGTTTTGTCGACGTCCAAACCAGAAGATGGCGGTAGATGCTGAATATATCTACTATAACATCACTATTCGGGATACAGTTGGTATCAGGAGGGTGCCATAAAATGAAATTCTTCGGATTCACTACGGTTAACATCGGATAGATATTAATGCATGTCATTTTGAGGTTTTTCTTTGTATTTATTTCAAAATGTGAGTAATGAAAGCATGGTCACTCAAATATTTTTATAATAATGCAAAAATATTTCTCACCGTACTGCCCACTCCAACAGAGACAATCTCCACTCCCATGATTGTCTCCAGCTCCTCTTTAATTTCATCTGTTGAGTAGTTGGATAAACAATCAGTCCTCACCAATGATTGAAAATAACTCACCAATTTTTTTGGCAACATCAGAAGCATTATATCCTTTGTTGTTTGATATCACTTTGAAAGATACTGCGTTCTTATGGACCCTAAACATAAAATGATGCATATTATTCGCTCATCGTAAAACTTGTGGTATACACTTACACTCCTTCAGGAAAGTCCTTCAGCTCTAGATGTAACACATCCGAAATATTCCTGATAATGTCTTTGCCTTGTTTCCAGTCTCTCAACTGATCTTGAAATTCCACGTGGACGTATTGGCCTTCCCCTTCTCTGTTTAGTCTGTACCCTTCCAGAACTCCGCTGGGATTAGGATTTACACCTCGAGGTTCCTTCTTCATCATAGATGGGATTATGACGTTTTTTGGTGAATAAATATTGGTCATCATGGCTGTGAAATGAAAAAGATAAGATGATTAATTCAGATTTCAACACACTAAACACAAATTTCACAAACACACGTCAGTAGCGAACATAAACCAAACAGCCCCAAATCCCAACCAGACACATAATTTTGACATAATAACATAACCTCGCTTTTTTATGTAATTTCTTGAGGTAAAGTCAGATCGATCTTGAGTAAGACTCAAATATAACGCATTCGCAGTAGTCATCATACTTGGATGATATGTCTATAGTAGGCATTTTTGATCTTAGGCCGTTGTGAAGCCTGACTTTAACCAATTTAAATGAGAGATCGCATTCAACTCCATGTCAGTATGGAAGACAGAGGAGTTGTGTTAACTTAGCGACAAAAATAATTTGAACAAGACCTTTTCAATTGATCAACTACCACTACTTTCTTGACGAAATGTAATATAAATGAAAAGCTACCTTTTTGTGGAGGTTCAGTTATAGCAGGATCAAACGGAGGTCCAGGTTTCTTGACATCAAGTCTTTCAGGCCTTTTGAATCCCATGTTGTATCTATCCCAGATATTCAGGTCATCTCTCATGGCAATGTCCTGATATTGTTGATTTGCTGTCAATGGAAAATTATCAAGTGAATCCAGATATCTGCTGACACATTTTAGAGCAAGGTGGGTTTGTATTAATATTTCCAAGTCCATATATTCAGCAACATGGCACTTTTATCTCCAATTTTTAGATTACAACTCCACTCACCAATCTCTCCCATTTCTTCAGGCTCAGCTCCAGCTTCAGAATAAACAATAGGTTTGTCTTTCCATTTCTGATCAAAACTGTTATCCTCGTGTTGTTGTTTCAGCTTTAGCCTCCTGAAATTCTCATTCCTTGGATACTCCAATTTACGCTCACTAAAAATTTCTTCCGGAATGCCGCTGCCATACTCTGCATGGTCGGGCATTTCATCATCTAGAAAGGTTCAACTTGATATATCTATGGGCATAATATGGAATTATCAAACCTTCTCCGTAATAAATTCGTGGTTCTGGGAGTTCTTCTTCCATAGCGGAAATAGAGCGGTGAAAGTTGCCCCGACGATTGTCGTTTTGCGCTATGAAGTTTTCAATAAGTTATGCAATTCATTTGTTGTTAAAGATAACTCACTTTTTTCCTCTCTCATGTTCATAAGTTCGTTGAGAATCAATTCATTATCAGGGGCGTCATAGCTTTGTATCATTCCAGACATCTCTTCATAAGTTGCTTCTTTCGGAGATATCTATAAATTAAACTAATAAATTGGCTCATCAATGTTTATATCTGTAGCCTTACTTGTAGATGATTCAATTGCTTGATCAACGGATACAGTTCCTCATTTCGCACGTCGTCTGTCACTGACAAGTCTGGTGTGGATTCTGGAAACTTGTTCTCGTATTCTTGAAGGAATTCAAGTGAGTCTATGGGGCGGTCCATGGCTCGTCGATATTTTGGAACGCCATATCTATTGTGAAAAAAATATATACTGGTACTTGGTTTTGCCAACTATTTTGTCGACGTCTGGTGTATTAACTTTTCCAAGTCCGTATATCATTAACGAAACTTTGAACAGAGTAATTCGCACTATATTATTAAGAGTATCAAGGACCTTGAACCCATGAGCGGCTGCAGTAACATTTTTCCGTTGAGCATTGTCATATAAAAAATATCATTACTTATATGGAATCACATTGGTGTGAAGCAGAAAGGCTGGACAATAGGTGGAAAAATATGTTTTAAAACATATACTGAACCCATTAAAAAAAGACGTTTCGCGGCGTCACATTTCATTTTAACAAATTCCTTGTATAGATGTGATTTAGCGATATTTTTTTTCAATCATCAAAACGAAATGACAATAATATTGGACTCTATGGAATTTGTTGATACTTCACAGGTTGTGATATATTTTTTGTTGTACAGCTGAAGATCTAATTGACATCAACATCCAGACTTCTTTGTTGAATAGGGTCTTTGATCAAAAAAATTATAGTTAAGTGAGAAGAGAATTCAGGGTCCAATAACGACATCAATAAAATGATTGTGCACATACAGTGTATCCTAGAAGTCTCGGAATTCCGCAATGTTCAACCATCTCATCTCTTACTATTGGGATATACCATATGGGTTCGATGGTGGTACCGGTGACGTTGCCTTACAATTCATTTTCGAAAATTGTGTGTTAAGCTTTGATTTTTGAATGGGATACCCACGTTTTCATAATTTTTCTGGATTCCCTGCGTAGTTCGCTGTATACTTATACCAGAATCAAAAATATTTCAAAAACATTTTTTTTTCTAAATATAGAAAAAAAATCATAGAAGCAAAACAAAATTCCTCGTCCATTTCAAAACTTGAAAACGATCTTTTATTTTTAATTATTGTTAAGATCAAAATTTTAACTATTTTAATCAATATTTCAAAATGCTTTCCTATCACATTTCTTGACTATGCCAAATCCTAATAGAATTTATCAAAAATAATAATCTACAACATTTCCTTCGTTATTCTACCAGTTCCATCAATCATGTGCGGATCCAAGCCCCGTGTATCATGCAGGGAATCCAAAAAAAATAATAATAAAGTGGGTATCACATCTTAAAATGAGAACGAATTCTTGAAAATCAAACATGTGACAATGTCGCCGGTATTTCCATTGAACGCAGATGTTGTATTTCCTCCAAGTTTCAAAATTAATAAGGGAACGCACTGTACATCCAGAGAAAAGAATACTGGAGAATATCTGAATCTTACATACAGATCTTGATATTGTTGGACCTGCGGAATTAAAAAAATGTCCACAATTTGCGATAATGAGATGTCATGGAGGTAGTATTGTAGACGATACAAAGTGGATCTTGTCCTGTCCTGACGTTGGAAGAGCTTAAAAAAACTTTAATCATATACAGGATGTCCCAAAAATATCCACAGAAACTTCAAGGGGTGATAGGGGACATCAAAACAGATCTCTGTCCAGTGAACAAATGTCCACACATAAGTTAAGATTTTTTTTGAATAAAATAGAAAAATAGAATATAAATTAAAAAAATGAAATAAAATAAACAAAATTATACCAAGTAGGTACCAAACTTTTTTTGATCTAGAGCCCAGACGGCTCATTTGCGGACATTTGTTCACCAGACAAAATGTTTGTTTTGATGTACCCTACCATCCCTTGTAATTTGTCGGTATATTTTCGGAATGGAAAAGATTGAAGTCATAATTGATGAAGATGTAGGAACAGTAAAGAAGATCGTTAAATCACAATTATTAGAGAACTTGCCGAGCGATTTTTTCGGATGTTTTGGATATGAAACGGAACGCAGCAAAATGTGTTGCGAGATTGCTAAATTTTTATTAAAAATACCGTCACTCAAGAGCTGTTGAATAACATCAACGAGGATCCGGAAGGGTCATAACAGATGACGAAACATGAAAACCAGATTTTTGTTCTGAGCGTTCTGAGAGTTCAAAAGCGATCAAGTACCGTATTTTTGAGTCTAGAAATCAGACCACAATCGTAGAATTCGTATATAGACGAAGTATAATAGAAATTGTAAGAGAAAGTGTCAGAAGGCTTTCACACAATTTCTTCTTCCGAGAGTCCAAAGTACGGTAGCTGAAGAGCCCAGTTTTGTTAAACGTAAAGGTTTTGCTTCTTATAAAATAATAATCAAAATAATCTGAATAAATCCACTCATTCACTTTTACTACCCTTCATAGTTCTCTGACCATCATTATGAAGCATAATCTAGACACTCTGATTCAGCATTTTGCGTGCAACAAATGTTCGGGAGATTGAAGACGAGTGCCAGTCAAGCTTGCTTGGCAGAGATTCATCGCACTGATCACCTGTCCTCTGGAAAGGCTCACGGCTGAGTCACTTCCTTCCGGAAATTGTATTCAGTAAGGTCCCAATATGCTCATTTCCCGGTGTATGCTGTAGGCTGTAGTTTGAGATCATAGATGTTGTCATGTGCTACCCGAGTTTTCCTTCCGTCTGACGGCTGGGTCCCTAGAGCACGATAGGTGTTGGTCCAGCCGAAGGCCCAATCTGATACCTACCGTGACAACATCTATAGCTTATATGAAAAAACCCGGATTTGTGGCAAAAGCGTTCATGGTTTTTGGTCACGATGCTCACCAACAGTGAACGTCCAAACCACTTCCAATTTTTGTCACCTATGCCACCAAGCGCGTTGTTATGGGGTTTGCTGGTGACCAAATGTGGATACCAGAAAACTACATAACAACGCCTTCGGCATTGATGACGAATATTGTGAGTTTTTTGGCGTTCACTGTGCTTACATCTCGTTGTTGAATCGCAAAAAACATCAACATTATATTGGTAATGTTGCCACTTTATTCACCTGATTTGGCACACACACTTTTTTTTCTCAAAACTGAGAAGAACCATGAAAGGACCACGATTAAAAAGGTATCACATAGCTGAAGAGCTCAAGGCCATATCAGAAATGTTGTATACTATATTTATACGGAAACACTTTTGCGCTCCAGTCCTCAAACTTTTAGATTAGGAAAAAAATAAAATAACCAGATCGACAGACCGAAACAAAAAGAAGGTTGAATCTGTTATGTAGAGCATAGACACTCAAAGTATGGGGTGGGGTGTAGGAGAGAGGTCTACAGACAATGAAGGTAGGAAGTTCTAAGCCTGGGCAAATAAATCACCGACCTTCAAAGATGCATCATTGCCGTACAAACCAGAATTGTGTACTCGAGGAAGAGCAATTTGGTGAAATCACTCTCAATCATCACTCACAATTCAGAGGTAATTTAGGCAATTAATGCCTTTGAACTAAATACAAAGACAGTACCAGAATCCATGAAAGATGTAATGGCTGTAGTAGCCGAGCACAAAACAAAATAAGTCTTATCCTGATATAGGTACAAGGAAAAAGAAGTGGCAAAGCAGCAAGGTGCAAAGCACAATTCGCTACTGGAAAAACTGAAACCGCTTGTGACAGGAAAAATTTCATCAATCACAACACAAAAATGACTTGGAAAGCCTCCCATAGCATTCAAGGGCTTTTATTGATGATCCATGTGCAGGAGAACAGATAGCATGGAAGACTGTTACCAGGACACAACTAAGGAAAGCAACTGGTCATGCTTTCTGTTTGGGATGAATGAAACATAAGTCCAGAGTCCAGGTGCTCAATTCTCCAATGAAATTCGTATACGAATAGCGTAGAAAATCAAATGCATATTGGTTTACGGATTTTTTGGAGAATTGGGTGCCAGGGGGTCAATTCTTGGCCCTTCGCAAATTTGAAACGCATACGCGATAATGCGATCACCACGTTATTTCAAATGCTGATCGCACAATTGCGTATGCTCTTTAAATTGCGAATGCTCAAGAATTGACCCCCAGGCCTCGAACACAAACACTTTATCTTATTACACGTGTTTCGCATGATTATCGTGTCAGTGAAATGGAGTCAAATACACGTTTAGACGAACACTGATATATATTTTATCTATCAATGTTCATCCAAACGAACACTGTGACCGTTTCAGCTCAATTACCTTCACTTTGACAGGCGATGATGCGTAGTGTGATGGTTTTTCTAGTTTGAAAATAATGAAAAACAATAATAGTACGTATCCACAAACTAACTTTCAACTCTAGAAGCTACCTACAGTCCTAAATCATCGACCGTAGTCCAAAATGTGATAATATCAGAAATCATCAAATACATAAATCATGTTGATGAAGGCTTATTGATCACCTATTTTTGATAAATCAAGGTTAAGGAATAGAACTGTCTATTATACATTATTCCGAAAAAGTCGTTGAAAGCACATCGAAAAACACTCAACAAACTTCTACTTTCTTCGTTTGTGCTGTGAAGGCGCCGAAAAGCTCTTAGAAAACACTCTACAATCCTCTGTTCCAACTGAAAATTCTCTTTCAACTCGAATGCGACGGGAAACGAGAAAATCAGCAGTAAAACAGACCAATTTCCCTTCAAGTGGAAAACGGCGTGATCAGGACTAATTTTTCACGTGCTATTTCGGCTTCGATCTTACACAGTTTTAGTCAATTGAAGCGTTCAACTTAATGAGATTCATTTGAGAAATTAGGATTGTTTTTGGATATTTTTTATCACAGCAGTTGAGGGTTTAAAGAGGCAAAAACAAAATTTGAAGATTGGAAGGGTGGCGTTTGAAAATTAATAATGAGGGAAAGTAAAGTAAGGTAAATTTTCTGAAGAAGAGAAATATCTTATTTTTGTAAGGAAAATGTGAAATATGTATTTAGTTATCACTCCTCTTCATTTGAAAAACGCCAACTTTTGATTTGATTTGTTTTAGTCGCAGAGTAGAACCAGATGAATAAAGTTTTTAAATCGTCAATTACGTGATTATTATTTGAAACTAGCCTAAACCCGCGGCATCACCCGCGTCGGGTTTAGGCAATGTTATAAAAAAGATGATGATAAAACAGATTTTTTTTTTCAATCCATTTTTTTATGTTTTAATTTTTTTTTTGCTCCCACTGCCGTATTCAAAAAATGTATACAGGGTGTTTCAGAATAACATGCTAATAATAAAGGAGGTGATTCTTGGGCTCATTTTAAGAAAAAAAAAACATATGAACGTATGTCCTAAACGCCTTAACTTTTGAGATACAGGGTGTCAAAGTTTTAAAAAATAGATACTTTTTTTACACTAACTTTGTCATTACTGTAGATATCTTTATGAAATTTGGGTCATGTATTTTGGGCATTAATACTCATTTTTTGATGCACCAACAATTTAATTATTCTGACCAGTGCCGTCCATGCGGGTTTTGGTTTGCATATTTTTTGGGAAATAGAAAAATTTTTTAGGACATACGTTCATATGAATTTTTTTTCTTAAAATGAGCCCAAGAATCACCCCCTTTATTATTAGCATGTTATTCTGAAACACCCTGTATAATGTATTTTTCCAAAAGAATTCATGTGTTGGAGAGAGACGAAAATTGTCTTTTTAATAGGATCAAAAACGAACACTTTTTTATAAGTGCGCTCTTAAAATACGTAACCGTATTTGAAAAAAACAAAGCTGATGATGGCTGCTCATAGACGAAACGTCGGATCATAAATTTGATGACGCGATTTTGTAGAGGAAAAAAAGTGGGAAGACATCTATTTTGAAATATCTCTTCGAATACACATAGGAAAACAAAAACGATTAAACAAAATTTTGTTTTTTTCCGGATATCTCCAAAAGTATCCGGAATTTCTTGAATTTCAAAACGACATTTCAATGAGCACCAAAATGCTTAACTTTGCCCCCATTAAAACTCCGCTGTATCTCGTACCGTTTCCAAGATACCAATGGTGAGCATCGAATTTGTAACACCCTATATGAGAAGATGATAATAACACAGTTCTTTTTTAATTCATCTTTTTTATGTTTTGATTTTTTTTTGCTTCCGCTGGCCGTAGAACCTACCTACATAATAACAACACATTTTTTTTTCAATTTTTGTTTTTTTAATTTTTTTTCATAACTTGTTTTTCTCCCGCTGATCGTATTTCCCATAGAACCTACATATCACCAACACAGACTTTTTTATTTTATAAATTTTTATTATTTTTTTTTTTTTTAATTTTTTTATTTTTCCTAAACCATCTTTGGGCAGAGGCTTATAACTGTGCAAATTTTCAGATAATTCTGTGCTACGGTTCAAAAGCCTTAGGAAAAGAAACAAACAGACTTTCACGCTTATACAGGGTGCGCCATAGTAAGTGGCCTATTAGAATATCTTGGGAAATAAAGCGATTGGGATACTGAAAATTTGTAGGGAGAGATTTTCGAAGATGCTCTTTTCAAATGAAATAATAGTGACGTTACGCGATTTCCGGTTGTACCGGAAGTAGGCGTCAACTCGCTTGTTTCAAATGGACGATCAGACCGACTACATGATCACAGAATGAACTGTTTCCATTAAACTACAGATGGCATACAACAAGCAGTATAAATACAACATCCATCCAAGCAAACCACATCGCTCTGCCGGATCAATTTGGTGATCAGAATTCCGACATAGTTCCAAACACGTGCTTAAGACTAATAAATTCAAGGTTTCACAACTGTTTGAAAACTTTGTATGACCGTGAAACATTTCCTGCTGAGCAAATAAACAATTTATGATGAAAGCCGGGAATTGTTTGATCAATTCAAGGTTTGTGCGTTTGTGACCGATATATCCTCGCCTCAAAAACAATCGGTTGGAAAACTAAAACCAAAAAGGAATTGGACATAATGTTTTGACTAGCTTTGGGAACTGGGAGGCTAGAAGAGACGAAGAGAATAGCCTAAAGGGTAAAGATCACTTTTTCTTTTTTCTTTTTCCACACTAATTTGGTTAAGTCTTGGTTGGTTTTTTTATATATTTTTTTCCACTTTTTTCCATCTATTTGAAGTTTGAGTAAGTTGAGTGAGTATAGGATTTGGATTTTTTTCACTTTAGCTCTAGTTAGTTTGGGTTACTTTCCATCTTTAATCAGGTATTTTTTCTTTTTTTTTCATTTCAACTTTCTCCTCCAATTCCACCCATTTTCTCCATTTTTTTCAATCTAAATCAAGTTTGAATATAATAGAGTTGACTTGATATGGGTTTTTGTTTTTTCAATTTAATTCACACTTCAGGTTTGTTTTTCCGTTTTACTTAATTTCGCCCTTTCTTTCTATTTTTCTATACTTTAAATTGTTTGTTTGGGTAAGTTCTGGTTGATTTTGCTCCGTTTCACTTTTTGTTACTTTTCTCTCCTTTTTCCAACCAATACGCAATAAACGCCTATCTAGTGAGAAAATCCGGAAAATCCAAGTTTTTTTTCAATGATTTGCAAAAAACAATGCCAAAAACTACTGACAACCCAAATTTGATATTTTGATCATCACAACCAAGTAAGCGTCATGTAGTGGTCTTTCTTTTACAAAAAAAAAACTTGAACCGATTCCGAAACCGAATATATCAAACCATAGCAAAAAAGAATTATAACCGAGAAGAAACCTTAAAAAAAATACTTTCATCCACGACCCATAATATTTTGAAGTTTTATACTTGTGGTTTTTGCAGTTAAATGTCAAATATTATTCCATGACAACCGTTGCGAAGGTATAATGGTTCATTAAACCACGACTATGTCACTTGCAGACCATTTACAAAATACAATATTGACAAACTCTTCTTGCCCTGCAATTACAAAAATGTATCTGATCAATACCATGGAAACATTTAGAAAATCTCAAAGGTGTCAGTGTGGTATGTGTTCTGTGTTCATGTATTTATATGATGATGATGTAAGATGTCATAGAATATTTCAAATGAATAAATTAGTCGTAGATGAAGTAGAGTATACTACTCGCAATAATACCTATTAATCCCTCGGAATGTTACTCCCTCTCAAATAAGAAATTCGCAAAGGGAAAAATAAATGCCTTTAACAAAATCTCAACAGTAAAGCTATGATAGTCACTATCGGGCTCACTCTCCATTAGTTTATGACGACATCATAAGATATTCAACAATGATATCATTGGTAACATGAATCTTCAGAAATCGACTGATAATGTTTTATTTGTAATTTTGGCATTTTGATTGTGTAAAATTTTTGAAGCTTCAATTTCCTGAATCTTTTGCCCTCTCGTTATTAGATTTAGGGAATTCGAGAGCCATCTCATTTTCTTAACTCATTCAATAAGATCGGTTTAAAGCTTCCACGCTAACATAAGAAATCGGACCTGGACATTGACTCAACTTCGTGAGATAAACACCCACAATCCAATCACTTACCTTCCATCAAAAAAAGGTGTAACAGACCGCCGTCTCATAGGAGGTATCCAATTTCTCTTCGTAACCGCATACTCGTACATAGGGTCGGGCATATCCAACACTGCAAAAAAAAATACAAATAATATATTCTAGGAAAAACTTCAATCATCGTTTCTAGACACACCATTAACTAATTGACTTGACTCAATCCAACCTATTTAAATTCCGCTCGGCGTTTAATTTAATGCAGAAATGCTCCTGAAAATGTTAATGACTGCTAGATGAAACCAATTTTCCGTGATGCAGATGACGGAATATTCTTAATTTGCAAAACGATTTTCTGAGATTAGCATGGAAAAACTGAAAATGGAGAAATTGCGTGTGACTGAGTGGAAATGATGGGTAGGATTTATAAGAAAATGAGTTGAGATGACCTGAATTTTAAAAATTTGAATTAAAAATAAAAACAAAATATGATGAAATGACTGGCAAATATGACAAATATGAGTGAGAATAATTGATTCTGCTTATTGCTCGAATCTGGAATATAACAGTAAACCTGCCTTGTAGACTATTTTATAGTTTCAGCACAGCATATACAGGGTGCGTCAAGGAATATCTCGGTGAGTAAAGCGATTTGGATTCTGAAAATTTGTAGGGAGAAATTGTCTGGTAAGCTCTCTTCAAAAATTATAATGGTGACGTTACTACTACTCAAAAGAAGAATAGCTTTTCAAAGAGCATGAGACTTTCTAATGGAGTCCCGTCTTTGAAAAGTACACTAGTCTACGGCTGGAGCCATGTAGGACAAGGCTTCCTATGGCGACAATGCACAGCCTCCCTACCTTAGATATCTTCATGAAAATGGAAGCATACAGACTTGGCTTGGCAACACAGAACATCTGAGACACTCAAACTCCCATGGTCATACTAAGATTGCCAGCACAATCACGAACCTCTTGATAACAATGAGGAGTGATAATATGCTGGAAAATATCAATTTTAATATGACTCTCAAAACCAAGCGACACTTGAAGATGGAACAGTCAAACAAGGGTACAAAGACGGTTTCAAGATTTGCTAGGGGACAGGCTCCGGAAATGTAAAGGGAAAACTCAACGTTGTTAAGGAGCATGCTACTGTTCAACTAACGTCCGCGACCAAGACAATCTCAAAAGAGGCTACGAAGGAAGAGAAATACTTATCTTCAGCGATGGCCAAGCGGCAAGAGATGTAGATATGGGGGTGAAGGTGATAGTTCCACAGCACTTAGGCCACACAGCGGGCTCATTGCGCACTCCCAAGAGGAGCCTCCAAGAGTAGAGAGGTTACTCTCTTGGACCATTGTCGTCAAGCCTTAGCAATTCGGCGTAGACGACAAAGTAGTCGTCAAGCCATAGCAATTTAGGTTAGGCGACATCGTAGTCAAGGGCGGTCCCTCTGACCTCTCCCGTGTACCACAGTTCTAACTAAGGTGCTGATTGAGAAAATCTCCTTGTTCAGGATTGAACATGCAGGTTCCAATAATTTAGGCTAATTATCAACTTTTTGACTATCAGTGATCAATTACACTACAGCCTACTTAGTTTTATTAGCCATTGAGAGTGCTGCTAAATACAGAACAGAAATAGTTTCTGCTCACCGTGGGGATCAAACCCACGTCAATCAGAAGTACAGCCTCCCAAGTCCAGTGTGTTACACACCAGACTACCGTGTCTTCCCAGCCAAGCGGCAATCAAAACCCCTTGCTATCTGGATACATCATCCAAGAAAGTCTGGGATTGCCATCAAAATCCTGCCACTCTGAGATGGATACCATAGCTGGTGATGAACGAGCGAATAACTGACATGCGAAGCTGCAAATACACTACTAATGGGCCCAGAATCTGCCATTGGCGTCACTAAATCCTGTATAAGAAGAACTATTGATCCACATCTACATATACATCTACTCTGTAACAAAGAGAAGGAAACTGCCTCCTTTGAATGTGAAGCAATGACATTCTGGAAAAAGAGATAATGGAGAATTCACATCCATGCCTCAAAGGTCGAACATAGAAACCGTAGAAAGAGTCACGGTGTTCAGATAATACATTGAAAGCTCACCTATTATCAGTCATCAGTATACTCTGTCATTGATAATGTCACCTGCTTACAAAGAGATAATCAAATTGGTCCCCGGGTATGAGGAGAAAGTACTCTTTGACCATCAGCCATGCGCCTCCAAGGCAACTCGCGCCAATTTCGAGAATAGCAGATAGTTCATTTTAATTATTAACTTTATCAAATCCAGGAAATGCTCACAAACTTCATTTGTGGCCACACTTTTCATCAAATGATCCTATTTTAGAAAATGCCCTAACCCAAACCTAGGATGAACTGAAACATTATATTGTAATTTGCACTCACGTTCAACTCCGTTACTAGGACCAAGAATCTTTCTTCTCAATTCATCCTGTTGTCTGGAATTGTCCAAAGGTGGATAATAAACTTCATCAGCAAAACTAGCATGAGGATCCTCTTCACTTGGAGTATACTTGATTATAGCTACTTCTTGAGGATCCAGTTCTTCTTGGCCCTCTAATGCTCGAAGAGCCCCTTCTAGATCATTGTCCGATAGATGAGAGCAAGCGTCCATATCATATTCTAGTCTGAAAATAATAAGCAATTATTGGTAATATGGATGAAAGATAAACTTTCAGATTCTCTATTATTGTCTTCAATAATTCAAAAATTATTCAGGACACTTTTTTATCAACCACACTCGCTGGATATCGCTTCCCATCAAAATCCGCTGTGGTTTCCTGTTTTTGCATTAAATATGTATTTGGCAATAAGCCAGAGTATCATTCTGCTTTGTTTGGTGGCAAGCAGATTAAGCAAACTAGTTTGTAATGCATCAACGAATTAATCCCTCAGTTTAATTGCCATAGAGAAGCGAAATTGGCTCTGTATGTCCTTTTTATCATTTTTGGTCTGGTTAAAACTGTTCAATGATGCCAGTGATGAAATAAGTGGAAAATAATGCGTCTTGGTATGTTGAATCCGATGTCATAATCATAATAATTGCGGTTTATTAGAAAAGACAATTCAGTTCATCATTAAAGTAGTAGATTCCACCATAATATCAATCATATCATCATTATATGTTCATAACAACATAAATATGTCGATGGCTTTTTGTTCAGATCAAAGGACATTTCTAAGATAGAAAGGGGGGAGATGGCATCAAAATGATGTGATAACCAATCAGTTGCCACTTACCTCCTCACTCTATCATGCATGCCTAATTAGAATGTATCGTTAAAACTTTTTTTAGCATTTTTCCCTGTCAAAGAATGAAAGTTTAAAGTGAAAATATCACCCAACATTCGATTAGCCTTCTGGGACGCCCTAATTAAATTTTATCGCTAGCTATAAGTGGGGACGTGAAGGACATCGTGGAAGTAGGAATAATGGAGAGTGCTTCTTGAAGTTTGTTTGCCTGAAGGAAATAAGGTGGAGTGAGTTTGTAAAAGAATCTGAAGAGTCCAATTCGAGAGAATATTATATTTTATAAAAAGCTGAGCTTGGGCTTACCATCTTATGATCAGCAGCAGAATTTTTCTTGTCAAAGTAATATTAGTTTAGCTTAAGCATTATGTGCTTATATAATTTTGCACGTACGATTACGTTGACGTCTGAGATTAAGTCGTCATTGAAGTCGTCTACGATAAATTAATTTTTTTAAATTCGCCACCGTGGACTGTCAGCGAAGGCTAAGTCTTAATTATTTAATTCAAGACGTTTGAATGTCACAGCTGACAACCAGAAGATTTCTTATCAGATGATTTCCTCATCATTTTTACGCAGAAAAAGAATACTTGTTAAACGTCGCTACGTGCAACCATTCTTGGGATATTTGGATTTGAAATAAAAATACATGTGATTTTGAGATTATGGTCGAGCAGGGTGTTGCATTTTTTTAAGAAAAAAATCAGTATGAGTTTCCCTTGTTGAAAATAAAAAGGAAACTTCTCATAAACTTGGGTCCGGAAATGCTCTCTTACAAAGCTACAAGGTGTTAAAGTTTTTTAATTTTGCATTTTTTTTATTTTTTTCATTTTTTTATGATTCGGATAAAAATTGTTGTTTACGTCACTCATTAGTTGAATTTTATCTTTTTACTAAAGATATGTAGCAATCATACGAAATATTTTATAACTTCTAGCAGGTTACCTGCTCCGCCATATTTTCAAAATCACATGTTTTCATTATCTCAAATCCGAATATCTCGAGAATGGTTGCCTGTAGCGACTTTCAACAGGTATACTTTATCTGCGTAGAAAATACAAATGAATCTGTTCTGTTGCTTAAAAAATTCCATAGAGGTACGTCCAAAAAAGTGATTGCTGTTAATAATAGGAAAAATAATTGTAGGTAGGGCCCTCTACATGGAGAGCCATACCAAGATCAAATTCGAATTTCGCATGACAAAAGAACCCCCAAACACTCATTTCTATCAAAATATCAACATTGCCTCAAATATTATTGAGAAAAAAAAACTAAAAAACTAAAAATAAAACTTCGACACCCTGTGGCTCTGTGATGAAGCATATATTGTATGTATTTTTATTTTTATGAAGGAGAAGGTGGTGGGGAGCAGTCCAAATGAGCGGTCTACGAAGGGTGGATTCTCATTTATTGTTTATTCGAGCTTTCGGAACTAATTTGTTCCTTCTTCAGGAAAGACTATAAGTATTAACAAAACATGGATATAATTATGTTTACAAAACTAGGATAAGAAAAAACTTACCAATTAGAGTAATGTGAAGATAGAGCATACAGAAAAAATAAAGGATTTAAAATGGGATTTGTTCAATCACTTGGATCACAGTCAGTATACATTCACCACTCCTAGCTAACAATATGCATGTCATAATGACACAAATTAGCTGCTTTCCAAGCAGTGCTGAACCCCAGAAGATGAAATTTCAATTTCGAAATGTTTTGCCTTTTTCACCTATTCATGCGTCGATCCGCGCACACTGAAGATATTTTATTCATGTTAGCCACAGTTCAAGTCAAGTTATTAATCAATTAATAAATTGATTAATAATTGAAACCATGCTACCACTAAGGAAAATAACATGTTACTTATGTTACCAACATTTTATGTCAAGTTATCAATCAAAACCATGAGATGACGCCAGCCAAACGATGCTAGCAATGAAATTTCTTAGTCTTTGATGATGCAAAGTTTCATTTAGCGGAGTAGTACAGACTTGTAGTCAGTTCGGTAAATGATACTTTACAGTATGAAATGAAATATTTGAACAGATTTTTGTGTTCAAATTTGAAATCAAAACAGAAGCTTTGAGGTTATGATAAAAAGGGTGTCATGTAAAAGGATCGCTTCCCGCATATTCCAATGTGATCTTCCTTTTCAAGCCATTTTGGGTATTTAAATCTCGATTCGATCCCGAAAAAAGCTTAATCGACCTTGAGACTCAAAACTATTTCGATATCTGTCTTCATGCAGTTTTCAATATCAGTCTGATCTGAATTCTACTTTAAAAGGTAGTAAATATTGGTCCAACAAATTGCTACTCTATTTTGACAATATCCGATAAACGGATGTTTGCACTCCTTTGTATTCATTCAAAAACTTTGTTCGAGCCATTCTACTTTTAAAGCTTTCGAGGATGATGAAAGGTTATATTTTGTTCATGAACTTTTCTATAAACAAAGATCTTGTATAATATTGTCCAATTCAAAACGTATCAACTCAAAATATCATTAAAAATTCCTAGATATCTACGTGTCCACTTTCTTTGTTGCATTCTTATTTCTTCTCAACGCCAATTTTTTTCAATGATTAATAACAAACAAAAAACTTTCATGATACATACATGTTCACACTTTTCAACCCAATGACCATGTTGCCAGGCTGGCTTAAGCTCTCACATTTACGATCATTAAGCAAGGATATCTCTGTCGAAAACAGTCGTCCTTGAACCGAATAAGGATTAATGATGTGAATCCTCCAATATCAGTGGGTTGACGTTTAATCAATGAATCAAGATAAACGAATTCCAAGAGGATCTGTGTTTTTCTTTAAGACAAGATAGTATTGTCTCGGGACGGGACGCCTTTAGTAAATAGTCAAAATCTACTGTTGAGACGAAGCCTTTGATTGTTTTTGTTTGGAATCAGGACAAAGAAGCATTGGAACCCTCATCACCTCAACGCTATCTACTCAGTAATATTATCTTGTTCACACTATACGAGGTCTGACACAATTATTATGATTATGAATATTTTGTTCACATAAGGTGAGGTTTCCGTCAGGCGATGTTCACATCTGATATCTACCGAAGTTAGGTTTTAAGATCAGTTTAACATATTCTTGTGGTATACAACTTAGTCCACAAGCATTTTGGATGATACAAAAGAACATCTTGTTGATGATATTTATTCAGAATAACTAACAAACAAGAATTTGGTTTTCATACTCACCCATTTTTGAGTGTAAACAACATCTCCTGAAGGCGACATTGGGTGTATGCATGACCCCAACGGTAACCCAGGGCAAAAAGCCTTCTGAGTTCCTTGCTCAAGTCATGTAGAGAGTCTTCCGTCAATTCGTATCTGGAAAATAAAAGAAAATGAATACTTTCAATCAATAATGAACATGAAAGAAACAAGTCCGATCGGACGTCAGAGGATTTGGTTTTTACAGAATAGGTCTAATCGTGGTCACAGTTGAAGGAAATGTTGAGTATCTACATGCACAATTTTAACTGATAACATACAAAACAAATGACAAAGGATGGTTGGTATTTCAATATGTTAACAACTCCAACATGGCACAAAATTTTCGCAAAGAGTTTAATAGAAAATCACAAGTTTCCCGATGAAATGCTCACAAAGATTCATGACCCACTGTTTTGCGGTTGACTGAAAATAATTGCTCCAAAAAGCCATAGATCTCAGGTCTAAGCTCGAGGTTCATCCAATTCTTGAATCATCATATGGAATGATCTTGCATGTGAATGTGTTGATATTATCCAAGTAGGCTTTCACGACGATGGTGAGATTGTCTTTACTTGCTTTTCCGCCTCTGGAACTTCCTGGAGCTCTGGAAAAATCATCCTCATCAAATAAGGGCACAAATCAGGAGATGGTTCAAAAAGCTGGAGCTCCATCAGCCTTCTTCCTGCTCTCGGAAAAATCACAGAAAAACTGATTCTCTACACCATGAAGGAAACTCTGGACGCAAAGAAAATCCTCCCGGGCGAACAGAATAGGTTTATCAAGGCCTACTCCCCGACTCACTATGTTAGATTGACCTCCATTACCAAAGAAGCCACAATGGAATGGAAACCCAAACTGGTCAAATCCTTCGTTGCTAATAGATTATTTAGGTCACCGCAGACAATTTCACGTCCTTCTACAGATCAATTAATTGAACAATTGTCAGTATTATTGGTAAACCATCAATCGGAAGCCATTAATGAAATTTATCATCAACGTCAATAGTTTTCCAGGCGATCAGTATTAAAAATGTTATGGACAAATTAAATTGATCGTGTCCGGAACACTTAAGTAATACATCCGGCAAATATTAGGCAAAGCAGCTCCTCAAACCTCAACTCACACTATCTCCAGAACCTGTGGCAGTGACCACGAGCACGTTGGTTCATATGTAACCAGACACTAAGGGCCGACACTATGGGCCAAACAGTCAGCTCACTACTTTGCCAGAAGCCTGCTGTCAGGAAACCAAAAAATTATAGAAAGCCACCGCGTGGCGATAAACTAGATCCAAGCAAGACTGGATTGTTAGCAGAACCTTCTACCACTTTGCATCCAACGAAGGTATTCTGGGATGGATCAGGACAACTGGCACAATACCTATCATCAGAGTCAATCAATCTTCTATCCAGGGATGACTGACTAAACTGTTGGCCAAGAAACAACAGAGAGCAAGATACTGGCAATTACCAGGACTTACTGTCTCACAATCAATGATGGCAGAGGAAATCAAACCATCATTCACTGGAAGTCTACTGAAACTTAGCTTAGAGAAATTAGAGAACATACCATGGGCATCCTTAACGATGAACCCATAGGTTAGCTCTGAAACGAAGATGAGGGAACATCCTCACACGTCTTCCTCGAATGTGAAGCACTGACGTTCTGCAGATAAAATAATGGCAAATTCACACCCATTCCTCAAAGATCGAACAGAGAAACAGAAGAAAGAGTCACAAACCTCATCCAGGCAATACCGCTCTTCGACTAAAAGACAGGTTCAGCGAAAATACAATAATCAGCTCATCAGAAGCTGCGGTGTTGGGGATAATACCACAGTATATACACTCACCAGGGATATATCACGTGACGTAGCGTACATTTGAGCAGGTGACCTTCAAAACTGTTTGGTTGCTGTTCCCCCAACTAATCCTCCATTTTATTAGAATACATTTCGAAAATCTTTTACTGTCAAGCCAAAAGTTCTGGGGTGCTAATTATGTGTCTTATACTGCACTGATATGATATCTGTAACCAGTTCTCAAAAATTAAAAAAAACGTGAATATCGACAGACTTTGGAGGTCACAATAATTATTACATTGCCGCAAAAGCAGTGATTGGGAAGTCATTCAACCTCAAAAACAGAAAAGAGGATTGCACAACTGGATAAATAATATGTTCAAACATCGTCTGTTTGACTATTCGAGAGATTAGCGAAAATCAAAACATGGAATGTTTTGATTTTCTTATGAAACCAACGAAACAGAACGAAGAAATGGAAAAGCTTGTCAGTTAGCACTTGATTGGAAAATCTTTTTGACGTAGGATAGACGGGGATCACAGGTGAAAAATGTTCAACTGTCTTTTCGGTTCTATTAATAATAATCTTCAAAGAGTTCATACAGACAAAGCTTAAGAGATCTACTCATCCTTAAACACTCTCGTCATCACATCATGGTGTCATTCATAAGTCGATGTCTAATACCAACGAACTAGAGCTAATTCCCTTCTTGATCAAAATATTTGTCTGTAATACCCCATTTTTGAAGGGACCACAAACTACAAAGAGATCTACTTCAGAATAGTGTAATATATTTCAACTGTGCGTTAATGAACTTCTTGGGCATATTTCACTGTTTATACGTACCGACATCTCATCCATCTTGGTGTCTGTCAAAGGCCCTAATCGCGTAATGGAATGAGCTGCGATTATCGTGAACAAATTTGATAAATGGTTCACTCCCTACTTGACATTTCAGTCACAGACATTGCAAGATTGGGAAAACAAATCAAATAAAAAAAAGTGAAGGGGTGTATGATGTATATTGTAGATATAAAGGGAGTCCCAGGATATGTGAGCAATCTTCAAGCTTCAGAATCCGGAAAAGTAATACGAGTTTCTATAAAAAAAAAAGTCCCACAGGCTTCAGCATCAAATTTAAATAACGAAGAGGAGGAAATTGCGGCGAGCTGAACGACAGAACGACCGAGGACCTGAGCAGGTACCCAATTCTCCAAATAATCCGTCTACGAATGTGCATCCAATTTTCTACACTATTCGTGTACGGACTTGATTGGAGAATTGAGCGTAAGTACAGGTACAGTATATTGACCCCCCTTCTAACTCATTTTTAACAAAGTCTACAAAAAAAAATTTGATACAGAAGTTGTTGGGATTATACAAAATTTTTAAATCTGGCAGTATCATTTATACAGGGTGTCCCAGAAGCTTTCAATAGCACCCAGCTTTGAAATTTCAAATGAGACGCCCTTTATTTCATTTTGTTTTTGGATTCCTCATTGAATTCCAAGTCAAATCTGTGTAAGGTATATTATTATCTTATCTTTTGCCGTTTTCGAGATAAAGGCTGTTAAATTTTGTGAAAAATACAAAATTCCCTATATTTTGTCCCCCCTCTAACACATTTTATACAAGGTGTACAAAAAAAAGATTTTTAAAAAAAGTTGTTTAGTTTATATCAAATCTTTTAAATCTGGTAGTATCGTTTATATAGGGTGTCCCAAAAGCTGCTCACAGCATCCAACTTTAAAATTTTACATGGAACATCCTGTATTCTATTTCATTTTTAGATTCTACGATAAATTTCAAGTTGAATCTGTAAAAGATATATCCATTTTATCTTCGGCCGTTTTTGTGACAAATGCTGTTGGATTTTGCCTTATTTTAGAGCTACAATTCATAATAAAGAGTGAGCCTTTTAGAATGGAAAGCAGCTGTTTTTGAACTAGTCTAGAATTGTTTTTTATCTTTCATGAGGCAGACTCAAGCTTCAAAGCAATCTTGATTCAATATGGTTGTCAAGATACAAATCCAGAATTAAGAATTTTTCACAAGATTGAACAGCATTTATCTAGAAAGTGGCAAAAGTTACGATAGATTCATTTTATATCGATTTGACTTAGAATCCAACGTATGATCTGAAAATAAAATAAAATACAGGGTGTCTTTTTTAAAATTTCAAAGTTGGGTCTTGTTAACAGCTTTTGTGACACCCTGTATAAATGATAAAGGCCGATTTAAAAAAATCATCATAAACCAAACAACTTTTTCATCACATTTTTTTTTCTACACTTTGTGTAAAATGAGTTAGAGCGGGGGTCAAAATATAGTGAATCACCCTGTACTTCTATAACATCCCATCAGTACTTCTTTCTTTTCAAAAGTAAAGAAGACATATCCATAAATCTATTCTATCTTGAACGCATACTAAGGGAGAAGGAAGTGGAGTCCTCAATTCTTCACAAATTTATCAATTAACTAAAACCCTCGACGCGTTTCGGCTTATCTAGCCATCATCAAGAGGGAGTAGACTAGCAATTATTGTATATCACATTACTGTAGAGCGGACGAAATGGAGCGCACCAGATGACTAAAATGAACATTGAACATTGAACATGGAAAACATAAAAAATGCAAATTGCAACCCTCGAAATTTTTGACAGAAGTTCGTCCGTCCTACAGTAATGTGATATACAATAATTGTTAGTCTACTCCCTCTTGATGATGGCTAGATAAGCAGAAACGCGTCGAGGGTTTTGGTTGATTGATAAATTTGTAAAGAATTGAGGACTCCACTTCCTTCTCCCCTAGTATACTATGGATCTTCATCCTGAAACTTCGATTGATAAATTATCTTGAACGCTATAGAATTGAAGTATAGCCAAATAGTAATAGTTTAACTATTCCAAATAATAAAACATCTTCATAAATCTATTCTATCTTGAAGGCGATGTAGAGCATATTCGAATTATGATACACTACGTTAGATACAACAATGCAGCCCTTACTAGTTTCATCGTGAATTCCGCCGTTGAGTACCGTCAAATCTGACTGTTCTTTCGGATTCAAACATAATACCACGAGGTAAGCTGTTGATTTTGATTTCGAATTTCTCTCAAGTCTATGATGTATCTTCCTTTTAATCAACAGGAAAGCGAAACAAAGCGACTTCCGTATTCACCTCATCCCTATGAATTCTACCAAGCTTTGTTCTATCTCATCTTGGTGTATGTCGTCGAGAAATAAGAGCTGTCTCCGGAGAGATTCTCTTCTCCTTCATCTGATATTTGGGGTTTCCTGAGAGTTTTTCTGTTTTCCTGGTGGCGTATGTCGTTGATAAGCTGACCTTTGAGAGATTTTAACTTTTCTTGAGCCCAGTGATTTTCCTAACACCGGTTTTCCTTACCGGTGGCGTATGTCGGTAGGAAATGGGGTAGGCTTGTCTCGCTGGGATTTTTCTGATTCATTTTTATCCCAGTCACCGGGGTTTTTCTTTTCATCGTCGTAAATTCAGGATTATTTCAATTAGTTTTGCAAATAAAGTAGTCCCGAGAGAGTTATTGAAGACAGTCTTCTGGAGTTGCACGATTTTCCATCACATCACAATGTCCGTTTCCCATACCTTCACTCCTTAACCATTCCTGTGCATGTATTTTCAGTTCATTTTCACAACCGTCGTTTGGATGTGGTTTTCTTCTCTCATTTTTCTTGTTCGATGCAAAATTGTTGCTTTATCGAAATGCCAAGGTCTTTATGGAAAATTTATCATCTGTCTTTACCAAAATATCTGGAGGATGGCGCCCGGGTTACCAAAAGCATTATTTTCCATTCTCGTCAACATCGTTATAGAAGCGCGTGATATCGGACAAGATAGACAGGAAAATCTGCGACGAAACATTCTAAAACATTCCAGCATTCTTTTGAGAAAGCAACTTAATCTAGTATGGATGTGGGGAATGTTTCTTGAACAATATAATACACGATATGCGAGAATCTAATAGCTTGAAGCGAAAAATCTAGAACAAGCTAAGTGGTTGAGAACATTTCTATAGTTCAAATGTAAGGACCAACATCTTGCAAATGTTCTGGAAAAATGAGGACAAGAACTTGACGTTATTATTTCTTATTTCTCCGGAAAATAATTGGAAAAGTCCAGCATAAATAACCAATTTTATCAAAGTTCAGTGAACCGATTTTTATTATTAACATTAGATATTTTACATCACTTCTTGAGTTGTTGAAGAGCTACCAATTCGAAGCAGTGAAAAATAATGGGTCGATGAAACGAGCGGAAGTGATTGAATGGAAAACGTAAATTTCTCGTTAAAGGCTGGAGCAGGCTATTTTATCGTCCAATCAAAGTCGCCATTACGTTGTCATATAAATTTTTATGGATCAATAGACATCGTATTTATCATTACGAATTGTGTCTTTATAGAAGATAAATAATAAAACGCTAGCGTATATTATGGAGAAAGCAGAGAGGAACTGACTATGGAATTTTATATAAGAAGATTCAAAATCTCTTCAACTCTGAAAGGGCTTTTTCCATACAAAAAATGATTGCAGATATAAAAGGTTATGTTCAGTGAATCTTTCTTGATAATTTAATAACAGAGGAAGCCTGTGGAAAATTTGAGTGTGTAGTTTGTACACTCTCTACTTCCCAACATATTGTTAGGAAGTAGGTTGGAAAGGAAAAATAATGTAATTTCCCTAAAATATGATCTGAGGAATAGATCACAGGTCTCTTATCCAGCTCAGCCATAGTTCAAATATTTTTTTTTGTATCTCCATTGGACTGGTTTCTGGATACAAGCACCTCAAAAGGCAAAAATGCAAGTGATTCTGGAGACTCTATGAAATATCAGATCCAATTTTTTTCGTGGGACTTGATGAAAAAGTACGCCCTCCACTCATAGGAAATAATTTAATAATAATTTCAGAAGATCAAACTATGTTCTTCTGAAATTTGAAAACACACCTTTTCAAGGCTTTCAAGGCTTCGGAATCTTAACAAACAAGCTTTTCAAGTCTGTATCCCACCATTTTTTGACGTAAAAACATTCATACAAAGATTTTCAGAACAAGTTGTCCATAATATCGGCACTCCAGGAAATACTTGATACCCGTAAGTAGACTTGAACTCTTTTATATTAAGACATTGAAAAGGTCAATAATGTATATCAGAAAGAAAAACGCAGTTCCAGAACTGATGCATCTTCTAGGTGAGCCTCAAAACTGAGATGTGTCCCTGCTCGGGCGCCAATTTGTGATGATCCTCGGCGGTGCTCAGCAAAAACTACGAGAGTTCCAAATATTTATTTTCAATTTCCAAAGCAAATCATACTGATGATACTGGTCCAAATAACAAGTTCCTCGACAGGAGTCAGTGTGAACTCCCACTCGGTGGTCTGTATAAAGTAGAGACGGATTTTTAAGGTTTTGAACCCAACACGTTCAAGAGAAACGGGTATTCGAACTCAATACGTTTTATCGGAACAGGCAGTGGAAATGTTTTTACCGACTCAGCACTTTGTTTGCGACTGCTTTTCTTCTTCTCTTCAAAATTCATAGTGTTCGAGCTATGGTAGAAGATTTCCAAGTTCCACGTAGTTCAAGACCACTGTCTCCAGGAATTGAAAAATTATTGTATTACATCACTCATACTCTCCAAGAAAAGAAGACGAATTCTCAACCATAATTATTATACCAAATCATAGTGGCAGACAACATTCTTTGATTGAAAAACTTATCTAGCTCCTTGAAAAAAACTGAATAATGCAGATTGGCCAAAGCTAGATCACAAGTATTTACTCATGCGTGCAATGGCTTCCTTGTAGCATGATGGAAAATAGCTATCAATGAATTAGTAAAATCAGGCAGCTTCAAGAGCAAAAGAGCAGACCTTTCAACCTTTTCATAACCCTGTCCAACTTTAACTAATTCATGTACTGCCCGTTCACAATTAATGCAACGATCGCTGTGATTTAGCGACTGAGTTCCCTTTTCCAAATGGCGAACTTCTATATCCTCTTCCATTCCTCGATAGATAGTGGAAGTTCTCCAATAATCCAGATATGAGCAACCAAAAATACTAGATCATTATAGAAAACAGTGGTTCGAACATGTGACAAACGGGACAAGAGCCGACATAATGGTTGGAACGTTGTCTCTGCTGTCAGCTGCCTTGGAAGTTCACAAATGCGTCAGGTCCTGTGACATCACTAATTTCCTAGATGATTAAGGACTCTCCACACATCACTTTAGGTGGTCAGATATTGTGGAAGCTTCCTTGATACAAGATAGAACAGATGGCACCTCCTTTCCATGTGTGAACTCCCACTCGGTGGTCTGTATAAAGTAGAGACGGATTTTTAAGGTTTTGAACCCAACACGTTCAAGAGAAACGGGTATTCGAACTCAATACGTTTTATCGGAACAGGCAGTGGAAATGTTTTTACCGACTCAGCACTTTGTTTGCGACTGCTTTTCTTCTTCTCTTCAAAATTCATAGTGTTCGAGCTATGGTAGAAGATTTCCAAGTTCCACGTAGTTCAAGACCACTGTCTCCAGGAATTGAAAAATTATTGTATTACATCACTCATACTCTCCAAGAAAAGAAGACGAATTCTCAACCATAATTATTATACCAAATCATAGTGGCAGACAACATTCTTTGATTGAAAAACTTATCTAGCTCCTTGAAAAAAACTGAATAATGCAGATTGGCCAAAGCTAGATCACAAGTATTTACTCATGCGTGCAATGGCTTCCTTGTAGCATGATGGAAAATAGCTATCAATGAATTAGTAAAATCAGGCAGCTTCAAGAGCAAAAGAGCAGACCTTTCAACCTTTTCATAACCCTGTCCAACTTTAACTAATTCATGTACTGCCCGTTCACAATTAATGCAACGATCGCTGTGATTTAGCGACTGAGTTCCCTTTTCCAAATGGCGAACTTCTATATCCTCTTCCATTCCTCGATAGATAGTGGAAGTTCTCCAATAATCCAGATATGAGCAACCAAAAATACTAGATCATTATAGAAAACAGTGGTTCGAACATGTGACAAACGGGACAAGAGCCGACATAATGGTTGGAACGTTGTCTCTGCTGTCAGCTGCCTTGGAAGTTCACAAATGCGTCAGGTCCTGTGACATCACTAATTTCCTAGATGATTAAGGACTCTCCACACATCACTTTAGGTGGTCAGATATTGTGGAAGCTTCCTTGATACAAGATAGAACAGATGGCACCTCCTTTCCATGATTTGGAGCACCTTCCCGACCTCTGGCCTTGCTCGTCGCAGATGGTCCACTTATTCGAATTTCCGTTTAAAAACAGCAATAAGTCCACTCTTCATGCTGAGGTCTTCAGTGACCCACTGAGCCAACGAATATACGGCTGGTGCTTTAAACAAATCTAGCTGCCTATTTTGAACTACGCCATTCTGCACTTTCTGGCCATCAGAGACATGAAAATCTCCTGTGACATGTCTTCTTCGGTTGACCTGATCTGCCTTCCTGCTGCGTGGTTCCCAGCATACCGAGCTAAAAGGTTGCAGTGAACAACCTTCGGTTTTCATCGTGGTAGCTTCCGAATCATGTAGACGACGTTATCGATTCGCTCCTGAAATCTCATAGGACCCCTCTCAAGAACTTTGCAGTTTTGGGGAGAATCCACGTCACTTCTGAGGGTTGTGCAGCCATACCTAATCCCCAACCTGGAACCCGCCTTTCTCGGCGTTCACGTCATAAGCCTCCTCCTGGAACTCTGGATGTTTAAACGGACTCGCTGATGTATGTCGTCCATCTTTCTGCGAAGATCGCTTGCGTAGTCTTTCCCAGCGACATCTTCACCCGGTAGACATCCAAACTTCAGGTCGCAGGGCAGCCGGAGTTCATGACCCATGATGATCCTTGCTGGGGTTTCGACTGTCGATTCGTGAACTACAGAATGGCCAAGAGAAACAGTTCGTCCCAGTACCTTTGGTCAATAATTGTCGATTGATGATCCGGTTCATCCGCTCCACCATCCCATCCGATTGTGGGTGCAACGCAGTCGTCCTCGTCTTCCTGATTATCAGGACATTGCACACGTTCTGGAATAACGCCGATTCAATATTCCTGCCCTTGTCCAAATGCAGCTCCAATGGAAAACCAAAACGGCAGATTCATTCCTCAACTAGTTTATCAGGTACGATTGCTGCCTCTTGGTGCAGCAAGGCATATACGCTTCGTCACACTGGCTGAAGTAGTCCAGCACGACCAGGATGTATTTATTTCCACCGTTCGACTCAGGAGACGGTTCAGCCACATCTATGGCGATACTTTCGAACGGGCTTCCAACATTATTCTGGCGTATAGGAGCTTTTGGGAGTTTCTGTAGTCCATTGCTGGCAGTTGATCCAGAAAAACCTTTCTCGCAGCTTTCCTAGCGTCTTGGCTATCTCCAGATATCCACCCATGACGCCACGCTGTTTGCTTCGAGGAACAACTATCTGCCTCCGATTCATGCCATCCAGATTTTTCACCAGTCTCATCAGGATGCCGTTGCTAATAACTAGTGAGTCCCATTGAGCCCTGTAGGATCTCATTGTAGTTGAAAATCGTGCGACTTCTTACCAAGTTGGTCGTTGGCCTGCTAGGCTCGATGTTCTGTATTCTCCAATAGCAAGGAAAGTGCCTTCATCTCTTTCTCACAGTTGTTGCGGAGATTCCCATCAGGTTCTCCACAATTCCAACACCGCAGCTTCCCCAACAACATGGAAAATAACCACAAACAAATTTTATATAGGTTGTTTCCTTGATTATTTTAAAGTGTGAATTTGTTCAGAAGTATAATGAAGGAGCCACATAATCAACATTAATCACAAAAAGTACTCAAGATAACATATTCACAACAACATAAAAAAAATATAAAAATTCTTCTAGCGTCCAATACACCTTGTAAAGCGATAACTTTTTGGATGGCACTAATAAAGATGCAGAATAACGTAGTTTCTAGATGCTTTATGGCTTTCATAAATCAATAACTTTTTTCACGTCTGATGTTAGAATCAGTGATGGTGAGTCATGTATGCTATCTATATCCTGATCGCATTCTCAGTGCGGTGGATAGATGAATGAACAGAAAATTCTGTGACTTCAAGTAGTGATCCTCTCCGCTTTCTACAGAAAACAACACGTGTATACAGGGTGACAATTCAAAAAGGACCAGTATTTGATTGCATCCAAACCAATGATAGTATGAAGATTTGGTGAGACACGTCAATTTAGATATCGAGGGGGACAAATTTTGACATATCCGTTGTTTTTCTGGAATCAACCCTCTCACGCCCAGAGTAGCTACCCCTGAAATTTCAAATAGCAACTCCCATTTTTTTTGCGATTTTTGAAATCGTCACGTTATTCTCCATACCCTACATCATTTTTTTTTCAAAATTGAAGTTCCTAACCTCACAAAAATTTTCAAACGAACAGAATTAATTATTCCTTGAACTGATGATAGTATGAACATTTGGTTAGAGGGGGACAAGGGACCAATTTTGAGGTATCTATTGATTTTCTGGATTCAACTCCCTCACTTCCATGGTAAATACCCCTGAACTTTCAAATAGCAGCCTTCACTTGGTCCGTGATTTTTGAAATATTTATGCTATTCTTGATAATTTGCATACCTCTTTTTCTTTAAATTGGACTACATACTACATAACCTCACAATTGTTTCCAAATGGCCAGCAATAATTATTATTTTTCAAACTGATGACGGTTTGGAGATTTTGTGAAAGATATCAATGCAAATATCAAGGGGGACAACTTTTGAAGTGTTAGCTGTCATATTACTTTCAACTCCCCAACCTCCAGGGCGCCTCCCTTGAGATTTTGAATGAACACTCCTATTTCTTTTGTCTTTTTTGAGTTCCTCATGAATCTCTAGATAAATTTCTTGTTTTTTTTTCATTGGAATTGTCATTTTCACAAATAGAAGAATTGTGAGGTTATGTACTTTTTTTTGATAAAAAAAAGTGATGTAGCTTATTGAGAATAACATGAAGATTTCAAATATCGCGGAATAAGTGGAGCGTGCTATTTGAAATTTCAGGGGTAGTTACCCTGGAAGTGAGGGAGTTGAATACAGAACATCAATAGATACCTCGAAAGTTGTCTCCCTCGATATTTAAATTAAGGTGTCTCACCAAATTTTCATACTATCATCAGTTCAAGGAATAATTGATTCTGTTCGTTTGAAAATTTTTGTGAGGTTAGGGACTTCAATTTTGAAAAAAAAAGTGATGTAGGGTATGGAGAATAACGTGACGTTTTCAAAAATCGCAAAATAAGTGGGAATTGCTATTTGAAATTTCAGGGGTAGCTACCCTGGGCGTGGGAGGATTGATTCCAGAAAAACAACAGATAACTCAAAAGTTGTCCCCCCCGATATCTAAATTGATGTGTCTCGCCAAATACTCATGCTATCATTGGTTTTTCACACAATCAAATGCTGGTCCTTTTTAAATTGTCACCCTGTATACAGGTACGTAGTGATTTACCACCAATAGATAACCTCTTTTGAAGCAGATCAATAACCCTGCATGACTCCCAAGTCCCAAAACGAACGAACGTCATACTGAACCTCCAAGAACAATGCGACCACCTGCAGAGAACACTGACAGGAAGCTGCAGCTACTCCAGATAAAAACCAAACTGATTCAGCTTCGCATCTCTAAAACCAGGTACAAAATCCAGTAAGATTACATAACCCGCATTATCATCTAATATAGTTAAACCCATGCATTCTCCAGAAAAACAAAATGGTATTATATTTACATTTTTGATTCTGAGAACTCTCTATATGTAATTAGGTTATCCAACTCCTAGTGAGTTCACACTTATTTTTGACCGTGTCTATGAAAACGAAATAAACCGAAAGGTTGAAGGCTAGCTGCCCTTAAGCAACAGGATTACAAGATCTGGTTTTAAACAGGAGCAGTTCAGTCACAGACGCAAAAATGGATGTTTGGTTGTATTTTCACATATCCACAAGATTCTTTATTTACCAGATTTAATAGAGCTCCTCTAACTTTTTTTGCATCTTTAGCGAAAAAGAAGAACAAAGTACCCACATGGAGATGGATGCTCCAAATTTTAAAGGGGATTGACATCGAGTTTTTGTTTTGGATTATCACAGTATTTTTTTAATTAGGATTTCACAGATTCACTACTAACAACTTTAAGCTCTATCTAATCTAGGATTTGGATTCTTCAGATTTTATAGAAGATGTCATTTATAGAGATGTATAAAATCAAGACGATATAAGTCAAAACATTTGCATCTGGCTAACAACTATAAAATAAGAAAGCATGCTGGGCGAATGTTCAAAAATGTATGTAGTACCTATAATCACCAAACATCAAACAGTATTGTTATAAAATATGTTCGATGCTATAATCTAGACACTTACTGAAAAAGATTGTCTCCGTGATAATACAGTTCAGCCGGAAGACATTGTCCGAAAGCCTGATCTGGAAAAAAAATTGGAATTAGTTTTGTGGCCAATTCATGTCCAAGTTTAGGCATTCTATTGGATTCATACAATGGAAATTATTGTTGGACGAAAGGATTGGTGAAAATACATAAAAATGTGCTCCGATGTCGGGCAGGTCATGCTGCCAATGTGATTACTGATCTTGACCCACCTACATGAGCGGGCTGCGTCAAGCTAGCAACCCCTTAACCAAATTTTGAAAAAATATTATACTCGTCCACTGTGTTCGAAGTGTGCTTCACTGTGCTGATGTTATTTTAAACAGTGCCGCTCTTGCTTGGAATTCATTCAATAGATAAGTCTGGGGGGCTAATTTGACGTTCAGCCCCTCCAAAATGTTGGAAATTAGCCCAAACAAAAGTAAATTCTCATTCTATCTGAAGGGTGCTGAACTGTGCTGTATCTAGTTTTTGTCAAATCTTTCATTTTGCTCAAATATTCGAAAAAAAACTCAAGTGGAGGGGCTAAACTTGACACTCGGTCCCTTCAAAATTTTGGAAATCAGCTCGAACAAAAAAAAATTATTATGCCACTTTGAGTGTGCTAAACTGTGCTGTATCTTGTTTATGTCAAGACCAACATTTTTCACAATTATTCTTTAGAGTTTTAGAGGTAGGCTAACATGATCGACGCTCACAACCTTCAACATTTTGGAAAAAGGATAAATAAAAATAAATTATCATCTCAAGTGTGTTGAACTGTGGTATCTAGTTCAAGTAAAATCTCTCATTTATAGTCAGATCAAACAAAAGTGAATTCTGATTCTACATGAAGTGTGCTGAACCGTCCTCTATCTGTTTTTTTTTATCTCAAATTTTCCTCAATTATTAAGTAGAATTCAGAATTCTTGTGGCGGAATAACTTGACGTCCAGCCCGTCCAAAATTTTGAAAAGAAGCCTAAGCAGAACTGAATTCTTAGTCTATCTGAAGTGTGCAACAGAAAAATATCAAATCAGGAACTACGGAATATGTACTTAAAATTCGTTCAATTTGAATTAACTACAAACTATATTGTCATTTCTAATTTATTTTGATCATAATCATTTATTTCTGATAAAATTGATTGTAGGTGGATGTGGATGAATCTACACCTGAAGACATATATAGAACACGTCGTGCATCTAATATTTTATTATGATTTATGGGTCGACCGTTATAGGTTGATTCTTTTATTTTAGAGATTTGTTAACCTGTAGAAGTACAAGAAATATTCTGCACTATACTTTTATATAGACTCATGACTCATTTCAAATTTCAAAACACTTGGAAAAGCCGTTCTCAAAATACTTGTAAAAGACGACCTACTATTTGTTCAATGCTTTTCTGCGGTTACGTCATACTCTCCTGTCTCTCTCGTACACATTTACAAAAATTTCACGTATTGTAAACGCCAAACAACTCTCGATCCACGTCATCGTTGCCACCGAGCTCGTTGTTATGAAGCTTGCTGGTGGGCAGATTTGGTCACCAGCAAATCACATAATAACTCACTTGGTGGCAATGATGACGTGAATCGAAAGTTGTTTGGCATTTGCTGTATCTCTGGACGCTGCGCTGGTCGTTAAGATCAATTTGACGAATTTCACGTCTAGAGCCATCAATCTACGACATACTGGCAAACGTCAAATACTGTGACATAACCGCAGAAAAGCATTGAACAAACAGTACGTGAATCACCCTATATACTCGCTGATATATGGGAACGGTCGATTATTGGTTGAATTATACGAGCTCCGGGAAAGAGGTACGTACAGAAGTTGAAAGGTTTTACAATATCTGGGTATCAGATCATAATAATTTGAAGTATACAGGGTCTGTCAAAGACATGGAGCATCAAAGTTGAATTTTTTTAGATGGGACCCCCGGAATATTGATAGATATTCCAAATATATTTTTAATTTTGAGAAAAAATTGTGATGCACATATTAATGTCCCTAAATTCCGCCTTCCTCGAGTATCGCGTTTTATAAATTACGTTTTTCATCTTTCACATGCCATAAAACTCAAACAAGATAAAGAAAAATTGTCTGCACTTTCACACCTTAAATTTTCAAGAGCTATTCTGTCATTTGAATAGAAGGTACCGTCAACTGTCAGATTTTTCGACACGTTTTAATATTTTTTGAAAAAAAAAATCAGGTCCTTAGATAGTTCTTAAAAACTAAACACTAGAAAGTGCAGACCCTTCTTCTCCTTCTTTAACCGTTTGAGTTTTATAGCTTATCAAAGATGCAAAAATGTCATTTATAAAACGCGATAACTCAAAAACGACTGAATTCAGAAACATCATGTATATTTTTTTTTTCTCAAAACTGAAGAATTGGAATGGCTCATGGTAGTGGTTCAATTTAAAACTTCATGACCGCCTATGTATTATTCTAGTTTTTAGTTGGTAATAACTAGCTATAATAGGTATCTAAAATCATATTTAACATTTTCGAGTAGCTCGTATAGTTTAACCAATAATCGAACGTTTCAATACATATCAGCGACCCTGTATACGCAGTGTGAATCAAGTATGTACTTGTCAAAACTTTGAAGGAAGAAATTCAAAAAGTTCAAATGAACAGGGGTTCAAAATGGCTTGGCTTCTGAAATACAGGGCGTCCAAAAATACTATTCTATTTGGTTTTTTGCTTATATTTTCGTCAAGTAACATGGCAATTGGACGAAATCTGGGATACTGGGCATACTGATGACGAGAAACTCAAATATTGCCTTCATTTTTTTTTAACTAAGCCTTTGTGGACTCAGGTTCATATGAACTTTTTGTTTCAGATTCACAATTTTCACAAGTACTGAATTTACACCCTGTCAATTTAGCACCCCGCACTAGAGTGATGGGAAACATTTGAGATTCAACAGAAACTATACATACAGCACAGTTCAGCACATTTCAGATGGAGTAAAAATTCACTTGTGTATGGGCTGATCACCAAAATTTTGGAGGGGATGAGTGTCAAGTTGGCCTCTCCACTAGAGTTTTTTCGAATATCTGAGCAAACTGAAAGATTTCACAAAAATTATATACAGCACAGTTCAGCACACGCCAGATAGAATGAAAATTCAATTTTCTTGTGGCTGAACGTTGAGCTAGCCCCTCAGACTTATTTCTTCAATAAATTCCAAGCTAGAGTGGCACAGTTCAATATCAGCACAGTAGACGAGTATAATATTTTTTTTAAATTTGGTTATGCGGGGGCTAACTTGACGCAACTACATGAGCGACCACAGGTTCCCAGGGGATAACTTAAGATATTTAATATAGATAACACGGCCAAACTGACAACATTCTGCTCTCGGAATGCACAATCCGTAAAATTTAAAATCTAGGAACATACAACAACAAACTGTAATTCTCCGCTAGAATAAATAACTACGAAAAACCTTATCCAGACTATTCTGACGTCAGTATCAGTTCACATTTTATCTATAATAATGAAACATTTAATTTATAACAACGCCTCCAATAGCACACAACATTGATATTTGAACTTTAAAGTGTGTACTGGATGTCACTCACAATCGAAGTTGATTTTCAAACTTTCAAAGTTCAACTGAACAACACGATTGAAAAGTGAGGTTCAGCTTTACTTTAAAAACTTTGCTGAATAACACTCACAATCATTGATTTTCAACAGAACGACACAATACACAATAGGAATTCATCAATAAGCATGTATTCACAATGGATCATCTTCATAGTTTGAACATTTCGTTGAATGACAATTCAGTCTCTTTCTTCTTTGGTGAATTTTCATGCGGAAAAAAGCTTTTGCACCGATTTAAATGAAAACAATCAAAATTCAACTAAACTACTACTTACAACAGTATCCAGATTTGACCACTCAAATTCAGTTTCATAGACCTCAATTTTCATCAACTATACATTACTGTCACTGTTATCTGCGGATAAAATCGCTCACGTACGTATACAGGGTGAGTCAATGAGAACTCAAACTTTTTTATTTAAAAAATGGGTGTCTTTTAAAATAAAAAAAGTTTGGGCTCATTTTCAAGATGCAAGATGCATTTAATAATAATATGGGGTCTATGAATCTTATATGACAGAAGGACGGAACAATTGATGAAACTAATTTATTGTTATTTACTTAAAAGATAATGATAATTGTTCGAAAGGAGCGACATTTATTATTGGCTTGGCGATAACTCAACCGATCCTGGATTTTCTGGATTACATTGCTAAAGGTTTCATCTGGATACAAACGTGACAACGGGGGTCGCAAAGGCTATCGGTCCCTTTATTTTAACCAGATCTAACTCGAACAATTCGTGGTATGGAAATCTGTTCACAGCATTATTTGATTCTGTGAAAAGACTTCTTGGGAAATTAATTAATCGGCAAAAAGCAAGTAGAACACGGATAATAAGTTCTACTTCTTTCATATTTATTTCCCTCAGAAACTTGAAAGAAAGTCTATATGGATTCCAAGATGGGAGAACGCTGAAATAGATCAAAGAGGGGAATGGATAAATTCGAATTGGAAAACGAGTAAGGTCATTAAAGTACGGTCTTTCTTTAATGCTATGGTTTTCATTTCTTTTGCATAAAAATTTTAATCAAATCAACTCACCGAATAATGTCCATTTTGCACAGATGGTTTGTTTATTGTTCAAAAAATATAATGTAATGTTGATATGATTTTCATAATACCTATATTTCTTTTTACATCTAAAGTCCTTCCACCTTCGTTTTTAATGTTCTGGTAAATGATTCTGCACAGAACAGGCATAATTGGAGTTATGAGATTTATGCACCCACACTAATCGTTTCAAAGATTACGGTTGACTTATCACTAGTTTGTCCAGGCCACATTTGAACATTTCGGTATAGGATTCAGCACCTGCTCAAATTCTATTGGTTAATGCAAACCTCTTCACTAATCTAAAGCAAATTGCCGAAACCGATACAAGAATGTTGAGCGGTGCTGAATTCCAGGAATGTTGATGATTAGTGTGCAGAGATTCTGGCATAGATACTTAGTGACTGGTCACTTGTGAAATCTAGATCGTGAGCTCTTTGCATCAGTCTAGACATAATTGAAATACGGTAAGGATCTTTTTGATATTCTAAGATTATCAATTTCTAAAAAAAAGAGTAGGTAGGTATAGATATCAGAAATTGTTGTAACTACTCAAACCTGTATAGACCTTGCTCTATAACGAGATCTAAAATTAACTGTTTGCCATTCACTGGAAAATTTACGGTCCAGTTAGCTCCATATCAAATTGGTTGAGTTGGATGGACTTAATTTGAATGCAAATTCCTTGCAACTTGCATGTTCTGTCCATCAGCTTCTGTTCATATGGTCAGCACGTAGTTATTTTGAACTATGTCAATGAATATGGTAATATTTGATATATTTAGTGTGTTTTTGCCAATGTAACTTCTCAAATCCACATTCAAATTAACTGGCAAAAGCTTCCACTTCAACAGAAGAGCATTATAACTAACAAAGGTGGAAAATGAACATAAACGAGTAAATCCACTTTGAACATTGGCCAAAACCCAAGCTACTCCATCATTTTTTATTAAAACCAAATAAAATCGATATTTATTCATAATTATATTCAAAGCTCTGTGGAAGAGCTGCATCTGCCAACAGATACAACTTTTGAAGTTAGAAGTCGAAGAGTGTGTTTTTCAGTTTTTTTTTATTTGTTCGATTTACAGTGATCGCCATGAAGTTGAGAAGATATAAACATCGGATGTAATTTTTTTTCATTACCTAGTCGTATTTTTAGAAAACTTTTTCTGGAGATAGTTCGTGCATGCATGACCGATAACAAGAGAAACAATTTTGACAAATGTCATCTCATTGGTTTAGCGAAAAATTCCAAAAAAAATCATTTTGGTAACAAAAAATGGGTTCATTTGAAGATATCGGAAAATTTCATTGGAAAAAGTTGTCTAGAATCTACAAAGGACTTCATAAGCCTATCCCGGAGCAAATTAATCAAACTTTCATTTTTCCATTTCCATCAAAATAAAAATCGAAAATGATGATTTTATTCTAAAATTAACTTAATACAAGTAGACTTCATCGGTTTGATATTAAATCAGTCGAATTTCAAAAGATAATAATTAAAAAGCACCGTCTGGTCGTGTCCCTAACTGTACCCATGTCCTTTTTTCCACAGTAGATACGATTTTAAAAAATCATTATTCTCAAGATTCAGCTATAGGCGAACTGTAGGGAGAATTCGTTAATTATTTTACTAATCGCCAGAAAATGTGAAAAAACGGATATGGGTTTTCCAAACGGTATTTTCCAATTTATACCCCTTGATTGTTTTATTTCATGAGAAATCCGACTGATTCAACATCAAACCTATAGATAGATACAAATACGATTCTGCTCTGCGGTCTTTTTTGTCATTTTATCAGGAAAGTCAGATCATATTTTATTATACATTTAATTGTCTCACTAACATCCTTAATGAGTCCACAAAGAAATAATTACTCAATATTATTATCTATCAATTAAAAGATATTGGTGCTGTGTTATTAGAGCACTGACTATTCCTAACAAACATTTGTATATTATTTTATTGTCACCTGCTACAAACAACACTTCATAATTACTGGCAATTAATTCCGAATTGGCTGACAAAGTTCCTAAAATTGATAGTCTTTCCCTGCAAGTCGTTGAAGTACGAACTATAAATGGATAACATAATCCAGTTCCCACTTTTTGTCATCAAAAATGTGCTTTGTATTTGGGCCCAACAAGAAAAAACTCTATTGTATAATACAAGGAAAGTGTTCACGTTAGTTTCATCTACTCTCCTGACAGCTTGTCTAACCTACAATGCGATTGATAAATCCAATAATTTTGCTAGTTTTTCCGAAAGTCTCTACATGATGATATCTGTTTTCAACAGCTTTGTGAAAATAGTTACGATGACTATAAAAGGACCTGCCATACTGAAGTTGATGGATATGTTAAATATGGACAGTTTCAGGAAATCGTATGAGTCAAATGGACAAATATATAAAAAATCTATTCAGATATACAAAACACTAACATTGATATTCCAAATATTTTGTAACACGACGCTAATACTTATTGCGGTTTTTCCTGGTAAGTGAATTTTCAATCTCCCTCTTCTAAGGGTCGATATTTTAATATTTCCTCAAGCTTGAGGCACTTGGAAGCAACCGCTGAGGCACTCACGTTGATAACTGGTGTTCACCAGCATGTTTAAAATTTGGATCAACCAATGAAGCTCTAATTGGTGAAGATGTAGCTCTCCTGATACCTTATCATAAAAGCATCATAATATTTTTGCTTTGAAGCCTGGATACTGCAAATTGTCTGCAGTTACGTTCTTTCCGGTGGCAACCCCAGAAAGAGGTTAAACGGAGATCCCCCTCTACGTGCGGTTTCGCAGTAAGGCAGTTCAATCCCCTGAAACTAACACTGCTTGCAGAATTGATAGTGCTTGAAAAAGCTTTATCTGCACTTTCAAAGTATTGAACATTTTCAAAACGACAAAGAAAATCTCATTTTACTGCCAAATAGTATGTCGTTATGTGTCCTTATCTTTGGAGCGGCTCATTCATAGGCACCGTTGGATTGAGTCCAGTTCATTGCATCGATCACTGCAGTTCATTTATTGATTTTATCATATCAAATTTTTGCTTGTCAATAAAATCACGTTGAGACAAGACGTAACCTATGTGATCATAATAATGAACAAATCAAAATTAAAGTACTCTCTCCAGTGTATCAAATTTTCAATGACCAACGCGTTACAGCCTACAAAGCGTTGTACATGGTGTCGCGCGTGGTAAGGCATAAAATTTGACTACATGTTCTTTAGGTGAATTTCTACTCTCCTCCTTATTCGCTCAGGACAAATTGATACTCGTATTTTGACAAAATTGCTGAAATATCAAAGCATTTCAGAACCAAGATACTTTTCTGGAAATATTTGCTGGTATTGGAGGTTTCTTGATTTATCTTTATTACATTGGTGAAGCTGTCCGTCACTTGATACCTGGAGATATGTTGACTGCAATAAATTTTCTTTCAAGATCTGGGCAAACTTTGTATCACTACTCCAATCTGCAGCTGCAGCTCGACCCCATTGACTTGAGAGCAGTTAATTTCAGTCACTTCACACTTTACATCGCCGAGCATATCATGACATCACTCAAAATAATATCTTCTACTGACCAAAAGCTTGTTTATGGAATTAGCCAGATTTTCTTTCAAGAACCCCTAGAACCTTGAGGCACAAACTCTTTCTGGATGATTCTCTGGCTACCAAAGAAACAAATCAACAAAATAAAGAGCTCTCTATGAAAAACGATAACGAGCAACCAAATGACTTGATCGAGCTCAATCTCTTAATGAATGCATATCACGTGACCACCTGTCGCCATATCAAATACTACGTTGTCAGTCTCATCACTTAAATTACATAATATTCATTATACCATGTAAGCTATTCAAATGTATTCTTGACATAAGTTTTATCGACGAAGAGAACGGCAAGGGCTGCGGCGGGATTAAGTGATCCATGATGGCCCAGATGTGTGATCTGATCATTGATAATCATATAATAAATGTTCAGACAGCAGCAATGAACGGAGATGGATTTTCAGTTATTTGAACCCGTGAACATAACTGAAGAAGGCGGTTGCTTTTCTGAGGTTCGCGATATTTGACTCAATTGCGTGGGAATTGCCACAACTGTGGAGGAACGATTGCATTCTCGAATTCTCTCCACGCATCCAGTAACGATGATCGCCTGGAGGTTTCAGCGGGGTATATGAGGTATGAGGGGCAGTCGTGAAATAGCTGTAACTGATAAGACCAGACTTTATCTGGGGTTGTGAATCATTATCGATTTCACGATCAGCAACAATCAGTGTGTGTACATAAATAATGTGTGTAAATAAATTATTTTAGATCCTACTAATGATTTCTATGACATGTAACTATTCCATGTTAATCACATATTTTCATTTTAGCTCTGGAAAAGTCCAAGCCTCTACCTTTGGACTTTCCTAATTTTCACAATGGATCATTTCACTACCCCTTTTATCTGTTTGAAGTCGTTACACTCAACATATGTGGTTATGGAAATATGGGACCAGACTTATTATTGGCAGGCTTTCTCCTCATTGCAACGATACAATTCAAAATGTTGAATAAAAAATTGGAGGATTGTGACGAAAATGTCATGGAGTTTCCAAATTATTCTGATATGACAAGGGAAAAGTTGACTGTTGATTATTTGTACGGATGTTGTAGACATTATGAAGATATCGAGAAGTTAGTTATACAAGTAATCGGAAGAAATAAACGTGTACAAATCTTTACAGTTTCATCAAATGTATCCAGGAAGTTTTTTCTATGGTAATATTTATACAGATATTTTCCAGTGCCGTCGCCATATGTAATTCTAGCGTGATCATTCTAAATGTAGGTAATAAAAGTATCTATCGTATCAGTTCATTACATGTCTGAGTCTTCCAGTTAGATTTAACTTCATTAGAGGCACTATCATTTATTTTCTATATAATTACTTTGATGGCAGAACTAGCTTGTTATTGTTGGTTTGGTAACTACGTGTACTTTGAGGTAAGTGAACACTCTTAACATCTAACAGTAATCTAGATTCCAATACAGAGCATGGAGGTTATAACTTCGTGTTACATGTCAAAATGGTATGAACGCAGCTCGCAAGCTCGAAAGACCATGATCATCTTGATGGAAAGAGCTAAGAGACCTTTATTCGTTCAAGGATTGGGTTTTTTCACTTTGACGTTGTCCATCCTTTTTTCGGTAAGATGAAGATTTGTAACAATAATTTTGAATTAATCTTATTTCATTGGCAGGTTTTGAAGTGGTCGTATTCATGCTTCTGTCTTCTCAAAAATTATGAAGATGAACACTAAGATCAAGTTTGGTCATTAGCCTGTAGTACTTACTTTTGATACACCACACCACTCAATATTTTTTAACAATAAATTTCACATGGCATATCAATAATGAGTTTTTTCTTATGTGTAGTCTTATCTGATATCACCATAATGTTCAGCAAATCAAAATGAAATCAAGCGTGTTGGTCTTACCTCATGACGAAAACTACAGAGACCAATCTCCTTATCTTCAGAAAAAAGAATGTTCTTTAAAAAAAAGATTGCTTTTTACTTTTCTCGAGAAATTTTTATTTATCCATCTATATTCAATTCAATTCTGTTATTTCAATATAATCCCCCTCTATTTTGCCAGGGCTTTTTCTAATTTTGTAGGGATTTCTCGAATTCAGATTTCTTAATGGCCTCAAGCTTCTTTTGCCATACGGTCTGTATCTGCTGAATCATCGTTTCATTAGTCTTTTTACTTAAGAAAACAGGGAGACTCGAACGATTTTCATTTGTAAAATACTTCTCTTGATTTTGAATCATCGGGAAGTCCTATTATTTTTTTTTTAAATCTGTGCGCATATTTATTTTGCGTACTGAACATTTAGAAAAATAATTATTGAAAAATAATTATTATATTATGGAGGGTTATTCACGTTATTCGACACGAAACATCAAGGCTAAAGTACCTGATTTCGAAAAAGTTTTTTTTTATGGATAGGGACCCTTCAAGGCCACATTTTAAAAATACCTCCATGTTCTACAGTGTCCCCAAAACACTAAACGTATCAGAGTTATATTTTTTTAAATAGAACCCCATATATCAATTGATATCACAATTCTTTCTTTAATTTGGAACAAAAATTGTGATACAACTAATGTTTCTAAATCAAACCGTTATAGAGATATCGCGTAATAAAAATGGCATATTTGCACCTTTGACGTACTATAAAACTCAAACTATTCAAGTTAGACAAAAATGGTTTGCACTTTTCTAAAATGACTTTTCAAGAACTATTCAAGGAGATTAAATTCATTCTTGTGAAAAAATGTCAAAATGTGTCGAAAAAAGTTGAACAGTTGACGGTACCTTCCATTCAAATGACATAATAGCTCTTGAAAACTTGAGATAGGAAAGTGCAGACCATGTTTCTCTATCTTGAATAGTTTGAGTTTTATAGCATGTCAAAGGTGCAAAAATGCCATTTTTAAAACGTGATAACGGTTGAATTTAGGAACTTGAGTTGTATCACAATTTGTGTTCAAAATTGAAGGATGAATTGAAATATCATTTATTATACAGGAGGTTCCATTTAAAAAAAAACAACTTTGATGCGTTCCGTGTTTTGGGGACAACCTGTATAACGTGAAGATATTTTTAAAATGTAGCCTCAAGTCATCCAGTAAAAAAACTTTTTTAAATCAGATTCTTCAGACATAATGTTTCGTGTGGAATGATGCAAATAACCCTGTATATTAAAATAGTTTAGCTTTGCTTTTTGACAAAGTTTGGTTTTCATACGGACCAATGCATCTTTGGACGTGAGATATCTTCAAATTAATTGAACATGCATGGTCATTCAATATCCCAACTATATATTACTGCTATTATTAATAATATTATTATTATCAAATTCATTATTTTCTTCAACATTTTATCCTCTGATCAATATGTTTTACTTTGTTGAGACAACGACGAAACTCGACGTAAATGTTGCTCATGTTTAAAATTCGTCTTTCAACTAGTTTTGCTGATTCAATGAAATTCTAATTTATTCAAATACTAGCTGAATTACCCGCTCTCCGAGCAGCCCAGGCAAAATCCAGTTCTGATTCAAATCCATCTCAAAAGTGAAATCCAAATTTGAAAAAGAAAAGAACTGATGTGCACCTTATGCACAAAATGTAGATATCCTCAATCAGAAGAAAAAATACAAAATCCTCAACCAAAGTGAAACATCCTAATCCTAATCGAGACGAAACAAAACTATCTACCAATTATTATCAACGCTGAGACTCCAAAATAACACAACACAATCGAAAAATCATCCAACAAATCACCGTCACCCGCCGTCGATCTGCTCCTAATGGAAGTGCAAAAGCGAATGAGATAATGAGACTCGAAGTGAAACGCGGCTATCTCGTAACCTCGGTCCTCCAGCAAGCGCCGCGCGCATCATGGCCATGCGAGTTCCCGAGAATGAAGCCTTCTCTCTCCCTCATTCATTAGATACGCGCATAACTTTTTCACGGGAAAAGGGCAAAGTCTTTTATAAATGTATAGATAGATATACAATAGACAGCCTAAGTCATGACGTCACATAGATTAGTGAAGCTTATTCTAAATCCAAACAAATTCGTTTTGCATGCTTGAATCTCAGAAAGAAATTTTTGTTTTTTCACAAGCAAATATCTAGCAGTGGTATTTGGTTGGACGAGAGTGGAGTATACTGTATAAATGCTGCTTGAAAAAATGATTTTGGTTATTTTTGTATTTGTGGAAATTCAAACGATTTGAAGTTTGAATTTATTTCCAGACTATTTTAAAGAAAAATGGCTTTGGAGCATATTTTTTAGCTTTCTAGTAGGTATCAATTGCTTTCTTTGAGTACCTACGAAAATAAATGCTTGAAAATATTTTGAGGTTATGTTACAGATTGTTTTTGTTATGAAAATTTCAACATTGGGATGTCATTTTGATAGTTTTATTGATGCATCAATGCTTGGAAAGTTAAAAACATGCTTTAAAGCCGTTTTCTTCAAAATAGACTGATTAGAAGTCGATTAAAAAGTAAGCAACATAACCTCAAGATTTTTTGAAGCATTAATCGGGTACACTGAAGTCCACGTTGTCGAAAATGTATATGATTAGAGTAAAAGTATCTCTCTTCCAACCAAATTTCACTGCTGGAAGACTCATTTGTGGCTAGTAACAATTTCGAAAACACTCAACAAAAGTTTTCTTATGAGATTTTATCATGGGAAACGAGTTTGTTTGGGGATGAACTCAGCTTCACACAGTCTATGACGTCAGACTTGGCCTGTCTGTGGTATATTGGCTTCTTGAAGTATACTTAATCAACCCATCTACAACATCAACGGCATAAAGAAGAGGACTCGTAACTCGAATACAGGATGTGTCCTTAACTCTCTGACAAAAGAAGTGGGGGAATTCTCACCAAATTTCAAGACGATAATGTAGTATAATTTTTTTCCGAATGTTGCTTCAATCGCGAAATAAAAGGTGTTGAATAAGTAAAATTTGATGCGTCTTCTTTTTACTATGAATCAGTGGCAAATAATTTTCCAGTGATGTTTGGTGCACATGATAAAAGGTTTGAGTAATTTACTTTGTGTCCATTTTAAATTAAACAGACGCATGAAATTTTATTTTTCCAACACCTTGTATTTCGTAAACGTTGTGATATTCTAAAAAATGTTATACTCCATCTTCGTCTTAAAATGTGGTGAGGATTCTTCTTCTCTCTTTTGTCAGAGAGGTTGGTTGTATAAGCGATACGTCAAAATTGTGACCTTTTTTGTCTTGTTTTGCTCCAAAAAATGGATTTTATGAGTTTCACCACTTTGTGGATCTTGAATCTGCGATGCCTAATCAATGAACAAAAGTAAAATTCGAAATATGTAAGTACTTATAAGCTATAAAAATTGTTACCTACTTTGAAACTGACGCCATTTTTTTAAGTCGGAATTTCACAAGAGTGGTGCGGTACCTATCCTCTTTTTTCCACTTATCCAAGATCTACTCTTATCTGTAACCTTACTACATAGGATGTCAAAAGTGTTGTAAGTCTACTCACCATCATGACAAAATTCCTGATCAGAGCAGATACGTTCGCTAAATAGGCAACCTGAAAAAAAAAAGTCAAATCAATAAACTAATAATTGATAACTCTCCAGGTTTTGACGAATATCAAGCTTATACGATATCCTAGATGTTGAAAACACTCTTTTTCACGGTGATGTTTATCATGGCATCACGGCTCTGTTCCAACTTTCCGTATAATATCTTTCAATGTTATTAGATAAAACTGATATTTGATTGATATTCGATATATTCACATAAATCTGTAACTTCAGAAGACAATACCGCGAATATTTCAGGCAATTTCCACGCTTATATGATGCACTCAAAAGAATCTTTTACAAACCATGCATCTAGAAAAGTTAACGAAAGTTCGCTTTTGCGAGACCATTTTTATCCGCACCCAAGAAAATTCTAGATTTTCAAAAAATATAGTTTGAACAGATATGTTCCAGGAGAAGCATTTCAATAGAATAAAACAAGCACTTTTGATCTGGCCAAAATAAAAATATCGTCAAGGAAACAGGATTTCGGAAAAAGTTAAGTTTCAACGTTGTTTGCCATCTCATTCACCGAATACGTTTTTTGTTGTAACGATTTTTTGAATACTCCATCATAATTGTTGGATTCAAGTGGCTGGACCTCGTACATCATCTCAGATGCGTCTAATTTTTCATATAAAATTCACCACATATTCAACTTTTCCTATAACAAAACATGCCAAGCACACACAGTGGGTCCATTTCAGTTGGCAACATATGGGATTTTTTCTTATTAATTGCTGAACCAAAATTCAAATATCACCAAAAGTTGGTGCATGTTCGATAAACTTATTAGAATGGTTGCAAGTCAAACATCATACACGGTGGGTCAAAAAATATAAAGATTGTACAAGAGTAAAGTACCCTTATATTAAAAAATTCCGTAGAATGTTATGAGAAAAGTTGTCTAGGATTGAAAGTTATGCCTGAATACCAAAATTTTGGCGTCCTGAAAAAATTTTTTTTTTGAAAATCATCCATCATTGCATCAAAAAATTGTTTTTTCAATATTCACATTGAAGATATTGATAAAGTGATCAGTGAACATTTTTCTTAAATCCACATAGATTTTTATTTTTCAGGGAATCACATACTTCATCTTTGTCGCAAAGATAATAAACAAACAACTTCAAAAATCCGCAAAACATTTTTTTAACATGTTAAGACATCAGTAATCATAATATACATATGAAAAACTTTTATTCAAAGTGCAATTTTTGTATTTTATACCATTTTACCTCAGCATTATTATGCAGCTTTTTTTTAAAGGCTGTTTGTTTTTGGTACTGGAGAGATATCTCAGATTCTGAACCACTTTTCTTTATAATAACTTGCCGAATTTCTTGAAATAAGAGTACAGGGTGTTCACAGATAAATGGACCCCCCCATTACCTTTTTAATTTGATGTTTGGGAAAAAAATGTTTAAATTAAAGTTTAATGGTTCAAAATGGATTTTGTGAAAACAAGGTACAGGGGAAGTCACAGATATATACAGGGCGTTTCAGAACTTCTGAGCGTGGTGCAACTCTCTCAATTCAAATTACAAACCTATTTCTTTGTTTGATTTTTGCATTATCCGGAGAATTCTAAACATTTTTCATACAGCATACCTCATACCTAAATTCAACCAATAAGAAGATATCCACGTCTGAAGTTTGCTATTTTTTCGAGCATGTTTTAAAATGCAAGGTATTATTTCGAAACCTTGGAAACGAAGTGGTTGTTAATAGATGTCAACTTGTCAAGAGAAGTTTGAACATGTTATATTGCGAAGAGGAAAAAGTTGAAATATTCTCTTCATACATACAGGGTGATCCAGTTTTATCCTACAATATTTCAAATTGAGATTCTACCCCGGATTCTACTAGGTAATTAAAATGAACAATTTTTATTCTATGAAAACCTTTGAAATATTTAGTTTCTTTTTAGATGCTTTTTTAAAAATGAATATAACTCCTATTGTTTGACTGGATTTTGTCATGGATCGAGGGGCTATTTCGTCGTCTTCCAGAATAAATATCCATAGAAAAAAGATTGTTCATTTTAATTAGTAGAGCCTAAATTTTAAATATTGTCGGATAAAATTGGGTCACCCTGTACGTTGTTCAAATCTTTTTCGAGAAGTTGACATCCATCAACAAATACCTTGTTTCCAAGGTTTCCAAATGATATCATAAATTGTAAAAAATGCTCGAAAAAATTTCAAGCTTCTGACGTTGATATCTTCTTATTGGTTGAATTTGGGTATAGGGTATGCTTTACGAAAAATGTTTAGAATTTTCCGGAGAACGCAAAAATCAAACAAAAAAACATGGTTGTGATTTGAAATGAGAAAGTTGGACCACGCCCAGAAGTTCTGAAACACCCCGTATGTGGGAAGACCTTGTTTTCACAAAATGTATTTTGAACCATTGAACTTTCATTTGAAACATTTTTCTCCCAAATATCAAATCAAAAAGTTAATGGGGGGGGTCCATTTATCTGTGAACACCCTGTACATTACTTTTGTACAGTTTTTATATGTTTTGACCCACCCTGTATGATGTTTGACTTGCAAACATTTCCATTGCACCTCATAAATTTATATTATAAGGTGATAATTTGTACCTTGGTTATGCAATTAATTTGAAAATTTCATACCAGTCAATTCTAACCAATCATAGGCTTGCATTTTAACATGTTGCTATGGCAACGACCTAATTTTATCGGAAATCACCCTACTCATAATCACGTGACTGAAAGATTAATAAGTGGAAATCTCCCTGGCTTTGCATCTGGATGTAGCTCCCATATGATTACAGTGTTGCCGTCCCCACTCTCAATCAAAAATCCGGAAATAATTCGAGCTCTAGGGAGATAATAAGTGAAAAAATTTCATATGTTGCATACTTAAATGGAAACACTGTATAGAGCACAACGCAACAACAAAAAACACATATCGAATCTACGTATAGCCTGCGAATTCTCCATTCTCTAAGCACACCTTGTATAATTAACAAAAACTTCTCAATAAGCTGGCGATACCATTCCGTGGTTCCCCTAACCTTATGCTTACATTTCTATCAAAGTTGACCTCAATGAAACACGACTGCACAACTCCATTAACTGAATAAACATCCTCAATTCCATGGCTGTTGATACAAACGATTGACGAAGCCCTCAAGGCAATAGACTCAGAATTGATTCATACTTTACTTTGGGCTCTATTTGATCATAATGGTCAAAGAAATACTGAGTTTCTCTTCTAAATCACCAATTCATGGAATATTCGCTCTCGAGTTAGAGAGGGAAACATGTTTTTTTTTGTGAAAACACCGATCTTTAGCTAATAAAAGCATTTCTATCGCGTCATTAATATGTGTCTACAAAATGATACTTTTTGATGTTTTAATGATGACAGGTGGAACAAAGATGCGTACAAAAATTGATAAGAGAATCAACGAAGAATGTCCTGCAACAGTGCAACATAGTTGTCATGAGCGATATGCGGTAGCTGTGGAAAAAAGGTTATGAACAAACGGTTACAACATTGTAAAATACGTCACAAAAAACAGATAGGTTAAGCTGACGATTCGGTTCAAAATGCGAAATATGACGATGGAAAAGAAAAACGGAAAAGGACGGAAACGGCGCGGTGTTCTGAACCACTGCAGGTCCAGAACAAATCTATCCAGATGTTGGTAGGTAAGTACCTATGGTTTGTGATGATATATTCAAATATTATTTTGCGCTCCTGAAAATATATCACGAGCCGCCAATGCTTGCTTCCTTTATTAACAATAACATCATGTCAAATTCCTAGCTTCATAGACTTGAGACCCATTGCCGGAAGAAAATAAAATAATAGCTGTTTGCAGATTAAATAAATATTTCACAGGTCGTCGTACTTAGTCTCTCATTATCAGAGCAGAAATTGATGTTATTAGTGTAAACATGTATTTCCCATATCCCAAAAACAACATGATGACACCTTCCAATCAGTTGATACGTGATGACAATACTTGTATCCATGCAACAAAAATAGCATGATTATTCACTGTGATAATAAGGTGTTAATTCGACAAAAGCCTTCTACCCTCAATTTAACCTATCTTTTGAAGAACATTTTCCCAATCTTATGGCTGAAAACATCTTGAAGATTTTACGAGAGACTTATGACTGATGCTCTGAGTTATAAAAAACTTTTTTTGAGATATAACATATCCACCCCACAAACATCTGGAGTACGTTTTATAAACTTCCAAGCTCTATCTCAAGTTTCAACAAATCCGAAAATAAAATGAGAATGAACTTTGATGTTTTTCACAATTCTTCGGAATACGATACACATCTTTTATTTCAACGTTTATGATGTTGATTCAGGTTAGAGATTGTGCAATCCATTTTGTGTTAAAGATTATCACATAAAAGCATAACTAGTTGTGAAAATGATATTCGAAAATGTCAGATGCATACATAAGACCTTTTTCTCAGTTTTAAATTGCTTTTCTCATTATCGACTTATCTAGAGCTTGAGAAAATAAATTGCGGAGACATGGAATAGAAAGGCTGAACCTTTGAAAGTACGTTAACTCACTCCGGAAATCTTTGAGGCATTGTTCGAAAAATAGGTTGTAAGGTGTTTACTATAACAATTTTGACTATGTAATCATAAATTACAAATTTGCTGGCAGTTTTTCAAACCAAAGATAAGCATTACGTTGTCACCTGAAATACTAAAATACTTGATTTTGAGAATAAAACTGAATCTTGCTTATCAAAACTTTTTCAAAGGATGTAACGAAGTTACTGAATTCTCCGTAACTTTTTTTCTCCAGTCAAACGCATCTGTTCTTACTCCCCTCCAAAATAACTAATTCCCGTGAGTTTAATTATTACGTTATTGAAAACTTCGCGCAGTCTCAAATAAGCGTTTGGTTGGTTGATTTTCGTATCTCAAATAAAGACGCGATAATAGATTCACAACCGCCTATAAAGTTAACTCATATCTAGTGACTATAATAACGTCGTTCTTTTCACTGAACTACGTGCGGTGGTCCAAAAATAGTGAAGTATTCATACCCACGAAACCAAACCATTCAAAACCAATTGAGGGCCACCTTTCAAAATGATTCTCTTTGAGCAGTGCCCATATAATCCTAATTACTCATAGTTTATCAGTGATTAAGTCAAGAAATGCAAAAAATGTTTGGGTTCATATGTTTTCATAAAAAATAGGTATTGAAGATTGAATTCAGTATCCAATTTTGCACTGTCCATTGACCTTGATTTCACTAAAAAGATGAATAACGTAGAAGCTTCAGAATGAAGCCAGCAGCCCAAAAATCATCTCGAAAAGCAAGAAGCTTTTGCAGTACTGGAAAACGAATGTCCACCCATACAGTGAAAAATAGTCTTTACGAAGCCCATTCAAGATCCAGAGTTCTGTGAGGCCCCAGTATAGCCATCAGCATTGGAGAGATTTAGCAGATTTTTTTTGGTATTTTGCCGCACCAAAAAAAGGAACAATTTATTCAAATCCAAAAAATATAGTTCGTTATTGTCTGATTTCGCAGTAAAAATTGGCTTTTTTGTGTTTATGGCACAAAATGTCACTTTTACTGACATTAAAGTGTATCATGATACTATAGCAAACAAGATAATATGTTCACGCGCAGGTTTCGCTGACGTCATTGCGTGTCCGAACCTCAAAATTTATAGGCTACCTAGGTAATTGGGTTACCATGATACTAAAAAAAAGAAGATAAACTATCGCACATCCCACTTCAGAAGTCATCACGTGACCTTCCTCAAACCTATACAATCAATGTCACGCGGGGACGTCATGCGTGAGCCAGTTAAAATGTTGCCAAGCAAATGGTAACTGAACCTCACTTTGGGCTCGCGGTGACGACATGCGCGGCTTGGTTCTAATTTCGTCCAGCAATTGATCATATCTTGTGAGTTTTAGTATCATGAAATTGTATGGTCTCTGGTATGGTGTGATTGTTCAAATTTGGATATGTTCAGTATTTACATTTCACTTTTTGGGCAATGTTCAATCTCTTAATAAAGGTAACCATGCATCAATTAGATTCACAAAGCAAGTTGCTACACATTCATTAGAATTTAACATGATGTATGCACTTTCTTTGAGTTCACGTTTCTTAGAACATGGCTCCTCTGCTAAGATTTTTGAATTATCCCAATTTATTTTATGATCATTATCAAATGCATGTTGACAAATTTCAGATCTATGAAATTTCCTTTTTTTTTCATGTATATGTTCTTTAATTCTCTTTTTTGAAGGTCGTGAGGTCTCTCCAATATAGAATTTATGACACTCACAAGGAATATTATGGATCACATTTTTGGTGGACTCAATAATATTATCAGGTCTAGTATTTGTTAAATTAGAGCGAAGTGTGTTATTAGTTTTGAAAATGGTCCGCATATTATATTTTCGACCTGAACGTTTCAGTTCATGAGAAATTCCAGGTATGTTTAGAATAATTAAATTAGTTATAGGTATTTTCTTTTCTCGTTGTCTAGTTGGTTCAAAACTATAAAAACACTTTTCAATAAAATTTATGGGATAATTATTATTTTTTGACAAAACATTTCTTATGAAATCTTCGAGGAAATCTTTTTCGGATTCAAAATTATCATTATGTTTGCTCCATCATAAAGGAATGTTTTGTCAAAAAATAATTATCCCATAAATTTTATTAAAAAGTGTTTTGATAGTTTCGAATAAACTAGACAACGAGAACAGAATATACTTATAACTGATTCAATCATTCCATACGTAACTGGAGTTTCTCATAAACTGGTACGTTCAGGTCAAACTATAATATACGGACCATTTTCAAAACTAATAACACACTTCGCTCTAATTTAACAAATACTATACCTAATAATATTGATGAGTCCCCTAAAAATGTGATTTATAAAATTCCTTGTGAATGTTATGAATTCTATATTGGAGAGACCTCACGACCTTCAAAAAAGGGAATTAGAGAACATAAATCATACATGAAAAAAGGGGAATTTCATAGATCGGGAATTTGTCAATATGCATTTGATGATAATCGTGAAATAGATTGGGATAATTCAAAAATCTTAGCAAAGGAGCCATGTTCTAAAAAACGTTAACTCAAAGAGAGTGCATATCTTATGTTAAATTCTAATGAATGTGTAGCGACTTGCTCTGTGAATCCAAGTAACACATGGTTACCTTTATCAAGAAATTGAACATAGCCCAAAAAAGTGAATTATAAATACTTTACATATGTAAAGTTAAACAATCAACACCACACACATTTTGTATCATACACACAAAAAAAGGCAATTTTTACTGGGAAATCAGACAATAACGAACTATATTTTTTAAATTTGAATTAATTGTTCCTTTTTTAGAATGCACTGACGACAGAATCAGATTCGCTTCCGAAACGTTTGATATTGATAGGTTTTATTGTTTACTAATAGACTTTTTTTCAAGTAATATACAAGATCCGGTGTATAAACACTAGTTTGATTGTTTTTTGATAGGATGTGGCGAAATACCCAAAAAAATCTAGTCAATCATGGATACGCCACAAAACTACAGAGCATATCTATTGGAGAGACTGTAAAATTATCACCAGAAAATTGGAAAATGGACCAATCAAGAGACGTTCTCTTCAACGACTAATGCCTGGTTTATACAACAAATTCATAAACATAAGCATAACTTTACTCATAAGCACAGTCGTAAATATATGCGTAACTTTGAGGTGGTTTATACAACTTCATAAGCATAAGCGTTAAAAATTTGCTTGTCAATCAAAATTCATACTTAACATCAAATTAAAACTGACTTCAGGAAAGATTGAAATATTCACAAAAATGCACAAAACAGTTAACAGTTCAGAAACCAAAACAGAACATAAAAAACTATCAAGAAGCCAGGCGCCAAAGAAAATCATGATAATACTTACATGAAGACAGGACTATATTTGACTATTAACGAAGATTCTCAGAAATGACGCTGTTCCGATTTTTGCATAACTTGATACATAAAGATGAAAATTTTCAACTCTCTTATCCTTATGCTTATCGATATGTTTGTATACACGCGTTCATAAGAAACCATACGTTCAACTTTAGTGCTTATGAATAAAGTTATGCTTATGCTCATGAGTGTGTTGTATAAACCAGGCATAAGCCACAACTCAGACAATAGTATATTATTTAACGAACGTATAATGTAGGCTATATTACACAAGCCGCAGGAGAGAGTAGTTACTATCCCAAGCATAATGCGTCTATTATTAAATAAACTACTCAACAAAACGAACGGTACACCCGAAATTTTCGCCTATGTTTGGACACTCGTACTTTTTTAACGAATCGATGAAAAAATATGCGGTTTGCACCACGATGTAGAGCATTTCTTTGCGGTTTATGCGGATGGTTCAAAAAATTAATTTCCTCAAAAACATCTTTCATACAGGATGGTACAAAAAGTACTGTGAATTTTCATTTTATTTACTGTCCCCCCATTTCCACAGAGATTTTTTTGAGCTTTTTTTCGATATGCCCAAGTGTTTGTTACGTCCATACCTCGGGACATTTTTAAAATTTTCTTGATATCTTCTTTAGTTTTTGAAATATCGACTTTTTTTCAAAATTATGACACGTAGGGCTTTGAATGGCTTTTCTGCTAATTCTTAGTTTACAACTGACAATGTTATGGCATAGATCTATTGTTTAGCTGTCTTTCTGATGACTTATTGGATTCTCAGCAATATTTTCAGTATACAGGGTGTGCCAAAGAATTTTGATCATAAGTAAAGCACTTTTTAGTTATTTTGTCAGGTTTTCTTGAAAATTATTATGTCGGGGATGCTGAATTAAATTCTAATCGACTTTGGAGTGATGTTCAATGTGATTTATCGAAACGGTTTTGATAATTTTGCTGGACTTTCAGTTTTCGAAAAGTCAAGTTATCATTTATCTTACCTGTTCAAATATCTTTCCCATTCGAAATTTTGAGCACATTTTGTTACAAAATTTTATTAATGACTTCATGCATGGTGTTTTTCCAAAAATGCAAGTTTGTTTGATTGTATAGGGTGCTCGAAAAAAAAAGTTAGATATAAATAAATGTTTTGATGTGATATTTTTGGAGGATTTTTTTTCTCCTGTATTTTTATCATGATTTTTAGAGTTTTTAGAGTGATCGAAAAATGTATCGCACCTACCAATAAAAAAAATCGCTATGACATTTTGTGCTAAATTTTTCTAGCCACTTCCGATTATCATTTTTAAAATTCTTTTTTGCGCAGTACAAATGAAATGTTGAAAAAAAAGGTCATTAATAAAATTTTGTAACAAAATGTGCTCAAAATTTCGAATGGGAAAGATATTTGAACAGGTTAGATGAATGATAACGACTTTTCGAAAACTGAAAGTCCAGCAAAATTATCAAAACCGTTTCGGTAAATCACATTGAACATCTCTCCAAAGTCGATTAGAATTCAATTCAGCATTCCCGACATAATAATTTTCAAGAAAACCTGACAAAATAACTAAAAAGTGCTTTACTTATGATCAAAATTCCTTGGCACACCCTGTATACTGAAAATATTGCTGAGTATCCAATAAGTCATCAGAAAGACAGCTAAACAATAGATCTATGCCATAACATTGTCAGTTGTAAACTAAGAATTAGCAGAAAAGCCATTCAAAGCCCTACGTGTCATAATTTTGAAAAAAAGTCGATATTTCAAAAACTAAAGAAGATATCACGAAAATTCCAAAAACGTCCCGAGGTATGGACGTAACAAACACTTGGGCATATCGAAAAAAAGCTCAAAAAAATCTCTGTGGAAATGGGGGGACAGTAAATAAAATGAAAATTCACAGTACTTTTTGTACCATCCTGTATGAAAGATGTTTTTGAGGAAATTAATTTTTTGAACCATCCGCATAAACCGCAAAGAAATGCTCTACATCGTGGTGCAAACCGCATATGTTTTCATCGATTCGTTAAAAAAGTATGAGTGTCCAAACATAGGCGAAAATTTCGGGTGTACCGTTCGTTTTGTTGAGTAGTTTAGTCGTGGATAAATGTCATTTTAGAATTAATTCTTCAAGTTCAAAACGTGAACAACTTTTGACTCAGTACGCGAGTGAAGACTCTTTTGAAAATAGTTTCGGAACTCCTTCATGTTCAATGAACGAAAACTTTAAAAAATGAAAACGCAGTTTTGAAAACCAACGGAAGATTATCCCTTTTATCATTTGTTGGGTTCTCCTGAATTTACGGTAGTTTTGTGGTTTAAATTCCGGAAATGAAAAAAAAAATGAAAAATACCCTTAAAACAGTAATTTTTTCACAGCGTCGTTCAAGTATCGTGACGAGGACCAGGGCGAATTTTTCAATGAATGAACTTTCAAACTACACAAAATAAAGGAATCATTCCGTCTCATCGAGACAGCTCCATCTTCGATATCCCATTTATATTCCCTCTTATCAATGTTGTCATCGACACAACAACCAAAATTATAATATCGGTTTCCCAAATCTCTAGGAGAGCCATTTATACATTGTCGCATTGACAAAATGTCCCCATAAAAAGTTGGACGTGACAGAAATGAAAAGAATATCTATTTCCAAGACTAGACTGAAATGGGTTATATATCAGAATATGATGGCGGAGAAGTTTAATTGGAATGTCGAAGAAAACAGCTTAAACTTTTGAGAGGACTTGAAGAGGATGAATAAGGCTTCAAAATGAGTCCCATAAAACTGGAATAAATCTATACTTTTTGATGAAAATGCCACATTAACCCAGACGGTGATCAAATATAACTTCATATTATTATCAATCAAATTAAGTTTCACTAGTTTTCTTTACTAGTTTTCTGGCGTTTTGATATTGTTTTATTGAAGCTGCTGTTATCAATTCCATTGTGATGATTCAATTCTGGAAATATCAAGCACTTCAATCATTGTTGATTAGAGTTTTTTATATAAAAAGTCGATTTTCCAGAATGGCGTTATGGAGCGTCGTAAACCTTATAGCCGATATTAAACTTCAAGGACTTTTCGGCAATTACCCGATTGTTTCACAAATATTTTTATATATTTAGGATCCATCGACACTGCATCTATTTTGATTTTTAAAATGTGACTGTGAACCTCAAAATATTGCGATCATGTGGTATATTTCATCTTGTGCTTAGCGAGGCAATCTCTAAATTTTCTGATTGAACTTGCCTCATAGACACTAGTGCTTTTCAGAATCCCTCTCCCTCTCTTAACTTAGTGTATTTGGATTTATAAGCCGATCACTTCCTCAATTTCCGCATTGACAACATTTTTTCTTGTACAATATGATAGTCATAACCGTTCGTATTGTGAAGACTTGAAATAAAAACGGTATCGTTCAGTTACTCACCAACATTGGCTTCTCCTAAGATCCCTGGAGGTCCTAAGACTGCCAGTATAAGAAGCAACAAAATAAGTCGTGGTTGTGGCCCTGGCCACGGCATGGCCTGGAAAAGAAAAAATGAATTAAAACCTTTCATAAAACTAGTTTATACAATCTCTTGAAACATACAAAGTATCTATCCTGTTGAACAATATAACGAGTGTTCAATAAAAAATACGATCAAGTCACCTCTGGATTTCTTTTTCTGTCATGAACGTAGGTCGTGGCTAGTTTGTATGGTTTGGCATCATGGCATCTGTGATGGTTAGAAAGTGGATGTCATGTCATAATTGCGATGTTAGCCAAGACATACGTTTTTTGAAACAATTGCAATCCATAGGTGACTTGATCGTATTTTTTATTGAACACTCTTTAGATACGTGTTATCATCAATACAAAAGGGAAGGTTAAATAGAGTTTGTGACAGTACTTTGAGCAGAAACACCCTGTATAGCTGGGTAATTTTCAAACGTGTACTTGTGTAAAATAATTTGAGCTATACTATTCTTTCAATCCTATGAAACTTTTGAGATTTGCACGCAAAGAAAATCATGGATATCAAAGTTTAATCCGGCACAATACAACTTTATAGACTTTCACAAAAAAGTTGTCAATGAAATTTGTGAACATCTTTGAACGAAATCGTGAACATTAAATCAAAGCAAAATAAAAAACATAGCGATCACATGAGGAGATAGATCGATTTGAAAAACTGCCATTCGGAATGACGATGAATTTAATGTTCACAATCTTTGAGAATATGATACGCATGTACTAAACCAACTAAAAATGCAGTTAATCACCTCATTATGAAGAATTAAGTCAAATTATTGATCACGTTATAATCTTATATCACTCAAATATGTGGTTATAATAGGACAACGCACTTAATCAGATTCTCTTTGCCCTCTCAATGTGGAGAACATAAATGTTCATGTTTAAACTTCAGTCTCTTTAGAGCTATTTTCCAGTAAATCACAGTCTGACTCCACAAACTCTTTGAATAAATAACCAAGTCTATCTGATATCTCAAGATTCATCAATTACTCATGAATTAAAGATTCACATAGTTGGCCGTCAGAAATCAGGATTGTTTTTGAATAGAACTGACAAGTGAGAAGAGGAACTTTCTTACAACTTCAAATAAGGTTTCATGGTGGCGGATGATGTGGATGTTGAAACACATCTTTGGGCCTTCATTGATATTGTGTGATGAAACACATCCGTTTTTTTGTGATACTAACAATAATAATAACAATGTTCTGAGACTACTTTGCAAATTATAACCATCAAAAATACTGGTCTGGATTTGGATATCACATGCAGTAGTCAGGTACTTCAATTAATTCTAGAATAATACCAGAGAGCAGAGTTATGCTTTTCACAAATGCTCATAATAAATAGTATACTCTGAGGAGCATAAATAGCTCTTTACAACCGCACGGCACTTGAGCTCTAAATAATAACCTCCCACACCCATTCGTGGTATAAAGACCTTCAGATATCGCGTTGCAGCTATTGTCTCGTTTTGAGTAGCCTTTATTGGTGTTTTCAGTGTTCACGAGATCAAAACGATAGAATCTTTTGGCTTGTGACAAAATATGTCATAGTTGGATAGTCTAACAAAAAATATTCCAAGATAGTCCATAAGGATACCCATTTTTTTACGCATGTTTCTGTCAAGTGAAAGTATGGAAACGGACGACGCAATTGAATGAGATGATAGGGTCAAATCCCATTAGCAAATGAGCACAAAAACCCAGTTACAAGAGTTGATCAAGCTCCGAAACCCACATGATTGGTGGACAGAGAGATATTTACGACATCAACATGGAAGACGACGTTTATTAAACAAAATAGGATTCCCAAAATCGATAGCCTTGGTTTCACGTAACTCGATTGGATAAAGAAGTACCGAGATTTCATTATTAGCATTATTACTACCATCAAAAAATTTTTTGTTGCAACCATGAATGGCATCGTTCGACTAGGCCTCATCACAAAGATGAGATGGACGCCATTCTTCAGCTGTGACATCTTGCATCATACTATACTTTTGGAATTACACATGAGTATTAATATGAACAAATATCCTGTATATGTCACTAGCCAGCCAGATGTTGACTTGACCTTTCCTTGTGATGTGTCATCATATTTTATTTCCAGAGATTTCTCAGGAGTATTCCATAATTAGATAAGTTTCGCAATTCAAGATAGCAGCTGGCCTTTGCCTTTTTGATTAGACACCAAAGTTCCCGAAACTTCTCGTTATTGGAGTTTGTGTCTGTTAATTGAAGTCCAATATGAGCGAGATTTGTTATGACCTACGTTATTCTCTCCAGGTTTTCATAGTGTGATTATTAGATACACTGAAAATGTTTAGAGATAGACTTACCGTTGCTAGATGGTTACATCACTATTGTGGAGATCAAAGACAATCAGTTTATTTAGCATAGTTTATATTTTTATTGTCATGTCAGTATTCTCAGTCATGTTACATATTAGGATATTTTGACCCTCATTTCAATAAGGTACTTTAATTATTTAAATACTTCACATACCTCCAAGGAAATGATACCTATAATTTTAAAACCAGTCGCAGGTAATTTTAAAAACGTCTGTCAAAAAGTGAAAATCTATCAAGAAAGACAATATTATATTATTTAATGCTCCATTCAAAATTGAGAGAAGTAACTAAAGAGCAACCGTAAGTGTTAGGTGCCTTATAATATTGTAATAATTGTTGTACATAATTGTTGCAGGAATTTGAGTAAACTAAACTTGACTAAACTAAACGAAGAAAATTTGATTGTTGAATTGGTATATTATTGACCTACAGATTCATCTCATACATGGTTTACTGCACATTCAGCTCATAAAACATTTCTCTCAAAGCTCAAATTCGGTAAGTTGCACATTCTTTATAATTATTGCGATATTGTACGCGAAGAATGGCTTCATCAAATAATGAAAGAACCAGACGCGGCCAATGTCCTGTGTGTAACGAACCGTATAGAGACCAAAATATGGTCGAATGTACCAAATGTCAAAAATGGTGTCACTATGAATGTGTTAACGTTTCGGATGAAGTGGAAGATAATGAATCCTGGATATGTCCACTTTGCGAAGCTTGTGATGTCACTAAAGCAGTATCACACCCAATACTATCCCAATTGCATCCTGGATCGATCAATAAATTGACAGAACAGGCTACCGGTGATTTGGGAAGTAATAGAGCTGAGTCTCAGACACAAAACGACAAGCGCTCTCTGTCAAGTTTTCTTCCAAGATTGTCAAGAAGTGGAAGGGTTTCGAAGGCTAGTAGCAGACTGAAAATGAGGTTTCAGCTCCTACAAGAAGAAAAAGATTTATTGAGACAAGAAGGAGAACTTATCAAAGAATCAAGAAGACTCCTCGATGAAGAATCATGCGACAGTCAAGAGATAAGTGACTCGGAGATTCTTGAAAGTGATAAGTTAGCTAACGAGATATTGTCTCTTCAAATAGAAAATGGTATCAAACGTTTTGATAATGATTCTACGAGAAAGGACTCGAAAGAAAATATTTCAAATAAGTCAAAACAAACGTTACCTCAAAGTAAATCTGAAAATATGTATCGAGGCTTCACTGGAAGAAAGTCACAAGAGAGCTTGGATGACGCAGCTTCACTTCCCAGGGACTCAAATAAGGAAAAAATCAGGCTACAACAATATGCATCAAGGAAGATCATTTCACATGACTTGCCAACCTTTAGTGGAAATCCTAATGACTGGCCTTTGTTCATAAGCAGTTATGAAAGGTCCAATGATATGTGTGGATTTGATAATTCGGAAAATTTAATGAGATTACAGAAAAGTCTCAAGGGAGCTGCCAAAAATGCCGTATCCAGTTTCCTGATTTTGCCTGATTGTGTACCTCAGATTATTTCGACGTTGAAGATCTTATTTGGAAGGCCAGAACAAATTATAGAATCCTATATAGATACGATTCGAAAACAACCAGCTCCAAAAATCGAGAAGTTAGAATCTTTGGTTGAGTTTTCCTTAGCTGTCAACAATCTATGCACAGCTTTGAAAGCAGCTAACTTACATGATTACTTAAATAATCCTACTCTAATGCATGAACTTGTTGACAAATTACCGTCTCAACTCAAAATAAACTGGGCATTACATCGGAATACGTTACTAAAGCATAACGATCTTTCTGATTTCATCGGAATACGTTACTAAAGCATAACGATCTTTCTGATTTTGCAAATTTTATGTTTGATATGGCAACGAATGTTTGTACTGCTCTACCTAGCTTAGCTTTGACGGACGGAAATAATACAACATTTCGTCAAAAATATCGCAGTAACATTCATGATGATAAAATTGGAACTAGATGTTGTAAAATCTGTAACGTTAAGTGTCAAAATGCAACAGTTTGTAAAAAGTTCAAAAACTTTTCACTGGATGAAAAATGGAAAATTATAAATAATCTGAAACTATGCAGACTTTGTTTAAAAAGACATAAATTTCCATGTAAATATCCTGTAAAATGTGAGAAAAATCAATGCCAGCGAAAACACCATCCTATGTTACATAATGATAGTTTAGACGAGTCAAGCAAATCAACTGTTCAACCTGCTCTTCAACCTCATCAGATATCCGTATCAAAAGAAATTAGTATGTCTCAAGTTTGTCAAAAGATTCGATTCAGAATTATTCCAGTTATTTTGAAAAATGGACATCAAGAAATCAAGACCTATGCGTTTTTAGATGAGGGATCTTCAGTTACGTTAGTGGACAAAAATCTGGCCGATCAATTAGGTTTGCATGGAAATCCTGAACAGTTGTGTCTTCAGTGGACAGGAGATTTTAAACGTTTGGAAAATGATTCATGAAGAGTTATCTTATCAATCATGGGAGACTTCCCAGGATCAAAACAATTTGATAACCGTCCAGCACGAACAGTATCTGCTCTAAATCTTCCCAGACAAACATTGAATTCTGAAGAACTAAGAGAAGAATATCCACATCTGAGGAATTTACCTTTCCAGCCTTATGAAGATGCCCATCCAGAAATTTTGATTGGATTGGACAACTGGGACTTAGCTTTGCCTCTACGGGTAAAAGAAGGGCAAGAAACTGGTCAACCTATTGCTGCGAAATGTAGGTTAGGGTGGACCGTATTTGCGAGTACATCAAGGTCTCAATCCACAAAATTCTCACTTGTGTGAATGTAACAATAGTGAAGTGGGTAATTCAGAATTACATGAAACTGTCAAAGAATATTTTTCAATTGAAAGCCTGGGAGTTAGTCCTATCAAATCCTTGGCTTCCAAAGAATTGCAAAGGGCAAGAAATATTCAAGGAACTACACTTATTCGAAAAGAAGAATCGTACCAAATCGGATTACTTTGGAAATATGACAATGTAAAGCTACCTGACAGTAGATGGCTTTAAAACGTTTGGAGTGCCTTGAAAAAAGAATAATGTATAATCCGGAACCAAGAACAAAAATCAATACACAATTAGAAGAATTTGTTCAGAAAAAATACATCAGAAAACTTTCTGAATCTGAACTGAAGCAAAATCATGAAAAAATATGGTACCTTCCAATTTTCCCTGTTTTCAACCCGAATAAACCTGATAAATTTCGAATTGTTTGGGATGCTGCTGCTGCAACACAAGGTATATCCTTGAATTCTGTTTTGCTGAAAGGTGATGATCAGTTATCATCTTTACTCGGCATTTTACTACGTTTCCGTGAACGGAAAATTGGATTTTCAGGAGATATAAAAGAAATGTTCCTTAGAGTTGGAATTCAAGAGAAAGATTAACATGCTCAACGTTTCCTTTGGCGTGGTGGATGTCCTGCAAATTCTTTAGATACGTATATTATGACAGTAATGACTTTTGGAGCTACATGTTCACCAAGCAATGCACAATTTGTTAAAAATGCAAATGCGAAAAGATTTATGAACGAGTATCCAAGGGCTGTTGAATGTATTCTAAAGAACCACTACGTAGATGATCTCCTCGACTCTGCCAATACAGAAGAAGAAGCGATTGAAATAGCAGAAAAAGTGAAATATATACACTCTGAAGCCAATTTTGAAATAAGAAACTGGCATTCAAATTCAAAACTGTTATGTGAAATCATGAATGGTAGCCAGTTAGCAGATTCAGTAGAGGTTAACGTTAATGTTGAGAATATTGAACATAAAGAAAAGGTGCTTGGAATGTGGTGGAATACGTCGAAAGATACGTTCACTTTCTCTTTGAAATTCAATAAAGGAAATAAGGAAGTTTTGAATGGCGAAAGGAAACCTACGAAACGAGAAATTTTAAGAATTTTAATGTCAATTTATGATCCTCTTGGCCTTCTGGCAAATTTTTTGGTGTATCTGAAGATACTTTTGCAAGACATCTGGAGAAGTAATGTATCTTGGGACTCTCCGATCAATGACGCTCAATTTCAGAAATGGCTTTCCTGGCTCAAATGTTTATCAAAAATAGAAAATATTTCAATCCCCAGATGCTATCTTGATGGTTTTTCTAGCTGGGACAATATAACAATACAGATGCATATCTTTGTCGATTCCAGTGCTCATGCTAGTGCTGCTGTGGCTTATTTGCGAATCCAGAAAGAGGAAAATGTAGAATGCATTCTCATTGGTGCAAAAACCCATGTAGCTCCGATAAAACTTCAGACAATACCACGTTTGGAACTTGATGCAGCTGTCATGGGAGCAAGATTTGCCAAACATATACATCAACATCTTTCAATTAAAATAACTCACATTGTGTACTGGTCTGACTCTATTATCGTTTTAAGTTGGCTGAGGATGGAGGAACCAAGGAAATTCACCAAATATGTTGCTTACAGAGTTGCTGAAATTCAAGAAAATTCTATAATTAGTAACTGGCGTTATGTTCCTACAAAACTGAACGTAGCTGATGAAGCCACAAAGTGGAAAACCCAGCCTTCCTTGCAAATTACTGATAGGTGGTTCAAGGGACCAGATTTCCTCTATAAGGACGTATCATTTTGGCCCTCAGATCAAATCATTTCTAACTCAGATAAAGTTTCAGAATATATTTCGAAGCATCAAGAAGTTGACTTGAAAATTGAACCTTTAATAAACATAGCTAATTTCAGTAAATTTAATCGCCTCTTGCATACCATGGCTTATGTTTTTAGATTCATATCTATAGTGAAGAAAAAAGGAAAACTAGATACGAGTCATCTAACATCCCAGGAACTTTTAAAGTCAAGAAACTTTTTGATAAAGATGACTCAATCCGAATACTTCCATGATGAAATAAGATCTTTACAAAAGTCCAATGGAGATGGTAAAGTTCAACCAACTGTACACAAACATAGTATTTTGTATAAGTTATCACCATATTTGGATGAAGACGGAATACTTCGGGTTCGTGGAAGAATCGATGCGGCTTATATTTTGGACATTGATACGAAAAGACCAATTATTTTGCCTAGAAACAGTTCTCTGACTATACTCATAGTAGAATATTATCACAATCTCTACCATCATCAAAACCACGAAACTGTTGTTAATGAAATAAGACAAAAATTCTACATCCCGAAGTTAAGACGGATCCTAAATCAAGTTAGACATCGATGTCAAACAGGTAAGATAAAGTTTGCTAAACCTCTTCCACCAGAAATGTCTCCTCTACCAGCTTGTAGATTTGCCACTTTTACTGCACCATTCACATATACCGGTGTAGATTATTTCGGTCCAATAAATGTTACAATGGGAAGAAGACTTGAAAAAAGATAGGGCGCTTATTTACATGTATGACCACAAGAGCTATCCATTTGGAAGTTGCGTACAAGTTAGACGCCGATAGTTGCATACTTTGTTTTCAAAATTTCATGAATAGAAGAGGACGACCACAACACATTTATTGTGACCGTGGAACCAACTTTGTCGCAACAGAAAGAATTTTAAGGGAAGAACTGAAGAAAGTAGATTTCACGAAAATTCCTCAAGCCTTTCTTAGCCCAGAGATGACTTTCCATTTCAACGTACCTCTGTCACCACATATGGCCGGAGTATGGGAACGACTTCTGAAAGCAGTTAAAATATCACTTTATGCTGCATTACCATCCAGAAATCCCAACGACCAATTACTACAAAGTTGTTTGATTGCCACAGAAAATATAGTCAATTCTAGACCTCTTACATATTTACCTTTAGATTCAGAAGAGTCAGAAGCATTGACACCGAATCATTTCTTGATTGGGACCTCAAGTGGTGATAAGCCCATGGGAACATTTGACGATGCGCCCATAGTCCTTAAATCAAACTATTTGTATAAGGAGCAGTTTGCTAATAAATGTTGGAAGCGTTTTGTGTCTGAGTACATTCCGCAGCTTTTATTACGTCCTAAATGGCTTAAACAAGTGGAGCCTATAAAAATTGGGGATATTGTTATTATTTGTGACAAAGACTTACCCCGATGCAACTGGCCAAAGGAAAAAATAATAGAAGTCAAGAAATCTCAAGATGGACAAGTTCGCAGTGCCAAAGTACAGACATCGAGTGGGATTTTTGAAAGACCAGCTGTTAAACTGGCCATAATATCAATGCAAAATGAAGGTCCACCTACAAACGGTTGTGCTGAACGAGGCGGGAATGTGGAGATCAAAGACAATCAGTTTATTTAGCATAGTTTATATTTTTATTGTCATGTCAGTATTCTCAGTCATGTTACATATTAGGATATTTTGACCCTCATTTCAATAAGGTACTTTAATTATTTAAATACTTCACATACCTCCAAGGAAATGATACCTATAATTTTAAAACCAGTCGCAGGTAATTTTAAAAACGTCTGTCAAAAAGTGAAAATCTATCAAGAAAGACAATATTATATTATTTAATGCTCCATTCAAAATTGAGAGAAGTAACTAAAGAGCAACCGTGAGTGTTAGGTGCCTTATAATATTGTGATAATTGTTGTACATAATTGTTGCAGGAATTTGAGTAAACTAAACTTGACTAAACTAAACGAAGAAAATTTGATTGTTGAATTGGTATATTATTGACCTACAGATTCATCTCATACATGGTTTACTGCACATTCAGCTCATAAAACATTTCTCTCAACTATACTAACACCTCTAGTTGATAGTAGCCGAATAGCGCGCTCGAATAATTAATTTCGACGCTGAATATAAGTATTTGAACGAGTAATTTTTTTTAAAGGACAATCTCGCCTTGGAAGATCATTCAATACCACGGTACCTGTCCAGAATACAACTCAAGAAATATGATTTTTCATTGGTTTAGCGATTTTCGAAAGCAGAAAGCTTCGCTCGTCATCTGTGTCTCAGTTTCTATGTTTTCCATATAGTCTCTTATACCATTACCATCCTGTCTCACGTAATTTTATTAACTTGGATTTTCCGAGTTATTTGAAATGTCAAAGGGCATTTGGCCGGCATATTTTGTTCACTCTTTAAAAATCATACGAAAGTGTTTACCATCGACAAGATTGGTCTTGACGATAACAGCATCTAAGTCAGGGAATAATAAAACACTTTTGCTTTAGTCACTCTTGCCAACGCAACTGTTTCCATTGTAGCCTCTACATGAAATCATGTTTTTTAAATATGATAATGATAAAAATAGTTAGGCGTTTTATTCTTGCCATTTCCATAACAATGAGGTCGGAAATCGTAGCAGTAACCAGATTTCTATTGTTTGATAAAACTTATGAAACATTATGTTGTATTCATTGCAGATTGAGTTATAATAATACAAAAGTATCGTTCACCTCAAATAATTCCGTACTTTTTCAAATTTTCTAACATCATCGCTTCAAGAAAACGTTTTTTTTTCAGTAGATAATTCAAGTGGAGTCCACTTTTTTTGGAACTATTTCGATCTATTGAGATCGCCAAATCATAATAACTTTTGAAAAGGGAATATGCCCTATGCACGATACACATGAACATGGTGCATTACGTTGATACGTTACGTTTGTCAAATATCGCCATTTATAGGCCTGTTTTACATCGAACTTTCGGTTGCCAAATGGGAATCATATGATACCATCTTCATTGAATTTGGCATAAGTGTGACTTCGAGCACAAATTCATATGCTACCATATACGATTCTTGTTTGCCAAGCGGAATTTTGACAGTTCCACTTCGTAGTGAAATTCAATGTGAACCTCACAATAAACTGCGAGTTGATTGACTGGCCTTTTTTTATTGATTTGTGCAAGTTATTTGTGATCTATTTTCAAAATGTCTCTCCAAAGATATTGAAAGTTGAATTTTACATTTCATCATGTTAGCAGTGTAAAAAATGAGGTAAATTTCCGTCATTGAGACAACAAAATTAGAATCGCTACTCGTTGTTTAGTTTTCTCTGCCTACACGCGTGGATGTCGCCTTGCGACATCCATTTTTTTTACCAACAACTAACCCAAACTAACCCCAACTCACAAATATCTTTGTTCAATTCCAACGCACGTCATTCTTGTCATTCGCAACCACGGTCGCCAGACACTTTGACGTCACGCTTGCCGCGGTGACGGGAGTCAGATGTCATATGTCATGCACTTCAGCATCCATGTTTGAGTGTATCGTGGGAATATGTAAATGGAACACATTTCTTCTAATGATATGAAGATTACTGTTGATCAAATCCAATAACCAATGATAAGATACATTATTCAAGTTTCGAAATAAAATCTACGAAGACTTTCCACGCTCACATCATCACATTTTCACCATTCTAATTCATTTGCGAAAGAGTAACGATCTCTTTTTTTTACGACCATAAATGAGCCAAATTTCAAGATGACAACTCTTTCCATGCGATTAATTTCCCACAAACAACAGATTTTTGATAGAACTCAATTGATATAAAATTTATTTTTCCATTCATAATTCTAATTCATAACACCTAAAACCTCAACTTATTTGAATTCCTTTACAATTGAATAAGAAGAGTTATGACGGATTAGATGAATTTTCTCGTGAATTTGAAATATGCGACCAAGGAACTGATAATATTATGAAACCAAACCATTTTCCTCATCAATGATTTTTGCCATTATGCACATCTGCACTGATCTTGGATTTTCCCAGGAATGTCAAACATTTTCGAGAGATCAAACTGTTATACAGGGTGTTTCCTGATCTCGTACATTAAATTCGAGGGCGTATTTCTGAGCTGATTTCATGAACAAAAAGCCCATATGAACATGGGTCCGGAAGTACATTGTTTTTGAGATTCCGGGTGTTAAACTTTTTTTAAAAAATCAGTCAAATGTCACAAATATCCTTGAAACGTTTTTTTTCTAATTTGGCAGACTTATTTTTTGTAATGGAAGCCTCGTTTAAGCCTAGCTAAGTAAAAACTATGAAGTCCAGAGCCGTCCCGAAGAGCATCTCACCAAATATTTTTGTTAAATGAATGTACGCCACTGATTTTGTTGACATTTTTGTTTTTTTCCTAGGATGAATCAATCAAAAATACAACTGTTTTGCCTCTTGATTTTTTTTGTTATCTAGCCCAGTTTTTGAAAAAAAAAATTCATACTCCGCAAAATATATAGGTATATATATATATAAATTATTTCTTATTTATACGTGTAAAGTATTTAAAAACATGACAAACGAAGCCAGATACGAAAAAATCTATGAGGCAAAAAAGTTGTATGTTTGGTTGCTTCATATAAAAAAAATAAAAATTACAATGAAGTCAGTGGCGTACATTTATTCATTTTTTGAATTCAACACCCTGTATCATAAAAACGATACACCTCCAGATCCATGTTTATATGGACTTTTTTTCATGAAATAAGCTTAGGAATACGCCCTTGAATTCAATGTACGCAATTTGGAAACACCCTGTAGATATAGAGTCGAAAATTTTAATTTGTGCAGTATGTCTTGGTTTACCTGTCATCGGAGAGTTCTATCCAATACAGATAAGAGAGAGTTGGGAAAAATTTTAGAAAAAGTCTCTTCACAAAAATTCTTTAATTATTCTGCTCCAGGTGTTTCGGCTACATACCATAATCAAGAACATAAGATGCACTCCTAACTTTTAGAACACATTTTTAAATCCAAAATTTGAAGTTGCATTTCTGTTACTTTTCTGTTACTGTTTTGTCACTTTGTATACTAAGATTGGAAACGACGAAGCCGAGACTTTTCGCGAATGATTAGAAATAACTATGGAGTGAAAGAAAAGTACACTTTCGGAAACTCAAAAAAAAAAAATCCCTGAAATACTCAAAAGTAGGACACTCCTAAACCTCGTATTCTCAACCTTTTTGACTGTTCCTTTTCGAATCCAGAAACTATTCCACTTACCAAGGGCTAGTTCTATCCCGTTCAATTCAATAATGTTATAGATATCACACATCTCATGGCCGATATAGAGTTGGTCTTATCTTCTGTAGTTCTGTTTATCAATTCTATAAGAGTCCGCTGTAGGCATATTGTCATATTAGTATTGTGGGCGAATAAACTTGATGTAAATTCACCCAATTTGCCACTTATAGAATCGACGCATAGCCCAGATTTAAGGTCACGCTGAGCAAGCTGTTTTAAATAGTCACGTCAAGCAAGAATATGGGTTAGTGGTTGGCCTAGCCACCTACTTCCCTCAAGTGAGTAGTGTAATCTTTCTTAATCCCCTCGGCCAAGATTAAGTAGTGTCACCCCTCTCAATACTTACTTCGCCTCAGGTAGTGGGCATGTCCCAGTGTTATGGTAACTAGAGATTGACTGGATGTAGCCACGATGCACAAAATGCGGTATGCCGACGCGCAGATGTGACGTCACGCAGAAGTAATGGCCTTCTACAATGTTGCTAGTAGAGTGAAGTTTTCATGACGAATTCACAGTTAGAAATTTCATTCTAACGTGATTCTAACCTATGTTAATACGAAGATGTCGTGTGTCAATGTCACACCAGTCACATCGCAATGTCAATATCGTCATCTGTCCACTCCAGCATGACTGCTTGCGCGACGCGTAAAATTTGAGAAGACAAGTCGGCATACCATCATTTTTGTATCATGAGATGTACCGAAGATAGATAGAGTGATAGATAGATAGAAGATAGAGTGAAGTTACCAATACCGAGTTTCCCCAGCTACGTTCCCTCGGAGACCGGTGTGGGTCCAGTCGATGGCCCAATCTGACACCATACGTGAGAATATCATTAGAAAATCTAAATCTGACTTACATCGAAAAGCAACATGATATTGTTGAATTTATCAAAAAAGACAAAAACCTGATAATGGTCAAAGCTGATAAGGAGAAAGACACATTAAATGTGACCGATTTTCTCAACACCAATGAATAATTTAGGAAGGTCCAGAGAGATCCTTTGAAGAAATGTGTACAAAGACGAAATTGGATAGGTCGCACTCAGTATTTGAGAACATAAAGTACAACAAACCAATAATCATCCTCATGAATCCTATGATCCCTTGACCAGTAGTCAGTTTCATTGTCTCTCCCGCTAATTATTTGGCAAAATGTCTTATTCAATTTAGTACGCCCGCACTTATGCAGAGCATGCCATTCCAATCGACTCGAGATTGTGGATATAATATTAGATACCTTTTTTCTAGATTAAGGATAAGGTAATACTTTAAATACTTAGAAGTGGCGATTACAGACCTCCAAGTAATGATTGTCCTTTCAAATATGTAGGGAAAACTGGTAGAAATTACAAGATTAGGGTCCAAGAACATCTCAATTTTTTGAAATCGCAAATGGACAATAGATCTTTTGCTGTTGTTGTTGTTCATTTCGAGGAGTCTGGGGACATCGATTTGTCTCCAAATTTGGGACGCTACCCCCGTTCTCATGTTATTTCGTACTAATATTTATCACCATTCATTTCTAGCTCTATGCTCTTGACTCTTGATAACGAGTAGAGCAAAATAATAGAACAGTTTTTGTGAAGAGCCTGTTGGATTTGTTTCAACTCTCTCTCTTATCTGTAATCATGGATCTACACCGTGGAAACTTGATCGACAGCTCGATCCATGTCAATTATTCACTGTCGAAAATTATTACTCTAAAAAATCTGGAATTGTAAGCACTTGAAAGATTCACAAAAGCTTTCTCTGGATGCGACTAGTTTTATATTATTTGAACCTCTCATTGTGCATGACATGTATGATTTGATTAAGTTGTTTAATTAGTAGATAATCCCTTCTGGTTAAAACTTTTAGCGGTGACTTGAATATCGAAATATCAAAATAGGCTGAGGCTCATCACCATCATCTAGGACTCCCTTCGACCATAGTCGAAGAGGACTCCTCTTTTTAGAAGTAAATTATTTTATTTCTTGATCTATACATATTTTCTGGTATTTTGAAGAGTACGGAAGAGTAAATACAAATAATTTGTATTGTGAACTCCACGTAGATTCACGTTTTGAAGACTTTGACCGTGAAATGAATATTTTACGAGGTCATTGCTAGAGGTTTGAAAAAACTGAAACCACGACTAATTTGTTTGTACAAGTAATCAAACCTACCACCAAATAAACCAAAGTACCAAATCAGAAATAAACTTTCACATTTCCCAACCCACACACATTTTCACGGTCTCAAACGTTGTCGCCGTATTGATTTTCCTCGACGCTACGGATAAAACGAACAAAAACGATGAAACATCAACTCAACAAGTGGTCTTGCTCTGATAAATGGGACCGTTACCGTGAATACGAATGACGTATGTGGGCGACAATTGCATGAATGAAACGATTCTGGATGTGCCATTTTAGATGTTTGCTTGGCTTAGTTTGTGAAATATGTCTCATTTTATAAAACTGGGGCATATCAAATTTATAGCCAATTCGTTTCGGCAAAATTGAATGACATCATCCTGGGAAAATAGTCTTTATTACGTCAAGTCCTAGAGATAAGAATTCATGCTCTCTTGATAAAAATGAATTAATAAAGAATAAATCTAACGAGTGAATCTAAAAGGTTTCATTAGAAACAGAAAGAGAAAAAAGGTGCACTGAGATCAAATTAGCTATAGTGTGGTGGCATAATATGTAACTTGGGGGTGGCAGACGGAGAACTAAAAACTGTGACGTCAGTTGTTGGAATGTGTCGAGAGCAGGAAGCATATACCATTTTATTTGTCGATAGTTTGTCGCCTAACTGCTTCGTTTAGTTGATTTTAACGTGCGTTTTTCACTACTTTTTATTGGCCAAGGTATTGGAATTCTAATCTGAATATCATACTGTTTACAAAAAAAACTACAAAACTGGCAAACGCGGTCTTGAAAACTCACTCTTATGCCATCAAAGAAATATCCACTAAACTCGAAATAAATAACAGATATTTCTCTTGAATCAACCAGAGGATTTTGAAGATTAAACGTTTATGTCAGAATAAAATCAACTCCACAAAACAAAACCACGTCTTTAGAAAAATGATGACTTGGATAGAGGACAAAAAAATATTGATAGTCTCAGCTCAGTACATTAAGCATTGTATAAAAAATCTATTTTTATACAATGGTATAGGCAAACTGAACTGTCTTGTAATATCAACTGTCAACTTAATTCTAGAAGTTTTGTTCAATCAATACAATACATGCGTATGCATGGGTATCTTCTGTCTGTTCATGGCTTTCCTGCGGTTACGTCATACTTTTCCGTCTCTCTCTTACACATTGAAAAAAAAATCACATACGTCTGGACACCGAACAATTCGGTGGTCTCTGGACGAGGGTCTTTCGGACCAATTTGACAAATTTCACATGTGGAGCGATCAATCTACGACATACTGCCAAACGTTCTGTGACGTGACCGCAGGAAAGCCATGAACAGACTGTACCTTCTTTTTCTTTTTACATTAATTTTAATTACAATGAAATATAAGACATGGCTTGGCGATGATATTCAATATAATATATCTTTTTAGGTATCCTGGATGATCCCTAAAAACATATAAGGCACAAACTAACCCAAACTCAAAACTAACTTTGTCTAACTCAACATTAGACACAAATTCAATACATTGTTACTTCGGCGATCACCATGACAACATCTACATATGTCAACCAATCTGAGCAATTACGGGCCAAGAGGTTGCCTCACTTCGGAGGGACGGAGGGGGGGAAATATGACGTCATCGGTGTCTAGCGTCTGTAGTAGACTGAATCCTGTCATTCGATTGCATCGGTCTGCATCGTATCGTGTCATGTGTCATTCGCAAGGTTGCCAGAAGTACTGTTTCAACAAGAGATCTACTGATTTAGCCAATGGGTTTCTGTTCTTGTTCTACTGTTTTCGATAGTGATTATCTGGAAACACCTGACACAGATGACGTCATGACCGTAAAAGTGAGGCAACCTGTTATATACTGATCTTGATCACGGGCGACGTTCCAGTTGCATTTTACTGTAGTCTAGGATGAAGTCAAGTTGGGTTGTCAACACAACACAATGACTATAAAACAAGAGTGGATGGCCAAATGGGTTTCAAAATGTTGGATTTGAGGGTTGACGTATGTTGACAACTTGTCGAATTTTCTGATTGGCTCTTGGACAGTGGAGTAATGACATTAGATCCTTTTCCTTGGTTGAAAACAATAATTAAGTAATGAAAAAAACTCACTGGTATGAGTAACAAGTCACATAAACCAACAGAAAGAGGATGTATAATACATTTATTATTGAATAGTCATATAAAGTTAGTATATTGTACAACAAGCATGGAATGATAGGAGGAAATGGTCATTCCATGCGAGTTTCACACTATATTTTTTCTACGATTGTCAAATAATATCACTATCGTGTAATCAATTAATCGATATTGGGTGTCAACGTAGCACACCGTATAGGAAATGGAACCATTTTCCACGGGATGCTAGGCAACGAGTAGGGAATGGTTTTATTTCCTTTCCTAATCGATATCGATTGCACAATACTGACATTCCTTGACAGTCGTAGAAAATAGTACATTATTTAACGAGCGCGAAATATCCATTTCCCGCGAGTATAATACTATACTTTTTCTATGATTATTCAATAATTGAAGCGAACTTTGAGATATTCAATTTCATTTGGACGGCACTTTTTAACAATCACTGTACTTAAAGTGAGTTTTGTTGTCAACACAATGTGACAATGACTATGAAAGAAGTATGGAGGGTCAAATAGGCTGTTTCAAAATGATATATTTGAAGGTTGACATGTTGTCAAATGTTCTGATTGGCTCCAAAACAGTGCAGTAATGGGATGAGATCATTCCAATGGTTAAAAACAATTGAGTAATTAAAAAAAAGTCACTAGTATGAGTAACGAGTTACATTAACCAATAAAAAGTGGATGTATAATACATCTATTATTGAATAGTCATAGAAAAAAATATTTTATTCAGCGAAGAAGCTACTTTTTGCTTGAATGGCCAAGTAAATGTGCACATTATAACTGTAGAGCTTAGCCTGAAGATAGACCTCATTGAATGGAAGATCTACATACTCAATATCTTGGGAAAGTTGGTGTCCGGTGGAAATATAAGGTAACAATATTATCAAACCTTCTTCAATAGATGACACATCAACACGATAAAAGTATTTGGTGCTCCTAAGAGAAAGCATAGATCCAGCTGTTAGACAACAACATGGAAATAGAGGTGAACCTGGCATCAACGATGAGATGATCTCTGCGGAAGATTCCTCAACGAATTTACACTTTCAAAACACTGCGATCGGCAAAATAGAAAAAAAAATTGGGGGTTTCCATTTAAAAATATCAAGTGTAATGCGATATCTTATATTTGGAACACCCTGTATTATACAGTCATACACGAAGACGTCCTCCTAAAAATTAAAATTGACGTGTCCGAGCGTTTTTCCCAAAATATACCAGGAAAGTCATAAATAAGGGTGAGGACTTTTCGTTAGGCCACCCTGTATGTATTTCTCATTCAAAGGGCATATTAAAGCGTCTTCATTGTATAGAGTTGAGTATAGAGGTAACCCCTCAAAAATATAAAATACAGCTGAATTAAGCCATTCAATTTTTTCTTTGTGTTACTACCAGTGATCATCATCAGTGACTCCATATTGTTTTGTGAAATCTGGTTTTGATTGATGGAATGGAATTTAATTTTTGAACAAAAATCAAATATATTATAGATCTTGTTCATAAAAATGACTAGTATTCATATAGGATATCTATTTCGAATATGATTATTTAAAAATTAATGTTATTAAAAAAAAGTATTGATAATATATTTTATCATATCATATAATTTTTACGAAAAAGCAAAGTATAATGTATCACAATAAAATTTCTCTGTCAGGTCGTTTCCAAGTATGTCCGTATCAGAACTTTTTGGACACCAACCACCAATCGTACAATTTTCCATTATCCTGCTTAATGCTAGCTATTCTAACGTACCTACCTTTCTACAAGTATGATCAAAATGTCAGTTTTAGCAGAGTGAAAAATATTCTTGTTACTAATTGGCAATATAAAAGAAATAATTAAGCAATATTTTTGTCAAATATTTTAAGGTTTTATAAGCGCCATAACTATAATGAAACAGTTCTGTTGAGGCATTTAGCTACTTTTTTATATAATAATAGTTTTTGCAAAATGGTCCTTTTGAGAAATTTAGCAGCTATATAAATGGCGTATAATTGTTTATTTCACTTTCTATAGCACCGTTTTACTTTTTAAACTAGTGACATAAGCAACTATAAAACTTGTTTTGTGTTACTTGGGTTATTATTGCCATTCGAACTGCTTAATTATTGTTGTTTTAGTTAATTGGTTTCTATAATCCTAGTCGTATCTTGACGTTATTCTCGTTTTGTCATAATTGTTTGGTGTAAAACTGTCAAAAGTTACATTTGGGATCTTTGTTAATTCGTCATGCCCATTTCACAGCAATAAAAATAATTAGGTCATACCTTTTGTAATAGGTAGGTAACAAAATCAAAAACCCTCCGATATAAAATTTTGAAAACGCATAAGTGGAGAGATGCAGCTCTTTTTACTAACCCGGTGTGTATATAGGTATCAGATCTGAATAAACTTTTTGACAATTCAAAAACTCACCATAAATCAATTTTCTCTGTTATTATTGAGTTTTACAATAACAAATGAAAAAACTCCGCACGTAACACATTATTTAACATCTGCACCAAAACTAACGAAGCCAAGTAAAAATTCGTGATAAGCTTTATCTGTAAAATATTCAACACTGTTCATGTTTCCTTTCCTTTTATCTATACGCCATCTCTACACAATAAACCAACAGGACTCCAGATATTTTTAATGAAATATTCAGCAGAGATAATTCGAAAAAGTCATTTGAGACTGTGAAGTAAATTTTAGTTCGTTACAGTAAAGTCATTTGATAGATGATAATGTTGGGAGTATCAAACGAGATTTTCCTTGTTATCCTGACCATTTTTATATGATCACGTACAAGAACCAACCATGTTAGTGAATAATGTGTTTTTTGCTTGGTGTCTGGACGTCTTTGACAAATGACTCCCTTGAGTGAGTTTATACGGAAAACGTCAGCGGCTCTTTATAAAAATGCTTTTAACGTGAATTAAGTTTTTTTCTTTGATGATTCCACTATTAATTATCACTATTTGTGAACATTCTGGATCAGATTTGTGTCTCATCATTGTAATCTCGAGAAAACGAGGTGTTTCCATCAATCACGTGTTATTTTATTTCACCTCACCAAGGCTCTAGAGATATCTTAGTGGCGACCTGTACGATATGGACAGGAAATAGTATCATATTCATAATTCTCGACCAAAAAACCCAACCAAATGAATTTCAAGCCAAGTCACGTCAAAATTTGAAATTTATAAAATAACTTCAAACTTCAACAACTTTTCATCTTCTGAATCAACACTTTTGAACACGCGTAAGTATATAGTATGTCCGGAGATGGGGTTAACAATAGGGCAAAATCGATCAAAATTTTTATTGTTCGAGAAAGTAATTTTTGCTTGTTAAAATAATACGATTGAAATTTTTTACAGGTTCTACAAAAAGTTGAGAAATCATTTTTTTTATATAAAATATTCATGCTATATTTTGCTGAAAACCTTTGAAAATGGGTACTTTTCTCTTAATAAAAATGATTTTTCAGCTCAACTTACTGTGTGTAAATAATTATATACTACAGGGTGTGCGCTTAAAGTGGCACTCTCGATACGGTAAAAGGTTGAAAATCTTCACGTCCTACTGCCCATTCATGATTATTTTTTCGTGTTGCCAAATTTCTGTTGGTCTGAGTTTTAGGGTATTCTTATCATTATTATGATCACCTCTGTGGATTGAACATTTGCAGTGGCACTTTATTTTCTCCATCCAATAGAGTTAAAACGTTTGAGGAACATCATCAATTATTTTTTTAGAATACTTTTTCTGCATATGTGGAGTAAAACTAGTTGTGTTCTTCTTTAGTTCCTGCGATATTTTTATTTTCCATTTTGATTACTTTTCTTCAATAACAAATCATATCGGGGACTTCTGAACAATAATGTCAGTATAATCTCTCGAGCTATATGCAAAAGAAACTAAAAATTAGATTTATCATAGCGGCCTATAAGAAATGAATTAAATAATTATTCTAATCCATAGCTATAGAAGACGAAATACCTTAAGAGAGTGCCAATAATATAAATGTGCAACTTATCTCAGAATTCGTTGCCAAAATCCGGAAAATATTTACATTCTGTTCCAGATTACTTTAAAACTATCCGGAATTTTTCAACTTAGTAGTCGAGATATTGATTGATATTGAGTGATATTGGATATTGAAATATCGGCCTTGGATGTCAAAAATTTGCGAAGCTTGTTATGCCTGATTCGAAAATATGAAGATGATTTGGACCATGAAACTTGAAAATATGGATTTTCTTACATCAAAATAGTATTTTCTATGAACTTGTGATGACTTGTATCTGAATATTTGACGGATCAAAGATCCTCAAGAAAAAAAAACGGATTTGAATAATATAGGAACCGGATTTGGATCTAAGATTCTATTCTAGAATCCGGAGCCCAAATTTCAGATCTAGATTCGCGAGATCCACGCATAAAAAGAACATGAGACCACTTTCGCCTTTCGTAGCTGAAGTTAAATGAGAAAACTTGTCCTACTGCGAAAAAAAGTTTTGGGGGTGAGTAAAACCAAGGCCAAATTAACTTAGAACCTAGTTTGATCCTTGATTACTTTTTTGTTTGTTTATGGATTTAGATGAATTCTGGATATGATATTGGTCAATATGTTCTGGATGTTCCTCCTAAATTGAGTTTTCGAATTTTGGACAGGACCGGACTTACGACGTTTTTATAAAATTGTGCATTTGAGCTCGTTGCAAAAACGAACTGCGCTACGTACAGACCGACTGATATATTTTTTGAGAAGGACATTAGTGGGAAAAGGTATCCTGATAATATCAATATCTTAGAACCATAACCTAAGAAACTATGATTTTTTCTATATGATGGTGCTTGTCGGCATTAAAACTATTTCACTTCGTTTTGATCAAAATTTCTTGAAATTTCATTGCAACGTGGATTGTTTGTTGAAAATTGTTAACATTTTTGAGATTCCGGAGTTTGCCTGTTTGATTTTGAATACGTAGACATGGTTCTATCTATGAAAGATAAAATCTCGATCAAACGATTAATGGAAAAGAACATTTATGCACGGCAATGTTGCGGCCCCTTTCAAATTATCGAGTGAAATTAAACAAAGTTTAAAAACGAAAAAAAAATAATAATTGGGTATTATATTGGGTAAATCTAAAATGTGAAAAAATCGACAAATCTCTAACAAACAATCCACGTTGCTATGAAATTTTAAAAAAGTTTGATGAAAATGAAGTAAAATAGTTTTTATGCCGACAAGCACCATCATATAGAAAAAATCATAGTTTCTTAGGTTATGATTCTAAAATATTGATATTATCAGGATACCTTTTCCCACTAATGTCCTTCTCAAAAAATATATCAGTTGGTCTGTACGTAGCGCAGTTCGTTTTTGCAACGAGCTTAAATGCACCAACATCCAGAACATATTGACCAATATCATATCCAAAATTCCTCTAAATCCATTAACAAACAAAAAAGTTATCAAGGATCAAACTAGGTTCTAAATTAATTTGGCCCACAGTGTAGAGGTAATCACATTTTGGGTATATCCGTTATTTTTATAGATAAAAAGTTGCGGTTTTCGTGAAAGTATGTCACTTTTTAGTAAAACTAAAGATGCCGTTGACAAATCGACAGAACCTTGAAAACAATTTCAGGGTTCTGGGCTAAATTGAAAATGTTGCATTTCAAGGTACCCCTCGTATCCAAACTATCAGATTACTTATGGAAAATGTGAAAACATTAATTTGTTGTTTTGCCCATCAGACCAAAGACACTTCACACGAAGATAACTGACACTATTTTCACGTCGTACTTGTACAGTTTGCACGAATTCCAATCTATTTTTTAGTTCCGTTTTTTTATCTTATTTAACTTCTACCAGTGTTTTGTGAGTCCAGTAGCTGGACAATGTTTACTAGATGTTCACCTTCGCAATTCACCTTCGGAACACAATGTGTACAATAATTGATCGGTTTTTTACCGGTGAGTGTTTTAATTGTTCAAATATCATTTATTCTATATCCGCTATTGATTGTATTCTGGACGTTTTCTGCAAGTTTCGTTGCAGTGGCAAAAAGGTAATTTCTGTCGTGAGTAACATGTTTAGATGACTTTAGATCACCTATGGAAGCTCAATGGTAGAGTATGCGTCTCATCACCAAGGTGTCGCAGGATCGAATCTTGATCCTGACCTGACTTTTTCTTTTTCCTTTTTCCTGATGTTTGGTTGTTTTAATACAAAGCATTGACTACTAGCAAACTTCAATATTTTCAATTCGGTTTTCAACGTCATTTGTTTTCACAAAATTGTGTTACCTGCTTCTTTTTGTCATAGCCTGAAGAAGTCTTAAAATATAGACGAAACGTCGTGCAGATCCGTCCACCATACACTTATGATAAGGACAAGATTTACAAAAATCATGAACAGAAAAAAAATCTTGGAATGGTTGATTCATTTGTGCCTGGAGAAATCATTATTGTTGGCTTCTCCATTTTTCAATGTATTTATTTCAAAAAAACTTCCATCAATACATCCCATAATGCGCGCACGTTATATTACCCGAGAAAATCTTCCCACCGACACATCTCAAGCGTCGCACAGATCATTTGGATGAAAATTCATCTTTGACGAAAAATCGTTTGCAATTTAAATGCAATAATATCATCACGCATAAGCGGCTGGAGGCACAGATAGAGAGAGAAAAGTGATTGGCGTAAAATCAGTGTGTTAGAATGAGAAAAAAATATGTCAGGCATTGACCTGATAAACCAAGACAACTCCCACATCGGCACGGGGTTAATTTGCGACCTACGCTCCCGTTTCCGAACGTCTTCCTTCTTCGTCACACATTTTGAGGGTTTGTCCAGTAATGTCAAGTCAATTGATGCTGATAGATTTCTATTGATTTTATTTTGCCGATTGCTTACAAAGCAGGGTGATCGGTCGCGAATTTTGTTTTTAAAATGTCGGATCCGTCGGATCGTTGTGTTATTTGTGAAATCTTGAATTTAAAAGACGGAGATGGTTTGATAATTGAGAAATGCCTCGATAACAAGTCAATTTCATGACTGTTTGAACTTTTTTCAATGAGTAATGACTCGATAAATAATTCTAGACTACATTTTATGAGTAGGTGACTATTTAAAAATTGCCGAGTCTTTATACTGGTGCTTTTTACTTTTTGGCGCTCAGTAAGATCTATTTCGATTATGTATTTGCTTTCTTTTGATTTTTTCAACCTCGAGCCGCCACTGTAATGGAAACAATGTTAGTGAAGTGAATCAGATACTTTTGTAGGGTATTATTAGGCAGCTCTCCACATTTCAGTGTACTTAAGATCTTAGCAAATAATAGAGTCCAAAAGCTCTAAATTCAGCATAATTAGTAAACATTATTCGCCTTGGAAACGAAAGCCAATCAAAAAGCAGTGCCTACATTCAATAATTTGGACGAAATAAGATTTCAAAATATTTCGCAAAAGATCAACGTTTTGCGAAAAAATTAAGATCACAGCTAATGATTCACTGTAAAATATAGAATTTCAATGCCCGATGATACTTCCTCAATTTCGTTAATGTGAAATCAACAGTAATTTTGGGTAAATCATCACAGTCGAAATAATAGACAAAAAGAATCAGGGAGTTCTTTTGAAATTGCTCATATACTTTTTATCAATACATCAACAAGGTCTATTCTGGTGTGAAAAACTTTTCAACAACAACTGAAATGTCTCCGAACGTCCGGTGTAGTCCCTTGCTGATTTTCGCAATCCTAGATATCTGTGTTGAACTTTTACGAGTTGTCAGCTACCAACAAGAGCTGGCTAATTTGCGCAAATCGTACTATTCTATTCAGTCAAGTCTGCTATGATGCCGGTTTCCGTTCAGTGTGAAGCTAATTGAGCACTCAAAGCTCGAGACTGTTTGTCTTTCCAAATAGTTACTAACAAGTGTTTATGGCGTTTATTGCATGTCACATTTCTAAATTGGATCCAACGCTAATGCTGTTTTAATTCGTGAACTGCGAATTGTACAACAGATAATGGAAAGAGAAAAGCGTTATTGTTTGAGAGGTATATAGGGTCATCTGAGAATTTCGGGAAATACGCGAAAATTTGTTTTTTACATGTTTGAGGGGCTCAGTAGCTTAACTCTGAGTTTTCGGAAAAATCGAAGGATAGCTTAATCCGCCATCTTGGAAATAAGGGCGCCACTTTTCTCCGTTTCTATCTTAGACCTACCATAAAATATCATAAAATCAAAATGGTCCGAACTTTCATTCTCAAGAACTTTTCTATAAAACTTTTTTTTCCAAAATCAGTTTAAAAAATCCACAGAGTGATTTCTTGGAGAAAAGAAATCGTACTGGACGAAGGGTGTGCCGAATTAAATTTCCAGCAACCATTAAAATAAATAAGAAAAGGCGGTTCCAGATTATGCAATGAACATTTTCTCCAACGTTGGACCAAACGTTTGGGTGAGATAGATTTGACAGTCGTTTCGGTCAATTCGTCAATTGGTCTGCAACCTGCAACATTTGTTGATCGGACGATAAAAGGTTCGCCACGGCCATGCACAATATGCGATCTCGAAAACGACACATCGAAAAAGAAACTTGAAACAATGTTAACTTGAAGAAATCATGGAAACGTACTACTTAAAAAAAAAATACTCTGGGTCCCGTTCCGGCTTATTTGAGGAACTTGCTTTTAATTTTTTTTTTTAATTTAGTTCGACATCTACCTTCCATTTCTGAAACAAACAAAATGCTCATGCTTCTAGCTTTATACGTTATTCAAGAATAAAGTTGTAGAAGCATAGTGACGTCATTCCCTGCATTGTTTGTTTGGTTACGCATTACCAACGTCAAGTTAAGTTGCGCCATTTTTCTAGATGTTTTGGTTTTTTAAGTATACTTGTTCAAATATCACAGCAATAAAGTTACTTGGCTGAAGTTGAAGTGAATCTTGTCTCCGCGAGGCTAGGCCCCGTTTTTTCGCTGACCCACTTCTTTACTTGTTTTAGTGGCTTACACGTTTGAAAAATAAATCAAGGTTTGTTAATGGCAAACGGGTCCCTTTGCAAAGTAATGCGGTACAGAATGCTTAATCGCATTAATGGCAATATGAGGGATCCTTTTAGGCACCAGGGTTGTGTTCTATGATCATGATCATGTTTGTCCAAATTTAATACAGGGTGACCGGAAATAACGTTCGAATAATTTGAGGGGTAATTCTAGATCACAAAACAAGTTTTTTTTTTCATATAAACAATAGTCCAAAAATGCATCGTTTTCTATTTTTGTTTTATTCAAATTAATCGCATAATAATTCTGATAATTTAACGAAAATCGGTATACAGACAATATTATTTTGACTTTATCTTTTAGGTGGCGCCATCTACAAGTTTTTTCACTGTGTCAAATAGTCATAACTTTTTTGCTCAACCCTGTATCTTTGTTTTGACAAAAAAAAATGATGATAATAGTTGCTTTTCAGGAACGATTTAGTGACCCTGGTACAGCTCAAGTGCGTGACGCACCGAGTCTTCATGTTTACTGGAACGCAACAGGGCGTCAGTGGGACTTTAAGTCAAGTTGACAGTGTCAATTATTTTTATAAGTGGAACTTTCACCTATCCTTTCTCGTTTTTGGTGTTAATTGTTTTTGTAATTTTCATCATTGCACAACTAAAAACTAAATATTTATCATAAACTTGAAAAAAACCGTCAAATAGATATTGCGAAACTTGTCACATTTGGCATTTATCCACTGTGAATATGAGGTTGCTTCAGCGGAAAAGTGAGGTTAAGATTGGTGTCTCACGCCCCGATTACAGGAACGATAAAAATCGAGTGTGAGTCGTTCCGGGTGCGCCACAGACTGTTCCTGGAAAGCCCTCGATATCATTTTCACGTTGAAATGATTCTCTTGTTAGAATTTGCTGGAAGCAACCGTTTTCGACATATTCGCACGTGAAGGAATCCATGCAATGTGGTTCTGAATGGAGAATTTTGAAAATAGACATAGGTGGCAGACAAAACGGCGTTATCATGGTTGTCCTGACAATTTTTTCGATGTTTCCTATCAAAAAAAAGATTCATTTAATTTTAGATTTTTTTTTTTTGTTTTTTGTTTTTTCGTTTAAAAAAAAAACATTTTTTTTTTAAAGAAACATCGAACAATGAGACAACTGGCAAAATTACCATGATAACAATTTGCCATTTGAAACCACATTCCATGAACTAATTCAAGTGCGAATATCTCGAAAACGGTTGCTCCTAACTTCTAACAGAAGTATCATTTCTGTGTGAAAATGATGTTATAATCATTTTTTTGTCAAGAAAGATACAGGGTTGGGCAAAAAAGTTATGACTATGTAACTATTTATTGAAACAGTAAAAAACTTGTAGATGGCACCACATGCAAGATAGAGTCATACCAATATCAAACTAGAATTTCTTATGTCAAAAATACCATGTATACCGATTTTTGTCAAATTATCAGAATTATTATGAGATTTATTTGAAATAAAGATTGAAATTATTTGACACATGACTTGAAAACTATGCATTTCCGGACCATTGTTTAGATGAAAAAAAAATCTTATTGTCTAATGTGGAATCACCTCTTGAATTATTCGAACGTTATTTCCGGACACCCTGTATAACGCGGAAAATATAAGTGGCTCCAGGATAGACTTCACCAAAACTTGAAAAGCTGGCATTTGTGGATGTCATGTGTTTATTCAGTCGCTAATGCGGTTTTGGTGAAACTTTACCCAGTTTAAATAGCCAAATAAAGAATATCTATTGTAAAGTCAGGGAGGTCTTTCTTGGCTTCGTCACAATATTTGTCGACAGGTGTATGAGGGGAATTTAAAAAATGCATGGTCTGAAGTCATCTCAAAAAACGAACTATGGGCCAGAGGAAAACCAATAGACCTTTATAGAGCAGAAAATGGCAAGGTACACTCAACGTAAAGAGCAGGACATAAAAAAAAGTCGGCATTGTCTTGGAATTTCTAGTGACAGATAAGGAGAGGTAGGTAAACCAAGGAAAACCTGGAACACATTTACATTTTGATCTACATTTTGCTCAAGAAAAAAAAACAATTTTACTTATAATCGATAAATCAAAGTATGACTTGACTTTGAACAGATATAAAAAGCAATTGAACAAGATCAGGATAAAACCATAGATGAAATAAACTATTTTCGACATAAATAACATTATATTTAAGCACGCGTTCTTATGTAAGTGAAGTATGTGCAAATAGAGAAGAACACAGTGACGTAAGCGACGCAATGAAATAATGATCTAATAACTATAATAGATGAAACATTCAATTCATAAACTATGAAAAATTGTGTGGCCAACATCGAACATAGATACATTGAAGAGACGTGAGGAGGAGTTGAGCAGGGCACTGAGTGGGGATCACTTATCTAAACAACTGATGGATGAGCAAAACGCCGCACTCGAAATGGCTAAATTACGACCGAAAAACGTAAATAAACTCGAGCATACGCCGGCAGCGTATTGGCATTCCTTACTACGCTACAGAGCATACATGAGCTGTATCGCAGTAAAGTATGGCTGGACTGGTCGCACAATTTGTACATCCATTGTTTACTACGGTACAGACCAAATGCGCTGCATGTAAGAAATAGGTACATATTATGGTGAGAATGAATGTGGGCAATGGCTTCACGTAGCCATTTTTAATTTCGCAAATTGGAACTGAACAAAGTTTCAACAACAATGATCTGCGTCTACACAGGGTTTTATTCAATGATAGGCCGTAATTCCAAAGACGCATTCCTGAACCAAATTCAAGTAGAAAAGGTCTTATGGGTTAACATATTGTCATTGTATCTTGAATATAAATTTTTCCCTCGCCCCACGATTATTTGCCTACATATAAATATTATGGTTTTCGAGATATAGGTTTAGAAAAAAAATCGGATTGATTATAAGTGAATCGAGTCAACTTTGCTGGTTGCTGGTTGTTATTGGTATGGACATGATGTTTTTGACTTTCCTTGACACCCTATGATTTTCCATGTGGTCAAAAAGAAGACCTCTAACACAATGTATCTTGGAAACCAGACTATTTAGAACACATATTTATCTTGAAATTGGTTCAGGAATGCGTTTTTGTAACTATATGGTCTATCATTGAATAAAACCCTGTATAGGCTTATTAGAAGCACACTAGAATTCAATTTAATAGCGTTAAATTCAATGATTCGAATTAAAATACCTACTTACATTATCATTATGCGTAAAAATTAAACTATCCTACACTTACCAGTACGATTTATTTTTACAGCGTACAGGGATAGTTTGAGTTGGTCTAATAAAGTTGACTCTCTATCCTCATTTCACCAAACTTTCATGTGCGGAAAAGTAACGTAGTTAGTACATAGTACTGCTACAGCTGTGAATTTCGGTAAACAATAATCATCCAATATAATTTTAACGTGAAAAAAAAAACGGGAAAGCTGATTTTTCCAGAATTTGTCAGCAACTGCCTACTGAGTGTAACATTAGCAAAATGAAAATTTTGCCCTCTGCGGTTTTTGAGCAATAAGGGTGTTTTTTTTTTAGATGTTCTACAACAAAATTGGTCTTATAAAATTTTTTATAGGTTAATTTTTCCTGAAATGCCGTTAAATCACTTGAATATTTTTGGAGATACCGCCCAGTTCATGAACTAATTGGGGTAGTTTTCTATGTTTAATTCACCCTAATGGAACTTGTTCCTAATAAGAATTTAGGGTTATGAGTTTTTGGAAAACGCTTGGACACGTGGATTTTTATTTTGGGATGCGGTTTTTTTTATGGCAAATCCAGGTATACAGGGTGCACCAAAAGTTAATTACGACTATCAACAATTTTTTTCAAAATGGAAACACCAATTTTTTATTTAATTTTTGAATTCTGCGTTCTATTCGAGTATACTCGAAAACCATAGAGTTTTCAGTAAGGTCATATCACCCCTTTCAGTATTATCGTTGACTTTCCGGACACCCTGTATATGTCATGTTATACACCTAATACCTACAATAACCAACAGAAAAGTAGAGAAAGCGCCTTGAATTTGAGGAAGCTTTAAACTGCATCAATCATCAAAAAAGTGATTGTGCATTTGAAAACTTGAATCCAGTTGTCAGCTCACGTGTCCCGGTGGTTATTGAAAAAAAATGTTTATGAAATGAAATGACTCATTTTTGAAGAAATCATGAATGAAAAAAAAAAAGTTCAAATTTTCATGAAGTGCATCGTTTGTGCCCCTCTTTCGAATGGTGCTAGCCATTTTTTTTTTCAAAAACTACATAGAAAAAAGTTTTGAGGTGTTCATTTTTTAAACGTGAAAAAAGGGCACTAAACAATTTTCTTTTTAATCGCCAGGACACGTAAACTGACAACTAGATTCAAGTTTTCAAACGCAAAATCACTTTTTTGATGACTGATCCAGGATCAAAGTTTCCCCAAATTTTTGGCTGTTTCTCTACTATTGTCGGTTAGTGTATATCTAACCGCGCGTTTTCAAAAAAAGGGCCTCATAAATCGATAATATTTTTATTTCAAAAACAGGTTAATGTTTTACTGATTCAATAATTGAATTGAAAATCCAATCAGCAACGTAAGTGAATATGTAGTAACTAAGCAACTCAAAAAGACGGAATCGCGTAGTTGTTGATTTTATACACACAGAAGCAGTAATATAAACTAAGTATAGGTGACTGGGCAAGTATGTTTTTTTTGAGTACGTTGCTGAATGATCATTCAATTCAAATTTTCAACCAATACAAACATCAACCAGGTTTAGAATGATTAATATAATGGATATAAAATGCCATTTTCTCGAAAACGGTTGCATATATAATATTTAGGTATATTGCATAAATCTATACACAGAAATTCACGCAGAATTCAAATATGAAATAGAAATTACATGTTTCCATTTGAAACAAAGAAAGTGATGATCGTAAGTTATTTTTGATTCAACCTGTACCTATACATGAAATCGTCATTAAAGAGACCGCATCCACAAATAAAAAACAACATGCCCGAGCGTTTCCCAAAAAATCAAAACCCTGAATTCATATTCAAGCCAATCACTGTGTAATTTTATCACGAACACCTTTAATTTGACAAATTTACAGAGCTAGACAAAAATAACAAAACTACCCCAATACCATGAACTGGGCTATCTCAAGAAATAATCAAGTGACAAAGTCCATAAGGAAAAGTTGAGTGTCCATTTATTATGAACCACTTTCATTACGAATCAATTATTGAGAGCAAACCAACTTTTTGAAATCACCCCAAATGGGCCGGAAATAATAAAATATAAAAAGAAATAAATCATGATGCAAAGTTATGAAGAGTTTTCTTATGCACAATTTGAGTATAACTATCCTGTTTTGAGAAGAATCCAAAAGAACCACCTCTATTGCACAAAAACCGCAGGGAAAAAAATTCCGATTTTGCTAATTTTACACTCAGGAGACCGTCGTTGACAAACTCTAAAAAATGCATCGTGTACTGTTGGGTATAGGATAGTATTATTTGTGATTGTGATTACTTTAATTCGAAACATTGAGTTTCACGCTATTATTGAATCCGCATGTTATGGCGTGCTTCTGATAATAAGCCTATACAAAGTTTCACTCAATGATAGGCCATAGTTCAAAAGACGCATTCCTGAACTAGTTGCAGAACAAACTTGTGTCCTAAATAGTCTGGTTTTCGAGAAACAGTGTTGTTGGAGGTTTAGATAATAGTCTACTTTTTGACCATACAAAAAATCAAAGGCTGTCAAGGAAAGTCAACTACATCATGCCCATAACAACAAATATTGCAACGAGCAAAGTTGATTCGATTCACTGATAATACATCCGAAATTATTCTAAACCTGTAAATCGACTGCCTGGTATTTTAGTCGCACCCACACGGCAGAGTGCAAAAGGTATATATGTCCTCACTATTCACGCCGGAATCGATGACCGTGGTTCGGAATCCACGTTAAACTGTAGGACCCATCGCAAGGAATGTAAAACCGGCCCCCCTTCTTACCCTACGATCCCGTCTGCCGTCTTTGACGTGCATATAAGTATCAAATCCAAATCAAAAGTATATATAATGAACTGTCAAATTGCCCTAGCAGCAGCGCCAAACCTTCCATAACTAACCTAATCATTTACCGTCGAATTCAAATTATAAGATGTATTTTCGTTCCGTCTCAATGACAGAAATTCGCCTCATTTATACCCTGCTAACATTTTGGAGTGTAGAACTGTTTTCTAAATCAAGACTTTGAAACTTCGCATAAATCTTTAGACATACTGCATAGTGGGCAATCGTATTGTATAACTTGATTGATAATTCACCTATGTATCAGTATCATTGAAGTCATGGAATCGGCTACAGTATGGTTTTATTTTACATTTCATAAGGTTAGCAGTGTAAAAATGAGGCGAATTTCTGTCATTGAGTCAGACGAAATTTGACCACCTTTAGGTATATGGAGCTGTCGCTACTTGTTGTTTATTATACTATGCAACTGGTGAGTCGGATTGATGTCGTCACTGTGATCTTCTCTAATTGTATGTACAATAGGTCTGCTGTTATGATTCTTCATGCTTGACTGAAGTCAACATTGACTTTGCCCCAATGAGACGTTCTCAGTCAAGCATGGCGCGTGAGGTATTCGTGCTAAAGAAGTTTTCACTTCAATAAACGATGATTTCACCTCAAATTTGTCAAAGTAAATTCGGACGACTATGATATTTGATCAAAGGGAATTTTCATTTGACTTCAGTGAATACGTGACGGCTTGGCAACAATTTAATCAGTAGGCACGGCCTTTTATTACATGGAAGTTAAAGCTGCTTTTCGTTTTATGGAAAGATGACTCGTTTCCGATGACAAGGTTTTTGGTCTGAAGCAAGAATCAAAGTTATAATATGATAGGTATCATCGTCTGTTGTTTTTCTGATCTTGTTTTTTTTTTTCATTCTGATTCATTGAAAGGGTTTCTTGATTTAAGTCTGTGATCAAAAAGCTTTCTTGAATTGAAAAATTTGGAACTCCACTCATTCTGATCTAGAACAAAAATGGATGTGAAAGTTAAGTTAAATGCTGAGAATCCAACTTTTTTTATGGAATGAATGATTGAAGAAGTAATTAATTGTAACCCATTAAATGAATCGGTTGAATATAGAACAAAAAAAATGTTAAACCTACAATATTAACTATCATTCTTGACAGGTAGGGAGAAGAACAGACAAGAGAAGCGGACGGAGTTTGGCGAGATTCTCAAACCGTATTCTTGAGAAAAAGTTGAGAGAGGAAAATGCTTCCGAGAGAGCAGAGAAGGCTCTGTTCTCTTGCTTCAACCCAGTAAAACAGACCAATCCCTGGATTTTTAACCTCATTATCGTGTCTGTTTACTTTTCATTTCACGTGAATTTTCTCATCTCAATCTCAATCAGTGTGTCCAGCTAAGTTCACAACAATATGGAAAACATTTTAATTATTGTTTTTGGTTTTACGAAAAAAAAATCATTCGATCCGTTATTCTTTATAAAAAATTCTACTTTGTCTGATCTGATGGAACCCGATATGCATCCATCAGATAATAATTTTTCTCAGTCATACAGTGTGACCCATTTAGATTGGAAACACCCTTTTAAAATGTAGGTTATTAACCGATTTCAACCATTTTTATTTAAATGTTAGGTTATAATAGGTAAACTACGGGACTGTTTCTCTGAATTACCAAGGCATATTACAATACTTTTTCGTGATAGAGAATGGCGAATTTTATTAGCGATTTTTTTATCAAATGAATCACTACGCCACTGGATTCAAAGTGCCTCCAAATAGATGTTACCAAAATTTCCTTAAAATATATTTATTTCAAGCTACAACTTGAAATACATAAATTCGTTCAGCTAAAGGTCACAAATGAATACCTTGCATCAAGAGTTGCCATGCATGGAAATTGAATTTGTTTTATTACCTACTAACCTATAACAATAAACTATACAAATTAAATAACAAGATGTTCAAAATAGCATAACATTTAATGAAAGTAACGGAATTACAATGAAGAACTATGGTGTTTTTTTTTTTAATAATAAATATTTGGTTTGATAGGTTCAATATTGTTTGTGTTGAGACATCGCCGAATATTTTTTCGATGTGCATTCAAATCTAAACTGGCATTCCGTAAACTGGCAATAGGATTATTTTTGAAATAATCTAGAATAGCTTGATTATTCATGGGTCTTCTTTGCACATGATAACGTTTCAAAAGCATTTTTGATACAGCACCAGTTTTAAAAAAAGTTTTGTCTATTCTATCCACCGTACAGGAGCAAATTTGTGTGTCTTCCATTAAATACTTCACAAACTCTAGCAATTCTATCGTTAGAACGCTCAATCAGCCATGATACAAAAGAATCAAACAAACTGTGATTAAATATTGTTGCCGATAAATAGGTAATTTTACATTGACACTAAGTAGTGGCAACAAGTAAATCCATCTCCATGGCAACTGTTGATGCAAAGTGTTCTTCTGTGACAGTTGGCTTGGAAAATGTATGAATTTTAAATTGTCGTAACTTTGTTATCAATGAATATATTTATATGAAATTTTGGTCTCACCTATTTGGAAGCACTCCAAATCCAATGGCGTATTCATTATTAAAAATGAAAATAAAGATTTTTCGAAATTTGTCCCGTAGTAGACTTTTCAAAAAAAAATGGTTGACATCGGTTAATAACCTAAAATTTTACATCGGTGTTTCCAATCTAAATTGGTCACACTGTATATGAAATTTCATGAAAACTGAGTTTCATCCTATACCTAATGCATAACACAATTTTCCACATACAAAGTCCTTGGAATAGAAAAAAGAAAAAAGTGAAAGTGGAATAAATATTGATAGCATACGATACGACATTCTGATTTCTCACGTCAAAGCATCCCTGGAGAACCAAGTTTGTGCAAAAATTCAGTTTATTGTGAGAATTATTTGAACAAATTGAAAATAAAATTTCCAATTCAATCAATCCTCTGTACCTATGTCCGAAATGAAGCTCGATAAATCTTTTGCTTTTCTCGAAGTAGGTACTATACAATGTAGCCCAGGAAGAAGGTACGTATGATCGAAAACTGTCACGTTCACAGTTTTATTTTTTTCCTATGCGTTTTGGGGTGCTGATTACGTATCCGTTTTTATCATACAATTTTTTTATCGGGGTCACCCCTTTTTAGGGCTGGAAAGGGGTGAAGATTTATATTTTCATGTTTATCTCGGCAAGGGTAGATTTTATCGCAAAATTTTTATTGTACAAAATGTACAAAAATATGTGCTCGTCAAAAAAGATATCATATGTTTTTCTCCTTTCAACAACCCTTACGAAGTTATTGACCGATGAAGTAGGGGTTAAAAGAAAAAAGATATGATATATGCTATTTTAACTCCTTTCTTCGCTTCCGAAGACCTCTTGGCCGCATAGTGTGGCCCCACTTCGTTTTGGTACCTAGGGCTCCACAACAATGGAGCCCCCGAGTCCAAAATGATGTTACACTTCGTTTTCGGGCTTTCTACGATGTAGTAGATTCATGCGTTCCAGCTAATAGCAAAATAGAAAATCTTTTTTTTTTTCTTTTAACCTCTATACTTCATCGATCAATAACTTCGTAAGGGTTGTTGATAGGAAAAAATATATGATATGTTTTTTGACGAGCACATATTTTTCTACATTTTGTATTTTAAAAATTTTGCGATAAAATCTACCCCTGCCGTGATAAACATGAAAATATAAATTTTCACCCCTTTCCAGCCCCAATAAATGGTGACCCCGATAAAAAATTTGTATGATAAAAACGGATTCTGGATCGGCATTCCAAAACGCATAGAAAAAAGAAAAAAAACTGTGTACGTGACAGTTTTCGATCATACGTACCTCCTTAGATACTGGTCTAATGATCTAATAATAATTCTAATAACTAATGTGATAATACTATGATAGTAGAAAAAAAACCGTCAAATTGATACTGTTGAAGGATACTAAATATAATTCTCTTAACTTACCCAAATATCTACATCTAATTCTTCAACGAAGAAAAAAGCTTTGTGCTGATGAAAGATCTTTCAATGTGACATTTTTATTCGACGAGCGTGTTCGAAAGCAAAATAATAAAGATTGGAAAAATGTGCTCGCAAAATTTCATGACAAGAATATCATAATAGGCTTTTCAAGGGCAAAAAGATACTTGACTCTAAATGGGGAGAATTATCCGTCGTATCCCCAAGCTCAAAATTTTTAGTCAAATAAACGAGATAATTCTTAACGTTAAATAAAGCTAAGTAATGAACATCACGATTTTCATCAATGATTCACTTCTGACTTCTGATAACTAGTGGATATTATATTATTTTTATCATAACGAAATCTCTACCTATGTATGTAGGTACCTATACCCATCCTACTACCTATACCCATCTTTAGAAACATCTCGATGTTTCTAAAGACATCGCGATGAAATGTAGTCTTCTTTCAAAAACCTTAAGTTCATTAATGTTCAAGATAGACACAAAGCTTGTTATAAAGTCGACAACAATACAAAACTTAGGTTAGAAAGTGGATTTGGGTGATGTCAGGTAATAATGTTTGCCATATCAGCAAAGACATACGTTTCCTCGGTGCACAATTTTCTGATTAAGAAACAAGAGAGTAAGATCTGGTTTGTTAGAAAGGTGGTCAAGCAGTTCAAACCATAATTCGTGTTACGGCAAGCCTCACTCTGCTTTGTAATGACAGATTCTTTTCTGTAAATGTGTCATTCTTCACAATTTCAGCTTCAGCTTGTCGAGTAATGATGGCTAATCTGCTCCAGTGTTTGTCCTTTTGTAAGATAAGTCATTAAGATAACTTCATGATCATCCCAAAACATAGTCGTTATCACTTTCTCAGCCGCCAAACATTTGTTGCTTTTTTTTAACCTATTTGTTGACTGGATTTTTGTCACTTATGGATCATAACTCACGTTCACATCTAAAGTGGTGCTCTATTTATTCTTTCATTCATTCAATTCAATGTCATTCTCACATTTATAGGATACTGAGACACAAGTTTCCTCTTGTTGGATAAAACATTGTATGCCACTCGTGTTTTATGTTTCTTAAAAGTCAATGACAATGAGAATCAGTCTTTCTCGAGTGACTTCTTCAGAGGTCAAAATGGCTTCATGACTTTTCAACAAAAAAAAAAGTCTGAGCGTCTAAACAGAGGGAAAAATAATTGATTACTTATTTATGTGACCAGATTTTTTATATCTTTAGAGATGGGGATAAAACATGGGGGTCCAAGACTTTTGAAGGTGTGTGTGAATCAAAACCCTGACCAGAAACTGGTAGGGCTTATTGAGCTGAAATGTTTTCATCAATAGAAGAATTGCCCATAATGATGTGTACGCAACAGAACATTATTTTTTAAATCTCATATTCGTCACCTTCCATTTGTGCCTCTAAACTATATAACTTATCGCTTGATAAATATTTTCACAATGAAAATCTATTTATGAGCAAAAATGACTAATAGTGCTCCAGTCAATTCATCCAACAATCTTTTGTGTGTGGGTCGACCAAGTATAAATAGTCCTTGGAAAGCAACTCATAACGATGGCAAAGCACGCAAGTCATTGAAGAATTGAGTCCGTTTTGGGCCAAGGTCGATTTGAGTCATATCATAATCGCGTTTACCCAACGATGATGATACAAATATTATGAAAGCATCAACAGTTCTGAGTTCACTCCAATAAAATACCTCAAAAGTCGCTCAACTTCGTTATCATCTATTTTTCCAGTGCATACTTTGGATAAAACCGGAAAACGTTGCGATAGAAGTTTATAAAATAGGTGAACAATGAGCTATCCGCAGCTGAGTTCTTTCGAATAGGAGTGAACTCTTGATGTAAATTGTATGTTCTTTGGAGATTTTATCTATCAGAAATAAATGAGTTTTGTTAAAAAGGCCGTCTCACAACACTCAAATGAAAAGGGGAAACTGAGTCGTATATGCTAAGACAATCAAAGACAAAACTGGAATGTTGAGAATCACTTGAAGTTTGGCAATGCCAATAACTTCTAAGCTGAATAAAACTTTTTTTCAACGGAGTATCATGATTTCACATTCTTATCTTCAAATTTGAATTAACAAAATGCGTGCAAAACCAAGGATTTCTTGTCTCTCTTCACATCTCTTTCTGCCACTCATAGTCTCTCAAATACTGCAGAGAAATGTCTGCTGTCTTACACTGCTGCTATCAAGACTTTTGTTGGAAAAGAAGTGAACAAAGTTGTCATATGACCTAAAAAAAACCAATATGTCAAATCGTAAGTGTGGTTCAGAAACTATCTATTGAAGATCGAAGTGTGCAATGGTAAATGAGTCTTTACATCATCAGAGACTGTAATGGAAATTTTATTTACTAGTTGGCTAAATGACACTTTGCATCAGCATGGTTTAGCTGGCGCCATCTCATAGTTTTAATCGATAACTTGACATAAAATGTTGGTAACATAAGTAACCTATCTATATTACCTAAGTGGTGACATGGTTTGTCTGCCGCCATCTCATGCTCATGGTAAGAATGTGAGTCGGACTGCCAGCACCACCCTCTCAATGTGTGATTTGACAATAAGAAAGCCCTTTTTTTCTTCAATCGATTGAAAAAAATTGTCACAGTATGAAATAAAACATTGTACGATACACAGCCGTTAAATGTCATTAAACTATACTCGTCTAGAAATTGCATTAACATCTTGACTCGTAATTTACAGTCATTTGCCGGCTGAGTAACGTGAATTACCATTCTATGTTGGTTGGAATGATGGGAACGATTCCTGTGTATCTCCAGTTTGAGGATAAAAGTTTTTATTGGAGTAAACCACCACATTCCAATCACATGATATTATATGACGCTAGGAGTACTTACTCCTCGGTACCTAGGTTCTGGACAAATTATAATTATTGTTCTCTTTGTTTTAAAAAATATTTTCCAATTCTTTTTGATGAAATGACAAATGACAAAACATTTTTGGATTTTCAAATCATAAGAGATATAATTTGTGCTCAACCTCTTTCGGATTATGAAAATCGTAACTGAGGACATCCACTTGAGTTGAAGAAGGAAACCTATATTATTAATCAATCCATAATATGTACTGACATATTCCTTTTTAATAATAGTATCATGGAAATTGCAGCAAAATATTGATCCGCACCAATCCTTAGAACATTTTGGAGAAAAACCATAAATATAGGTACCTATTCGGAGACATTTGGAAAAAAGTATAGTCATAATATTTGGGTATTGCTAAGCTTAATACGCAAGATATATGAAAAAAGTTATATTCTTATAGGTAAGATAATCCAGATTGCTGTTGAATTTCTGCAGTTAGAAAAATTATGACGTCATGAACAATTTTTTTAAATGCTAACACTATTTTCAGAGGGCTAATGCTGTTACACATGCGTGCCAAATCTTTGCTTCATTTTTTTTTTCATTGATGACGTCATATCTCACTACTCTAAATAAAATCATTTTTCTACATCAAAAATAGCGCAATTTGAAATACTAATAAGACGTGTCCGGGCATATTTTGCCTTACTTTGATTCTGAGATCTGAATTTATTCCAATGTTAATAAATAATACATAATTCACACCACATTATTCTGGGCTTTTTGACAAACAATGATGCTACACATAAATCTATTCTGCTTCACCCTCTATTCTAAATTTTCAAATTTACATAAAAGGGACTCTTTCCCAACCCACGCACAGGTTTTCTCTCTTATAGATATAGACAATGTGGCTATAGGGAAATTTTCTTTAGTAGGATTTTATCTTATCATGGCTTGTGTTGGATTGGCAATGTTTTGTTGCCAATACTTTCAATAAAAAAAAGAGACTATTATAGCCAAGCTAACGTGGGCGATATTCAACTTGGTGAGAGTTCTTATGCGTATCTAACTCGATGTTCAGAATTTTGAATTTTAGGGAGAACATCGTAGCTTGCCAAAATGGTTGCCGATCGCTGGAGTTCAAAATATTTTTATTGCTTCTCTCCAATCTCATCAATAAATGATGAATAATCAGGTCCAGTCACATTGTTGTTGATAAAATGCTAGGAAAGTACTTAGATGTTGAAAAAAATGCTTTGCAAGAAATAACGACCCATAATTTTCTGTGATTATTCAATCATACTGTGAAAATCGATTACACTCTACTTTTTAACAAGAGATGAGCCAATAAAAAAATTAGTCCCTCTAATATTCAATAAAAAACAAAATGATAATAAATATGCAACACTTTTTGATGTGTCTACAGTAAATTGGTTTACAAAAACGTACAAAGATAAATTAACAATAAATATTTTTGAACACATTTTATGGTAAACGTCTGGCAAAGGGAAATTTTGGGTGCAAGTTTTGATGTGGGTAATTAAATAAAATGTTATAAAATATTAGTATTTAAGCAGTATTCCTAGAAATAATGACAGCAAATAAAAAAATTTCAAACCTACAGGGTGCCTTACTCAATATGATTCTGCAGGGTGTCTGTAAAAGGTGCTTACAAAATCTCACCACATATTCCTGAGGTCAAAATAAGCCGATTTAAAGCAACTTATCGTTGTCCAAAATTGCTCCGTTTTCAAGATACAGGGTGGCAAAGTTATGGGATAGAAATCGAATTTTTCAAAATGTCTGAATATTTTTACCGTATTTCTCAAAAAAATAAATTTAAAGAAATTCTTTCTTTTTTGTCACGTTTAAAAAATTCAAATTCAAAATTCTATGGCTAGATTTATTTCTGTTCCATTCAAATATGAAATTTTCAGAATGTACAGGGTTCCTCCATATGATCTGCCACCCCTTTAGAAACTCTATATACGGAGATACAAAAAAATTGTTCAAATGAAAGTTTCATCAATTTTCTAAAAGATTTTATAATAACTAAGCGAAAGAACAAATCATTATTGGAAATCAGAAAAATTTGGAAAGTATCAATTTTTAAATGATGCCCTAAATAATGAAACTATTCATTTGAACATTTTTTTTTATATCTGTTAATAGAGTTTCTGAAAGGGTGGAAAATTTAATGGAAAAACCATGTACATACCTATGTTTCAATAAATTTATCTTTGTATAAAACCAAATATCTGTTTTTTGGGATTTCGAATTTACCATATACCTATAGGTTATTTTTTATCATCAACCATCGAACCATCTACTTAGCCACAAATGTTTTTCGTAGCAACCGTGATTTATTTAGAAAGACAAATACTGAAAATGAAACTTCAAACTGAAATAGCGCGAAAACAGCTAAAACAAACTTCACTTATCGCACATAACATTACGAAAAAAGCTTACCCTGACGTCTTGATTGAAAGATCTTTGAATTTTTATTTCAGAAAATCACCAAACTAAACAAAACCTGATTTTCATCGTGGATAGGTGTTACTGGATATTTGAACGTAGTTCTCAATTGATTCTAATCAAAGAGATTCTTATCAACTTTTTCAAATAACAATTTTTGATTTTGTCTTTGTCATTAATAAAAGTGAGGTACTCTTTTTTTTTTAAGACTTGGGCGATGCAGAGCTTTTTGTTTAGAATGACTTTTTTTCCGTCAAATTAATAACAAAAAAGTTTATGATAATATGTACAGGGTGTTCACGTATATTTTGACCAATAGCTATCTTCGTTAATATTAACTCTAGAGAGTGGTTCAAATTAACAAAAATGTAGTATTTTTTCTGAATCATCAGAATTTGTTATCAGAAAAAACAATTGAGCATCAGAAATCAAAAAAATTGATGCTTCTTGTCTTTTTTTGAATGGGACACCCTATACTTTATCCCTTAGTTCGATAGAAAATTCTTTCCTGATTTCAAATATATAAGGGTTGGGGGTGTTACCTTTATCTTACAAATATATACCTTCTCCCCAATTTATTATCATTATTCCTTGTATAGGAAAACGTTGATATCTTCATAACCGTTAGAGATAACACCCCCAAACCTTATATATTTGAAATCAGGAAAACATTCTCTATGGAACTATGGGATAAAATACAGGGTGTCCCATTCAACAAAAAATGAAAAGCCTGATTTTTTTTTACAATCAATTTGACGGACGATTATTTGAGTGATATAAAGGTGAGGTGAGGTGGAGCTAGTGCATATCAGAATTTCACATGGTTCTGTTTGACAACTGACTGTATCCAAATGTGCCATTCGTGAGAAGCTTTACACTTTTTTTTTTCATTATGGTGGAGGAAGGCTTTCAAAAAAATCATCAAATAGAAATAATGCACTTGCTCTTGCCCCGTAAGTGCACATTTAGAGCTCACTTTTTTTTTAAATTTTTCATTTAGTTTTTTGGGTGAATCATACTGTAGGTACTGAATAATTAGTTATGTAATATTATGTGATATGATAAATAGTGTTCTACTTTCTCTTTGTTTGTTCGTTTTTTTCTGGGTTTGCATCACACAGGCACACTTTCAGTGGCTTATGATATCGGTTTTTAGAATCGTGATGCTAATCCATATTGTTGTAGCCAGATGCTTTTCCTTTCATCATAGTAGTGTTCCTTGTCAATTATTGATTAGTGATGTAGTATCCTGGTTTGTGACAATAAAACTATTTTCGATTTGATTTGATTTGATTTGATATAAAGGCAATTAGCGGAGCAAGAGTGAATAGGTATCTTTTATAGCGAAAAGATAATGTATGTATTTTCAAAAATTCTTTTCAATATTCGCTTGAGGGCGTATGGGGGTGTCTTTCCCTCAATAAGCTGATTTCCAATTCTAGTTAATCTTCTTGAAAAATCTGTTCCCCTCTACCGATGGATTTATCCTGCGTTGTTTCCATGATTGGAAGCATTTCTGGAACGCCTGCAGCTGATTTGTGGAGGCATCATATCGGAAATAGCAAAGATCTAATAACTATAGATGAAACATTTCATTCATAACCTATGAAAAATTGTGTGGTCAACATCGAAAATAGAAGATACAGGAGGAGGAGTTGAGCGGGGCACTAAGTGGGGATACGTTTGCACCTCACTAGAATGTGCTTCGGTCACTAGACGCGAGGCTGCCAGTGGCGTAACTATTTTACAGAATTCTTAAATTCTTATTAACTGCAAGCTTGACAATTGCGAGTCATTTCAATATACCATATAACTAAATAATGAAGCACTACAAACTGAATCAGAATAAAAACACAATGAACATTCACAAAATCAACACCAAACCACACTCAAAAAACAAGAGACGCCAATCTGATGAAATCTGAATGAAACGTGTAGACAATCTCCGATCGATAGGGGCGGACCCAATTTTGGTGTGTTGCCGTACTTCAGCTTTTTTATTTTCAGAAGAGAATACTGGTTTTTGTAAATCCTTAATACCTAAACAAATCTTGAAAAGATGTTTCAATTTTAACAAAAAGGTTACCATCAACTATAATATTTGATCAAATTCATACATAAACTGGTTTCAAAAATGATTCCAAACAATGTTTTAATCTTTTTGCTGCGTAGTAATACTTTTAATAGAGTGAGTTTGGCAAACAACGTAGTGGAAGAAACTCTGCACCCGAGTGCACAGTTCGATGTTGTCCTCATATGTTCATCTCACTATGTTTCATCTATAGTTATTAGATCATTGGGAAATATTGACAACACGATGGGAGGTTGTGAACAGACAGGAAACTTATTTTTCCGCTGAAAACACCCGAATCAGCAGAGCGGTGTGAGACTGCGCTTTGGTTGAATATTTGTTGGCCTCTTATTCTGCGTACATCACTCGATAGGCCTTTTAATGCGCGTTTATATCACAAACCTAGTTGAGAGTATTGCTCCTGAAGCAAAAAACTCACATAATCATGTATCAACAACCAAAAAAAAACAATGATAATGGAGAATTCGCAAACATTTTTGAATTACTAACTAATAAATTTTGTTCGTATTCTATATCAAATATTTGAGTCATCAGCCAAAACATTTTTTTAAAATACCCAAAAATATACTAAATGAGCAAAAAAGAAAAAGCAAATTGGAAAAAGTCCCGAAAAAGGGGTGTGGCCCAACAACGAACCGTGACGTCATCATCTTTGCGATTGAGTCTATCGGTGGAGCTTTCATGCCTATGACCTTGTTAAGCGCTCTACGTTATTTAAGTCGATTGACACTATTGATAGTGACGGCAGAGAACAATGGACGTTGTTTGTAGCGTAAACGTTGTTCAAGTTGGTTTTGTTGTTTGGTTGGAGTTTGAATGATTGAAGGCATTCCATTCATGATTCAAGGCAGAAGGGTTTATTCTTTTTTCCGCTTGTTGATTATGTGCATATTGTGAATATAGTGTTGTGAGTAGAACAATCGATTAATGGAACCAGGCTGTCAACAGGGACAAAGTGGCAATTTGTTAAAAATTCACTCATTCATGTTGATGAACTACATTGGACAAAATCCCTACTCAATAAGAACAACCGACTTGAGGAATAAAGTGTAAGACTATTCTACTTCTAGTGTGACGTCACAATTATCACAGTATATGCGCGTTTTTCGTGGGTGGAGCCAGATGGTAGTTCTCGATAATAATTAATTACCACATTATTTAGGACCACAGGTTAATTTTTTAAAAGTTCATCGCATTATTACGCCATAGTCTTAATATTTTCCCCATTTCCAAAAATTGTCCATTACCTTATTCTTTGATTTTTTTAAGATGATTCAAATTGAGTTTTCCATTGGAAACTCTGTTGCCGGTTCACAACCGCGCGGTATACCCAGACAAAAATGATATTGCCAAAAGTTGGTGAAATACGCGGCCTAACTTCTCGCTCTGGAAGTCAACTGATTATAATTCATAACTATAGTCGTTCAAACCTGACATCGGTATTCTCGAAGGATCAGGCTATAAGTCGCGCACAAAGGGGATTCGTGAAAAAAAAAATCCATAACCTCGTTTTTATCGTTTATCCCCAATTTTAAAACAAATCTTCTAGGCATAGAAAGTATAAGACTATAGTGAGCAGCTATTGAGTTATAGTTTGACAATCATTTGAGTAAGTCGGTAAATGTTTTTTATGAATTGAGCTGCCATTAAACATCTTTCACGACCATTTTCCTTTGGCTTGGTAGAGGATAAACGTCCGGGCGCCCACGGAATTGTAACCACTGACTATAAGTTCAGCAAATGGTGGCGTAAACCAGAACATTAACATTTCAAACCCTCTGTTTGTGAGTATAGGTGAAATAAATCAGTCTTGGCGTCTATTAATTTCTGTAGATAAAACCTGAATGTAATGACGATTTCGACTGGCCCGAATGTTCTTAGTTCGCACGCTCTGTGGTCATCCATTTTTTTCGCTCCGGAGTATGACAATCTTGCACTATATCGGAGTCAGTGCAAAACTATCAAGGAGCAATAACAAAGTAAAACCGCTCGAGAGGGGATTGACTCTTTTGTCAAATTCGGCTGGGCTATGAACTCAGCTGCAATAGATCACTAGCCTACACACTTACCTCAATATCTGAATACATTTCTACAACATTGATATATTCTGTGACTTTTTGAATCTTCTCCTTATCGTTGAGAAGGATACTGATAAGTTCTTCACGACGAATTTAAAATTTCGCTAAAGAATTTTTTTTTATATTTTCCATGTATTAATTTATTATCGAGCAAAGAACACAAATAAAAAACTTGAAAAAAATGCAAAATGCACAAAACTGACCATGTATGACAGTTCCAAAATAATTGCACTGCCAAGTTACGGAATCGCTCCGATGCAGCCGAACAAAAAACCAATGTGCACTGGGTCAGTGCAAAGGGAGTCGAACACGCACTTTCCATTGCTCTTGCTCTACTCCTACCAGTCGAAATTGTGATTCTGTTCGAGTTCGCACCGAGTGCAGCATAGTGCAGCCAGTCGAAACAGCTATAACATTATATGCCCGTTAAAGAAATAAAATGAAAACATGCGGCATGCGAAGGAGAGATAATACATCGCAAACTGCAGGCGTTGATTGAGAAAACCTGAATATACGCAAACCAATGGAAATAAATGGAATACACGGCCCAACTAGTGCGAACTACCTGATTTTATTATTTTCATTAAGTTTTGCTGTTTCTAATGCGACGGGAAGAGTCATTTGAAAATCGTTATAGTCCAGTGTATTTAGATGCGAGCGAGGTGATGATGAAACTATATGTCGACCACTTTACCCACTGAGCCCTTTATTTATCAATAGTTTCCATCACACTGATAGTTCGCATAATAAGAAAAAGAAGAAACTGCAGTAATATTTCATTCAGTTTCCTTCTACAAGATAATTTGATATGTCCCGGTGGGTACAAAATTGCTGAAACGTGAAAATATTTACGATGGTGTGATCGCTTCAAAAAGGGAGATTCCCAGAAAGATTCATTTGTTTTAAAAACCATTTTGAAGAAAAATACCTTGACGTTGGTGGTGGAAGAAAGCTCTTCTTTCTCTTTTTCTCTACTTTATGATTTTTTTATATTAGCAAGTCTGATTTTAATTCTACTAAACTATCTATAGTTCTTCTAAAACTTTTGGTAAATGTGACACATTTATTATTCAATATTATTTCACTGTTCGTTTTCTTGACGGTACCTCTGGTGACGCCATTATATTGTACTTAAAAAATGTATTCAAGTTTGGTCTCAAAAAGCCTTTTATCACAATAAATAACAGTGTCTTACTACAACAAAGTTACTAACTACAACAAAGAATCGAGTTCCACGGGAAAAGTATATAACTTTCGATTTTGCCTTCGGAATTTGTATACAGGGTCAGGTCAAAAAGTTATAGGCTAAAAATTTTTTTCTCTTTAAAGTGCATACTCTTATATATTTTTGAAAAGGTAAAGAAAAGACAAATCTTATGGACTATAAATTTACAGGGTGTTCCATTTGAAAAAATAAAGTTGGGTCCGATAACTTTTTGACCTGACCCTGTATACTAATTCCTAAGGCAGAATCGAGTTCTACGGGAAAAGTTACATGAGAAACAGTCTTCACATTTTCCAGAACTTATGCAACATTTTCAGTTTAGCCCTGTATCTTAAAAACTAAAAGGGCTATGGAAATTTTGTTAACGGCATCTTTAGTTTCACGAAAAAGTAGCGTACTGTCGCGAAAACCGCAACTTTCTATCTATAAGAATAACGGAGATACCCCGCAAAAGTACCCAAAATGGGACACCCTGTACAATAATATTGTCGGTCAAGAGCAGACATATTCCGTGGGGAAAGTTCCTGCGTACATCAATTTAGATATTGAATAACGGAAAATCTTGAAACTCTTTCCTCAGTCTGACCATGACCAATTCATGTACGTTTCATCCTACTAGGACTCATCAGCATGGCTATGGGTCTAAGTCAGACTGCAGAGAATAGTTTCAAGGGGCTTCGCGTCTAGCTGACAAGTAAATGAAATGTGAAATGTTGTTGTACCTAACGCCATCTATCGATAAAATTTTTCAATCTTCAGGATGGAGTCTCAATCAATCTAATGAAAGACTTCTACCATTTGGTCGCCATATGGTCTACAACAAGTTCGTGGATAATCCTCCCGGGAAAGCAAGGAAAATCTTGAAACTGTTTCCTCAGTCTGACCATGACCATTCCATGTACGTTTCGTCCTACTAGGACTCATGAGCATGGATATGGGTCTAAGTCATAGTTCAAGCCATATGGCGACCAAATGATAGAAGTCTTTCATTAGATTGATGGGAACTCCATCCTTAAGATTGACAAATTCTACCGATAGATGGCGTTACGTACTACAACATTTCACATTTCATTTACTTGTCAGCTAGACGCGAAGCCCCTTGAAACCGTTCTCTTTAGTCTGACTTAGACCCATAGCCATGCTGATGAGTCCTAGTAGGACGAAACGTGCATGGATTGGTCATGATCAGACTGCGGAAACAGTTTCAAGATTTTCCTTGCTTGCTCGAGAGGATTATCCACGAACTTGTTGTAGATCATATGGCGGCCAAATGGTAGAAGTCTTTCATTAGATTGATGGGAACTCCATCCTTAAGATTGACAAATTCTACCGATAAATGGCGTTAGGTACTACAACAGTTCACATTTCATTTACTTGTCAGCTAGACGCGAAGCCCCTTGAAACCGTTCTCTTCAGTCTGACTTAGACCCATAGCCATGCTGATGAGTCCTAGTAGGACGAAACGTGCATGGATTGGTCATGATCAGACTGCGGAAACAGTTTCAAGATTTTCCTTGCTTTCTCGAGAGGATTATCCACGAACTTGTTGTAGATCATATGGCGGCCAAATGGTAGAAGTCTTTCATTAGATTGATGGGAAGTCCATCCTTAAGATTGACAAATTCTACCGATAGATGGCGTTAGATACTACATTATTTCACATTTCATTCACTTGTCAGCTAGACGCGAAGCCCCTTGAAACCGTTCTCTTCAGTCTGACTGAGACCCATAGCCGTGCTGATGAGTCAAGTAGGACGAAACGTACATGAATTGGTCATGGTCAGACTAAGGAAATAGTTTCAAGATTTTCCTTGCTTTCCCGGGAGGATTATCCATGAACTTGTTGTAGACCATATGGCGACCAAATGGTAGCAGGCTTTCATTAGATTGATGGGAACTCCATCCTTAAGATTGACACATTCTACCGATAGATGGCGTTAGGTACTACAACATTTCACATATTCAATAACTATGAATTACCATTCTGTTTTGTGTTTGGGTCCTGTATTCAATTACAAATTTTCTGAAGAATTTGTTGTCTCCATGATAGAATGATTCTACCATGGTTGTCTCATGAAAAATTTTAATACTCATACACTACCACTCTATTATTTTTTCGCAATAATAGATACCCATTCCATTCGCTAATTCAATCAATCAATCAATATATTACCATATCTAAACATTTAATATAACAATTATAGTTCTAAAATAACAATGAAAGTTCTACTAGTCATCTACGGGGTGTATAGTCTCGCTAGACCATTAATTGGTCTCTACTTGAGATTCTACACCCACTAAAATGAAGCAAAATATAAATGTCTACAAAATTCAATAAAGGGAGCGAGAGAGGGGCGACGAGCGTGTGTGATATGTAGGTATTGTACAATTTCACGAATTAATTAATACCTTCAAGTGGTCATAGTTATGAATGATGAAATTTTTTATTTCGCAGTTTAACTTTTTGGTGCACCTATATTGTTCAATTTTTATTTTCAGGTTTAAGGGCGTAGCAATGTTTTTACATAAAAGTTAGCTCTATGCACTTGCGAGAGCATACACATTATTTATTGATTTTTTCAAGAGCTTCTACCTTCTTTTACTATATTGAAAACAAGCTAGCTATTCAATACAGTGAGGACACGTAGGTTTGAATAAATTCATTTAAAATTCAGGGGTTTGTTTTCTGGAGAAACGCTTGGACACGTCGATATTTATTTTTGACTGCGGTTTTTTTCAGGGTAATTTTGTTTATACAGGGTGGACCAAAAATAAGTTACGACCATCAACTTCATTTTTTTAAATGGAAACCCCCATTTTTATTTCATTTTCGAATTCTACATCAAATTCTAAGTAACATGATGATGATAGTTCTAGTATACAGGGTGGACCAAAAATAAGTTAGGACCATCAACTTCATTTTTCCAAATGGAAACCCCCTTTTTTTTAATTCATTTTCGAATTCTACATCAAATTCTAAGTAGGTTTCATGTATCATGCTCTTAGCCTAACCCCAACAGTTATCGAGAAATTTACGATTGATCAAATCGACTGTGCTTCTGAATAATCGTAAAGGGGTTTCCATTTGAAAAAAAGAAGTTAATGGTCGTAACTTATTTTTGGTCCACCTTGTATAAATAAAATCACCATAAAAAAAACCGCAGTCAAAAATAAAAATCGATGTGTCCAAGCGTTTTTCTTCAAAAAAACCGCTGAATTTTGAATGAATTTATTCCAAACCTACGTGTCCTCACTGTATGTTGTAATTTGGATAAAAGTAAAGTAAGTTCTATTCATCCAAGCTTCTCACGAATTACAGATTTGGATACAGTCAAACAGAACGTGCATTTGCCCCCCTTTAAACTACCTCCTTTTTTTTCTAAGCACTCAAATAATCGTCTGTTAAATTAATTGATCAATTGTACAGAGTCATAACTTATAGTTTGAATTTTAAGATTTATAAAAAAAGGATAAATACGAAAGATAAATATATTATATATAATCCCGAACAAAATCAGAAAATGTAATTTGCAAAAGTTGATTAGAATCAATTGATTTTGCTTAGTTTTCTCGATCAAAAGTTATCTTTCTTAGTTTTCTCGACCACAAACAAAAGTAAGGAAACAGGTATCCATCGTTCTTCCAAGAAAACATACTAATCTAATCATTCCTAAACATTGGTAAACATTTTGTAGGGTGATTCCTGAGGTATTTTGATGAGAAAAATTTCCAAACAACATATTATTATACCTACCGTATCTACAGTGATACACCCTGTATGCTTGAAAATTTGGTATAATATGCTTTTATTACTCCTATAAATACTGCTTATACAGGGTGGCTCATTAGTGGAAGTCCATTTTCTCCCTTGTCAAAAGGGATAGAGAAAAAAATTCAACACAAAACTTCAGCAGGCTGACAATTAAGAAAATCTCATTATGTAAACAGTGTTCTAGAAACCTGTAGCATCATGAAATACACTTTTTTTAAAATAGCAACCCCAACTTTTGATTAGAGATTTGGATTTAGCGTAAAGATTCTACATATGGTACGGTGGCTTTATTTGCCAGAACGTGCGGTGATGTCATACTATCGAGGATTTACTTGAAATTTAAGGGAAAAAACATTATGTTGGTAAATTAGGATTGAAAACAAAGAATTTGCAATTGAATTTTGCAAATCCGCTTATTTGTTAATGTTAGCGGCAAGGTAATTTTTGAACAAATATTCGCCATAATTTATACGGGGTGTTTTCTACAGCAGGTTCAACTTGCATAGCGAATTTAGATTTTTTTTCAAATGGAACCCCCTGTGTGCTGTTATCTAGTGTTATTTAGCATTCAGAACCCTACAACTTTGCCATTAGAACACATGTCGTAAAATGTATCGTTATCTAGTCTTCGATTATGTCAAATAGTATCCACCCCTTAATTGGGATTTCTGATTCATTCTCCGTACAGCCCACGTGACGAGACCTCATTAGCTTCTCTTTCTAACAGGTGGAACGGTAGAAGTGGTCCAGGTCACGGGCCTCCTCGATATCTCAATAATACTGATGCCGATTTTTATTTGCAGAGTTCACCGTGTTTTACCCAAAATTCAGGACTCCGGACGATATAAAAGATCGAATGAGGGATGCATCTAGGAACATAAACAATGGTAATAATATGCCAGTTGAAGTTAGTAAGAGTAAGTTTGGGAACCAGAAATTCCAATTAAGGGGTACTATTTTGACACAATCAAAAATTGTGAGATATACAGGGTGTTTATTAATTGAATGCCGATACTTAAGGGTGATAATCCTTGGATGATTTTAAGACAAAAAGTTCATATGGACATAGGTCCGCAAGAGCCTAGATTATGAGATACAGGGTGTTGAGGTTAAAAAAAAATATATTTTTTTTTATCATTACTTTGATACTATTCCAGATATCTTTTTGAGATTTGGTACACGTCTTCTATGCATCAATATGCATGGGAATGTTAGAGTGGGCGCCACTGATTTAAAAATATTGGAAGACACAGCAGGGTTGTCAATGCAATTAAGTGGATTTTATTTTTTTAAGCGAAAACCATCCGCCGGAAGAAAAAAAATCAGGAGAACAAATTGGCTCAGAAATAAATGAAGATTTCAAAAATAATTTTTATTTTGAAAGGAAGCAGTGGCGTACAAGTTTTTTCTCCAAAAATATTGAGTGCAAAACTCGTACGGACGCCACTGGTAAAAATAATAAAATCACAAAATGCACACTGATGCATAGACGACGCGTACCAAATTTCATCAAGATATCTGGAATAGTATAAGAGTAATTATAAAAAAACATTTATTTTTCAAAATTTCAACACCCTGTATTTTGAAAATTAGGCTCTTGCGGACCTATGTCCATATGAACATTTTGTCCTAAATCATTCAAGGACTATCACCCTTAAGTATCGGCATTCAATCAATAAACACCCTGTATAACGACAACTTTTATGACGTGTTTTGTAACGGCAAACTTGCAGGGTCTTGTGTACTTAACAGAACTAGATATTAGCATACGGAGTGTTTCATTTGGAAAAAATGATTTTCTTCGTCGCTAAATTCGCCAAGTTGGGCCCGGTATAGAAAACACCCCGAATAAATTATAGCGAATATTTTTTCAAAAATCAATAACCTTGCCTCTAACCTTGAAAAATAAGCGGATTTGCAAGATTCATTTCCAAATCCTTTGTTTTAGTAGCCAATTTACCAACATAATGTTTTTTCCCTGAATTTTAGTAAATCCTCGATAGCATGACAGCACCGCACGTTCTGGCAAATAAAACCACTGTATCATACGTAGAATCTTACGCTGAATCCAAATCCCTAATCTAAAATTGGGGTTGCTATTTAAAAAAAAAAAGTATTTTTTGATGCCACGCTTTCCAAGAACATTCTGTATACACAGTGATATTTTTAAATTGTGAGTCTGCTGAAACCCTATAAGTTTTGTATTGAAGATTTTTTCCTATCGCTTTTGACAAGGGACTTCCACACACTAATGAGCCACCCTGTATACTTATATTTCAAGTCTTTTCATTGAATAACTTACATCAAATCTCGCACATAAAAGACTGACGAAGTGATTCCGGCGTAAGAATATCTGTTTACCCTACGGTGCTGGCATCCCTTCACTGTGCTCCTTTTTCGTCACGTTTTGGCCCATTGCATCTTCATGTTTTCTTAATCAACGCTTCAGGCAGAAATTGCTTTCTAGCGAAAAAATCTGTTTCACAAAGGCAATGCGCCATCTTATCCAGCGGCTTGACCACCTTCCTTACTCAACAGATCTAGCCTCAAGCGACTTTTGCTTCCTAATCTAAAAGTTTTGCACGGAGGACAGATTTTCGTCAAATAACTAGGCCTTTACCATCCTTACAGCCCTTAAGAGAAAGACGTCGAGTAGGTCGTACTATTTGAGCGGGTTAAATTATATGGAAAAATTAAAATAAATTTGGAAAAAATATCTTGTACCCTTAATTCAAGAACTTTTCAGACCACCCACGCAGAATCAGAAAAATCCTTGCCCTATCTATTATTGATAAACGGAACCACCCACCTTGTTTAACACCTTCTCAAAGCCATGACCTTATTTATCAACAGAAAAACAGAAAGCAATAAACATGGCAGAAGAAGAAAACTTTCTATCCATTCCATCAAAATAGGTGATTGTTGTCTTGAGACAGGTAAATAAGAAATTATCTTTTTTTTTTAAATTGAATGATGCGGTAACAACGGATAATTTTATTTCAGTGAACTTTTGCTGTGAAAACTGATATTATTTTTGTCATTTCAATCAAACTAAACTCTGGAAATTAGCTTGTATCCTAAAAAAATTCTCGTGAGGAAAGTTTTAAAAGTTGTCATTACCCCCTCGAAATTTAATTATCAATTTCATGACATCGGAGGCACATCCACGCCTCGCGCACCTGTTACACGCACATTTTTATTCTGAAAATATACACCCACACAACAACAATCAATTATGTATACCCCGTAATAATAATGCCTGTAACCGCCTGTAGATTATGTCAACATGATAAGAAAAACTGGTAATATTCACAAATTGTCAATAATATGTTGAGATAACATTGCGTAAATTTTGCTCGACAACATGATCAAACATTAATAGATATAGACTGACAAACTAACATTTCATCATTGCAACCATAAGGCATGTCAAATACCATTGATCAAAACAACCCATATGTACCATATTGATATAACATCTGCAAACAGGTGGGTATTCTAAATTCTATTAGAAAAAATTGATTCGCTGTCACAAAAAAGTTTTTTGAATACTAATGGTACTTACCAAAAAACACCCGCAGGTCTCAGAACATGATATCGGGTAGAAATAAGCACTAGTGCCCCGTGAAGGGCCAACAGAGGAACACGGAACAATTTGAGGCCTGGCTAAGAATTGTGGGCATCGCGAGGTTGTAGCGCCGGCGTCGCGACGCGTGTGGGAGGGCGGCAACCTCGCGTAGGCGCAACCGATCGATTGATCCACGGAGGGCTGAAAGTCATGCCAGAGAAGTTGTTGGAGATTTTTGTTTTGAGGAGGAAAACTTTTTGAGGCTAGTTTCAACAATTACCTCTATAAGTTCTCCAATGTGTAATATATAGGATTATTTTTGCAGATTACGATCTAATGATTCTAATTATTATTATAAAAAGAGAACAATATATTTTTAAATCGGAAGCATACCCTTATTCGGAAAATCCCAGTGATGTTCATTATATTTAACTATGTTAAAATCCGAGAGATTTGGCATGATAAAGGGGTAGTTGGGCATGTTACGGTTTTAATTCGGGCATCATGTGTGCTGTGTCATAGAATGTCACTCCAGGGAGAAACCCCCTTATGCCCTGATCCATTTCTTACTAGGGGCATTTCCAAGGACTACCAGCCATTTGGCTTGTTCCAGTTTCTTCGGTGTAGGTCCAGAAGGTTCCTGTTTGTCCGCCACCTATCGGTATTTTAGTGGAGTGCTTATTTGAAGAGGACTGCGCTAGATGAAGTCTACAGTTAATTCACGACCAAAAGTCACCAAAGTGAACGTGATAAAAAAAACGATTGAAAAGCCACGTGAAAATCGTGAGATGAACTAAAAATTGGTAAAGTGTGAACAAAAATAGTGACTTAAAATAAATTAGTTCGCAAAATGGACAAGTGATTTCTATGAGCGGAAAAAAGTAACAATTGGTGTCGGGAAATTGGAAGTGAGTTTCGATCGTTTTGTGCTATCGAATCGGACATAATTAGTCGTTATTATGGTTACGAAACAAGTTCTTCTAACTGAATGAAGGTCACCCAGTTGAACAGAGATCAGAGGAAGGTGACTAGGATATGAATGGGGAGAAGGCTGATCTGCAACAAAGGCTTCCTGAGGCTCTATTGCAAGACAACATCAATCCTGGATAGGTTTTAATTGGAGATTTCTGATCTCGAATCAGTTGGAAAATTGTCGAGGAAATTGGACGAGAACTCGAGAAAATTGGAAGAGAAGCTCGAAAAATCTTCTGGAGCTGTGGAGGAGAAAATTAAGGCCACTTGAAAGGTCTGGAAGAAGAAGAAATCGGGAAATGGCTTGAAGATACGGTAAAGAATCTGGAAGAAGAAATGGAGCTAGAATGATCATCAATTAATCGGAAAAAACAATCGTGAGGCAAGGTGCAAGTACCCTATCAACATGAAAGCCCCACAGTACGGGTTAGTTTGAGAACCAGACCGGTGAAAGTGATGCAGGAAATCCATATGATGGCTTCACAGGTGGTCATCGTCAGCAAGTAACGGACCTCATAAACGCACTAAAGCTGATATGCACCAATACAATATTGGAAGCCCGTTCAAGAAGATCGCTGTAGATTTGACTGGACGATTTTGCGAATCACCCGAGTCAGTCAAGGAAAAAAATTGCATACTGGTCGTGACGGTCTATACCTACTTCAGCAAGTGGGCCGAAGCTTATGCCTTTGCCAAACCAAGTAGCGACTACCGTAGAGGTGTCCTGATTATAAAATGGATCTGCCATTTTGGTGTTCCATTGGACCTACATTCCGACCAGGGCAGGAGCATTGATTCGTGGTTGTTCCAGGATGTGTGCAATGTCTAGAAAATCATGAAGACGAGGACGACTGCGCTGCATCCACAATCGGATGGCATGATAAAGCGAATGAACCGGACCAATATTCGTCACTTGGCCAAAGTTGTCTCTAACCATCAAAAAGACTGGTTCTTCCATGTAGTTCACCAATCGACAGGCGAAAGACCAGCAAAGATAATAATTATTTTGAATCGTGAACTCCAGCTCTGCTGCGATCTTGAAGTTTTGGTGACTTCCTGGTGAAGATGTTGATGGGGAAGACCATTACATCAACGTATCCGTTTGAACATTCAAAGTATCAGGGGAGCTAGCGACGATGAAGCAGGCCTACGACGTGAATGCCGTAGAAGACGGGTTGCAGGTTGGGGATCCGGTTTGACTGCATGCACAACCTACAGAGGTGACGTGGCTTCTCTACAAAACTGCAAAGTTCTTGGGAGGGACCTTTTGAAATCCCAGGAACTATTGTCATCACAATGAATGATTTTTTCCCGCTATTATAAAAGTGAAATGAACAGACACCTATTGAGAACGTGGAGTTTGATACACCCCAAAAGCAGGATCTGATCCGTCGTTCTTCCAAGCGTTTTGATCTGATATACTGAACTACTGAAATAATGCCATCAAGGGTCCTCTTGTTCCGAAAAATAGAACGGCTCAGCGTCAATGGCGCAAGAATCAAAAATATATGCGCGTCTAAGTTTTGCTGTCATTTCCTGTTGTAATACGACTTCAATACAACAAATATGATGAACAGTTTATATTTATGAAAGCTTAAGCAGAATAATTACAGTTATTAAAAATCAAGTGACAAACACATGACATCTTCTCAGGTAATTTGGCAAGTTCCAAATTCCCATCATTTCTCCCTTTTCTTTTTTCAGACAAAGTCTTGTAAGTACGAAGGTTTTTTGCTTGATCTCTTGGATCGACGTGAATGGACTTCTTGAATTGGTAGACCATCCTGGGAACTGTAATTTTCGGCTACTGCATTTTCCTGTGAACAGTAGAATGTTCAACGGATCTGGATCATCACTGAGCTCGTTTTCAGTATATCTTCTTCTGATCTGGTTTATATGATATCTTCGGTTGTATCTGTGATTTTGATAAAAAACTAAAACATCATACATTACATTTTCGATTGGTTTCAAAATTTCTCCATGTATCCATTGAAATTTATTATTTTTGAAAATGTTTGCATATATCTTATCCCCCTTGTGGTGAATTTGGATGTGTTGATCTATACACTCTCAAAAATGTATTTATTTGGTTCTCCACATAGGAATCTCCATGTTTCTCAAGTTTTCAAAGTGCTCGTTTGAAAGTATCTACAAATCTTTCGGCCTGGCCATTTGCCTGGGGCCAATAACTTGGTGCCCGGATATGTTCAATGCCATTCTTCAAACAAAACTGCTTGAGCTCTTGACTGGTCAATTGACCTCCATTGTCAGAAACAAGTGTATCAACTAGTCCAAAACGAGAAAATATTTTTCCCAGCTTCAAAACAGTGAAATTTGTAGTGATATACTTGGTTCGAAATACTTCTGACCATTTTGAAAAAGCATCAACTATAATGAAATAATAGTAACCACCAGTGGGTTCAGCAAAGTCTACATGGATGCGTTTCCACGAATCTTCTGGTACAGGCCAAGCTACAGGAGGAACTTTCGAAGGATTTCTTTAAGCCTCTGCACACTGTTCACATACTCTGACAAAATCTGTAATATCTCTGTCTATGTTGGGCCAGTAAACATATCCTCTAGCAATTGATTTCATTTTCTTGTCCAGGATGTGCTGTATGGAGTAGTTTCAATAGCTGATTTTGAAATCTTGATGGTATCTCTATTCTATTGCCAAACATCAAACAATCCTTGAATATGGAAAGTGAGTCTTTTCTATAAAAGAAATTCAGTGCATTTTTATCAATATTTTTCTTACTGACTGGCCAACCATCTTGAACATATTGGATGACCTTAGATAAGACTTGGTCGCGTTGAGTTTCCTGATAAATTGCTTTGAAATTCATTGGTAATATTTGAAGAACATCGTCAAATATTTGACAGGCCTCTGATTCAACAGTTTGAATTTGGGCAATCACATATTCTTCATCGTTATATGTGAGCGTGACTGACTCACCAATTTTGATAATACATCTGCGTTCCCAAAATCAGTGGTTTTTATATATTCAATTTTGAAATCATAGGCTCTTAGCATCAAAGCCTATCTTTGCAACCGATTCGCTGTGTGAACTGGATTGCCTTTCTTTGAACCAAAAATTTTGAGAAGGAGTTCATGGTCAGTTTGTAGAATGAAAGTTCGACCGTAGATCATTTTGTGAAATTTTGTAATTGCGAATATCAATGCTAGGGCTTCTTTCTCAACTTGACTGTTTCTCTTCTCAGCTTCTGTCAATGTTCGTGTAACGTACCAGATTGGTTTGACTGTATTATCTTGAAACATGTGTGATATGCAAGCCCCAATACCAGTGATGCTTGCATCGCCAGCTACAATAATCTTTTGTCATGTGGATTGTACTTGGTCAAGCTAAGATCCGACTGCAAAATATCTTTGAATTTGTTGACTCTTGACATTGTGAAGCCCATGAAAATTTCGTGTCTTTTCTTAATAGTTCATTTAGGAGTTGACGTAAAATGTGCATATCCTTGATACATTTTGAATAATAATTTATTGAGCCAAGATAGGAACGTAATGTTGTGAGATCATGAGGATGAGGCATATTCCTTATTGCTTCTGTCTTTGCTGAATCAACCCATATTTACTCAAAATATAGCCCAAATATTTGATTTCTCCTACTACAAATTTACATTTTTTTATTTTAACATTGTGTCCATTATTTGTTGGTAAATTGTAGGTGCTACTTTTATTCCAAAAAGCATCCTATTATATTGGTATAAACCATGTTGTGTGTTTATCGTCAATAATTTTCTGGATGTTTCATTCATTTCTATTTGGAGGAAGGCATCTGAAAAATCTATAATACTAAATATTTTGGCATTTTGAAGCTTAGAGAAAAATTCTTCGGGGGTTGGAAGAGGGTAATGATGGGGAAGAAGTGCATCATTGAGCCCAGTTGAAAAATCGCCACAAATTCTTGAATCTCCATTAGGCTTCTTGGTAACAACATTTGGTGCTGCCCAATCGGAATACTCAACTGGTGAAATGATGCCCAACTGCTTCAATCTTTTGAGTTCTTGCCTACACCCCACGTGTCAGAGGTAGTTAACCTTTATTTTGAACACGCTAAATTGGCATTATTGCCGTGTATATACCGTTACGAGGACCTATCTCGGGAATAATATGGGATCAGAAAAAAAAAATCAAAATTTTCCCCTCGCGATAAAATTCAAATTACGCGGTAAACGTGAGAAGATTTCGGATCCAAAACCGGCGAAGAACCTTATCTCGTGGTAAAAAAAATATAAAGTCAGAAACGGCGAAACGGATTGATTTTCTTTCCAAAATAAACTAGATATTTACAAATTAGGAAAATGAGTTGTTATTTGGTCTTGAAACCAACTTTCGAGTTTAGAAAAATAAAATGATACTATAACAAACAAGATATGCTCACGCGCAGGTTTCGCTGACGTCATTGCGTGTCCGAATCTCAAAATTTATAGGTTACCAAGGTAACTGGGTTACCATGATACTGAAACAAACACGCACATCCCACTTCAGAAGTCATCACGTGACCTACCTCGAACCTATACAATCAATGTCACACGGGGACGTCATGCGAGAGCCAGTTCAAATTTTGACCAGATGGTAACTAGGTAACGTTATGGATGTTTCAAATCCAACCTCACTTTTGGCTCGCGGTGACGACATGCGCGGCTTGGATCTAATTTCGTCCAGCGATTGATCATATCTTGTGTGTTTTAGTATCATGCAGAAATAAGGGCAATGGCAGATACTTCCATGAAACTGTTGACGATCGTTAGAACTCTGATAACGCTCATTTTCTTCACTGACTTTGCCTTGTAATTCTGAATTATTGGATCTTCAGAAATTACATATGAGAATGGATGCTTTATATCAATAATCCCTAGGGGGTATTTTTGGTATCCATGTACAATTCATGCTTAGACAGACTGAAAGCGTCAGAACAGCGACATCCTTTTTTTACCAAACACAAACTAACTCATCCTAATCCAACCTAACAACTAACTTTCTCTAGTTTCAACTTTGAGCACAAATAGTACATATGTTGAGTGAAGTATGCGACTGGCGTCACGCTTCTTTTCGAGATCAGATGCTACGATTCCACTATGCAATGATACGTAATACTCTTATTATTGAGGTATAATCAGCTTTGTTTTGGTTTAAAATACGCTAGGTTTCTGTGACGCCATGACGTCAGCTGTCAGACGGAAATATCCAAACAAACTATTTTTTATTACCTCAAAAGCTGACTTTTCACTCGGCTAATCATATACGCACTAACGGGACACACGATATATGTAATACACCCAAAAATATAGTCCAAAGAAGTCCAAATTAAACACAAACACAAACACTGATTTCAAACACACACAATACAAAACCACAAGTCACAAAAGCTTGTTTGGATACCAAATTCGGCCACGACCAATCATATGGTGCCTGTGACGTTTTCAAAAACGTCGCGTATTATAATAAAATAATACCAACCTACACAATTGGGACCGTTTCGGAACGGTTATTGAAACTGTCAGAATTGAATTATTGCGCATGATCTAGATTTTCATCATATCCATCACGATCCCAGAATCGCAGCAGCTAGATACCGATTTGAGGAATCGGTTTTTGCATGAACCTTCTTCATCGTCATTAAAATGAAATATTCTCACTCAAAAATTGAAAAAACGAAAATCTTATCTGCACTATCAACAAAAAAACACATTTAGTACTACTGAGGAATATCTTCAGTATTTATGAAATTGGTGCATTCAAGCTCGTTGGAAGAATGAACTGCGCTACTCACAGATCAACTGGTATGTTTTATGAAAATGGCATTTGTGGATAAAGGTTTTCTGAAAATATCAATATTTTAGAACTATATATAACCTACGAAACGATGTTTTCTTGTATGATATGGTTCTTGTCAGCATCAAAAGTATCTCACTCCACTTTGATCAATAATAGAGATTATATGGCAACGTGATTTGTTCGTTAAAAATTCTCAAAATTTTTGAGATTCTAGAATGTGTTCTGTTTGGTTTTGAATAAGAGACATGGTTTTATCATTGGAAGATAAAATCTCGATTGAACGAATAATTCCCATCAATGGGTGCACGGAAATGTAAAATATTCATATTTGCAGTATAACTTTTCCCACAAATGTCCTTCTCAAAAAATATATCAGTTGTTGTTGTGTAAAAAGCTCAGTTCGTCTTTGCAACGAGCTTGAATGCACCAATTTAATAACAACGTCGCAAGTCCATTCCTTCAAAAACTCAATTTTTGAGTAACATCCATCAGATTACATTCAACTATATCATATCCAACAATCATCAAAATCCATGAACATGAACAAAGAAAAGAGTTATCAAGGCTCAAATTATGTTCTGACTCAATTTGGCCCACAATGTAGAACTGTTAACTTCTATTACTTGGGAACAAAACAAAGCTTATCAATTTGATTGAATAATGCTAAATTGAAAAGCATCAATATAATATACAATATTAGATTTGGTTTCATAGGTAGATATGACATCAAGCATAAAATTGTGATAATAATTGCAGCATATCTAGGCTATACCTTACAGTACTTTTAATATTTTCATATAGAACAAAAGAGTAGATCAGATATGTGATGCTCTGATATTGTGACAGAAATCTTGTACCTCTCTGACCTCTTTTCAAACCGTAAACTTTCGATAAATCATTGCGTTGATAACTGAGTGTGGCGCGCAGCTGATTAGAATTAATTACTTGTTTTGATCGGAGAGGGCAGTTTATTATGGTATTTTTGGAAAAATTTTTATTCGGTAGATTTAGATCTGGAAAATAAAAAAACGGTGTTCAGGATAAAAACTGAAAATTTCGGTAATTGATCAACAGACCAACGGAATTAACTGGAAACACGGCAGAAGAAAATCGGAAAACTCTGGAACCTATTTACAAGTTATAGTTCAACAAACCCAAGTATTCCCTTGTATTGCGTTTGATAACGAAGAATGAAAAGAACTGAAACGTTGATATGTAATTTTTTTTTATCACCCTCGTATTTTAATCGTATCGATGTAATATGCCAGAGCCGTCCAAATTGTAACTGAATATGCCTACAAAGGGATGTTGATGTGGATACTCTCAAAAATGTCTCAAGTCGGTCCTGTTACTACCATGCGAGATCAATTGCAGTCTGTCTTGATGTCTAGATACATATTTGATAATACAGCCATCCTACAGAGGACATAGAACATGCCAATTAAAAAAGAAGACCAATGACGTTATCGGACGTGTAGAAATCTGTCAAATTTATCAAAATAACCTAGAACAACAAACAGCTGTCTTCTTACTCTTCATAGTATAGCATAGCTGAATATTTTTTTTATAGTTCTCAAATTAATTAATTATGGAGGATTTAGCTATTTTAGTGGCTATACTAGTAGTAATCATAACGATAGGTTTGTCGATTTTTGAAAACATATTTGATCGCAAAGTATTATTCCAATATATTTATAGGATTACTTTTCCTGAAGAAGTTCCTGAAATCTGGAAAGAAATACGTTCTTCTCACTGGATTGAATGATACAGGAAAAACACTGATCTATTCCCAACTGTTGCACAGTAAACATGTTATGACCTACACTTCCAGCCAGGATAATGTTGACCTGTACACTATCGAAGGAGTAAGTAGTGTTAAAGCATGATAAATCTGAATTTGAATAGGTAAAACCGCTAACTTACCAGCTTGCCAATACCAATCCAGGCACTAATCATGTGTAGTAAACGCATCGTCACTGAGTAAACGCTACACCCTCGGCTACACCATAGTTTTTAGTTGAGTAGGTATCGCATTGGCGTAGCTAGGGGGGCCAGGACCCCCTGAGTAATTCGTCAGCTTTTTGAAGCTGCGAGTATTCTGCGTATTTTGAGTGCGACGTGCAAAAGGTCCAGATATGCTCTGTAGTTTTGTGGCGCAGCCATCATTTACCATATTTTTTTGGGTATTTTGTCACACCCTATCAGTAAATTCTCACTTGGCTTGAACGCAAATTTAAATAAAAATCTCTTGTGTCCCGAGTCCCGACGCATAACCGAATTGTTTATAACAAAAACAAAATAATATAGACAAAGGTTGTTATCTACAGTGTTACCCATTTGTTTTAGGTTCACCCTGATAAAGTTTATCATTTGACCGATTTGGTTAGTGTTTTTTTGTAGATTGTAGTAGAGCCAGACAAACTTTATCTTGTCACCAAAAATGACCTCGCTCATATAAAATCCTTTGCCATTTCTCAAGAGCAAAATTTTGACAAACCACCTTGGCGATTTTTCTTTGAAAAATCTTTGCACGCCACTGGATTCCGTATCCCTTATGCCAATTTTTACCAGAAGGTATCAAGTTGTAACTATTTCGTAGATAAAAATAGATTATCTATTTGTTTCCAAAACTTCACAGTTGGTCAATGGATGGTAATCTCCACCAACCCACAATTTTTTTCAATACACCTATAATATTTTTTGCGAATATTAATTATATTCGGTATTTACTATCAAGTGATTTCACCATAATATGCGCGGATTAAAGAAAATAATAATAAATAAATATATCGTTTTTTGTGAAACCAGAACTGGTTCAGTACCTTCTCACCTCTCGTGGTCAATTCAACTTTATAAAAAATGCGTAGTTAAGACTAGTTATCAAATTTTTAAAGTGTTGTGATGTCTTGTACGTGCTTTGTTTAATGTTATTTTAAAAACCTGTACCCGTTTTGATCAATTGACCATACCAATTAAACCCCGAATTAAACCAATTTTTGAACCATAACGGACCATTATGTCTGACCGTCAAACACCTTTGAAAAAGGGGCTCAGATGCTAATCACAATTTTGATGTTGAATAAGGTCACCTGCACATTACACTGACTAGTGAGTATTTAGGGTTTTTTTTTCTTCTCTTTCATTGTATAAACTTAGGTATATGTTTAGGAAAAATTCTCTACCCATGTCTCACTTTCAGTTGGGGCACTGAAGATGGCGTATTAGCCGAAAGCGCTTTGCCAGCTATTATTAAATAAACTTGCTCAGAGTACTACAACTTCTTTCCTTCCTGCTATATAACTTTAGCAAATATTTGACTCTAATCATATCGATATAACCGAGGGTATAACTTACTATTTAAAATAACATTTTTTGAACTTGGAAAAATTGTTTTTTTTTTCAATTTGACCCAATATTTTGAACATCCTGTATGACATTTTATTGCGAGATTATCGTACTAGGGGTTTTTAAATATGTCTAATAAAAAAACGCTATCCGTTTTTAAATTTGAAAATATCCTAATAACTCTTCAAGTTTTTCGGACCCTTCTATAAATCATAAGAAGCCATGGAAATGACATCTCAATTTTTTTTATCAAAAGACAAAGATTTTCGAATACTATAAAGTAGAAAAACATTTTTTCAAATCGGTCCATTTTTAATTTAATATCGAATTTTCGCCCATCAAAATGAAATACACTGTATAATTGAAAATTGATAGCACATTTTTATTGATATCCGAATTTTCGCAACCATCAACTTTTTAGTGAGTGAAAGAAGAGCCTTTGAGAAAAACAAACTAAACTGACCTGAAAAAAGTATTGTATCGAAGTTAAATTAATGGAATTGGAAATTACCGACCAATGAAAAGTGAGATTTTGTAAAAGCTTTGAAAACGTTCTCATAATTTTTTTTTCTACCTCTTAATCTCACTCTCATTTCAAAGTTTGTGTTAAGATCTTCTGTTAGTTTATAAACAACGTTGTTTTTTAATATTTTTGATAAAAGTAATGAATATATTAATTATCTCTTGACACATTTTCTTTTTTTATTCTGATTTTGCAACACCCTGTATATCAAATAAAAAAAATTAATAATATGGTAATCGCATTTTTTTGACAAGCAGAACTTTTTATAAAGAATAATTCTTTTTCGAAAAATTAAAACAAAAAAACATTCTTGTGCTTATGACCACACGTCAGAAGTGAAAACTTCACCAAGGCGAAGGTAATAACAGGAAATACAATATTTTTTTTTGTTGTTTGACCACTCCGCATAAGATTTTTGTGGAACGACATGAGCGCAGACATCTTGTAAGTATATCTGTCAAGAGTGTCTATTCTACGTCATTTGAATGTCATCAATGTCGATAGTCGAGGATCAAAGCTCTGATTCTTTTACCCATGATTGTCGTATGTCATGTCTCGAGTTTTTTTTTGTTGATGGTTGCATTTTCTGATACATGTTTTTTCTTTATATGGGTATATTGATTTATAATGAACAATATTTTCTCGTGTTTTCAAAAATGTTTTTGTGAAACTGTTAGGGCTCAAGACTTTGAAAAGTGTTATTTGTGAAATATATGATGGTATCAACACAGCAAACTAATAGCGTTTTCGATTGGTAAAATCGGGCAGCACTGGTGCAACACTCGGGCAATATTTATGTTCGATTGGTAGAAATCGAGTGGATTTTTATGTTCGATTGGGGAACCGGGTCAATGAGTTTTGCACTCAGTGCAGATTTTTCGGCACGAGGTCTTTGAGCTCGTGCTGGTATAGTGCAATTTTAGTGCATTAGCAAAATTGAAAAAAAATCATGAACTCTGTGAGTGGACAGGAAATTTCGAGTTAGAGCTATTATGGAATCTAGTAGTGCCCAAAAAAGGAAATACTGGCGTTGACGAGTTATGGAAAACGAGTACCTACTCAAAACTGAATTAATTTCATTTAAGATCTGGTGCATATACCTTATTTCTCAAAAAAGTTGTTCCTAGTATCTATGATCTATATAATACAATATAATTGGTCTCAAGATTTTGTCATTTGGCAATGAGAAATGGACTTCCTATTAGTTTAGTTTCAGAGTCGCTTGATTCAGCCGCTACGCAGAGACAACATAATATTAGATTTTCAAGAAGTTTAATGATTCCAATTTCAATTCAATCGGAATTTTACCGTGCAATATTATAGCACTCGATGAAAACTGTATGTTCGATTGGAGTTGCCCTAGAGCAAATTTTCAACATAACTGGTTTTGCCCGAGGTCAAACCCAGTGCAACCCTGGTTTTCCCAATCGAAAACACTATAACACTTGTGTTCGGCTTCTAAAAAAATTTTTTGAATGCGGCCATGACTCACTCGACTCGAGCCAACTTCACCCGAAGGAGCGTTACATAACCGAGCGTGACGGCTCAATCTTTTTCAATACTCAAAAAATAAAGTGATCAGCGCGCCTAAAGAAGTTTTTCCTACTGTAAGTCCCATCCGCGGACACACTGTATGTTTAATGAAGAATCTTTGAAAATGATTTTCAAACATGAAACAAAGGAAATGAGCGTGTGTAACTTAGCCAAGTCTAATCCAAAGTTTCTTGTATATCTAGAAAGAAGTAACTGTGGTGGACCTCCCAGGCTTCCACGGCATCCGACAACAATTTTTTGAAAAATACAAGGACAACTCAAAGGGCATAGTTTATGTGATCGATTCAGTAAATTTGGCTAAAAACATAAGAGATGCTGCTAATGTCTTATACAACATTTTGGTAGACCCTGTGGTGATTAAAAACAGGCCTGATATTCTGATGGTGTGCAACAAACAGGACCAGACCTTAGCTAAGGGATCCAGCGTTGTCAAGTCTATGTTGGAAAAAGAATTGTAAGTATAAAACTGATCGATATTTTGGAATTTGAAACACTCGCATATTTTCAGAAACACTCTTCGTAATACTCAACTTAACCAACTGAAACAACTTGATGCCAAAGATAGCAACCAGAAAACTCTGGGAGACCCATCAAAAGAATTCAACTTTTCCGGTGTTTCTTGCAAAATAGATTTCACTGAAACTTATGCCTATAGCAAAAGTGGTGGAGTAGATATAGTTGGACTTGAAAAGTGGATTAGAAAAATGGTCAACTAGACTCTCTGTTTTTTTTTGCTGGTGGAAGCGTGTTGGTGAGAACTTGCGAATTTGACAGAGATTTTGAAAACTCTGTTCCGACTGTTATGCTTTTTTGATAAGATATCGCTGGTTTCTATGTACTGTAATTTTTTGGTTACTATTTATATATTTTGTTTGTAATGTATAATAAACTGACACTTCTGAAGTAGGCACCTATTGCTTTATTATTAGCGATAATTTTGAAGGTATTAGGGACGTAAGCTACCTCAAATAATTCGCCGGTATCTGTATCCGCATTCGTAACGTAACGACATACCAAGACAAGCAAAAAAGCTGGTGAAAGAGGTAAAGCTTCATTCTAGTTTCGGTGAACGTTTGCTCGAGCGTCGAGATAAAAAAAACAGGAGACCTTTTTTTCTCGAAAATTAGATTAGTAATTCTTGCGAAAAACAATGGCATATCATGTTTTGAAGTATAACTTCTTTTGCTGCGAAAATCACTCATTAGAATAGATTGATTCGAAACCTCACACGATTTGTCAAGAACCCATGACAATACAATCATTTCAAATGAAAAAGAGCTGAAAAGTAATCAATGCTTTCTAATTAAAGAAAATCTTGGTTTACTTGAATTTTCTTACTGGTTTATCAACTGAATACGCTAGGTTTCTGTGACGTCATGACGTCAGCTGTCAGACGGAAATATCCAAACAAACTATTTTTTATCACCTCAAAAGCTGACTTTCCACTCGGCTAATCAAATACGCACCAACGGGACACGAGATATGTAATACACCCAAAAATATAGTCCAAATAAGTCCAGATTAAACACAACACTAGCAAAGTTTACTAATTTTGTATATCAGTAAACTTTGACACTAGCCTAGTTTACACCGATAACTCGTTTAGTTCGGTCCGATAGGACCAAGTGGGCGGGGATAGTACGGTAGGACCAATGCTTGCTTCTCGTCCGTTTACACCGTCTTGCAAAGCGTGAACTTAATGAGTACGCGCGCAATTCGTCAAAGGTCAAAAACAAGTCGAAATCATTTATCAACACAATTCGTAACCAGAAAAAACATGAGTAAGTACGCACGGATTGCCTTGAGAAACTGAGAACCAACACAATTCACAATAATAACAATCAACATCACCTCATAATTTTGATCCAGATCGAACCAAATTTAGTTCGGTACACCTGCTGGCAAGTCCCGAACCAAGAGCGGACCAGCTTAGTCCGCAACTGTTTACCCCATTCGAACCAAATATTTGGTTCTGATATAGTTCGAATTTAGTATTTGGTCCGCGGACCAAGTTGTCGGTGTAAACTAGGCTACAGATTTCAAACTCACACAATACACATTTGAAGAGATATTTTGAAATGAATGGAACTTCTTCATTGCCACTTTTTGCCCTTTACAAGATAGCGTTATTAAATTGAAGAACCGACGTTTCGTCTATGAGCAGCCATCATCAACTTTGTTTGTTTAAATACGGTCCTGGATTTTTTAAGGCAACAAATTAAATGGTCAGTAATTCAATTTTATGGACAGTACTCTTTGCCATTATTTTATTTTCCTTGGTCAGTATGATAATAAATGGTCGGTTGAAATGATGAAGGGTCAGTAACATAAAGAAGTGGTCAGTAAAAATAATAAATGGTCAGTATAATAATAAATGGTCGGTTTAAATAATTAATGGTTAGTAATATAAAGGAATGGTCTGTAAAAATAATGAAGGGTCAGTAACATAAAGAAGTGGTCAGTAAAAATAATAAATGGTCAGTATAATAATAAATGGTCGGTTGAAATAATTAATGGTAAGTAAAATAAAGGAATGGTCAGTAAAAATAATGAGGTGTCAGTAACATAAAGAAGTGGTCAGTAAAAATAATAAATGGTAGATATAAATAATCAAGAGTCAGTATCATAAAAAAACGATCAGATAAATTAGTAAATGCCTGGTGAAAATAATGGACAGTCCATAAAATTAATAAAGCGACAGTAAAATAATGAATGGTTGGTCATATATTTTATTTCGTATAAATACAAAAAAATTTACAACGGAACGAAACACAACTTAGTAAAGAGAAAACACTCTGCCTTTATGTCATGATGAAGTAGTCAGATAGGTTTTTTTGAGAGGCGGATTTAGTTTGGGTTAGTTTGTGTTGGTTGATGAAAAATATGCAGCGGCTCGTTGGTTAGCACTAGGTTAACATTACAATTATTATTATATATTGACGTGTTCTGTATTGGTATTATGTGTATCAAGTTTGGGTTAGTTTGAGTTAGTTAAAACTATCACTGACTGTTGCATACTGGCCATTTATTATTTCTTACTGTACAATTGTAGAGTTATACCAGCTAAGTCATACTGACATTTCATAAATTTTTACTGACCATAAGAATCACAATAGTGAACATAGAAATACAGGCCAAATAGTACTTTTACTGCTCAAAAATTCTATTTTTACTTATCATTTTTAACCGTAATACTGAGTCTTTTACAATATTATACTGACTGCTTGTGAGATTATACTGTACATAATGAATTAAATACTGTTCAGTTTATTACAACCCATTTTTTAAGACGGATTTTGAGGGCCTCTCATGTTCCTAAACCAACAATGTATCGCAATTTTTCAAAAAAAATATGTTGATGGATTTTCCCATAAGAACTCATGTGTTAGAGAGAGACAAAAAATACATTTTTAATAGGATTAAAAACAACCACCTCTTTTTTAATTAGTGCGTTACCTCGTTGGTTAAGGAACATAAGAGGCTCTTAAAATCCGTAATAAAAAATCCAGAACCGTATTTAAAAAAACAAAGTTGATGATGGCTGCTCATAGACGAAACGTCGGTTCTTCAATTTAATAACGCTATCTTGTAAAGGGCAAAAAGTGGCAATGAAGAAGTTCCATTCATTTCAACATATCTCTTCAAATGTGGTCAGAAAAAAATGAAAACAATTTTGAAAAATTTCGGTTTTTTTCGGATAATTTCGGACTTCTTGGCTTTTAAAACGGCATTTTGTTAAGCATCAAAATACGCAACTTTGCCTCCATTTAACCGACCTTGTATCTCTCACGGTTTTCAAGATCCCCATGATAGACATCCTTATCTTGGACACACTGTATATCTCAAAACTGAGTAGAATAAATGAGTTCGACTGAATAACAAAAAAGTTTATAAATAACATGTACTTTTACATGCGCGTAATTTCAAAGTCCCTGCAATCGATCAATATTTTCGACGCGTCGCGACGCTTTACTCTTGGTAGGCGTCGAATTTTTTTAACTGTGCAAAATAACTACTCGACCCCATACATTGACTACTTTTTACAGAAATCAAATATTCCTATTCGTTTCCGAGATATTGACGTGCGGAGTTTTAAGTGAAAAGCCCTGTATTACAAGAAAAAAATCAAATTGTTATTATAACATCAAGACAAAAAGGTTATTATAACTTTCTTCCGCTATGATACTATGGTCTGCAACTCTGCAACTTCCACAGTGACTTACAAACCCGGCCTTTAAATTTTTGAAATCATCATTCAAACTTTTATAAGTTTTTAACTACCTATGCAGTTTAATAACTGGTGGTAAGCACCAGATAACTAATCATGTCCATATTAGTTATTTTTGGAAACCTCGGCAGACCTGCATCAGTCTGAATCACTTTCCAAAAGGATTTATGTTGTTTACAATCGAAATTTTGTGTTTGGCTTTTAGCTTCTCACTTCGCGAGATGATCACTCATTTCACAGCTTTTCAGGATCAGAATCGCAACAAAACCATATTGCACAGCAGGGTTCGCCGATATATATCATTCGATATATATCGGATAAATATCATTGATATATATCGTGATATTTATTCGTTGATATATATCCTGATATTTATAGTTGGTTCACCGATTCACGATGCACAGGTTCAAAAACTCCCCAATCATTCAGTTTGCTGATAGTTGCCTTTGGCAATGCCCATACAGCTAATTATTTAAAAGAAGTAGCTTTAAAAGTTATTGAAAGCACAGAGGAAAAGTTTGGTGTAAAAATTGGAAGTTTTGTTACAGACAACGCAGCTAATGTGGAGAAAATGAGAAAAGACCTGAACAATGATGTTCAGACTCAGATGATAATTCAATATGGGTGCTCCGCCCATATATTGAACTTATTGGCACATGACGTTGATGTTCCGGCTATCACAGCAAATATCTTGAAGGTGATCAAATATTTCAGAAACAAACATTTGCCCGCAGCATTGTATAAAAAAGCTTAGGGAAAAAAACTTATAATGCCTCTTGAAATAAGATGGAATACGATGAATGAAGCCATTAAATCATTCTTGGAAAATAGGGGAATCCTCGTCCAATTATGTCAAGATCATAGGCAAACCATCGATGCTGATATTTCGCAAATTGTCAATGATATGAACATTGTCACAAATGCAAGCGATTTGATGGATTGTCTGAACCCAATTGCCACAGCTTTAGACCGAACACAGAGAGACAATGCAACTATATCGGTGGCAGTTGAGGAATGGAAATCATTAGAAGAAGATCTGGAAAACAAGTCTCTAACTGTGAAAAGAAGCTTTTATAAAAGAAGAGACATGGCTTTGGGAGGCCCTCATTATTTGGCAAGTATGCTAGATCATAGATTCCTAGGTGAAAGGCTGAGCAATTTGCAGAAAGAGCAAGCCTATGCATTTCTAAACGATGTTAATCCAGAGCTTGTTCCAGTCGAAATCATTTCCCAAATTTATGTTTGGGGGCCATTTCAAGAACACGGCTCCTCTCATATGGTGGAGAAGCTTGACTATACAGGACTCCGAATGGCCTGATAAGAAAAAATTCGTAGGTCTATACGAACAACTACTGACAGCCATAGGGGCAACCGCAGGATTGGAAAGATGTTTTTCCACGTTCGGACTTGTCCAATCGAAATTAAGAAATCGTCTTGGTAACGAGAAAGCGGGAAAACTTGTATTTATTTTCAAGTATTTGAATCAAAACCACTCGAAAAAACGAGCTAATTTACAATGGATATGGCCGAGAGAAATTCAACCTACATTAGATGCTGAAGAATCAGATGCTAGCGATCAGGATGACAATGTTCCATTATCAAGATACGAAATTTAGTTTCAGGAAGAGGAGAATAAATATGAATTTTAATTTAATTTTTTTATTTTAAGAATGTTATATTATGTTGTTAATTTTTGCTGTTCTGTTTCATGAAACATTAGGATAAGGAATTTATTTTTTATGTGAACCCAGGCTTTTTATTTTGTAAGTATCTTTGTTCCTAATGAGAAAAATATATTATGCTTCCACTTGCCCTTTTTTTCACTCTAATAAAACAATAATTAATAAAAAGTGAATAAATATCGCAATTTGATATATATCGATATATATCCGATATTTTGATATTTATATAAATATCATGATATTTACGAACCCTGGTTAGCATTTCGAAAAATTTGACTCAGAAAGTGACAATCAGAGGTTGATGTTTGTTTACGGTACAATTAGCTGACTTTTAGGTTATGTTCTGAAATGGCCTATGAAAGACGTTGATGATGACGCTTTGACGGGACAGTTGGTGGCCTGTGCAAAGTTTTCTTGTCAAGGGTGTGTGCTGTAATTATTTTATAATATCCTTGAACCTTGAACCATTCTTATGTAAGTTTAGTATCTTATAGGTATAAAAATGGTTGGCTGGATTAAAGCAGTTTTGGAATTGGGCTCCTCATTTAAACTATCAAAATATTATCAAAAATACTATTTCTAAGCCTTTGCTGGGCCAACAAATAAAAAATGATTATAACGTAGTAAGAATGAGAAAGATACCGAATATTTGTTACAAAAATCTTGCACTGTTATACAGGGTGTCCCGAAATTAGGTTGAAATATTTGAACAGTATCTTCTACACTGGAAAAAAATATTAATTTTCTTTATAAAAATTGTTTTCAAAACGCTTTGTTTTCGAGATACAGGGTGTCGTCAAAATTTTATTTCATTTTTGTTTCATCTGAATAAATCCCATGATAATTCCGACAATTTAACAAAAATCGTCATCCAGGGTGTTTTTGACATAAGAAATTCAAATTTAATATAATTATGACTCTATTTTGTATGTGGCGCTATCTACAAGTATTTGTGCTGTTTCAAATAGTCATAACTTTTTTGCTGAACCCTGTATGTTTGTTTTAAGTAAAAACAATGATTATAACAATTTTTTCAAATAAAAACGATACTCTTGTTGGAAGTTGCTAGGAGCAACTGTTATCGAGATATTTGCACTCAAATTAATCCATGCAATGTGGTTTTCAATGGCAAATTTCAAAATAGACATATGTAGGTGGCGTTAAAAACGGCGTTATCATGGTTATTTTGACAGTAGTTCCAATGTTCAATGTTTCTTTGCAAAAAAAATATAAAATAAAAAATTTAAAAAAAAAACAAAAAAAAATTAAATGTATCTTTTTTTGTCAAAATAACCATGGTAACGTCGTTTTCAACCCCACCTATGTTCAAAAAAAAAAAAAAAAATGCCTTGAAAACCACATTGCATGGATTGATTAAGTGCAAATATTTCGAAAACGTTTGCTCCTAGCAACTTCCAACAAGAGTATCGTTTTTATTTGAAAATAACGTTATACTTAATCATTTTGTTCACTGAAAACAAAGATTTGGTTTGGCAAAAAAGTTATGACAAAATAGAAATTAAACTTATGAAACCATGTATCTCGAAAACTAAGCGTTTTCAAAGAAATTTTTTCTAGCAAACTAATATTTTTTTTCTCAGTGTAAAGTCTACTGTTCAAATATTTCAACCTAATTTCAGGACACCCTGTATATTATATATCTTTTGAAATCATCCCTTTCTTTCTCTCTCTCTTTCTCTCATTCTCTAGTTAGGAAAAATTTTCACTACTGCACATGATTTTTTTCTAATTGAAAATACAAGATCATCGATACGTATCATACATCCTGAAAATGTTAACAAAATTTATGGAGGCGTTTTCAAAACAGAGGGAAAAGTTCGAACTTTTCTCTCACCTTGCATTTTAATAGAGTAGATCTAGGATTAAGGAATAATACACCGTATGTTCAAATATTTAATTATTCATATCTGCTCAGATAATAACAAAATTGACAAATAAATATATAAAATATGTTTTCAAGCAACAAAACAATTATTGCTACATGGATGCTGTAAAAAAACTACAACTTCTCACAAAATCTATTCCACAAATTGTTTATACTTGAGGGTTTAGGCACGTTCTCTTACATATCAGAAAGTTACTGTTAGATCACAGTGTTGTAGAAACTTTACCTGAGATCTGATATTAGAAAAGCCAAATTGTGCAACGCCAATTTCTGATATTGACAATAATATCGTCAAAAGAACAAGGATTATTTAGCCTGGGCAGCTTCTAGTTCTTGCTCTACGATTTTGCGGTATTCGTCAAATCCGCCTTCTATACTCTTTACTGTTCCATTGCTACAATGCCAAAGCTCGTTTGTGACCATTCTTATCAGTCGTTCGTCGTGAGATACTAATATTACACCACCCTGAAGAAAACAGATATTAATTGAAATTTGACGATGTTAAAAAAAAACTACAAATCTTCATCAAAATATACAACAGTGTATTTGCATTATGAAGCTTTAAGCCAAGCATTAGAGGAAAAAATGCATGTTTTCTTGACAAAAATGGAAGAAAACCGACCATACCTCGACATTGAACACAATTCCTAGTTATATTGTATCATGGTTTCTTGACAAATACGCTCCCCGACAATAAATTCCGGACAAAAATAATTTGAATCAAATTGATATCCCTATATCTTTTTTATTGATTTTGGTTTTGGAAAAATATTGATGGTTTGGTCATTATACAGGCAGGAACAGAAGCTTCTTTTTTACCCTCAAGTTTTCAATACCCTATGGAAAAATATATCCGCAGAACTTAGCTCCATTATATTCTGTTGTGGAGTGCGATCTTTTCTCAACAAATTTTTTTTTTTCATTCTTATAGACTTGCATGAACAATTATTCTTAAATTCCATATTTTTCCAATTTACCCAATGTTCCATATTGGGCGAATTGTTCACCTAACACTCTTTGGAGGCGGTAGTATCATGGTGTGGACTGGGGTATCACTACATGGCCGTACATATCTTGTATTCATTATTGAAAATAGAAAATCGACCACATAGGATAGGTATGCTAGGATTCCTAGATAACTCCCAAGTAGCAAATTTATTGCTTTATGGTATCAATTTGGCATATAAATATTTTATAATGCCAAATTAAGGACTATTTGCTCGCTTAACGAGTCTCTCTGCGCTTTTTCTGTGTTTGTATCAAACACACAACTGACATTATAAAATATAGACCCATTATTTTTCAAAGATATCGTTTTACATCTTTAAAACGTATTATAAGACGGCATTAAAACCATTTCAAAAAGTTTTTTCAAGTGTTTCATAATGATATTATTACTTCTGTATAACACTCACAATATCTGCGATAAAAAGTGATTTCGTAAGAGTTTTATATAATTTATATAAGAGCTTTGTAAGGTGTCAAATGAAACAGTTTTCTAGGACACAGACAAATGCTTCACAGGATAAGTATGAAACGGTTTCATGGTCTGCTTATTAGGTTGTCGATTACTATATTATGACTAGTCTAGATAACTAAATTGTCACAAATCTCTACATTGGAATAAATTATTGCATTACATTATAATTATATGACCTTTGTTGGGAATATGGAACTATCACCCTGGAAAAAGTTCAAAAGGAGTGGGCATTTCAAAAGAAATGTGAAAAAGCAATATCTGAAAATTTTAATATTGAGGAGCCTGGTCGAATTGATGAAGGTAAGTTTTTCAGATGAACATGCAGTTTAACATCAACTTCATTTGGCATTCAAGCTACATCAAACACTAGACTGGAATTGAAAATGGAAAAGGAAAGTGATAGTGCTGATAACTATCTGAGGACCGAATAGATTTCGATCAACTTCCATCAGATATGGACGAGGGCTAAGATTACTGGATAAATTTTGAGTCCGAAATAGGTAGAAAAATTAGGATAAGAAAACAATTGAACGAATGGGCCACGACTCATAACATAGATCACACAGCATTAAAAAATCTATTCACGATCTGGAATAGTGCAATTCCTAACTTAATTCCTAAAGATCCAAAAAGTTTTCCTAGTACTCCAAAAAGAATAAACGTGATAGTTTTTAAAAACGGAAAATATTGGCACAATGGGCTAATTGAGAATTTCAATGCATGTGTTGAAAATTATTCAGGGTATTTCTGAGATTTCGCTAAAAAGTCCGCTAGAATTGAGATAGGCTATGTATACAGAGGTTATGTTTTGTTTTTTACAGGAGACACATCCAGCACTAAATAACCGATTAATTGTAAAGTGCAGCTCCGAGCAATTCTATGGGACTGTTATGTCATTAAAAGATGCATCCTGCTTCCTTATAGGACTTGCACAGAGAGCTGATATGCGACGTTGCTAAATGTTCTACTTTGATGTGAATGCAAGGAAACTGTCGTATTGGTAGAACGGCCTAAATAGCGGTTTTTTTTATTTAATTCAAAATGTTAGAAATTATAATTGGGTGCCAATTTGGAATAAATTACCAAATATTATGGTGAATTTTTTCAAGATTATCTACACAAATAAATATAACGCCAAGAAAGGAATCTAAAAAGAAGAGGAAAGTTTTTTTTTATACAACTTTTGCATCAAATCACAGGAAATTAGGTAGAATATGTTGTGATTGAGAAGTTGAGGAATCACAGTTCTGGATGAAGCGGCTTCACAGTTTATCTAATGAACCCTTTTACCATAAAACTTCAATGGTGGAAGAATAATGGACCATGATAGTCGTTCCTTTGAAAACCGACACATCGCTTTGAAAAGGAAAACATTTTTGCTTCTACAAGAAAGCGCAGGATACATCTGTTACATTCCTAAGCAAGTTGTGTTTACTATAAATTATTGTTTTTGAACTCTCACTACTGATCTTTCAATAATTTGATGTTTGGAACGTAATTATAATATTTCACGTGAGTTTACAAGAGATTATAATATGAGGTAAATTATTCATTATTCAAATTTAAAAAATACTTGTGCAGTTGTTAACAAAATGAAAAATAATACAGATTAGGACAAGAAAATATTAAAAACTGACACTATTCAGACTTCAAGCTAGTTTTTTATTCAATTAGTTGTAAAGCAAGGCTAGAGAATGCGTTTTCTACTGCGAAATTATGACTAAATTTGACAACCTCTGAAATTGATACGATCTCGTACAGTTGTTTGTTTGAAAAATAGTTGTACAGGGTGTCTCACGGTGTCCGTCCATTAGAATATCTCGGGAAATAAAGCAATTGGGATTTTGAAAATTTGAATGGTGGGATATTCATAGATGTTCTTCTCAAATGAAATAAAAGCAACGTTGCACGACTTCCGGTTATACCGGAAGTAGGTGTCAACTCGCTTATTTTGAATGGAACACCCTATATATTATTACATTTTTGGATTCTACGTAAAATTCTAGGCAGATTTCATGTATCATGTCCTTTACCTAAGTATGAGCGTTTTTGAAATATTTTATTTTTTATGTCAAAAATGACGTTTAAAGGCTCCTATTTAAATGTGAATTTCACCCATAAGAAAGCCTTCATTATTTAATTTGTTTTGGATTTCTTGTTGAAAAGGACCTACTTTAATAGATTTTTCACAGCAATATGAAAACTATTATCACAGGGTGGGCCAAAAATAAGATCAAAAATTAAATTCAGAAAACGGCCAAAAATTTTTTTTTTTTCAAATGGAGACCCCTAATTTTTATGATTTTATCTTATTGTGCATTAAAAATAAAGGTGAGTTTGTATAAGATTGTCCTCTCAAAAAATTATTTTTTTTATTTTTTTTTGAATTTTTGGAATGAACAATATTAGGTAGACTCACCCTTATTTTTAATGCACAATAAGATAAAATTATAAAAATTAGGGGTTTCCATTTAAAAAAATTGATTTTTGGTCGTTTTCTGAATTTAATTTTTGATCTTATCTTTGGCCCACCCTGTAATAATAGTTTTCATATTGCTGTGGAAAATCTATTGGAGTAGGTCCTTTTCAACAAAAAATCCAATACAAATTAAAAATAATGAAGGCTTTCTTATAGGTGAAATTCACATTTAAATAGGAGCCTTCGAACGTCATTTTTGACATAAAAACTAAAATATTTCAAAAACGCTCATATTTAGGTATAGGACATGATACATGAAATCTGCCTAGAATTTTACGTAGAATCCAAAAATGTAATAATATATAGGGTGTTCCATTTGAAGCAAGCGAGTTGGCACCTTCTTCCGGTATAACCGGAAGTCGCGCAACGTAGCTATTATTTCATTTGAAGAGAGCATCTTTTTAAACCTCACCATACAAATTTTCAGAATTCAAATTCACCGTGAGACATCCTGTATAATGTCATTAAAAACAACTCTAGACAATGTTTTTATTTTATTGAGTTTCTTATATACTCAAAATTGTTCAACGTTTTTATTGACATCTAATTGTCGTATTGACTGAAGCCTTGTAGTTCAAGGCATTTGTCTGTGGCAGCCATTATCCACGAAAAATATTTTCAAAAATGAAAGTACACAATCAACACAAAACGTGAAGATAAAGGGTATTTTAAGCGATATATCAAATTGATTAGTGATTTATCAATTTTTCTGATGAAAAACAATACTTTTAATTTTTTTTACAAATCAAAACATTGTCATCAGATCGGCTAATTGATTCAAGGCGCTTCTATTTTTTCAATAAAAACATACATATTATTATCAAAAAATTTAGCTGCGCAAGAAAATTTGGAGTGCTGAATAGCTTGCGAATTTTATTTACGTGCGATATATTTTGATCATACGTACATATTAAAATGATGGCGACTCGTTTCATTTCTTTGAATCACGACACGTACAAGGACATGAAATTTTCATTTCTCTACATTATATCAACTTTACTCGCTACTTTTATTGTAAGTTGCGGCACTAAAATACAAAAAAATCTTATAAAATTCCACTCACTCATAGGTAGAGGGCGCTGAAGAAATTGCGTTTTATAAATATATGATAAAGTGTTTCTTATGGTTGTGTAACTATTCTTAAATAGGTCTATACCGCTGTATAGGTCCGCTACGGAATATAATTTTAATGGTTGTAAACCGCATATTCTCATAAGTTGTAAAAATGATCTCAAAAGCAACATTATAAAATGATTTTTTAACCATCACATTAAGACATTAACCTAGGGTTTCACAATGTCTGGTCACCAAAAAGTCTGGGTAAGTATCCATAGTTTCAATTGAAAAATCACAAGGCAAACAATAGAAACCGCAGCAACTAACCAAGACTTTTTGGTGACCATATATTGTGAAATTGGGCGTAAGATATCTTATTGAGATGATATAGCGTGGATATAACTTTATGTTAAAAAATCAAAAGATCCTATAATTTTGGCCTTTTTAGTTGTATAGATATTTTGTTAGATCTGCAAAGTGCCCCATAGGATTTCCAAAGTTTTATAAGATATGTCGCCTGCCTGATTTGCGAGAATAGCTTCTTGAAAAATAGCAGATATTTCTCAAGAGCCATCAAAAGCATGCTATTTGCATGTTCATGCAAGACTATAAGAATGTTTTCATTCATTTTTGATAAAATATCGAAAAACAGCAGCATTTTCTGTGAACATCTGTATATTCTCTGAAAAAGCAGATATTGACATGATCAAAAAAACATTTTGTTGAGAAAAGAGCGCACTCCACAACAGAATATAATTGAGCTGAATTTTGCCGCTCAATTTTTCCACAGGGTGTTGAAAACTTGGGGGTTCAAAAATAGCTTCTGTTTTTTCCTGTATAATGACCAAGCCATCAGTATTTTTCCGAAACCAAAATCAAGGGTAATATCTCGAAACATAGGGCTACACTTTGGTACAAATTTCACCAAAATCGTACAAATAAAAAAGTTATAGGGATATCAATTTGACTCAGATTATTCCGGAATTTATTGTCGGGGAGTGTATGTGCGTTTGATTTGTCATTAACAATTAAAGCGTCAAAAGTGCGTATCAGCCAAATGGAATAAGTTCAATAAAAAATAAATGGATGGAACACGTCGATTGGTAAATTCAGTTCCGCATTTATTTGGAGAGTTGTAGATAAAAAACGAAGAAAATTAGCACATAGTGAACTTGTAGGTTGATTATCAGCCGGTAGAGATCTCTATTAGCAGTGTACACACAATAGGCAACATTTGGGTGCTGTCGGTCAAATATTTTTTACACTAAACTTATTACTCTTTCACTAAAATTAAAATACGTAATTTGAGAATAAAATCTAAAATTCAGTAAGTAAAAGTGTTAACGTTTTAAAGGGTGAATCTTTGACTAATTTCAAGATAAAAAGTTCATATGAACATTGGTCCACAACGGCTTGGTTTCAGACATACAGGGCGTACAAAAAAAAACAATTTTTGCCAATACAGGGTGCCCCAGATTCGAGCAGTGCATGCAGTGGGACCTCAGTTATTATAAGAGGTGGTATCAAATGTTTCGTCTTCGAGCACCCATCATCAACTTTATTTTTTTAAATACGGACCTGGATTTTTTATTTTATCTTTAGTTATCTTTTGACGTCCTTGAGGCATTGAAATGTTTAGATGAGGGTGTAGAGTAATGTGTTGCCTTAGCAACCTCAATATTCTCAGTTATTATTCACTTATTATTTTTGAACACTTGCAAAAATTGATTCAGTTTATTAAATGTTTTTTTTTTAATTTCCATGTTATTTGTGGATTTAATTTAATTTCATCAAATGTATCGTTATTGGATGTTATTTCGATTTTGGATCAGTCAATTAGTTTTGCTTTGTTGTGCAGGTTTTCTCATAAGAATAGAGTGTCGAATGAAGATGGATTTATGAACCAAACTATGTGTTGCCTAACTAATTTTCTTTGTTATTATTTTCTAGATGAGTATTTTTTTTGACGGTTGAGATAACTCAATGCCTTATCACACGATAACTAAAAATAAAATAAAAAATCCAGTTCCGTATTTAAAAAAATTATCTTGATGATGGCGCTGAAAGACGAAACGTCAGATTTATAATTTGATACTGCCATATTGTAGAGGAGCAATTGTGGCAACAAGAAAGTGCAATTCATTTTAAAATATCTTCTCAAATAAACTCAGGAAATAATAATAACGTTTTTGCGAAATTTCGGTATTTTTCGAATATCTTCGGAAGTAGTGGGAATTTTCCAAATGTCAAAATGACATTTTGTTGAGCATAAAAATGCGCAACTTTGCATCCATTTAATCAAACCTATATCTTTCATAATAACTGAGATTCCCATGCATGCACTCGAATCTGTGGCACCCTGTATACAGTGTGACCCATTTGAAATAAAGTTCATTGATTAACCGATTTGGCTCGAGTTTTTTTTTAAATTGTAGAGGTTGGCAAACTCTATCTTTTCACCAAAAACGACCTCGCTCATACAAAATACACGGCCTACTTTGCTAGTTAGCAAGAGCAAAATTTTTACAAACCACATTAGCAATTTTTTACAAAAAAATCTATGCACGTCACTGGATTTGGCATCCCTCAAAACGGGACTATACCAATTTTTACCAGAAAGTATCAAGTGGTAACTTTTTCGTAGATAAATTTAGTTGTTTTCAAAACTTCACAGTTGCTCATGGAAAAACAATTAAATTCTAGTAATTTCCACCATTTTCTTCAATACACCTATCATTTCTTTTGCGAATATTGAAAATTATATTCGATATTCATTATAGAGTGATTTCTCCACAGGCGAGGATTAAAACATAAAATACAAAATTAACATTTTTTTTTTCGGTGGAATTTGGTATAGGCCCGTTTTCAAAAATGCCGAATCCAGAGACGTGCATAGAATTTTTCTAAAAAAATCGCTAATGTGTTTTGTCAAAATTTTGCTCGTGAGAACTGGCAAAGTAGGCCCCGGATTTTGTATAAGCGAGGCCATTTTTGATGAGACGATAGAGTTTGTCAAGCTCTACAATATAAAAAGAGAGAGAGAAAGCCAAATCGGTCAACTAATAAACTGTTTTTCGGGGTGACCCAAAATCAAATGAGTCACACTGTATTTATCAAAAATTTGATTTGTCTTTTTACAAGCTTTTCAAAAATATAATATAGTATAAACACTATGTTGGGTCTGAGAGAACGTTGTATAGCACAACTTATAAAACATTAAACTGGATAATTCAGTGATGTAGCGGCTTCCTCAGCTCTTAAAAAACAAGGGGGTCTATTTTGATAAACCACGACACTAATCCCAATTTTTATAATTCGAAATCAAAAATTTGCAGTAGGCCATGAAAACCAACGATGTTTGTCATTGCTCACTTGGTAATAGTAACAAAGTTGGCAACTTTTGTAAGTATGATGTAAATTTGCGATTATGGCAGGAAACCAGACTATGGTGGCAGAGAATAACGATCAAAGTAAATTTTTACAAGAAATGTGCAATCATATAGCTTGATACAAACATAATGGAATCATCACTTACCACGGCAAATAAAGTTCATAGTCCTGGATGAAAAGCTTTTGAAACTCTTGGTGAGTGATTTTTTTTTTTATGTTATGCGAGTATATCAACTGGACTTAAATCGTTATTCGCCGAGACACTTCGTATGTTACCTAAGTTGTTTTGTATTAGGTAGGTAATGAGCAAGGTTCAATTATTGATAGTAGTAAGGTTGCGTCGTTATACGTTCGGGTTTCGGACGAATCAGAATTCAGACAAAAATAACGTCAGTCGGCTCCGATCCGGTTCTGAAATTTAAATACACATTTAAAAAAAAGAAAGAATATGGTTCACACTTGATAATGAGAAGATATTTCACTGTATACCAAAAGCTGTGTGATAACTTACCCTCAAACACGTTTAAAAACGGCCGACACCCGGTAAATGAAGTTTTAAGACCCTGAAATACAGACATGTTATGACATCAAGATGACACACCGATGACAGGAATGTCAATAATGGAGCTCGGTGACGAGATCGATTCGGTTTATCTTTCGTGGATCTCCGATTCCCTAGTTACGGCGCAACCTCTACATATCAATTAACCTTGGGTAATGAGAATCTCCAAGCGGCTTCTGAGATGTATTTCAACGGGTAGCTACCTAACTAAATAATATTTTAAAAATGTTCGAAAGTCTAGTTTTTTGTCAAAATCGTAAGAATACTTCATACACATGAAAGTTGAGAACCGTTACCAACCAAACAATAACAAACATCGTTGGTTTTCATGGCCTACTGCAAAATTTTGATTGCGAATTATAAAATTCGGAATTATTGTCGGGGTTTATCAAAATAGACCCATCCTATACTATATTTTTGAAAAGCTTGTAATAAGACAAATCAATCATTTGATAAATATATGTATAGGTTGTCCCATTAAAAAAAAATACTTTAGTGAATATTTAGAAAACGATAATATCTAGAAAAAACTGATTAAGCCAATGAATTTTACGTAAAAAGTTCTATCAGAACCCGTTTTTACATTTCCGATAAGTTATCAAATAGCTGAGATACGAGGGGTGTCCAAAAATGAAACTTTTTCAAAATGAGCTACCGGGTAGCTCAAAAACTGAAAGGCTTATGAAATTTTTGTTTACGGCATCTTTCGTTTCACAAAAAAGTAGCTCGGGTTCGTCAAAACCGCAAGGTTCTATCTTCAGTGATAGCCGAGATAACCCGTAGTTGCTACCAAAATGTTACACCCTGTACAGTTAACAACATTACATTTCGGAAACAATTTTTTCATTATCCCTCGCATTTATTCAAAATTCTAACCAATAAAACCATTCAGTGCAGTGTGTCAATTTATTAAGAATAACAACTTTTTTTATGAAAGAGGGAAAAAAGTTAGCAGCCGAATAGCATCTTATTCCAGCTGACGGGACTGGTACGTATTAGGTATGTCCGATTTTTTGGAAAAACTTGTATTAGTGGAAAGACCAATCCATAATAAACGCATTTGAAGAAAAAAAAAGAAAAAAGCATCTGACATTTTGATCCAATTTTGACAGCAATGCAATGCGAAAACTGTCCGAATCAAGAATCCGAGTATTCGCTCTGAACGCTCCGAGCGCGAAATTGTCCATTTAAGCGCTAAGCGCGTACAATTTTTGGCGCTCCGAGTGTTCAGAGCAAATACTCCCCAGTATTGCCAGACAGAAGTAAGATTCCACAAAATCAAATGAATGAATAGTCTAGAAGAAAAATATAAGCATCCAATGAACCGAGAGTTAAGTGTACCGTATAGAGAGATGATCAACTATTTGCCAAACTAACCCAATCTAACCCAATAGTAAAATGTCATCTCTAATACTACGTTTATTTCGACAGCTCGATCCGGATGGAAACTCAAGTGGCTTAAAAATTGAATCCTTAATCTCAACTGTTTATTTCGAGGATTGAGATTGACACCATTTGACAAGACCAAAATACCGAATTGTAACTTCACTTTTTATGTATTGAGTGACAAGCATAAGCTAACATCATATTTTCCATTTACGAACTAATTTTGACACTGTCAAAAGGGAGTGAAGCTAGGCACAAAAGTTGGATCAAGATAGAAAATGGATTAAGCGTTTATTTCGTGGATTGGGATTGACTTAAACTATTGGGATTGGATCTATCTTTCCAAGCCGCTTGAGCGCTCAATCTCAACCGTTTATATCGAGGATTAGGGGGGTATTCAAGTGGGATTTACCAAGCCCCTTGAGTTTCGATCCGGATCGAGCCGTCGAAATAAACGTAGTATATGTATATGACATTTTACGGGGGATTTAAAAAGATACAGTCTGTTCATGGCTTTTCTGCGGTCACGTCACAGTATTTGACGTTTGGCAGTATGTCGTGGATTGATCGCTCCACATGTGACATTAATCAAATTGATCCGAAAGACTCTCGTCCAGTCGTACGTGATTTTTTTTCCAATGTGTAAGAGAGAGACGGAAAAGTATGACGTAACCGCAGGAAAGCCATGAACAGACGGTATGTCCGAACTGTACCTACAGAGTTCGATTGGTGTTCATTTTCCTCGTTTTTTCATTCTCAACACCACAACTTTCCTGTTAATACTTTTTTGATTGTTCCCTTGATTTAGGTTTAATAAGCGAACAACGAAACAAAACTACAGTTTTGAAGCTTTAATTGTTTAAAGTAAATTAAACGCCCATATTTCAGCAAGGAATTGTGTTAAATGGCGGGGTAATGTCGATTGAATTATATTTTTCATGAAAGTATGTCATTGTCTAGAATCAATAGGGAACTTGCTTCAATTTTTTTTAATGTTGGATTCGAAAGTCCATGAAAAATAAGCACACACTTTTTTTTTATTCTTGTTAGTCGGAGATTGACGAAGATATAACGCTTTGAAATGTGCTAAAATTGCAATGTTATGACGTCACATCATGCCCAGTACATATCTATATAAAGAACTTTAAACTTGACTTACTCTTGAAAAATCATATTTGAACAAAATAAGAAAATACGCATCGATTTTTTTGCGATTTTCTACAGTTTGCAATAGAAAAAAAAACCGATTAATTTCAATTTCTTCATTCAGATTTAGAAACATTTATCGCAAACGATGTAAACGATAATGTACTCACAGTATATTTATTAATAGCCTTTCCCAAAGCTTCGATAGTCTCAATATCCAAGTGATTCGTCGGTTCGTCAAGCACAAGGAAATTGGGTCTTGCCATACACATGCTCGCAAACGCCACTCTTGACTTTTGTCCTCCTGATAAACTGGCCACTGTCTGTAGCGCCAGATCTCCTGATACTCCAAAGCTACCAAGTTGCCGTCTGTACTCTTCGATTGGTTTTCCTGGAAAAAGATTAAAAACATTGAAGGTTGATAGCAATTTGTTTTTTTTTTGCTGAACGAACCTAAACATACTTTTTCCTAAAAATAGATTGAGAGAAATTGTCTTTCTTCTTTCTCCACTCAAAAATCATGATCACAGAACAAAAACAATCATTCAATATGCTCTGTTTTGATTCATAGAATCAAATTACCTTTAAAATTTTGTTGTAACAACTCCACCGAATTAACGTTCATTTCTAATTGATCCACGTGATGTTGACTAAAGTATCCAAATTTCAGATTTCTATGCACATGTCTAGATCCTGATGTGGGACTAAGAATACCCATAATTATTTTCAACAACGTTGTTTTACCAGCACCATTGTCACCAACCTAAAGAGATGAATGAGAGATAAATAAAAATGTGACCTAAAAAAAAATCAACAAATTTAACTAGATTAAATTGAGTTCAACAGAAACAAAATGAAAACATACTCACAATACATATTCTAGACTCCATAGTAGCCCCAATATTGACATCCGAAAATATAACCCTATCTTTGTTGTACCTGAACGTAACTTCGTTCAACTGCAAAATGGGAGGCGAAAGTGGTTCTGTTTCTGGTAACCTTAAAACTACTTCAGATTCTTTTAGTATCGGTTTAAGTTCAGGCCTAGAAATGAGAGAAAATCATCAAATTGATCTTAGGGCGGTAGAATTCAAAGGGTAATTGGGAATGTACTTACATTTTCTCTAACATTTTTATCTTAGATTGTACAAGGGCAGCTCTGTTTGCATTATATCTAAACCTAAAAAAAAAGTAGAGTGTGAGCAGAATATTACTTTCAGTTTTAGATTACAATAGTTAAATACTTGAAAATTATATACATGGTGTTTCATTAATATTGCGAAAAAATTCCGGATGGGTTTCCCTACCTAAAAATAAAAGGAAAACTTTCCATTAACACGTATCCGGAAATGCTTCATAACAGAGTGTTAAAGTTTTATTTTTATTTTTGTTTTTTCTTAATATTATTTGAAGCAATGTCGATATTTTGATAAAAATTGGTGTTTAGGGGTTTTTTGTCATGTGAAATTCGAAATTGATCTTAGTATGGCTCTAACTTGTAGAAAGCGCTACCTACAATTTTTTTTCCTATTATTAACAGCCACTTCGAATATTGAACCACTAGAAGCATAAACAGACAATATTGTATGAGTCGAACATGTCAATGTAAACATGGGGGGAAAGGGGAGATGCAAGCCCTGGTTTGCCAAATTTACTTCCTTGAAATACCTTCCACCACATTTTCTGTCGCCAATTCTAAAACAATGACTTGAAGTTCAGTGTTCACTATCATCAAATAAATGTATTTCTCTTCAATATTCAAGGACAGTGTAGCCTCTTTTTCATCGCTATCACTACTTGTCGTTGAATAATCGAACGATGATCCTTGATCTTTTACACTAAAAAGTTGATATGAGGAATTTTTCTCACAAACGGCAACGTTGGGCATCAATCGAGCTATTTGAAATGCGTTGTCATGACGTTAATAGATGCTTTAAAGTGACGGTTGTCATTTTCCAGTTAAAAGTGATTTATATGTGCTCGAGAAGAGGATTTAGTGTGGCAATTATATCAAAAAACTGCTGTGTTTGTGGAGCTCTTTCATGGACGGTTGGATTGTAGAGATCCTATCACAAATGTGTCAAAATAACATAACATGAATATAAACAAAAACAGAATGTTATCGACTCAAATCGTGTACGTTCGAGGTGCTATGCTTCCATTGCAACCATTCTCGAGATATTCGGATTTGAAATAATAAATACATGTGATTTTGAAATTATGGCGGAGTTAACCTTCTAGAAGTTTTGAAATAATTCGTATGATCGCTATATATTTTAAGTAAAAAGATAAAATTCAACTAATGAGTGATGTGAACAACAATTTTCATTGAAATATTAATAAAAAATAAAAAAATGGAAAAAATGATAAATTAAAAACTTCAACACCCTGTAGCTTTTTAACGGAGCATTTACGGCACATGTTTATAGGAAGTTTTCTTCTTATTTTCAACAATGAAAACTCATCCTGATTTTTTTTTAAATAAAAATGCAACTCCTTGCTTGACCATAATCTCAAAATCACATGTATTTTTTATTTCAAATCCAAATATCTCGAGAATGGTTGCACGTAGCGACTTCCAACAAGTATACATTTTCTGCGTAAAAATTATGAAAAAACCTGTTTTTTGACTTGAAAATTTAATACGGGCACGTCAAAAAAAGTTACGGATTTGAATAATAGGGAAAATACGTGTAGGTAGCGCCCTCTACAAGTTAGAGCCATAATAAGATCAAATTCGAATTTTTCATGACTCAAAACTCCCATACACCAATTTTCATCAAAATATCGACATAAGTGCAAAAACTATTTACAAAAAAAACAGAAATAAAAATAAAACTTCGACACCCTGTAGCTCTATATTGAAGCATTTCCGGACACAAGTTTATAGGAAGTTTTCTTCTTATTTTCAAGCGGGAAAACTCCTCCTGAATTTGTTCGCAATATTAATGAAACACCCTGTATATTATATGAGAAAAATGTGGATGACGTTGGTAATCCAATAGTCCAGTTACATTTTTGTCATGAGATGGCGCTACCAAATCCACTTCACCCTTATTGTATCACACAATTATCATTACAATTATCTCGTTCCGGGATATTCGTAGATATTATTTCCCGTAGGGATAAAAAGTGATACTTTAGTCCGGTAATAAGTGACTAAAGTGGTCACTTTAGTCCCGGAAGTATGAAAATACAGCAAATGCCAAACAACCTTCGATTCACGTCATAATTGCCACCAAGGAAGTTATTATGTGATTTGCTGGTGACCAAATTTGGCCACCAGCAAGCTTCATAACAACCAGCTTGGTGGCAACGATGACGTAGATCGAAAGTTGTTTGGCGTTTACAATATTGAGGCATTTCATGCATAGTTTTCGAACTGCGTATAGATGTCACATCTAGCCATGGTCATTGACGTACCAAGAGATTTTTTTTTTAACGCTGGGGGTGTATAGTTCAACAAGACTTTTTCCAGTTCATTGATTAAAATGAGGTGTGCTTAGAAAAGGAGGGGAGTAGGGAGGGCATGAAGCCCCAAAATTTTGGTTTGAACTTTTGATTTTTGTTTTGAATTTTTATTTCAGGTCGATATGTGATAAGGATTAGGTAAAGGAACATAGAGCACATGTCTGGATTAAGCGAATAGTTTTTGAACGAATGCCATAAGTTATTGTGTTGTGTTTTCTTGAATCGAAATGCTGCATATTTCTTTATTTTTCGCAGAATGCAGTTTTTGTGTAGTGTTATGGCGCGTTTGATTCTAAAGTTCTAGGTGTGTTTGTTATCCTCCACTAGTGCACACGAGTTTACACATTTCTACACTGCGGCGTTTGTTACGCGGTTAGTGCAAACGGTGGAGCGTGTTTGTTATATCAGTGTAGGATGCACATTACTGCACTAGTTACAGCTGGTCAAGAGTCATTCTGCGTTTTTCCTCAAGTCCGTCGAGTGGAGTTTTTTTGCAGATTTCTTAAATTTATTTCTAGCCTCAATCGATTTTTTTCCGGGAATGGGCTGGGAAGATAGTGTTGGGGTTGGATGGAGCAGGTGGCGTCTTCAATATCATTAAGAATTTTGTTGGTGAATCCTTACAGCGCCATGTCTATATCAGTGTTGGTATTCATTGGATAATCTAAAGAGAGGGGGGCAAAGTTTTTTTCAAATTTTAAAAAATAGGTGATGTTCCACGTGTTGGTTACGTCCAGGTCTCGGTCGTTGATTGTCAAAATAAGACGATTGTTTAGGATATGGGTGTTTAAGTTGATATTCTTCAACAAGGCTATGTCCAAGATGTCAGCAAGCTTCAGTATAGGAGTGGGTATGAGTTGTATGCGCCAGCACCACTATCTGGTTCTCAACGCAGTATCCTCAACTTCTTTCCGATTTTTGTATCAACAGTACAGCCCCATCTTTTGAATTTAGCGTTAAAGTCCCCCATTCCGATGGACACATCGTATTTTTGCAAAAAATGATCCAGTATTTTTTTGTTAAGTTGAATATTGGGTGGCCTGTGAGCTGATGAGTTGGTAATTTATTTTTTCCAGTGTTAAGTAAGATTTATGTCGATTCCACGTTGTTGTCCAGCGCCGATGGAGGGGATTGAAGTCCAGCTCCCTTTTCAACAAAATAGCGGCATCTGTCTTGATTTTTCTGTCATTGCGAAGAATTATGTAATTCGGAATGTTGAGTTTCATTGTTCTCTTAGCCAGGTTCCCTGACGTAGAATTAGGTCGAGGTTGGTTTGTTGTGCATAGTCGATAAGTTCTAATTGTTTTTGCAGATAAAGTTGCAATCCCAGGACATGATTTTTAGTTGACTTAGTTTTGTTTTGGTTGTTTTATTCATAGGTGATTGGATTATTTGTTGTTGATTGTCCGGCATCCCCCGCTCAGATCATCGGATTTTCATTTATTCGTTCAAGTTCTTTGGTTCATTGTGTTAATCGTGGTTTAAACCAGTCCTAATTTATCATTAAATTGTTCATGATGTCCTGTCATTCTCTCAGGGTAATCTGGAAGTTATCCAACTGGGTGAGAGAGCTGGAGTTTTGTGGAGAATTTTGATTTCCATTGACGGCTTTTTTGGCGAACGTCGATGTCATAGGACCAGTACGTGTGACGTCATCATTTAAAAATTGGGTTGTTCTTTGTCTGTTGTTTTTGTTCGCTTGTTCGTTGATTTGCCTGGCTAAATTTTTTTGCACCCGAACCAATTGGCTCCTGTTCACAAATGACACATTTCAGCTTCTGGTCTTTGATTTTGTCACAGTTGGTATAGTGGTGGTCGCCAGTGCACTTGTAGCACCTTGATTGATTTTTGCACGCTGACAAAATGTGCCCATACCACAGTTTAAAGAATATACAGGGTGTCTCACGGTGACCGTCCATTGGAATATCTCGGGAATTAAGACGATTGGAATTCAGAAAATCTGTGTAGTGAGATTTATGGAATAATAGCGACGTTGTGCGACTTGTAGGTGTCAATTTGCTTATTTTAAATAGAACACCCTATATATTTCTACATTTTTGAATTCTACGTGCATTTCTAGACAGATTTGGTGTATCATGTCCTAAACCAAAGTATACAAGTTTTTGAAATATTTCAGTTATAATGTCAAAAATGACGTTTGTAGGTACAATTAAATGTGAATTTTACCTTATAAGAAAGCCTTTATTATTTAATTTATGTTGGATTCCGGGTTGGAAAAGACATACTATAAAAGATTTTTTACAATATTTTGAAAACTACTATTTCCGGGTGGTCAAAAAATAAGATCAAAAATGAAATCGAGAAAACTGCCAAAAATCATTTTTTTTCAAATGGAAACACCTAAATTTGATCATTGCATAGTATTTAGCATTAAAAATAAAGGTGAGTTTGTATAAGAAAGTCCTTTCCAAAAATGTTGTTTTTTTTTAAATTTTGAAATGGACAATGTAATACAAACTTACCTCCATTTCCAATGCTGCATAAGATGGAATTATAAAGTTTTGTGGTTTCCATTTGAAAAAATTCATATTTGGCAGTTTTTTTATTTTTGATCTTATTTTTTGACCAGTTAAATTCATCATCGTCAAAAAGATTGAAAAATAGCTCATTTTGAAGATATTCTGTACTTCATCAAATCCTCTTAGTTTGGAGAAGTAAACTCTTGCGGGTGAGTATTGATTAGGTAGCAAAAATGAAAAAAAGAATTGACACGCTGTCATATCAACAGGAATGATAGCAGAGGCCTGAAAGTCGGCAGTTGTAATCAATCGGCCTTCAGAGTAAGGTATTACTCGACCCTCCTTTCCATTTGATTTTTTCATTCAAAATGTCGACCAGCTGTCATTTTGACATTTTCAGCTGTCATAACTATGCCAAAAAATGCAGAACGTCGTCATATGGTGTGTCCAAAATTGTCGCATATATCGAACGGTTCAAAAGTTAGAAGGGAGGGGACCTTCTAGAGCCGCACTGTATGTAACAGAAAGTTGTTGTTAATTAGTGCTTCTGCTTATATGTTTTTTCGATAAGGACTTTGACCGGCTGGGGCCAATTTTCAACCAGTAAATCTCATGAAGAAAATATTCAACTCAGCCAGGGCTTGTTTCACCTTTCAATGTTTGAATTTAACCCCTTTATAATGGATTTGATTTGTTCTGGTGGAAGTCTGATGTAAAATGTTATCTTTTGATCATAGGAATATCTTGTAATAATTCTTTGGTTTGTGGTGGAGTGGGAGATTTCAATCCCTGACCCAAAACGATGATTTTTAATGACGTCTGCAGAAATTTGGCTCCTAGACCTGAAAATTCTCGTCCATTCTTCAAGTGTCGAAGTTTTGATTTTATTATTTTTTTTTTTATTTGGAAAAGAAAATCTTGTAAAAACTCACCTTCATTTTCAATGCTCAATGAGATAAAATTATAGAAGTTGGGGGTTTCCATTTGAAAAAAATCATTTTTGACAGTTTTCCTAATTTGATTTTTGATCTCATTTCTGGACCACCTTGTTAGTTATCAAAATATTTTGAAAAATCTTTGAAAGTAGGTCCCTAACAACAAGAAATCACATACAAATCAAACAATGAAAGCTTTCCTGTACAAAAAGTTTACATTTAGATAAAGTCATTTTCTACATATAAACTCAAATATTTCAAAAACGCTTATACTTAGGTATAGGGCATGATACATCAATTCAGTCTCGAATTTTACGTAGAATCCAAAAATGTAATGATATAGGGTGCCATTTGAAAAAATCATCAGTTAACAATTTTTGTTGATATTTTATCCTACAAATAAATTTTTAAAGTCCATAAAAAAACATGAAACTTTTTTATCATTTTATATCAATATCTTTTCAAATAAACTCTCTAGGTGGGGTGCTTAAGACAAAGTATAGTAGTCTACACCTTGGAATAACATACCATTGTTCCTAATCAGTAGGTCCAGAATAGAAATTGGTTCAAAATAAATAGATTTTTCATAAGTAAACACTCGAAAAAAAATCTTACCTATCAATAAATTCTTGTACATGTTGTCTCTGCTGCAGCTGCGCTTCATACTCCCTTTGCTGATTCTTCAATTTTTCCGTTTTCGTCCGCTCGAACTGTTCATAATTTCCTCTATAAGGCTCGATTCTCTGGGAATGTAGATACAGAATATCTGTAGGCACTGTGTCGAGGAAATTGCGGTCGTGCGAAACTACCAACAAAGTTGTGGGCCAATTTTGAAGATAATTTTCTAACCAAATGATGGCTTTTATGTCCAACATGTTTGTGGGCTCGTCAAGAAGTAACAGATCCGGCCTATAAATATCAATAAAAAAAGTTACCACACATATTATTTCTCGCTTACCTCGAAAATAGAGCTCTCGCTAAAGCCAGTCTCATTCTCCAACCACCGGAAAAAGTTTTCGTTGGATTTTGTTGCATTTGAGATGTAAATCCTAGACCAGCTAGAATGATGGACGCTCTGGCTGGTGCCTTATCTGCTTCAATATTTTGCAACTGCGCGTATACCTCTGAAAGTTGTGTATTCAAGTCCGGATCTGTGGAACTAAAACAACAAAAATACAGATAATGTCTCAAAAGTTGTTTGCAATCATACATACCCAGCATTGATAGCTATACTAATTTGCTTCTCCTTATCTAATAAACCCTGTCTAACAGTATCACATTGAAGAACACTGTCTATTGCCAGCGTCTCATCACCGATTACCTGTAAAGTAGAACATCCACGATCATTTCCCCAAAATTGTTCAACAACTCACTTCTTGCTCCACATGAAGAATCGATATGTGAGATGGAATCTTCAAATTTCCACACGAAATCATATTCAACAAAGTACTTTTTCCCAGTCCATTCCTGCCTACAAGGCCGTATCTTCTACCGAAAGCTAAAACTATGTCCGCGCCTGTTAAAAGCACTCTGAAATTCAAAATCAAATAAAACAGCACCATCGGAGGCAGTGGGTTACCTATCTCCATAAGCAATGTCAAAGTTCTCTATCCTAATGTCCTGAGCTCTATTATTTCCTTTTGCCTCCAATTTACTCTCTTTTTTGCTAATAACTTGAGAGGCAGATGCTTGTTGTTGTTTTGGTGGAGCAACTGTTTTGACTTCTTTGCCGCGTTTTTCTTGTTTTTCTTGCAACTTTGCTTTGGCTTTTTCTAATTTTTTTGCGTCCACTTTCTGCATTTAAATAAGGTTATAGTCCTCGAACATTGAGGGAGTAGAATAAGCATAATACCCCGACCGGAGGTAATTTGATTGTATCATTTACATTTTGTTTTGAATTTGACTTCCGCATCCTTTAAACTTCGAATAAAACGGTGATTAATGGTTTTAACAATTTGAATCTACTTGGAAACATTTTTTACGATTTAGGTTCGACTTTTACAGAAAAGTCAGTGATTTTCTATGAAAAGAAAATACCCTTGTCAACGAAATATTAAAAAACTGACAACCATGGAACCATGCGGTAGACGCCTCATGGTTTGTTTGGTTTTAACTCTAATTGATGGAAATCTAGCCAGTAAGATGTGTTTCATTTGACCATATTTATGTTTTTGTAATTTCAACTTGTTTCTGATAAGATCAGATCTACAATGTGTCCACAGATTGAGTTTTCGTAAAGTGTAAGTGACAAAAAAAAATCGAGTTCGATTACGATTTTCCGGAAATCGCTCCTGCATTGTCCAAAACTAAGATGTGGAAAGAATGTGTCAAATCAATTATTAAACAGGGTGATTTTGGGGACATTTTATAAAAAATATCCACAAGTAAAGTACAGTGTTACCTATTATATTTTGACCTCCACCCACAGCTTTTATTATGTCTGATAGAAAGAAACTTTACACAGAAGTTTTTGGTTTTTTCACGTAGTATCTTTTAGTGATAGCGGGAATAAAAAATCGACTTTACAACATTGAAAAAATTGATGAAGTTATATTTTTCTGAATGGATCATCCTGTATATGAATGGCCAAAATGATAGATCTTTTTTTTTTGAATAATTAATATAATATGTTGGTTTTTGCTTCAGTCGTTTTTGCGCTATTCATGTTCAAAGTCTCATGAAAATTACATTACGTTGATCTGGATTCTAACGTATTAGTCCAGGAAGCAGTGAAATTTGTTTCAACTTTTTTTTCCAGTCGCTGTATTTGAATGAATATTTCTGGATGGATTGAATGTGACTTTGAACTTGAATGGCGCAAAATCGGCTGAACCAAACACCTACATAATATACGAAATAATGGGACATACGGTAACAGTAGACTCCTCACACAAAAATATTGCGATCGACCTCAACTTGTCTAATCCGAAAGTTTATATCAAGAGAGGTACAGGGTGCCAAAGTTAAATTTCAATTTTTGATTTTTTCAAATAAGTTATTTTGATGAAATTGTTTATATGGGGGTTGTTTGACATGCAAAATTCATATCTGGCCTTGATATCAGTCTTGCATGTAGGGGGCACCACTTACACATCTTTCCACTCATTCAAATAGTTATACTTTTTTGTAGACACTCGAACATTTCTTTTGAATAAAAAGATTGATTTTTCCGTCATCTTTACGTAAAAAAGGAAAACTTTGTAAAAGTCGGTAGAAGTAACCTTTTTCAAAATATTTGCCCTTGAAGTAATCTATGCAATGTTGTTTCGAATGGAATTTTTTTTAAATTAACATAGGGGGCATCGAAAACGCCGTTGTCACGGTTATTTTGACAAGCGTCTCGATGTTCAATGTTTCTTATACAAAAAAAAACAGAAAAAAAATCCAAAAAAACTTCAATCTTTTTTGTAAAAAAAATGTAAAATTGGATTTAATTTTTCTAAATCAAGAAACTTGAGCATTCAAGCTAATGTCGAAATAACCATGGTAACGTCATGTTCGAAGCCTTCCATGTTCACTTTCAAAATTTTCCATTCAAAACCACACTGCATGGATTATTTCAAGTTCAAATATCTTGAAAAAGGTTACTCCCAGCCATTTATACAAAATATACCTTTTTCATGAAAACATATTTCCAATTTTAAAAAATGTACGAGTGCGTACAAAAAAGTTCTCACTATTTGAATGAGTGAAAAGGTGTGTAAGTGGCGCCCCTTACAAGTAAAAGCAATTCCGTGCTCAGATTTGAATTCCATTTGACCAAATTTCAACAAAATAACTTGATTATTTCAAATGTTATTTGGAAAAATCAAATATTAAAATTCAACTTTGACACCCTGTATCTCTGTTTATATCAACTTTTGGAATTGGCAAGTTGAGGTCGATCGCAATATTTTTGTGTGAGAGATCTACTATTACCGTAGGTCCAGGGTGTTCCATTTAAAAAAATATAACTTCATCATCTCTCTCAATTATGTGAAGTCGATTTTTTGTTTCCGCTATCAGCTATCACTAAAAGATACTACGTGGGAAAACCTAAAACTTTTTTATTTAAAGTTTTTTTTCTACCACTCATAATAGGAGTTGTATCTTTGTCTGAAAACATATCGAAAAAAATTATTAATTGAAGTTATTTAGAATGAAAAGTTATGGCCGTATACCAATTTTGATAGTTTGGCCTACTTTGATTTTTTTGTCAATTTTATAAAAATTGGGAGGGTAAAGTACTTTTGTTTCAAGAATTATCGAAACAAGTTATGGAAGAAACTCGTTTAGGATAAAGAGTTATGACCAAATCTCGATTAATAGACAAATTTGCCTATTTGTTTTTTTTGGGACTCAATTTTTTGTTTTGGACCATGCAGGGGCGATTTCCGGAAAATCGTAATCCAACTCAATTTTTTTTTGTCATTTACACTTTATGAAAAGTCATTCCGTGGACACACTGTATATAATCCATGATAGATGAAGAAGCTCCACAAACACAGCACTCTTATGGAATAATTGCAACACAAAATCTCAATTCATACAGCACGAAAACAAATAAAAATATCGACTGGAAAAAGACAGCTGTCAACGTTTGATAGTTCCAGCGTTGCCGGATTATAATAAAAATTCATTTTAACAACTTCTTGGTGTAACAGTTCAAGGAAAACCATTCGGGCATTGAACAACAGTGGTAAAGGGTGGACGAGAGGGTGGACAAATAATGTCGTCGTACGTGACTGTGGTTTTCATTTTCTATCATGAACGTAGGTGGTAGCTAAGTTCGTATGATTTGATGACGATTGGGATGTCTCTGGATGCCATCTATTCCAATTATTTGTCGACATTATTTTTCGTGCATTTGATTTAGTCCTTGATAAAGTGATATAAAACTCACAAAAACATTGGAAACCGGACTTTTGCGCCCGCAGACAATTAGCACAAACAAGAATTTACTCTACAAGCGTTAGGATCTCGGTGGAACCTGTGAATCTAATAATAATAATCCTCTTTATTTTTTTGATAGGAAAGATACAGTGTAGTCCTTAATATACATTACTTATATTGTAAAGTTCGGAAAAGAACTAATTTTGACTTATAAAAGACACTGGGACTCAAAAATACAAAACTTCTCAAGAAGTCGACAACAATACAAAAGTTACAGTTACAAAGTGGGTGGTTGTCATGTAATAATGTTTGCGATGTTGGCCAAGACTAAGGCCTAATTTCACAATATATGGTCACCAAAAAGTCTTGGTTAGTTGCTGAGGTTTCTATTGTTTGCCTAGTGATTTTTCAATTGAAACTATGGATACTTATCAAGACTTTATGGTGACCAGATATTGTGAAAATGGGCCTAAGACAAACATTTTTTGAAACAATTGCAATCCATAGGTGAGCTGACCGTATTTTTTATTGAACACTCGTTATTAGGCAATCTTTCTTACCAAAGAATCGTCTCTTGAAGTCACCCAAATACTCTTGATCTCTTCAACGTCATTCTCTTGATTATCTGCCATCGATCCCAAATGTATTGGACCGTCCAATATTTTGAGACTGCCATTGCTTTTTGATCCCTTATCTGGGCGCAGCATCTTGAGGAGTTCATTGCAGATATTTTTGATATCTTCCTCCGACTTATCAGTAGATACTTCATGTAAAACAGCACCAATAGCGTCGTAGACTTCTTCACTATCTTCGAATTCGTCAGCGCTATTTCCTAATACATCTGGAAAAATGTGAAAGTGGAAAATTCTAGCAGGGACTACCGGAAATGCATAATATTTTTTCAGTATATCTTAAAATCGATCGCGATTGATCTTCGGAAAATCATCGACACGCGACAAAAGAAATATAACTCAGTATAGAAAGTAATACATAATATTAAGTATGTATGTATATGGTTGAAAGTTTGAAAACCTTCAAAAATACTGGATGCTCAAATCGTTTTAGTAAACCGATTTGTTTTTTTTGTGCTGCCCTAAAATATTTTTTCACGCGAACAAGAGTTTGAAACTTTCTACGTCGACCATCATTTGACAATATTATAAAATTTTGGGCAGCTGAATAACGTCGCCGTACCAGCTTGTGTGACGCTGAACGTTTATTGGATCATTTAAAAACTGAAACAACTGATGAAAACATCGCTTACCAAATGGTGATGAACAAATTGAGATTATGACGCGCTTTGGATTTTGTAAAGGTCGAGGCTGAAAATTTACATTTTTCCGTAACTCGGGCGCTACACTCTGGATCTATGTGGTATAGGGCCCACAGTGCCTATCGGGTAGACAGTGGAGAAGGTATTCCAGCCGTTCGATGGTGTTTCTGTTATGCTCTAAAAATATGACTGAACTTTGACCACAAACTGGGGCCAATAAAACACGTAGTTCAGAAATAGTATATGTATTGTATACCTAGGCGTTGAGGTGACATTGCCAGGCTGAAAAAGAAAATGTACTGGCTAGCTTTAGCGAGTCCGGACTTGAAGCCGTGGTCTAAACATTAATTTTCTGCCAACACCACATACTCAACTGAAGGTAATATATTCCCTCCTACTTTTGAAAACACGAAATAGCTGATCATTAGACATATTGAAAGTAACTATTTATATCTATCTAACATCATTTTTATGACTCAGAAATTACTCAATTTCATTGGATTTTATCCATAATTGAGCTTCATGAACAATTGAAATAATTTAAACGAAAAAAATCACACCACATATTAATAAGTATCATAGCATCGAACCGTAATTTGGCTAATTTCCTGGTAGTCAAGTTGTCGCTAAAGCCTTCTGTTGTGATAATTCAATATTTTAACTTGGCAGAACTGCTTCCGAGCAGTCAGATGACTAACCTCCATATGCACCGTAAAAAATCTAATCCGGATGAAGACTTCATCGCGATTATTTTCCATTAGGTGGTATGGAAGATAATCGCGATAAAGACTTCATCCGGATTAGATTTCTACGGTGCATATGGGGGTATGACCAAGATATTCGATGGCAGAAGTCAGAACAAACAAAAACGTAAAAGTGTGAACTTTAGTTTGTATCCTGAATGTATAGGATTGAATCTACTCAAAATGTATTAAAAATGTCCGAATAAGATGATATTACATTGGATTTTAATATAACTATTATGCTACAATGGTTGTTATTGTTACGGCCTGGAAAAAGTTGAGAGTAATTATTAATTCAACTGCCTAGCCATTTTTGACTATTTTGTAAGCCAAGCCTTAGAAACGGTCACTTTCTCGCCTCCTTGGAGGCAGTAAGGTTCAGTTTTAATGTTGGGTCTGCAGAAAAATGAATTTATTGCTCGAAAACCAGGAATGTGTGAGATATGCTTTAGAGAAAATACTTGGAATTTTGAGTAGAAAAAAAATATCCAATAATATATTCCATTACCATTGAAAAAAAATATTGGTAAGGTTAATATCTTGGAAGATCATTGGTATTTTGTATTATTTTTCAAACAAAAAAAACTTGCTGGATAACTAGGTATACAGTATGGTGTTTGATTCGTTTCGATATCTTCAAAAACAAAAAAGTTACAGCTGATTAAAATGTTATCAAAGATAATAAAACATCCTGTACAGTATAAAGCCGCGTTCTCAGAGCGTTTTGTTGCTGGCGGCAGATTTTCGACCAATAGAAAGTCGAAAAAAACTAGGGGACGATGTTCTTCGGTTTCCCATTGGTCGGAAATCTGTCCCCAGAACAAAACTAGGCTTGAGTTCGAGTGTCCAGCAGTTTAGTATAGGATTAGCTTTGTCCTCGGGTTTGTCAGCAGACTCATTCGAAGGAGTAAAAACACCTTGAAAAATACTCTCAAAACTAATATAAAGGACTGCCAAAGTACAGAGCATGGAACTAAAGTCCAACATAATCATTTATGAAATCCCTTGTAGTTAATGGAAAAAGGTCTAGTTACTTATGTAGGTCAAACTGGACGTTATGCGACTAATTAACATGGTGGGAATTGTGAAAAGTTCAAAAGGGATTTATCCTTATTGTGGTTGAGCAGTAGAACATGATAAACTCGATGATAAAAATATAAAAAGTGAGTTACTCTTTCAAGGACCTACCGCTATTAGTCCGGGAGATACCACTTTTGGAGATGTAATTTCAGTACTTGTGGTTTTTCCGTCAAATTATAGTTTTTGTTATTGAAACAATATAAAAAATTGTCAGCTGGCGCGAATATGGAGCCCGACGGTGTAGAAGGCTTGATTTGTTATCCTCCACTAGTACACACGAATGTACACTTTTCTACAACGCAGAGAGCACAAATTGTGAAATAATGTTTGTTATATCAGTATAGGTTGCACATTACTGCACTATAGTTACTTCACGCCAAGAGGAGGTGTAACTAGTGTAGTGTAGAATACGGTTGTGAGCCTATTTCGTGTGTTTTGGTTGGTGGTTAGTAAGGTTGGCACTGCTGCTAGGCAATTTGCCAGCTCATTATAACGAAAGGCACCTCAAAGACGGCAGACGGGATCGTCGGGTAAGGCGGGGGACCGGTTCTACATACCTTGCAATGGGCCCTACAGTTTTAACGTGGAGTACTCCACGGTCATCGATTTCATCGGACCACAGACTTATGTTCTACCCTGCTGCGTTCGCGGTGGAACCTACCGACCGTTGATTGAATAGTACTTATTCAATCAACGCTACCGACAAGAGAGTGTGTATCATCGTCCTTCGTTTTCTACGAGAATATCCGATTCTACCCGGCTGGTTACTGGCGTGAGTAGGACGGGCGACGATACATTTTGCACTCTGCCTCGTGTGTGCCGCTAAATTACCAGGCTATTGCCCTTGCTGGGACCCAAGCACCGAACCAGTTCCCACTACTGACCCAACACTTTACACGCTGCGCCAGTTTTGAAAAATCCAAACGGTGTTCGTGTTCGTGAAATGTTTGTCTGTCTGTAGAATATCTGCACCAATTGTACTAACGCGTTTGGTGAATTTCCTTTACACTGGAAGCCATGAGTTACACCAGCAATCTGCACTACACTATCCTACACCGAAGTAACAAACATACCTCAAGTTGTAAAATTACAGTACAACAGTTAGTCAGTGCAGATGAAAATCTGTGAACAGTTTCGTGATAAGCTGTACCTACCTACATTGAAGAAAAAAAAAGTCAGCTGCATAGGATGGCATAAGTTGTCATCTGGCCATGTCAATGTGTAAAAAAAACATAGCCTCCTACACCGAGGAGAGGCTTCATTCTTCAAATTGCTTCCATAAGGTAAAAACCACAATTTGACGGTAACACCAAAAGTATTGAAATGACACGGCACACGGCCAAAAGTGACGGTACCCCCGGGATCTCGCCCGGGATTATAATGCAAAATATGTAGGTAGTCCCCAGGGGAGCCCTATCTAATTTGTAGTAATAACTAAATTGAAACTAGAGTAAAATTCACATGTACTGTAAAGAACAGTATCGAATAATAAACACCTAATTTTTACGTTACTTAAATAAGAACGCTATATCCTCGGCTATATCCTATCAACACAGTCAAAGGTGTGCGATAAAATATGTTTCCTACTATCGCAAATTCTTGCAAAAACATGCAGATCATTCTATAGCACTATCAATAACTGTCTTCGTGGTTTAGTTGTTATATTCTGTGGAAAATGAGTAAGAATAATCATACTTCTTACCTTCAACATACTGCTTTAAATCATCATCAATAGAAGGAAACACATTTTTGATGTATTCACTACACGTCCCCATATTCACCGAATGTTTTTCACTATCATAGATATAAATAAATGTTTGAAAAGGGAAAAAATAGGACGGTTCGTTGGAGTGGAGATGGGGTTAAGTGAAAATCCACTACTAAACCATAAAGCACTAAACCCAGATAGAAAGCAGGCTAACCTTGAGAATTAATTGACGTGTGAACTGTGAACATGTGTCAAAGTGACTCTTCTTTAATAAAATTTGTGAGCGTTGTCTACATAGTCTGTAGTTCTTGTGAACTGAGCGCAACTCCATCTGTAGTGTTCCAGTGTTGCCGATATTTTAGAAAAAAAATCACTGCTCTATGGCCGGTCTCCTAATAAAGTCTATTTTTTATAAGAACGGAAAATGACAAGCAGTCATTAGTTACTAGCCTAGTTTACATCGATAACTCGTTTAGTTCGGTCCGAAAGGACCAGGCTGGTGGGGATAGTACGGTAGGACCAATGCTTGCTTCCTTCCCGTTTACACCGTCTTGCAACGCGTGAACTAAATGTGTACGCCCGCAATTCGTCAAATGTCAAAAACAAGTCGAAATTATTCATCAACACAATTCGTAACCAAGAAAAACATGAGTAACTACGCTCAGATTGCCTTAGAAACTCAGAACCAACACAATTCACAATAATAACAATCAATATGACCTCAAAATTTTGATCCAGATCGAACCAAATTTAGTTCGGTAAACTTGCTGGCGAGTACCGAACCAAGAGCGGACCAGCTTAGTCCGCAACTGTTTACACCATTCGAACCATTTGGTTCGGATATAGTCCGAATTTGGTACTTGGTCCGCAGACCAAGTTGTCGGTATAAACTAGGCTACTATTTTATTAGGTTGCCGGCCTGACTTGGCGCGTTCGAACTATCTGTGTTTAACTACAGGACCGTATTTAGATATAAAATTGTAGATACATACTAGCTCAAATGTTCGGGTTCGTCTCGTACGCTTTTACATCTTTTCAACCTCAATCAAAATTTGAACTGCGCAAACTCTACTGCGATGTAATTTTATAGTTAAATCATCAAACGAAATCATTTATTCGGGTTATTACAGAATACATGCATACATGTTTAGATAAGATAAGTCATGTTGTTTTTCTTATCCCTTAGATAGTTGAAAAAAATTAAACATGCCTTTTGGGCCTTCTTTTGGTTGATTCTAATTTCACTATTTTTGTATTAAGAGATAAAAACAGGTAGCTTGGATGATGTCTCTTCTTCAAGAAACGACTCGTCATTCTCAATCTGCAACAATTTATAATTACGATTTACAATCTACGATATCTTCTAAAATGTACCTTTTTAGTTCCACTATTTGTACCCGGAGACCGGAGATGTAATAAGCTTCTCGAAAGACAAAACGTACTCCTCATTCTCAATCTATAATAATTTATAATTATACAACGTATGCTTTCATTAGTTTACATACAGTGTAGTGTAATCTTTAATATCTGACTCCTGAGCAATGCTGGAACTAGCTCCAGGCACAACAGGCATGCAATCCTTTATTGCCAAAACTAAAATTTATATTTCAAATTTTTACATGCATAACATAAATTATTTATACCGCTTTTCTCACCTGTAAACCAATAATAAACAGATTACAAAAGCTTCTATAAAGTCCGAATAATCTATGACAGTATATTGAAAATGATATGAACAATAACAACGGAATAAACACCAAAACCACAAAAACTCAACAATAGATAATATCACTTAAAAAAATTCGGAATTGTGAATCGAGGTTGAAATTCAATGTCAAACGCTTCACATATTAACAAATGACGGTGGAATTTATTTTCATAACTTTGGTGAAGATAACGGTCAATTCGTCCGTTCTTATGAAATATATGTATATTATGGACTATACAATGGTCCCAGTCCAAGAAACTAAAGGCAACACCTCTAGTTTTTACATAAGACTATTGGCCGATTGCCCCAACCAATTTTGAGGATACTTATGGCCGATTGCATCAACCAATTTTGAGGATACTTAACGCTAAGGAACCCTTAACTTGACAGTTGTGCATGCAAAATTGTCAAGTGGGTCCCTTAGCGTAGGTTGGTGCAATCCATGGTTTCTATATAAGAGAGGTTGCCTCACTTTTACGGTCATGACGTCATTTGTGTCTACTGTAGCGCCACTGCGGCCATTTCTCGAACCATTCTATCATAAAATCAAGAATGTCATTTATCAATGTCATAACCTCACTATTTATTTCGTGGTGGACGAGAGATTTTTTGCTGTCGATGGTTTTTCTTTTGTGAAATTATCCATTCACGTTTTGGAAACTGTTTATGTGTCTTATCCTTGGATTTGTCTATCAAATATAGTGTTTTAAAGGTAGGTGTGTCTAGAAATGATCATAATAGAGTTTGTTTACATGTGTTCAACTGTTTAGTTTATTCTATTCTACCTAGATTTAGCTTTCATTATAGTTCAATAGTAGATTTCTCAGTATATTTAGACGGGACTAATATAAAATAATAGTTAAAAAGTTGTGGAAATCTGAGGGTTGATGTTTTGAATATACATATTATAGAAAATACTCACATTTGGAACAGTATTTCCGCTTCCTTGACCAATAATACACAATAATAATGTCCCAAAAGATAATTTTACACCTCTATTAATATTTTATTTCGATTCAAATGACAAAGTTAGCTAGAGTTTCATCAATCATTGATCAAATGACACATGACACGACACGATGCTGTCCGATTCAATTGCATGACAGGAATGACAGAAATTCTGTCAAGAATTATGCGGACTGTTTCAGACCGCTAGCCTCAAATGACGTCATATTTTCCCTCTTCCGTCCCTACCTCGCAGGCGAAGTGAGGCAACCTCTTATATAGAAACCTTGGGTACAATCGGCCATTAACGCTAAGGAACCTATCTTGACAGTTTTGCATGCAAAATTGTCAAGTTAAGGGTAAGGGAGGGTCCCTTAGCGTTAAGTACCTATCCTCAAAATAGGTTGGTGCAACCCAAGGTTTCTATATAAGAGGTTGCCTCACTTCGCCTGTGGTAAAGACGGAAGGGGGAAAATATGACGTCATTTGAGGCTAGCGGTCTGAAACAGTCCGAATACTATCATTCCTGTCATGCAATTGAATCGGGCTGCATCGTGTCGTGTCATGTGTGTGTGTGTCATTCGATCAATGATTGATGAAACGTTGAATTTCTTGCTAATTTTATCATTTAAATCAAAATAAAATATTAATAGAGGTGTAAAATTATCTTTTGGGACATTATTTTTGTATATTATTGGTCAAGGAAGCGAAAATACTGCTGCAAATGTGAGTTTTTTCTATATATTTACCAAAATCGATGCTCAATCAACCATTAAAATCGGATACCTAGATATTCTTATTTTAACTTCATTTTTTTATTAATTCTGTATGCCAAAGTAATGAATTTCAATCATTTCAAACCAATAACCACCAATGGATGTTTTTTTCTATTTGGTATATGGGTGTTGACGATATTTCAAATCAATTTAATTAGCTGGGTTTCCACCAAGCCAATAAGTGTACTTAAGGTTAAGGGGCACTTTATGTGGCGATTTCGTTTATAAAGTGCCGCTTATTCTTGATTTTATGATGGAATGGTTCGAGAAATTGCCGCAGTGGCGCTACAGTAGACACAAATGACGTCATGACCATAAAAGTGAGGCAACCTCTTATATAGAAACCTTGGGTGCAACCGGCCATCTGTGTAACATTCTCCTACGGTAAATCTTCACATCCCCTTCAGTAAAGAAGATATCAAGCTCAACTAGAAACAAAAACAGCAAAAAAGAACAAAAGGCGTTGAGGTTTTGCTATATCACTAGATTCCATACCTAGTGTTTTAAATGAATAGTGAAGTTAAAGGCTCTGTTATTGGTTAATCTTGAAGTCAACATCTTAGTTTTTGGAAAAGTGAGTTTTTGTCATTCTCCTCTTTTTCAAAAAAACTTACTAAAGTTAAAAATACTTTTCTTTTAATAAATTATGGAAAACAAAGACTCTCCCATTTTTGCTCAAATCATAATGGCAAGAGCAGAATTTAGAAATTAAAAAGTATTCTTATGAAATAGACTGAGCCAAACAACAAAAATTTAGAATTAGTTTAAGTCATGTCCACCCGTTTAGATTCTGTTTTCAGGAATACACAGCAGCATGAAAGAAGCCAGTCAGCCAGTCCATACTCGGCTAGTATGTCAATTGCCTCCTGGTTGCTTATGTCATGATCATGATATCATGACAGATGACACTTACACCTACATGTTTTTTATTTACGGTGTTTTATGTCAACAAAGCTTCACTACTTTATTTTATTTTTATAGTTTTACCCCATGGATTGAAAAATAGAGACTTATCTGTGATTTCAAAATAATCAACATTATCAGGTAAAATGGTAGGTTTTATTTTAATTAATTTGTTGAAAATTGTTATGTTCAAGTTTTCAGGATTCTGTGAGACCTGAAGCTACAAGTACCCCTGCTACTAATACCAGATTAAGATTAAGAAGCCGAAAAGCAATTAGTGAACATCATTCAATGCAGAGTCCAATTCAACCACCGATTTTTGGTAAAAATTTGAGCGCTAGGTGAGTTGAATTCAGAAATATACCGACTCCTTGATGAGGTGGTTTGTTTTGTTTATTCATTTTGTGGTAAAATAGTAAAATGAGAACAAAAAGTGGGTAGGACCCAAGGTAGGACCTTCATTCCCTTCAAATAGTCATAACCATTTTTGAAAAACGATGGATCTCAAAACGAAGGTTCTTGGACATTTTCCAATAATTATTGAAGACATCACAAAATATTACTTTTTTCCCCGCTTTTTTCATTGGAAGGGAGATGGTTGGAAATACTTCTTCCCTCGAATATTATCAATGTTTTGATGAGAGATGATGATGGTCTGGGTAAGGCTCGGGGTAAGGTGTTTGAATTATTATTATTAGTGCTATGATCATCAGGTATAGGCAATTTGTCAGGCCTCTTGAAAATTAGAAACAGAGATACAGAGTGTGTCAAAGTCGAATTTTGATTTTTGATTCATTTGGATAAGTTTCAAAATAATCAAGTTAGGTATATTGATGAAATTTGTTATATGGGGGTTGTCTGACATTCAAATCTGTGTACGAAATTGCTCTTACTTGTGGGGGGCGCCACGTACACACCTTTTCACTCATTCAAATAGTCAGAACTTTTTTATACGCACTCGTACATTTTATTTGATTGATAAATTGATTTTTCCGTCATTGTTACGTAGAAAAAGTATATTATGTAGATGTGGCTAGGAGTAAACTTTTTCAACATATTTGAACTTGAGATATTCCATGCAATGTGGTTTTAAATGGAAAATTTTGAAAATGAACATAGGGGGCTTTGACAACGCCGTTATCATGGAAATTAGACATTAGCTTGAATGTTCAATGTTTCTTATGAAAAAAAACTGAAAAAAAATCCCAAAAAAAAATGAAATATTAAGATTGATTTTTTTTTCGAATCAAGAAACATTGATCTTTCAACCTAATGTCAAAATTACCAGGATGACGCCGTTTTCATAGCCGCCTATGTTTATTTTCAAAATTTTCCATTTTAAACCGCATTGCATGGATTAATACAAGTTCAAATAACTTTAAAAAGGTTACTCCTAGCCACTTCCACAAAGTATATACCTTTTTAATGTTAATATGTTGGAAAAATCAATTTTTCAATTCTAAAAGAATGTACGAGTGCGTACAAAAAAGTTATGACTATTTGAATGACTAATAACTCGTGGAAGTGGCGCCCCCTACAAGTAAGAGCAATTCTGTGAGATTTGAATTTTGCATGTCAGACAACCCTCATATATCAAATTTCATCAATATAACTTGATTATTTCGAAAGTTATTCAAATAAATCAAAAAATTGAAATTCAACTCTGACACACTGTATCCTTGTTAATATGGAATTTCGAAAAATACAAGTTCGGGGCGATCGCAATATTTTTGTGTAAGGAATCTGCTTTTACCGTATGTACCTTCAATTTTGGTCCACCCTGTGTAAAGAAGTCTGGGTTAATATAGGTTTGTTCCATCTCGACCAAGAACCGTACCGCGCGAACTAAATAATTTCTGTTCCAACCGCGTATAAATGATTCCTTGCACCGTCCCGTTACGCGTTCCAAGGATTCGGTTCCTGAACGTTTCTTTCGATACCTGACTTAGGGGCAGTTTATCAATTGAGTAAACCCAACGCATTGTGTTAACGGAATAACCTTAGGATAACCTCAAAATGTTTGACATTTGTCCATTTGGCAGGGGCTAACTAAGCTGATCCAGGCTCGGCGAACTCATGGGTTAACTCTCAATTGATAAACAGCCCCTTAATATAGGAATCGATTGGGATGAAATGCGCACTCTAGACTAGAACCGCCATTTTAGTTTATTTATGTATGTTTTGGCTTGGTATTTACTATGGAGTAGTACCACAGATCACTCCTGCCTGTCCCTTTGAGGAGAATCAAAATTTTACCTCGCTTATGTCAATTCGGTTTAGAAGTTGGGGACGGTTCAGGAATATTTCGAACTTTGGCTTGGTTGGGCATCCAGATTGAAGCGATACAAATTGTCTACTAAATCTGTTGACATTATTATTATAATTATTATATTGGGTTTTTGTTGAAGAATATGATTAAAACGTTTTCAAGGTAATGCACTTACAGCTATATGCACCGTACGTTAGCTTAGCCAATCTCGATTAATTTTCAAAGTTAGATTAAGCGGTGTTTTGTATGCACCGAAGAATGCGCTGCAAGGATCGTTAATCCCTGGTTAGACTTTTGACAACGTCACAAAATAACCTAGAAAAACATATCAATAACAATTTTGGAATTTATGTTGAGTGATTTGTTTTGAGTTTTGCTATTTGCTTGCAAGTTCTAATGAAAAATGAGCAACTATATGGATCAGTAACATCCGCAAGCCTTATATGACGTTTTAGCAAAGATTAGCCAAGGGGTTTTTCTTGTAAATTCAATAATATTTGGTGTAGGTATCAACTTTTATTCTTGAATCATTCCTATATTTGCTTTTCCTCTTTTCTTGGGCTTAGATTTCATGATAGTGAGTGTTTATTATAAACAGTATACCTAGTCTAATAGGTACAGCAAGAATAACAATCCCATCAACCTGATGATAAATAAAAACATCACTTTTTACAACACAAGAAAATATATTTTAGTAGAAACAAGTGGTTGATTAAATGATTTTCTAAGGAATGCCCCAAGGGATGCCCATTGATAAATTGACAATATTGTATAATTCTCAAACTCATTATCTACTTTGAAATTATTACAAATATGTACAACTCGATGTACAAACTTTGGAAAACGCATCGTTTGATAACTCAAGGAAACAGGAAAAACAAATATAATTAAAATAATTTCTTATATAGTTGATAAAAAAAACACAAACCTTCTTCTATTGGGATATCTGTTATAAACTGGGAATTGGAAGTCAAGAAAATTGAATGAAAAAATCTCATTTGGGAAAATAAATAAAATGTGATGAGACCATCAGTTTCAAAGGTTTTTATTTTAGTTTATCTTGTAGAGATGATTAGTATCTAAAGCTTGAATAAAGAAGTAAATCAACAAGTCTATTTGTTTAAAGGAGTCTGGGTTTACCCATAAACTTAAAATTTTGAATTGAATTAGAATAAGACAAAACTTTGAGATAGGTAGCCATTAGATATCTCTAGAGGATATAGATAGGAAGTTACCTACTTTCAACACCAATCCAAATTGAGTCGATCGATTGAACGATAAAAAATCATATGCGGTAGATATCCGAGTGTGATAGGTACACTGTTTTTTTTTGTACCTACCCACAAAAATAGGTACCTATTCAATTCAATATTCTATTGAGCAATTCGCATTGTTAAGAGTGTATTGTGGAGCAATAAATATTGCTTGATATTGAGATCTATTTGGATAGTACTCATTGACTACCTATTGGAATTGGAAAAGAATCCTACTCCAGTCGATGATTTTTAAAAAATCTAAATAATCCTCCGTTGATATTTCACTCTCATAGTTTTGTCTTTAGTCGCAAAACCTCAAAATTTGTACGAAAAACATAAACAAATGAAAGACTAGGTTAGAATTCGTTGAAATTCTTCGATTAAGCCTAGAAAATGGGGCGATCAGAGTTAAGCGACCGATTCAGGCTTAAGCGCTGCGGTGCATACAAAAATTGGAATATAATCGCGATAAAGACTTCATCCGGATTAGATTTTTACGGTGCATATAGCAGTTAGAACATAGAACCCACTAGAACTAGCGTACACCCTAGAATTCGGGCAAATTGTGTGTCACTATGAATAACATGTTATTATTTACATCTCCGCCGTTGAATTCGTTCAACGTTCGTTCAACGTTGCCTTGTTGCAAATAAAAATCACTCAAAATGTTCACTTTTTATCAAAAGGGATTAAACCAGTGTATTAACGAGGAAATGTTTTAATGTTTTATTTGTTTCAATATCGTTGGTGTTATAGGACAGTTATAATTTACTGATTGTGGTAAGTTTTGTTCACATAAATCAGCTGTTCAGCCGTCAAAAATATTGAATTTTGAACAAATTGAAAGAGCCGACAACAGTGTTCCAAGGGAGCTTCAGGCTATGATTGGTTGAACGATTCAACCAATAGGAGCGACCAATTTTGCTATGGGCTTTTGGTGAGGTAAAGAATCGTTATATGCCAGCATATAATCGTCAGCATATTGAATCGTCTGCGAACATTCAAGCGCTGCGAACATCGAGATTCTACCTCCATGGCTGCGAACATTCCCGCGTCATAGGCAACCAGCACCAACATATTTTTATTTTTGACAGCTGGCCAGCTGGGATTGCCACTTTCAGAAAATCAAAATATTCAAAATTATGAATTTATTCATGTGCAAACTTAACCCTTCTATTTTGTTTTCGATAAAATAACTAGGTAGGTTGGTTAAGTATTTATAGTGGGTTAAGAGGATAATGTATGCCACATGGGGGTAAATTTTGAGGTGGATTACGTACATACCTACCTATCTTACAAAGTCCTTGATTGGATAAACCTATTAACCGTATATTTCGCGTATTATCCAACTGATTAAACGTTAAAGTGCAATCCATTTCACATGAAGTGGAATGGAGGGCCGAGGGAGGGGAATTAAAAAAAAACATTGGGTCTTGGGTTTGCCTATTCTGATGACCAGATCAAAATTAGTGCGACCATCGCTATTATAAAACGGAATGAGCTCATATTGTATATCCTGAATGCTATTGATGTTGGCTACCTACTTGTTAGTTGTTACCACTCTCAAATATTCAACCACCCCTTTTGTATGGGTAGTTTACTCTTGGATTTTTTAACATAATTTGTGCGACCATCGCTATTATAAGTGAGAATAAACTCATATTGTATATCATGAATGCTATTAATTGATATTGGCTACTTGCTACCACTCTCAAATATCCAACCACACCCCTTTTGTAGGGGTAGTTGACTCTTGGATTTTTCAACATAATTAGTGGTTGGATATTTGAGAGTGGTAGCAAGTAGCCAATATTAATTGCATTAAGGATATAGAATATGAGTTCATTTCCACGTCTAATGGCGATGGTCGCACTAATTATGTTAAAAAATCCAAGAGTGAACTACCTACCCCTACAAAAGGGGTGGTTGAATATTTGAGAGTGTTAGCAAGTAGCCTACATTAATAGCATGTCAAATACATAATATGAGTTTATTCCCACTCATAATAGCGGCGGTAGCACTAATATCTTATTCTGGTCATCAAAATAGACTTTCCCACTTATCACTTGTACAGACACAGCCATTGTTGAAAAAAATTCAAACTCAAACCAGAGAGAATATAACAGTATATTCTCTCTGACTCAAACAGCCGCGAATAACAATCAACATTCAGCAACAACAACAGCTGTCAATAAAGTGTTCGCATCTAATCAACCAATAGGAGCGACCGATTTTGCTAAGGGCTTTTGGTGAGGTAAAGAATCGTTATATGCTAACCGGAAGTCGCGCAACGTCACTATTATTTCACTTGAAATGTGCATCTTCGTAAGTCTCTCCCTACAAATTTTCACAATCCCAATCGCTTTATTTTCCGAGATATTCTAATAGGCCACTTACCGTGGCGAACCCTGTATTGTATTTTTTGTTGGACTTGATATATGTTGTGGATTTTTTATCAATATTGGGGAATCCCCGTGAATTCAATAAACTAAACTTGACCTCCATAGGATTCAGGTGAATCCTAGATTGTAGAGGAGTATGTAGTCAAAAATCGGTACTGTTATTGTGACCTGTTACCTGTTACGAGATGATCTAATCAAGGAATCTTGCTTCAATTTTTTTATTTCATACTGTACTGTAAAGTGTCATTTAACGGACTTTTTTTGAGTCCGGTATATGACACTCTACAGCATCAGAGACTGTAAAAAAAATTACTTCACAACTTCGCTAAATGATGAAAAGTATCATCAAAGGCTGTGAAATTGCTGTTGATATTTTCGTCAACTAACTTATCTACATAGAATATTTTTCGCAGAAACCTCATACTTCTTTTGATACCTTTCCGCCGATTTGACAAGAATAAGTTTTCCTGTCGCTTCGCAGCTTTTATGCAAAATAAGGTCCATTTTGCAACTTGTTTATTATTACAATTTACTTCTTTTTTTTCGTAATTAAAATGATCTATTATTATCATTATTATTATTATAACTTAACATGAAAGGTTGGTAAGGTATATTAGGTAGGACATATAGTCTGTTCATGGTTTTCTTGCGGTTACGTCATACTTTTCCGTCTCTTTCTTAAACATTTGAAAAAAAATTATGTACGTCTGGACGAGGGTTTCGGATCAATTTGACAGATGTCACATGTGGAGCGATCAATCTACTACATACAGCCAAACGTCAAATACTGTGACGTAACCGCAGAAAAGCATTGAACAAGCTGTACATAAGTTCTGACATGGTTTGGCTGGCGCCATCTAATGGTAGGAATGTGAGGCGGGCTGCCACCCTAAATGTGTGGTTTGACAAGAGAGCACTTCAAATTTCGAACCGATTAAAAAAATATCACAGTATGAAACAAAACAATGTACGATACACAGCGGTTAACTGTCATCAAACTACTTGTCTAGAAATTGTGGACTTGGCTCCTTTGCCGCCTCGCCCATAAACATGACTGGTAATTTAAAAGGAACTCACCGCCTTAGTAACGTGAATAACTTTTATTGCTAGATTCTAAAGTCCATGAAAAATAAAATGACACTTGTTTTTTCTTTTTCTAGTTATCGAAAATTGACGGAGATATAACGTTTTTAACTACGACTTCACATCAGTATATCTGTATATTACATATAACTTAAACTGAAATAGCTTTTGAAAAAATCATATTTAAACAAAATTTGAAAAAATACGTATAGATTTTTCTGCCATTTCCCACAGTTTGCAATAGAAAAAATCGATTTGTTTTTTCGTACAATTTCGCTATTCGAGGGAAATGCTCGAGGAATTGAGACTCTGTATCAGAATTTTACAAACATTTTACTCAATAACGCTTCTTTTGTTTACAGATCCTATGAAAACGTAAATAATTATCGATCGACGCATGAAAGATCTCAAAGCCATTCGCCCAACCAAAGCAGAAAAAGATCACAATATTCGGTTTCTCCTCCAGAATCTGATGATGAGGAAGACCTCGATGAAGACATAGACGATGATGATCAATCTGTAGACGAAATTGAAAGTCGAGAAAAAGAAAATGAGTGGGATAAGAACTTGATCTATTTTATTTGCGTTGGTGAGTTTAAATTTTACACTATTTCTAAAAATGTCCATAATATATTAGGTATTTGACCATCTATCACAAAAATCCATAAAAACTGTATCAAGTGAAACCTTGATTCTGAAGGTGTATGGATGTTTGTTCTCGATAATATCTTGTCTTGGACTGCATGTGCATGTGTTTTTCAAATAATTAATTCTTATTTATATCATTAGCTTTTTTATAATAATAAGATCATTTTATTTTTCGCAGCCTCATTGGTCATTGCAATAGTCTGCTATTTCATTTCAAAAACCGACTCATCATCAGCAACATTCAACCTAACAGAATCGTTTACCAAATTTGAGAAGCTTTATCCAAAGCAAAACGAAGATTTCTGGTTAAATATCCGTGTTTCGATCCAGGAAATACCTGTCTTGAAACAACCTAGAACAATAATTTTCCTTTACGAACCCAAGAGTGAAAGAACTATGAACAGAATTCTTCAAGAAGTTATCGAAGCCGGATTATGTGAAATTTCTTCATGTTCCCAAGACTCAGTATTGCTTAGAGGAGAAAGCTTAAGTGAACTGAAGCACGATTATGGAAGAATCATTTCTGAGAATCGTGAGAGACTGGAACAAAGTGGGGTGATGGTGGTGAAAAATCTGGAAAAAGTTCCAGGTGTGGCCGCTCAAGCTTTTCACAGTATTTGTGATGATTATAATCCTGTCGTGAAGAAAGCGCTGATTTTGTTTACGTTGAAAGTGAATGAAATTCCAAAGAAGTTTTTAACATCGTTCGCTGAAAAGACGTTGTTGAATTTATGGATGGATATAGGGAAAGATGATAAATTTTATCCTTTGTTTACAAGGATATCTAGCACAGTGTTGGCAGTGCAACCAGAGTGATTTAGATTTAGATTTACATGGGCTTTCTGTGTATCCAGGTTCTAGGATCAATTTATGTTTATGTTTTTTTTAATATACAAATCGAAAGTATCTTGAAAAGTTTTATTTAAGTTTTGATTTCAAGAAAAGGTAAAAATTCAAAACCCAGAATCACTAATTTTTTCGACAATTTTTTTTTGTTCTGTCATTCTCATATAGTAGCCTTATTTCACTATGAGTTGTCCAGATTGAATAATACACGGTGTCCGGTAAGTTTATGGCATAATTTCGAGAGCGTATAGGGGAGGTCAAAATAACCCCATAAAAATAAAGGTTTTTTCCTTGGTTTCTCCAGGTTCTTCCTTGGAATTCATTGGAAAACTGTCATTACTTTTTTTACAGTTTCTTATGAACTATTTTGAGAGGCCCTCGACATTTCTATCGAATTGTCAGCATGGCATTCATTACATTCCACTTTTCCTTAGCCTCAAGACGTGTAGAACCTGATCCTCTTGATATTAGATTTGATGAGTAGTTTCATTGTTTTTAATTTTGAATCATCCACATTGCGATTTCCAGGATTTTTTGTTTTATCATCAGCCTTTACACATAGACCCTGAGTTACTCATTGAAACAACTCGGTGTTTATTTCATTTACCACAACTTAGGATTGGGTACTCTGTACAGTAAATCCGTGCTTTTCCTGAGAATTTTGGGAAATACGCAAAAACTTTATTTTAACATGTGGATTGGGTCCTCAATAGCTTAACTCGGGAAAATCGAAGGAGAGCTGTAAATTCGAACCATTTTGGTTCCATGAAATTTTATCGTGAGTTTAAAATGAGAGCGGAGAAAAGAAATAGCGCCCTTATTTTCAAGATGGCGTGGTTAGCTCACCTCCGAATCTCCCGAAAACTAACAGTTAAGCTATTGCGAGGACCCCATCCACAAGTTAAAACAAGATTTTTGCGTTTTTCCCGAAATTCTCAGATGACCCTATTTCAAGCACGGATTTACTGTACTAACTATAATTAGTGACCTCTGCTTGTTGGCTTCTCAGTGAGGTTCAGGTAAATAATAAACTGAGTGAACATCAACGAAGTGTCAGAATTCCAAATCTTCAAAAGCAAAATAAAACTGCCCTAGTCAAGACTAAACATCATTCTTTTCAAAATACCTCGATTCTCTCAACACAACAAAATTATCGAAAAAGTTATGAACGAGATGATCGAAATTCAAAAACATATTTATAACAATGATAAAAAGCAGGACATGGAAGGTTTGAATGTTTCGTACTTTTATCAAACTCAAGCAACGCCCTGTATAGATACCCACAACACTTATGTTTATATTCTTATCCGGTTTTTTGTAAAATCGCTTCAAAAGCGCAGTTTGTCGATTGTCGCTGGTCGATTAAATTCGAATCAATCTTGTATATTTTTTCAACTTATCCTTTATCCATGATGTTCTTCAAATTTAATATCTTTTTATGGACAACAGGAGATCTATGTACAGGGTGTAACAAATTCTAGTATATAGTATATAGGTTAAATGGAGGCAAAGTTTCGCAATTCAACAACTTTTTTTTCAAATGCTTACCCAACCCTTTCAATTCATTTTTCGGTAACTCTTAGCTTCCTGAAAATAGTGATACATCATACCCAACTTTTTCATTATTTATTTATTTTCATTTTTTTTATCCAACACATGATAGTTATAGGTGTCATTATTGATGTCATTTTGGACAAGTGAAGTGCCAAAGAACACACTGGTGTGTTATAATCCATAACTCACTAGTCACTAGTGGGTTATGGATTATAACTGACGATCCCGTGTCAAACAAACAAACAACCTCTATCATGTTCCCGTGGCAACCAAACAAACAATAAACTATTTTGACCAAAATGTAAACATGTCATTGTCTAGTGTCATTTTGACACTGAAATTTATATTCAATAATTATCTCATAAAAAAAACGATTTCCTCCATTTGTTGGATAAAACATTGTATGCCACCCCTGCATTATGTTTTCCAAGTCACTTGAGAATGTAAATCTTTCTCGCGTGACTCAATTTCAACATAATGCACTTCACTCTATTCACAACCAAAATTCACCAATCTAAACCAACTACACGTAATCAAACAAAAGGAAACGATTGAAAAGTCACGTGAGATAAACCAATACATGTGATCAGTTCAATCGTTCCTCTATGTCTATCACGTGTTGTTTTTTTACATTTGGTAACTTTTGGTTGTGAATAGAGTGTAGTACCATAACTATTATTTGTTCATAAACTTTTTTCAAACGTGAAGCTTCTTTATCCAAACTTAAAAAGTCACAAGTTCTTATTGTTACCATAACCACGATCCGCGTGATGTGTTCTGAAAGAATACAACACTTCCGTATCAACTTTCTGCATTATTTCAAAATGGAAGGTGTGACATATCGGGGCGTCGGAAGTCCTATTCGACGGGGGGGGGGCGGACGTGAGAACATAGGGTGGGAGGTTATCAGATAACCCAATCATCAAATTTTGTTGAAATAAATCAATAGATTCAAAATAAAATATCAATTCGGATTTTTCAAAAGAAAAAACAATAAAATATATTACTCTTTATAAAAAAAACAAAACAATTTTTTAATTAGATAACAGAAAACATAAACGTATCAGGAACACCTCAGCATAATACTAAATATAAAATACATCAGAATTCAGGAAGTTGAGCTTAAACTTAAAACAGCAAAAATTCTTTGGTTCATAAAATAAAATAAAACAGTCTTCTCATTGCACAAAATAGAAATTAAACTACAAAACAACAACCCTCGATTAAACACTATACTTATTTACAACTAAATATTCCCAAACATTTTTCTTCTCTCTGAAGTCCTACCAACAAATTCTTTCACAACCTCTTCCAGTTCTATTATGTCTGAGTGAATCAAGAGAATCAAAAGATGTGTGAGACGACGTTGAGACATGGTAGATCTCAGATAAGTTTTTAATGGTCGCAGTGCGCTAAAAGATCTCTCACACGAAGTGGAAGTGGCAGGGACTGTCATCAAGAGAACAATGAGTTTCTCAATCTCTCTTAACATGCTTCGACAATCTGTGGAAATATTTTTAACATTGGCTGCGATTTCTTGAACTGACTTCGGATTCTCTAAATCTTTCAAGGCATGTCTGAATAACATAAACTGCGCAGAGAGCATATTGATATCAAAATCTTCCGCATGTATTCCCAAAATACTAGATAATTTTTCTTCAGTGAAAGGTTCTGATTCTGTCAGCTGCCATGGCGATAGAAGTACTTTTTCAAGTTTTATCAATTGGTCTAAGCCAGGTTGATGAAAACGCCGACGCAATTCATTTTTGAGCCAATCCAAAATTTCAATGAATTTAGCCCGAAACTGCGTTTTCTGATCAATTTCTTCAGAGCTTGAACTTCCAAAAGGTTCGAATCGAACTGGAACTCGTTTAAATCTTTTATTCTTAGGCATTTCTAAGTCTAACAAATCCGATCTCGCTTCAACGGTTTGCCACACTTCATCAAATTCGTCCTCTCTCATCATATTATATCGTTCCCAAAGAGTTTCTGATGCTTGCTTAGCACCACTAGCGGTAAAATCTTCTCCCTGTAGAGCTTTGGCTAAAATTTCGGCTGGTTGAAATAAAATAATAGCCAGCTTCAAAGATAATAATGTTTCGAACTTGCTCATTTTTTTCAAGTAACCTCTAAGGGTAGATTTCCTTTCATTACTTAGAGTACTATTACTATCCGATACTATTTCTTCAAGAGTTTTTGTGATGCGCATATAATTTTCTTCATATCTTCTAAGGGATATAACTCTTACGCACGTCACATAAAGCTAATAAACGAGACCCAGCTTCTTTTACACATGGTGGCAAAACGATGTCGGCATAAGTATTTTTGCGTTTCGATGAATCTAGAATAGCACCGGATACATCTTTAACCATTACAAGCATATCAGCTATTAAGTCACATTTTCGTGCTACTTCTTGAAGAACAAGATCTAAAGAATGATTTGAACAGTGCACAAACAGGCTTTTCGGTTGGGCGTCCGAAATACGTTTTTGTACACCGTTCAAATTTCCTGCCATAACAGGAGCACCATCAAAGCAGTGTCCCCTAAGATTATCGATGCTCAAACCAAGGCGTGTTATTATGTCTCGTATGGTATTGTAAAGAGTTCCAGCCGTTCCATCAGTGGGACAATATAAGCCCATAAATATTTCCATGATTTCAAAATTATTTGTGTTCACTACACGAATACATGTTGAGAACTGCTCTCCACCAGATATGTCTGTAGTCCCATCACTCATTATTGCAAAAAAAGGGCTTTCAGAAATTATTACCAAGAGTTTTCTTTGCACCATATGGGCCAAAATTTCGATAATTTCATTTTGAACATCTCCGCTTAACCACTTGTCCCGTCGTTTTAACCAACTAGACAATTCTGGAGAATCTAAAGCCCGTTCTTCTAGCAAATATATCAAATTTCCCTCATCATTTTCTTGCCCACGCAGAGCTTGCCCCGTTCGAGCAAGATATCGAATAGAACTTATAATTAAACGAAGGGCAACACGAGCAGATTTTTGTTGAGCATCAAGGGCTCGGTTTAAGTAATTTGCGACAGACAACTTTCTATTCACATTGCATAAAAAATCAATAAATTACTTGTGGTAAGAAATAGCCGCATGTACACGCAATTTTTCAATAGCTTTACGCCAATTTGAAAATCCTCTTGAAATAAAGACATCTTCGTTACCTCGCGAAGTAGCCATTTTTCCTAAATGGCGGGCTTGGGTGCATGGATAGCAAAGTAAAGTATCCTTTTCTTTTACATAGTGCAGCCATGGAAACTGTAAGAACCAGGCATATCGACAGCAGCGACCGTGATTGTCCTTGGGGAATGTAAATGTTGCCTCCGGTGTAAATTTTTGAAAAAGTTCCTCTTTCGCCAAATCACCTCTGTTGACTTCAGCTATGAAAAAAAAACTTGATTGTAAAGAAGTTTTATCGGTGATACCTATTATACTATAATGTATTCAAAAACATAGGTTCAATCTCTAACCTATAAAGTCTGTTTTTTTTAATGTCTGACTTGTGTCAAAAATGGTAAAGTGTATTTTAATTCCAGAAGATAAAAACAAAATTTTTGATAAGACATGTACTTTATCACTGATAAAAAGTTAGGTATGTTGCCAATTGATGCTCAAACATAAACGTCAAACTTCGAAATAGTGACTGTTTTAGGCTTAAAAAATGGCGAATTTGTATTATGCGGGTTTTGCTGATTTTGTGAATCTAAAATCTGCAAAACCTAAGTAATCAATAAACTATGGTGGAATTATTTGATACAAAAACATTCCGCCCGTCTTCTAAAAATTGTTTTGTACTAAGACACTGACGCCATTTTTTGAAGCATTGTGTTTGAAGTCAAAATGTCGAAAAAACAATCAGATCTTTTTTCTCTTTTCTAAGCCCGAGATCAGTCGCTTCGTACTGACCCAGAGGACATCTTTATTGACGCGTATTTTATTTCTCAAGTTTGATATGTACAATGCAACTCACCTCTACTCTCATGCTCATCATTTTCTGAATCTGAAACTACTACTTTCTTTTTAATCTCAGTATTTTCAGTAATATTAGTTATATTGCTATTTGTAGCAGTCGAACTAGATTGCGATGCTGGTTGACGTAATTCTATAAAAATAAATAAGTAAGCCTTCCTAATTTTTATATTTTTGGTGATTTTTTACTTACCAGAATCGTTGTTTGGTTGCGACGACAGATTTTTCTTGAAAAAGTCTGAAATTTTCGTAGTTCTCTTGCCGCCGGCACCGTGACTTCCGTCAAAATGTCGTTTCATAATTATTATTCACGTAACGTACTTACTTCCACTAATATGCAAATCAGGAAAACAACTATGGGAAATACAGAGTCCATGTTAATTGAATTTTGACACCGCACAGAACTGTCTACAACAGGCATGGCTGGATCATAATAGAATAAAGATGATATGGAGTGTAGGTACTGTACTTCGGTTTTGACGCCCGCCTTGTTGCCGCTATCGTGAGAGGTGCGGTGTCGACTTGATTGTAAAACTTGCACACAAAAAGAATTTGAAATATATTTTTTATTTGGTATGTGCTTTTTCTATACAGGGACAAATATGTATATTAAATAAAAATAAGTTTTTTTTCCAATGCCCGCTTTAAATAGAAAATAATTTACAATCAAACTCAGATGATCTGGGGGGGGCGTTTCCCCCCCAGTAATATTCGAGGGGGGGCGAACCGCCCCCCTGACCCGTACTTCCGACGCCCCTGCATTATTTTCAAGAAGCAAAGAGTTATATTCAAAAATGAATTTAAAAAGTTGGGTTCGTATTTGAATAAAGACAGTTGATGATGGTCGCGAGAAGTGTCATTCGTTTTCAATTATCTCTTGAAACAAATTCAGGACAAAATAAAAAAAGATTCCAAAGAAATCGGTTATTGCCGGATATTTTCGGGATTTTTCCAGCTATCGAAGGGGCATTTTTTTGAGATTCAAATTGCGCAACTTTGCCTCCATGTAACTCACGTTGTATCTCTTATGGTTGGTTAATGAGTTACCAATGCTATATACTCGAATTTGTCAGACCCTGTATACAGTATGTCCGCGGATGCGGTTGACTTGAAATTTTATATACGTATTCCACATCGTATTCTAGACATTATTTGAAAGTCACCAGCGGAAATTTTTTTCCAAAATACCCAAAAATATACTAAATAAATGAAAAAGAATACGCGAATTTAACTGTATGATCGCAAACGAGACCAGCCATATAACCCTCCCGAGAGAGAGTCATCTCAGTCAATAAGACAGACAGAAATAGATAGTGTATTCAGTGATGTAGTGGATGTTGATTGGCGCTCTTTAATCGGTGATTACTACATTATTTATTAGAGGTCGTAGGTTGATTTTTAAACATCAATGGCATCAGTACTTACTAATCCTTATATTTTTCATATCTCCAAAAAATGTGCAAATTGTCCATTATTCGTTTTTTGGTTCGTCTTTCTATCTTTTAAAATAAAAAAGTCATGTCGAATCAAAATGGTATCAAAATAAAATCACCACATTGTACAAATTCTTTGTCTTTTTCACAGAATCTGCAGAAATCGTCATCTAAGATGCCAATCTTTTCCAGATCTCTGTAACTAGGTGGCGACTTCTAGTCCAACTGTTTCGGCTTGTTATTCTCTATTTGGTAGAAGATTGTTCTCCTTACAACGTCAGTCCAGTGGGGCCTTAGCTTGTTGGATATTGCTTCGATATGAGGATTTCTAACCCAAACTAACCCATTTTCCAGCTTCTGGGTTCGCCAAAATAAGTGGCCTATTAGAATATCTCGAGAAATAAAGCGATTGGGATTCTGAAAATTTGTAGGGGAAGATTTTCGGAGATGCTCTTTTCGAATGAGATAATAGTGACTGCGCGGCTTCCAGTTATACCGGAAGTAGGTGTCAACTCGCTTGTTTCAAATGGAACACCCCATATATTAGGGGTGTTTATTATGCTCGAAGTGTGCACTAGTGGAGCATAACAAACAGACCTATTATTACATTTTTGGATTCTACGTCAAATTCTAGGCAGATTTGATGTATGATGTCCTACACCTAAGTATAAGCGTTTTTGAAATATTTGCGTTTTTATGTCAAAAATGACGTTTGTAGGTTCTTATTTAAATGTAAATTGTTCGTATAAGAAAGCCGTTATTGTTTAATTTGTATTGGATTTCTTGTTGAAAGGGACCTACTTTGAAAGATTTGTCACAATATTTTGATAACTGTTATCACAGAGTGGCCCAATAATAAAATCAAAAATAAAATTAAAGAAACTGCCGAAAATCATTTTTTTCAAATGTAAACCGCCAATTTTTATCATTTTAAAGATCTTATTGAGCATTGAAAAAAGAGTTGAGTTTGTATAAGATTGTCCATTCCAAAGATTCAAAACAATAAATTAAAATAAGAATTTTTGAAATGGACAATCTTATACAAACTCAACTTTATTTTCAATGCTCAATAAGATAAAATCATAAAAATTGGGGGATTCCATTTAAAAAAAAAATATTTTTGACATTTCACTCAATTTTATTTTTGATTTTATTTTTGGGCCACTCTGTGATAACAGTTATCAAAATATTGTGACAAATCTTTTAAAGTAGGTCCCTTTCAACAAAATATCCAATACAAATCAAACAATAACGGCTTTCTTATACGAACAATTTACATTTAAATAGGAACCTACATACAAACGTCATTTTTGACATAAAAACTCAAATATTACAAAAACGCTTCAACTTAGGTATAGGACATTATACATTAAATCTGCCTAGAGTTTGACGAAGAATCCAAAAATGTAATAATATATGGGGTGTTCCATTTGAAACAAGCGAGTTGACACCTACTTCAGGTATAACCGGAAGTCGCGCAGGTCGCGACACGTCACTATTATTTCATGTGAAAAGAGCATCACCGAAAATCTTTTCCTACAAAGTTTCAAAATCTGATAGGCCACTGACATATACAGGATGCTCAGTTTTCCCAGGACCCAATTTTTCAAAATCAAATGGAACACCCTGTATATTATTTCCGAAATGAATTCTACATCTACACCTTGTAATGTCAATTATTTATAATAATCGAGTGCCTTCAAAAACAAGACTTTATATTTAACTCTTTTTCGTAAATCGCATATCTTCCGAGATAAGGTAGTAGAGGATCTTATATGGGAATGGGACACCCTGTACAGCTTGTTCAGTGCTTTTCTGCGGTTACGTCACAGTTTTTGACGTTTGCCAGTATGTCGAAGATATCAATTTATACGCTAGGTTTCTGTGACGTCATGACGTCAGCGGTCAGACGGAAATATCCAACAAACAATATACTAGACAAACTATATACAAAATGGCGCCCAGCCGCCATCTTGAATACTAAAAGTACGTCAGTAACATCAAAAAGTAGTATTTCGACAGCAATTAAAGTATGCCAAGTTTCAAAATTTTTGGTGCACACATAAAAAAAAAGGAGGGGGACCTTTTTAGAGCCGCACTGTATGTATAATACACCCAAAAAAATAGTCCAAAGAAGTCCAAATTAAACACAAACACTGATTTCAAACTCACACAATACAAAACTAAATAAATGTCACAAAAGCTTGTATGGATACCAAATTCGGCCACGACTAATCATATGGTGCCTGTGACGTTTTCAAAAACGTCGCGTATTCACAACTGTTCGGAATGCTTCTATACTGCGTTCCTTATACCAGCATCTCATTCTCTTTTAAAATGACCAATTAGCTTTGAAGTAATAATTTGCTGTGTATCGTTGTGCCGAGAACCGAGAAGGCATTGCGGGAATAAGATTGTCGTCTACATTCGAAAATTTGAAAATAGTCGATATCAATGCCTAGTGATTGACGGTGAACGACTTTGACGTCCAGTTGAGCCAAGACATACGTGAAATGTTTGTTAATGTGTAAAAGGGAGACGTATAAGCATGACGTAACAGCAGAATAGCAATGCAGTACAGTACACATCTTGTTGAGTTTTTAGTCACCTTGAATACCAGAATGCACTGGTGCACAAATGTGGACTTAGCTTGATTTCGACATGACCAATTTAATTAATATTCAATAATGTTTTCAGTTTGGGTTACCCGATGATCTCACTGCTCTATGACGTACCTACCCATTTTAGGGTTTAATGACTTTGTTGGAAAAAGGAAAATCGCCGTAGAAATAATAGAAACTAGTTAAATAGGAAACATCCTAGTTATATATTTATATTATAAACACATTCACACATACATGAAATTGGATTTTTTTATCATATTTATGTACCTATTAAATCGCCACAGCCATTCTGATAAGTCGAGTATTTGATTCATAATGGGCGAAATATCAAACAGCTGTGAACTTTTGGATAAATATATGTATACGGTGTAATGTGAGTTTTAAATACGTTTCACAACAAAAAATAAAAAATTTGGAGAAAATTCGTTGCCGCGAATCAAACTGTACATACATTTTCCCGAAAAATTCCTTGTTCCTTTTTGATCCGATTACTTCGTAAATGTCTTGAAATGTTCAAGAAATTCAACAGATCGACAGGTTACAGACAGCTGAGATTGGTCTACTCTACTCACCTACTTGTAATTTTGATACAATATTTTATACATTATAAATTATAAGGAAAAGCATGCTTTTCAAGCACGCTGCCAATTATTTCATGTTGTGACTGGTCTTTAAACCAACAGAATGTTAAAACGAAACACATACAAAAAATGCTGTTATTACAGGTAATTTAAAAGTATACGTAATTTATAAAAGAAGCTCATCTCTAAAATTCATTATCTCTAATCGTACTACTATCAACTATTTTATATTATTATACAATTGTATATTTAATGATAAAAAATGGGATCGACACATACATATAATATATTAATATAAAATTGTCCAAGAAAACAGTTTCACAAAGTGTGTGGAGTATTAAGTGTGTTTGCGCGATGTGGACAATTCGATTCAATTTGAATTTGAATGTAATGCGAACATATACATGCTAATCTAACAAAGATTTAAAATGTGGCAGTTGATTTGCGAACAGTTTTGATTGGTCGAAACTTGCCTTTACACCGTCACTGCCCAACATCCGGAATGGTTTTCTTTCGCCTACTGGATTGCTAAATCTGATGGGTTGGTTTTAACTGGTTATTCTTCAGACTTTGCTACCTGGAAAGACATTAACTTTTTATCTCGAATCAATCATTCATATTTGGCATAAAAAAAAGATTTTTGTGCCAACGATATTCAGGGCGACCCGAAAATATACCCACAAACTTTAAGTGGTGTTAAGGGACATCTGCAATGAAGAGGAGGAAACAAACTCACACATCGTCTTTGAATGTGAAGCACTGACGTTGTGTATAAGGGATAATGGGAAATTTACAACCTTTTCACAGAGAAACAGTAGGAAGAGTCACAAACCTTGATCAGGCAATACAGCTCTTCGATGGAGACACAGAGAAAACACAATAGGCCCATCAGAGGCTTCGGTGTCAGGGACAATACCCCAGACTCGTTACGCCTGAATCTCAGTAATCAGTAATCAGTAAGGGACATGAAAACATTTTATTTTTCAGAGGCAAAAAAATTCTTTATCAACATTCCGAAAAATTCTTTGTAACTTAGTTATTAGTTTTTTTAGTTAATAATATTTTATATGTTTTTGTTATTTATGGACAAAATTATAAATAAGTAATCAGTGGTTCAAATAATGCGCAGATTAATAAGTAGATACCAAATACCCTGTATTTGGTATCTACTTATTAATCTGCGGAAAGTCGACGATAATACTGAAAGAGGTGATGGACCAACTGATAAGCAGCCAGAAAAACATAGAATGACCTTAGTAAAAATTCTATGGTTTTCGAGATATTGCCACTAAAAGTTCAAAATATTCAATGAGAAATCTTATTTTACAGAGAAATAATCTATTTTTATTTTCTTTTTTACTAACTACGTGGAAATTTTCGTGACTGGCTTGTAATTGCGAAGGAAAAGGTGGTGGGGAGCAGTAAAAAAAAAATGAAAAAATATTATGTTTTCTGGAAGCTTATGAGTTGGTCTTTCACCCCTTTCAGTATTATCGATGACTTTCCGGACATCCTGTATATGTTTTTGCTCTACAGCCTAGAAGGCTCATTTGCAAACATATTATGTTTAATCAACAAAAATGTTGGTTTTGATGCTCTCTTCCACCCCTTTAAGTTTGTCGGTGTCTTTTTCCCTCATTCAACTTTCCAAGAAAGCGTTTAACTGGTTTGATTAATGACGTATCTCTTGACACTCGTCAATACATCCAGTTCCGGGTTGGAGGATGGACCTCTTCCCAATACCCGAGTGGCGGGCAATTTTTATTATGAACCAATAGTTTCCATACACATAGTTCAAATTCAAATTCAAATTTAAAATAAGCGTTATTGTCGTAAGATCAAAGATACTTATTGATAAAGCACACCAAAAATTGAATTGGAAGAACTGGGACTATCCAGTGCAACCGCGATTCCCTGATCTTAATCCATTTGATTTTTTTTTTTGGGATAATTCAAAGAACTACTCGACGCTACAGAAAGTCGCATTGAATCAGAGTTGCAACAACAAAAAAATACAAGCAATCAGTGTGATTAATAACATAATTGAATAAGTAGGGAAGAGTGGGGCAACATGACAAACGGAGCAAGTCAACGAATTGTATTTAAAAAAAATAATTTATGAATTTCAACCAGAAAGTTTCTGCATCGTTGCAACTCTGTTAAGTTCAAGTTTAATAGGTAAAAGATGGATGACTCTAGAAGCTATAATTCCAGTACAGTAGTCCATAATCTATATCAGAGCAGTCGCTTGTAAGAATGTAACCCCGAAAAAGTAAGCTTTTTGGGAAAAATCTGAAGTAAGAATAGTCTTAGTGAGTGTTAGTGATTAGGTAATTGTTTATCTCTCAAAAATGATGAAACAGAAAATAACACGATTGCTCCTTTTTTGTTTTTATTTCTGACTTTCAACTAAAAAATTGTACCCTGGGCCAACTTGACGGGGGCAAAATGGCGAGATTCCATTATCACATCAACTCCTGATAAAGAAGAGATTGAGAAAAAAATCTAGCTAGAAAAGAGTGAGCAAGAAGATGAAAAGAAAACGTACAAGTATGGGAAGTGAAGAAAAGAGTGTTGAATGATTCGAGTCAAACCCTACCAACACAAGAAAGAAAAAAAAAAGATATTTTGTGTTCAAGTTGCCAGGAACCCTACACTGAACCTCCAATAATTAAGGATTGAATACAATGTGGAGGATGCGAGGAGATTCGTGGCATGAGGCGTGCCCTTCGTACATGTAGAGGACTTGAATCATGTGATCTCTAATCGTCATCTTTTCCCACTAGTGGAGCAAGATAATGAAAATGTATTTTGTTCGTTTTCTTATTGTATGTTTTTCAGGATCAAAGTTTCGTTTGCTTTCCCAAATTTGTTCGTTGGCCAAAATGTTGCTCCATTTAATAAAGGTATTTTTCTAGTCAAAATTACGTTTCTGTATTTTCCATTGAGTTTTTTCCCTTGCCATCGACATCTTGCCCCTCTCTCCCCTAAATCATTTTTTTTTTATTTCGATATTTGAAAACTAGTAATAAGACAGGTATTGCAGATATTTGTAGAAAATGGAATCCTAGTTCCAGGATGATAACGAAAAATATATGCATCATTTTAATACTAATATAATATGAAGGTATGTCTTATTATTATCATTATTTAGAGGATTTCTATTATTTTGATATTTTCCAACGAAAAAACAGTTTATCATCAAATATAATATTATCTATCCTCTACCTATATAAAAATGAAAATCTGTATGTTTGAGTGCTTATAACTCAAGAACCGCAAAAAGAAGTTGAATGAAAATTTGTGTGTGTTATCAATTTAATCGTAGAATAGAATATAGAATAGAATAGAATCCAGCGGCCTAGTTTTAATAATCAACTCAACAGAATTTGATAAATTAAGATTTATATTCAAAGGTTTGATAAATCTTGACATTTGCAAGCATCCCATTTTCTTTCATTTATTGACAATGACAGTAATATTTTCATTTGACGTTGAGGCATGTTCTATTGATACGTACAAAACGTAAAGCCACGTTCACATTATCAAATGTGTGATGAATTCAAATGATAAACGGTATAGCCCAGGCAACGAAGGAAAATGGGGGAAATGGTGTATTTACGGATTTTGGTATAGGTGCAGCGTGAGGTGTTCTGAATAGCATACCAAAAGTCCTGATCGGTGGGGGTTGAGCCAAGTTGGTGGGGTGCGCTGAAGATTATTTTTCTAGTTTTTCATGAATGACAGGATAACCATGACCTTTAGCTAATAAACATAAGAATACTTGATTATTCTACATAAAATTCCAAATTAAAAAGGTCCAGTACCTACATATTGTCGCTAAGATTGATAGGTGAGGAGATATGGATGAAGAAAAAACTATATGATACAGGGTGTTTCTTAGACATTGGTAAGAAAATTCGTGATTTGATTCATTCTCATGAGGTATTTTCATCCGGTATTTTTATGAAAAAAAGTTCCTATAAACATTTGACGAAAAATGTTTCCACGGTAGCTGTGCCCCTTTAAATAGGGCACCCTTAAGACTTTTGTTCATAAATATTTCCGAAACCGTTCATACAAAAATCATGAAATTTCATCTATCGCATGAACTATTGAAGCAGAATAAGAATTTGAGCTCAAAATTTCGAAATTTCAATCAGAGGCGTACCAAATTGGAAGGGTAGAGTATAGCTTGGACCTCGATAAATGGAGGTGTACGAATACTTTTAGTGGACCACCTGACACAGTGGAGCCAATGACTAAGTAACAGTGCATCGGTGGCTCGTCAAAGGAAGCAATTAATCCATTTTCTCCAGTCCATTTCTTCCTTCTATCGAAAAAATACACCAGATCTTTTTTGTAGGAAATTAGTGAGAGTAAAAAAGTGACCTACAGAGGCTGCCGTCCACTATAGCTTGGCCCCCACCGATCAGGACTTTTAGTATGTTATTCAGAACACCTCTCGCTGCACCTACACCAAAATCCGCAAGTACACCAATTATTTTTTCCCCTATCTAGAATTTTTTGGTCTTCGTTGCCTGAACTAGTAAGCAAAATAGTAATATTGTATAAGGTTAATGTTTGAGAACATATTATTTGTAATATAACCTTTTGTTATACAAAAAATATCGAATCGAAAGTTTGTTATGTTATATAAACATAAAAGAGTAATATTTGTATATTTGCGGTATTTTTTTAACGTTAGTCTAGACTTATTTCTTCGTATTGACAGCACATCAAAGTTCATGGGTTAAGTCTTTTTCGTTGATTTCTGTGAAAAATGATACGTGGAAATTTTCTTAACTGGTGTGGCTTGAAAAGGAGAAAAGTGGTGGGGAGCAGTCAGAAATGAGAAAATTCTGAGAAATGAGAAATTTCTGACAACTCTTCTCCTTTAAAAAAAAGATGTCATGAAATTATTTGAATGATATCTGATTTTCTTTTCATATCCCGGAACTAAATCTCGCTATTGGGCGGACAAATCTCGAAAATCTCAAGATCAGGAAAACTCTTCGGGATTTAAATCCTCATCAGCATTGATCAGAAAGAATTACAAAGATTACAAAGAGAAGAAAACTGTGTTCAAACTCAATATGGAAGAAATAATTCAATATAATAATAAGAAAATAATCTTCAACCTCATGAATGCATTTGAAATTGTATGTGATTGTATTCTGCATCATTAAATAATGCAATAGATGGTCTTGAACCATCCTAATTAAAAATCTCAGTTTCTTCTGATTTGTCGTTTGGTTCCTTTCTACGTATGTACGTCCAATTGTTGGTGAGACTCCCTTAAGAATTACAAAAATAGAACCTTGGATTTTTGCTCGTATTTTGTACAACTTTAGACGATGTTAATAAAGATACGAAATCTAAAGTAACTTTTCAACCATCAACAATAAATGTTGTCATTTTCGTAGTAAATAACCTTCTCCGGTTTGATCTTCAACTTCTGGGACACCCTTTAAATTGAAGACAAACGAAAAAAAAATTAAACCAAACGAAAGAGTTCTGTACTCTTCATTATTTTGAAAAAAACACTACACTGTATTAATGGTTGTTTACTATATTTTTGTATTTTGGAAATGTTTGTATTTCCATTATAATTTTGTGCTTGGAAGAATCATGTTTCGTAAAATTCATAACGTTCATATCACATCATCAGTGACATTAACACAGTTGATTTTATTCGAAACGCAATAAAATGAGGCGTTATTGCACTTTACATCACTTTATATTGACACTAAATGTCTGCCGTCAGACCCTCATCCAGCTCAAAGATGTTCTAAACTTTCTCAATATACTTACTGCAGAATCGCTAGGATTGTCTCCTGCCTCGGGTGTGATTTCGATTTCTTTGGCAGCCTCTGTCACAATCTGAAAATATAGCTTATGAAAAGGGAGAACCAAGAAAAAATGATAGTTTGACAAATATACAAACTTTGCCATTGATGTGGATTTATAATAAATTTATATGTGAAGTCAATTTAAGATTTTTGAAGTCGACGATGAGATGACAACAAATCATAAGAATATTAGATATAATCAAAGATATTAGTAGGCACTATCAAACCAAATAAAAATCGAAAACAAACATGTCAAAAAGGTTAGCACAAAACAATCCGAAATTCATAAAAGTAGGTTAGATACGCAGGGAGTAATCATCCCTATCTAAAATGCATAATCGAGCAATTTTTAGTATTATTTACAAACAGCTAAATCGTATACTAGGTGATGCAAAAAAAGGGTGCTCTTTCCGATGTTCTGGTGTATAACTTTGGAATGGTGCTAAGTGCAGTAGGTAGTAAAGGCTGGTTAAGATCAATAATTGATTTCATGTGTGAAAAAAGGACAAGGGTCTGTAAAACTAAAGGTATTCTCTGAATAAAATCAAAAAGGAGCCAGCGACCAGGCCAAAGTCACACCGCACAAGCTAGGATCCTTGGTGTCAAATGTTCCACTGACAGCTATACAGGCTAGATCAATGAACCATTAAAAGTAGAAAAAAGCTCATGTTCTTGCAAATTGATTTTGAAGGAAATAAGTGTTGTGAAAGCATTAAGAACAAGAGCCAGTTTTTGTCATCCAAAGAACCCTGTTTTACTCCTGTCAACACTCTCAAACCATCATTCTATGATACACAAGGATCCAAATCCACTAAAAAAGTGTCCCTTTTGCCCACCCAGCAAACACTACAGCGTCCAGGAAGATGCGGCACTAATCACCTGTTTCGTTGGTGCCACCACCGCTGCATCTGATTCTATCACGACGTCATCTTCTATGGGAGATGGCGAACTGTGTCCGTTCATTTTTCCATTTACTGTCGTTCCATTCGTGAGAGGTAATTTTTCCAGTTCCGATTCAGCGTCTGTGGGTGCAATGGGTTCGGGGACTGAATCTACTGGAGGAAGGGACATGGGGGCTAGACTTTCTGATACAGGTTCGGGAAGGCTAGGAAGCGATTCTGTTGAAATATCTTGCAGGGAGTCCGCTGGAGCTACAGGCTCAGAAATCTCTGAAGAAGGTAGAGGAGAGGTTGGGAGATCCAAATTTGATGGAAGTTCTGTTGGGGCGTTTGTCGCGCTAGCTGAGGGAGTTGGTGGTGGTGTGGAAGGCAAAATTTCTGCCTCGGTTGTCGCAATAGGTTCAGCTGGGGGCTTTGGAACTTCAGACTTTCCTTCTTCGGACTGATTGTTAACAGCAGTCTCAGCTTGTGAATGAGGAATTGGGGATGGGGGAGCAGGGGGCAACTCCTCAATTGAAGGATTTGGGTCTGGGTGGAAAGTTTCCTTAATTTCAACAGCCGCTTCAGGAGCTGATTCAATAACTGGTTCAGGAATAGATTCGACAGTGGGTTCCGGAATAGATTCGACAATGGGTTCGGAAATAGATTCGACAACGGGTTCGGGAATCGACTCAATTATGTGTTCAGAAATGGATTCAGCTACAGGTTCAGGAGCTGGTGCTGAAACTGATTCGACAACTGGTTCCGGAATCGATTTGGAAACTGGCTCTGGGACAGATTCAACCGGTTCTGGGATGGGAGAGGGAGGGCTAGATGGTAATTTATTAGTCTCCAATTCCTCAACGAGAGAAGAAGGTTGTTCAATAACCTTAGTGGGGTTTTCAACTGGAGCTGGAGAGCTCGAAGCAAGAATCCCTGTCTCTTTTACCGCAGGAGGTTCAACAACTTTTGTTTTTTCAACTGATGATTCAGCACTAATAAGCTCAATGTCGGAAACTGCAACTGATTGCAAAATCTCCTTTGATTCTTCCAAAGGAACTTGCCCGGATGTTAGAGCAGCTTCGGCTTTAGTGCTCTCTGCGAATACCGTCACCGGGGATGGGGGATTGGATGAGGGTAGTGGTGGGGGTACTTCCTCGGTACGCACCTCTTTACTAGGCTCTTCCTTTGTGGGAGTCTCCTCAGTAGCAATGGGAGTAGGTTCATCGACAGGTTGAGGCGTGGGAGCGACGGTTTCTACCTCAGCTTCCTCCTTGACTGGTTCGGGTTCGGCCGGCTTAGCTGGTTCTTCCGCATGTTTAACCGGTTCTTCCGTCTTGGCGGTGTCAGATTCAACTGCCTTAACTGGTTCTTCTGAAGGAGATGCATCACCATTGGTTACCGGAACAGAAGATTCTGTGTTTTCAGTAATTGTTTCTTTTGATTCCTCAGCTTCAGCTTTAGGGGCTTCCTCCACGACGGGTGTAGCGGTCTTCTCTTCGACGTTCTGAAAAAGAACAAACTCTATGAAACCACCATTCAATTACATACGGCTGCTTTACAGAACGCCAATACAGAATAATTCTTTGGGTCATTCAGCTATCGACAAGCCCCGTTGGCACACTGGGGGTAATTTGCAAGATGATATGACTCTAATAGAGATTCAACAGAATTTTAATCATGCCGTGGGCCGTCTATTTATCTCGAAGCAATCGTTCGCAACCGAATAAATGATTCGATTACATGGTCCGATTGGCGAAAACGCTCCCACCTTGAATAGACCGGACATCAATTCAATTGTTTTGTTGCGATAAATCATAGCGTCATCATAAATTGAGATGACTTTAACGAGAGGTGCCGCCAATTTTATAGTTTTAATTTATAGTGCAATTGCAGTTATTCGAGCCTAGCAGTTGCAGCAGTTTAGAGAATATTATATTGCTTTATAGCATTGAGCGCATGAGGGCTGATCATCAATAGCATGTCGTATGTGGTTCAGTTATAATATATTATGCACGTGTTTACTCAAGGATTAAAACTACTAATTCCATCATCATCAATCCTCCGCTATCTTTGTAGTGGCTTTATTAATAGAAGACGCATTGGGATAGGATATGAACAGGAATTCTGTCTGTTGACTTGAAAGAATCTCAAGCAGACACACACTTGGCGTGTTGACTGTTAAAATAATCTTTGTGTACTCTGGCGAACTGTTGGCTGCTACACACATCAAATAACGTTTGAAATGTTTGGGCTCAATTAAAACGCATTATGTAAAGTTCATTGGCAATTGGAGTGTGCAGTCTGATGAAATTTTTGCTACTTCAGATGCTGATATCAAGACGTTTAAAGTCGCCACCTTGATTCGAGTTAATACTATAAATTAGTTGGCTTAAAAACAAATTGAATTTCCGCTGAATAAATCACAATTTAACAAATCCTACAACTCAATTTGTTGGATCTGGTCCGTTTTCAAATAAACAGCTTCAACATTCATCAACAGATTAACTCAAGTGAATAACATTAATACATTTCCATCAGTATAAATGAATTGCATCACATGGGATATAAAAAAACGTTTTCTAAAAGTTGTTAGTTCTCGTCTGTGAATTCAATCATTTTTTACTTTTTCCACGTGAACTATCTAATGGCAAAATTAAACTTTCATAAGAGTTCTTCCGAATTCCAGATTCATTCTGTTGGAAAAAGAGCCAGTCCTGCTGAAAAATTAATTTCTCGTTATCCACCAGTTTTATTAAAAATATATGTTCATCCAATTTAGTCAACGCAGAGGTGTCCTTTATTTTTGTCTGAGTGATATAAATAGTCTGAATGATGTTATAGTAATTAACTAAGTTAATTAAAATGTATTAGGAATAGGAGGTTATTTGTCGTTGTTCTTATACAAATCTACAACTTTATCTCCGCATTTTAGTTCGATTGAACTTTACTTAATTACATCGAACGATTTGCATAAGCTCATAAAACAAAATTAAAAAATAAAACGCAGCAATAACAGCGATTAGGAATCCAAGAGTTAAATACAAACGACACTGCAAGCTGTGGAGATAGTAATTTATTTTCTACGGACGAAGCTCTTTCTTAATTGAGATTTGTGCAAGTTGAGAGAATAATGTATTTGCATTGGTTCTCTTATTGTTGCGTTGAGGTTTTTGTATGGAAGGAGACTCTCTTGAAAAAAACTAATAGAGATCTGAAGAGAACTGACAAAAAAGCCAATTTAATCTTCAATTATTTCATTCTTTCAATAATGGACCGGGAGATAAAGACCATTTTTGGGTAACGTTCAATGCCCGTCTGCCGAGCTGGGGTAAGGTATATTGTGAGTCGATCAATGCAATAAAATTGTTTCTCCCCCGTGTATCAACTCCAAGAGCAATGATTGAAATTGTACAAAAAAAATGTAAAAAAAACGATCGATGCCCATCTGCCGTTGTGATTTCATGATCCTGTACTAAAAAAAATCCATCGGTAACTCATCGGCAGACAGTTTCGAGTGAGTTCTACAGGACCTAACTATGAAACTGTTGTGAAAAATGATGAAAAAAAAAAGATTGACGCCCGACTGCCGGAGCAAAGATAGGTTCAAAAGCTCAAAGGAAACATTAAAAATCCATCGGCAGACATATAGGACATATACTTAATAATTATTGCGAAATTGTCGTTTGTTATATTTTCATGTCAAATGAAATGACAAATGTCCGTCTGCCAATGTCATACATTGTCACGAAAATATTACAATTAAAAATTCCCATTAACTATCAAGTATATGTCCTATATGTCTGCCGTTGGATTTTTGAGGTTTCCTTCGAGTTTTTAAACCTACCTTTGATTCGGCAGACGGGCAATAATCGTTTTTTCTTTCATTTTTCACAACAATTTCATAGGAAGGTCCTGCAGAACCTATCACTTGAAACTGTCTGCCGATAAGTGACTGATGGATTTTTTTCAGTACAGAATCATGAAATCACAACGGCAGATGGGCATCGATCGTTATTTTTTTCAATTTTTTAGTACAATTTCAATTATTGATCTTGAAGTTGGTACACGGGGAGAAAAAAATGTATAGAATTTGATCGACTTCAAATATTGAGATATACCATACCCCAGCTCGACAGACGGGCATTTAAAGTTACCCAAAAATGGTCGTTATCTCCCGGTCCATAAATGCAAAATGCAGATTTCAGGATTTCAAAAAAAAATTGAAAAACATTCCAAATGGCTCTCTGCTTTTCTATATGTTGACCCATGTCTTTCCTTGCATTATCTATAATATTCAAGAGATTCTCCTCACTTTGTTCTTTTATTTTGATGTGTTCTACTTTTTGGAACTTTCATTCAAGTTTAATTGATTTTTACTAAACTGCTCATCAGAACAAAGATCATGGCAATTTTTACCCCAATTCGTATTTTGCGATGTTTTTTGTGAGATTTGCGGTTTCAACTTGAATTAACCTCAAAATATCAGGATATACGATACTTTGGAAATTAAAAAAAAAGATGATTTTACTTGAGCGTTAAAATGCAGGGTGACTTAAAAATATGGCAGATGATATTAATTATTGAGTCTAATTTTTGTTGGTATCGCGAAACCTATAACTGATAAACTTTATGAAACATTTTTTTAAATCAAAAAGATATTTTGTGGGTGTATCAGTATCAATTTCGCGATAACAAAAAAAAAAATTGTATGTCGTATATTACCGCTTCAATAAAATCTTTTTTCTTTGAAATTGTGTCAAAAGTAACGTGATATTCTAAAATTTTGAAGTTGAGTGTTGAGTCCACAAATCTCAAAAAAATATCACAAAATACGAATTGGAATGAGAAATCAATATATTATTTTGTTTCAAAGGAGTTATCAGAAAAGTACCAAATACGTCTCTAGGTACCTAGTGATCTTATAGCAAAATAGCAGTATACCTATTGAACATTTTTAGAATTGCATCCTTCCGCACCCTGTATATCATAAAAAAACCTCATCTCACACAAAATCTATGAATATCAATTCAATGGGCAAAAAAAATTGCTATGTTCTTCAATTTGAGGAGCTGTATATTTAACCTGAGAAAATTAAAAGTGAAACCACCCGCAACCATATTCACTTATTTTAAAGGCAATTGTCACTACTTTATAAATAATCATACCGCTCACAATACATAAAACATAACTGGTTTCTACATTTTTTGGTGGACCGTTCTCATGTTAAAATGATATTTCAAATCTTGTTTATGAAATAATATGGTTTCAACCACAGTTTAGGTTCAAAACTTTGTATGTATTTTCCAATTACATCAACAATATTCAAAACCATTAGGTTTTTTTCTTGAGAATTATTACCAACTGCTCTAAATAAAAAGTTATCATTTTTCACACAAACAAAATCTGATGCACGTCATTGGTGACGCGAAAAAATAAGTGATGCTACTACAACAAAAAATGCGGTTCAAACAGCTCGCCTTTAATTAGGTTGGCAGCGCGGACTGTGATGCCAGATTAGCTATGGACCATTCTCTACTAGGTATAGATTTGAACATTAAAATAAGGTATGTTTTAAACTTCGACATTGATAACCAAATAGAATTAGATATTCGAATAATTTGACATTATGGAAAGACTAATGTTGGCCAATAATATTGGTAGGTATTGGTCATTGATTGAAGTGTACGTATAACGGCCGAATAAAAATATTAGTATTTTAATTTGATTTCTAGCACTCCGAAAAGTACAATATGATAACTTGTTTCCGATCTACTTTAAAACATGTAAAATAAAAATCGTACAGATATATTATGAGTACCTCCATAGACGATTTCATTTTCTATCAGCTATACAAGGGGTGCCACAAAAGGGTGGATATCAGTTGATACAGTGTGTGTGGACACGTTGTGATACAGGTTTTTTCTTGCTCAACAAATTATAATTTTAAAATTAAAAAAAAATCGGCTACTTAGATGGATATTTCAAAATAAATTACACTTTGTCATTGCCAACTCCTCTACAAAATTAAAAATCCGACGAAATTTGAGCTCAACTTTATTTTTCTAAAGTAGGGACCTGGGTTTTTGATTTTAGTTCTAGTTCCCTTTTGATTTTCAACTAAACAACAATAATTGACGAAAAAAAATCGAAATAACAATCCAAAAACGATAAATAATATCAAGTTGAACATACAACATGAATATGAGAATTTATAAAATGCAAATGAAAAATTAAATCAATTTTGGCGCAAGTGTTCAGAAATGTTGAGTATCTGATAAGTATAATCACCTTTATTGCCTTAAGAAAGTCAAAAGAAGTAGATAAAAAAATCCAGGGCCGTATTTGAAAAAAATAAATTGATCCTGTATTCTCAAAGATGAAACGTCAATTTGATATTTGATACCGCCAATTTATTAGGGGAGATAAAGTGGCAATGGCAAAGTGTAATTTATTTTGAAATATCTTGGCAAGTATGTAGTCGGAATTTTTAAAATTTTGAAATGGCATTTTGTTGAGCATAAAAAACGCAAAACTTGACCCCATCCCCCATTTAAGTAGAAAGAGACTAGAAAAAATAGTATCTACAATAAAAACTAATAGATGAAAGACTTTTCAAAGAATTTACCGAAGGATTTGAGAAGTTCAAGAAAAACGTGGAACCACTCGTTTAAAAAAAATTATTCCAATCCGTTGTTCTAGTTCTAGTCAGAGTCCCGGTCGAATATTTACAGATGCTAGCGTGTGTTGGCACCGGGGTGTTGAAATCAGCTAGGCTTTGAAAAAAACATTCATTTACAAATACTAGCCGATTTGGACACTCCGACTAGAGTGCAGAAACCAGTGCGCTTTCGTAGTGGCATGTTGTGGGTAGTGGGTATAATACAGAATTCTCATAATACCCATACACAACACAAAAATTATGATTTACAATAATAATTCAAATGTTAACCTGTTGCTAACCAACGAACTGGTTCGCTGGGCAAGAGCGTACCTTTTTACTCGGGCAGAAGCAGCCATATGGGCAGGAGCGTCGCTTTTTAAACGATATTTAAGAGAACATTCACCGGCTACGCTGGGCAGGAGCGTACTTTTTTACTCGGGCAGGAGCGTACCTTTTGGCTCGGGCAGGAGCAGCCATATGGGCAGAAACGTTACTTTTCAAACGATATTTAAGGCTACGCTGGGCAGGAGCGTCACTTTTTAAACGGACTAATTATGTATATCCTCCCAATCTCTTTACAAACCAGCTATACCGCATTTAACTTGAGTGTAAACAACCGTAGCATCTGTAAATATATATCCACTACGAAAGCTTACTGGTTTCAACACTCTAGGTGACTCTAGTGTCCAAATCGGGTAGTATTTGTAGATGAATGTTTTTTTCAAAGCCAAGCTGATTTCAACACCCCGGTGCCAACACACGCTAGCATCTGTAAATATGCGTCCCGGTCAGAGTCTTCAAGATCTGAAACTTTAATATCGGAATTGTTTTTGTATTGTGCACAATTTCTGAAATATTTGACTGTTCCGGAACTTTTTACTCATCATTAAATTCAAATTATTTCTGAAACTAATGGGTGCATATAACATGTTGAATCATTGTTGTTTAGAACGTTAAGAGGAATTAGGAAATGCGAGTGAAAAAGGTCCCTTCATTAGAAAAAAAAAATCTTGTTTACCACGACTTTTTGGAAAACCCTGTAAAATTCCAAGAGCTCTTCACTCTCTTCACAACCGAAAGTCACCAAAAGTAACTACACGTGATTAGACATAGCGAAATGATCGAACCGATCACATGTGTTGGTTTATTTAACGTGACCTTTGGTTGTGAATAAAGTGTATAGACTGATAAATTTCTTTAAGACCTACAACTTATATCAGAGGTTTTTTGTATTGTGCACAATTTCACTGTGTATAACGGTTTAAAAAAAAATGTGATCAGAAGTTCAAACAGAACATCAAGCTCATGTCAGCAACATGATACATTCATTTACGCTCTACTAGTTAGATCTGTTAGCTCACTCGGGCATGCCGGGAAAATGCAAACATGCCAATACAAAGAGTCACAATGGGATGCAATACAAGACGTCCGTCGTCTTTAGTTACCAACGCATTCACATTTCAACGTCAAATTGAGAAGCTGTTACCGAATATGTCTTGCAAGAATGCATCTTGAAAGCGATGATAAATGCATTTGAAATTCGAGATTATTATGGAATTAAGCTGAGGTAGTCCACGTGGCAATGTATAGGCAACAAGATATGATAAAATGCAATAGATTGTTAAATTATTATTCTTAATAATTCGATAAATACTGCATCAGGCATTGGTTTGGGACAAACTCTGTTACTTTATTATGAATGTGCCTGTGTAAATTGGTGCCCTATTCCTTAAGAGACAATATTTCTTTCCATTTGACACGTTTTGAACACTCCAATTCACTGTGATTGCAAATACCATCTAGGATGCAGATAGGTTCAAGTTCAAACACGGTTTTATAGAACTCCAAGCTCACTTGTCTCAAAAATCAGTTTCGGAGATCAACAAAATTCATATTGACGTAAACATTGTATGCAATGATGTTTGCATCAATAAAATCAAGGCATGATGTTATAATATGGTTGTGGAGAACTTCTGTTCCGCAACGTCGTAAAAACTGTTACGACATTCACCTATATAAACAACCCGCAAAGCACACATGATAATGACAACAATGTTATAATTAGTATGAAAACATGACAAAAACCCAAACATGAACACTAAAAATGAGAGGAGACATAGGAGAACCAATACCCTGCGGAAACGGTCCAACAACCGCTGTCCAAAAGCGTTAGCACAAAGCTTGACTACGACAGCGACGGCCAGGCTTAACGAAACGACAGGCAACAGCGACGTGAGGCAACCAGCGTTGCCAAATAGTGCCGTCCACCAATCGTGATGAGGAGGAGGGGTTACCTGCGCCTCCGCGTTGGCTAGGACAGCGGCTACGGCTTCAGCTTCCATTGCGCCTGACTGTGATGTACGATCTGGCAAAAACACTGATGATGGGCAACGAGTTGCTGAAACGTTTGCGCGATTGTAAGAACACGACCGAGTGCTGCGAAGAGATTGGATTTTAGGTGACGATTACACTAATGTGCTGTAAACTCGACTGAAGCCTTAACGGCAATTACTAGGTGGAATATTAATCAATTATCTGTTAGCGGATTTGTCTTTTAATGGGCCATTACTTCATAAAATGAGAAGCTATTGAAATTAATGAGATCTAAAAATATAATTAATTATATGTATTTTCAATGATCACGGCATTAATGAATGAGCAATTAATTTTCTTATAATATATTTATTAAAATTTGAATAAATAGGTTAACGAGCTGTATTATTGGCGTGCGTATGTTATAAAAAATTAAAATAAACGCAAATGTGACATTCGTCTTCATTAAATCATATTACGAACAATGCTGAAATTATTGAGTTGAGCTCACATAAAAAAACTGGAAATATGATAAATAAACATAATAGTAAATCGAGGTTTACTGAATAAAATTGCGTACCTACAGAAAAGGATGTAAAAACCCAAATAAAATGTTTAAATTGATGAATAAAATAAATATGCGAGTTTAACCAATAATTGAATGTTATAAAACTATTGTAAAAGCTTTACCAAAAACCCAATCTCAATTCACATAAGCCGACCGGCGTTTTCCGAAAAGAAAAATACCACCACTCAAAAACTGCAATCACGAGAACACCGACCGAAACCTTCACCTTTTTCGTAGACGTAAAAAAAGTAACACAAAACCAAAAATGCACTTTTGGTTCACAAAATTATTGTTACTAGAGTGGTAAGTGTTTTAATTTAGCGATGTCGTGGGACACTGAATGGGAGTCACGTACCACCCGAGTATTTATAGACAGACGATAGGCTTGGTCCCGTTTTGCCTTCTTCTTTCTCTATGATACTGTCTGTTTGTCTGTCTGTGTGCGTATGTGTCGACTGCACATGGCTGACTTAAGTTTAGTTAGAGGATGCATACTTGCGTTATATTTAAGTTGAGGCATTGACTGATAGAGGCGTGATTCTAAATATATTGTGGATTGGATTTTTGAGATTCTTTGTTCTGGAAACATGGCTGTGATAATCGTTTTTTTAAGTTGTCGATATGTTGAATACAACAAAATCACTAGATGCATAATGTCTATTTGTAGAACCCAGAAGTGCGTCAATTTGATATGAGATCACAGGATAAATCCCGACATAAACATTGCGTACACCTACAAAATGTGTTCTCAGATGCGCATCGGTCCTTGGCAGGAAATTTTTGAATATAACTTATTTTACAAATTCCGCAATAAATACGCGTGCCAATTAGCGTCAATGTTGAAGAAGTATATTACGGGATTGTTTATGATGCATATTAATAAAGCATTGTCGTGCGTAGTACGGTGGAGAATGTAGGATGTAGGTTTAAAAAGAATTCCGTGAATTTAGATTTTTTTCTTGTAACTAATTTACATACGTTGCTTTCTCGAGTTTCATTGTTAGTTTAAACATCAATGAGATCAAAATAGGATGGTAGTTTCTGCGACCTTGATTAACGTTTAGTTTTTAGTTTTGAAATTACGTTCATCACAAGCTTACCTTTAGACTATTGGATTTGTATTGTACCATACTCTCTTTAGAAATGACGGATATGCAAACAAAAGAGCTCCGATAAGAAATTGTTTCGCGCAGTCCATGAAGAAAGAGTCTAGACGGTAGATATTTGCCGAAGAGGCCATTTCTCCGCCCACTGAGTGACATTGTCGCAATGTATGATCCATTTGCTCGTTATAATCTATTGATTGGTTCCTAAGAAAACGGCGGCATGGTTTGATTAGGAACACACCCTCGGGTATATAGATATGCGTTTAACGTCCTACGTAGTGGTGGATTTCGAATAACAAGTCTATGAATAGATTTATTGGTATGATCTTTGTTGATAAGGAAAGGAGTCCTTTCATACAGTATTAAGATTGTTGAAAAACTGGGTGATTTGAGAGCAAATTTGGAAGCTAATTGTAAAGAAATTGTCATCATCACGAAAGCGTGGAATGCTTGGATTTGGGAGAGCCTAAGATTGATTAACCGTGTTAGAGGTTCATATAGTCTTGAAAAATGAACCAATTTTGGTAAGCGTCGTGGATCATCCCAAGTGCTAGAGTCCGAGAAATCAGTGGAGTACAGTGATTAGATCCATTCCAGAGCGAAAATATTTTTTTCTATTACCTTACTAGAAAATGTAATTTTCCAACCTTAACTGAGGGAGGAAAAGTCCCGGGAGAAAAATGTTTTGTCAAACAAGTACTCCCTAGAAGTGGAGGTGCATGGTAGTCGAAAAAAACTATATGCATTCCAGTCATTCCACTGGAGTAAAGTGCTTTTTCCTTCCTTGGATTTTTGATCAAATGATCCGCGGGATGAAAAGAGGCACTTTTCTCCCTTGGTATGTAAATAGCCATTTTCTCTCTCATACATTCAAAGAAACGGATCATACCAATTGCTAAAGTCCATGCAATGACTTAAGAGTAAAATGACCCGCGCGAAAATGTTTTTTTCTCTCATACCTTCAAAGAAACAAATCATGCAATAGTGAAGAGTACAAGGTGGTCAGATAAGAATGCATAGTGCTGTAACTCGAAAACTATTCGTCATGAAGACTTGAGGTGGAAAATTTTAAAACAAAAGAAAAGCGTTGAAAATATTTTCAGATCTCCAAGATGGTCGCCAGGGGGCACAACATCCATCTTAAACTTGTAAAGTGATTTTTTCCAGAAATCCACCAAAAATATAAGCTTTGTAAAGATAAGTTTAATCCGAGAAATTTTTGTTACTTTTTGACGTATCTTTAAAAATAAAGGTGGGGGATGATTCGATGTTCTTTTTTTTTAAATAAACAGCTGTAACTCTCAAACTCAAACAATGAATCTTTTCTTCAACGAGACCAAACTTTTTTTTAAACTAGTTTGGTCTTGTTGGAGTCTCCATCAGACCCATCTTACCCGTATTATGTTTGGTTGTCATGGGATCTATGACAACCAAACATAATACGGGTAACATGAGAGCGCATTTTTTCAAGTAATAACAGAAAATTGCAAAATTCTCCAAATAATTAAATGCAATGATATATACAGGGTGACCGTGAAAAAGTACAATGCATAGTGTCACAAAATAGAGGACACTGAAATAAGAAAAAAAGTTCCTACGAACATGGGTCCGCAAGATCTTCGGTTAAAAGGACCGATTCATAAAGATGGAACCCTGCATGTAGCGCCCTCTATGTTATCACAAAACTAAGATCATATTTGAATTAAGCATGATAGAAAACCCCTGTAAACCACAATATTTTATCCATTACTTGCGTCTCTGGCTAAAGATAGGTATTCAAAAAAAAACAAACAAAAATGAAATTCTCTCCGAAGGCCTTGCGGACCCATGTTCATGGGAACTTTTTTTCTTATTTTAGTGTCCTCTATTGTGCGGCACTTTGCAATGTACTTTTTTCACGGTCACCCTGTATATATCATTGCATTCAATTATTTGGAGAATTACTAGACATATCACGGGTTTGATGGAGCAAAAAATGCCTTCTCCAACGAGACCAAACTTGTTCGAATCCGTTTATTTGTTTAGAAGTTACTGTTGTTTATTTGTATAAATCACCCCCACCACTCTATTTTGAAAGATAGGTCAAAAAGTGACCAAAAAAAATTACTCGGAGAAGTCTTATCTTCACAAAGCTTATATTTTTCTGATACATTCACTTGGTAGATTTCAGGGAAAAATCACTTTGAAAGTTTTAGATGGCTGTTACGCTCCTTGGCGACCATCTTGGGAATCTCAAAATATTTTACACGCTTTTCTTCTGCTCACTTTAGTGATAATTTTTTTTTACGGCAAGTCTTTTCGATGAAAAGTTTTCGCGATAATGCATTATGCATTCCTATCTGACCACTCTGTATAGTGACCACATCATTGTCTGCGCGAAAATGATTGTTTATCTCTCTCATACCTTAAAAAAAATGCAGACAACAGCTGAGCTGGGAATGTATTCGGACAGGCCGTGGTGAAATTGTTATAGCAGCGGAAAATCATAGTAGGTAGTCCCTACAACTTGATAAAAAAATTATCAAAATCCACACAGAACTAAAAATGTTATTTAAGATTGAATTTGAACAGCTTCTTTTGTCCCGGAGTGTACATAATATGAGAACATCGGAAAAGTAAAACTAAATATGCAACCAGAAAAAAGTACATATTATTTTAATAAGAATATGTAAATTATTTTATTTCAAATCATGAAACTTGTAGAAAATGCGGAGAAACGCTATTTCATATGAAGCGGAAAATCTATTGATATATTCACTAGAAGACACACACAATAACTTTTAGGTTGTTAATTTTTATAGTAGTATATTTCTTGACGCATAACGTATCTACGCGTGCCAAAAAGTGCAAGTGCCCGCAAATGTCAGAACGTGATCGACTATCTGACTGATATGTTAAATTAATATAATTAAAAATAGATTCTACTACAAAAAACTATGTTCTAATTAGACGGGAAATAATTGATAATTTCATATTCGAATGCTCGTTGAGTTGAGACGGGCAATAAATCGAACGGTTTCGTTGTGTCCGGTTTTGTTTTGTAAGAAAAAGCGGGATGTTTACATCAAATCAAATAGATGATAACGCAATTTCTGCCAACAGTATCAACCACAAATGTTTGTCTTTTCTTCGCATTTGCATCATCTCAATCTCAACGTCCCGAGATGGACGGCTCCCTTTTTCCATTATACGCCATCTTTCGCGAATCAACGTGAAATGGAAAAAGTTGCTTAATAGAAAGTTTTCCACTACTTCAATAAACTAACTTTGCTTGTTATAAATCGACATCGAGGAAGTTTTTTTCTACTTTTTGGCGACATTGATAGCGAATTATTCTACATTATACAAGGATACCAGAGACAAAACAAAACTATGAAAGATCACGGATATTAAGTAATTGATACAACTCACATTGAATGTTCTTTGATTGATGCATCGATCAAACGCTATATTATTGGAAAAGTCGATGGCGTGATTTGTTAACCTAGATGTTTTAGTTTCGAAATGAATATGGAAGAACCTCAAATTATTTAATTGAGCAATAAGACAAAATTCAATAAATGGGTACTTTCTATAATGAGCCATTTTGATTAGTCATCGTAATAATCAACTTCTCTTTCGTGACAAAAATAGAGAAGTTCCAAGAATCATTAAACACTTTCTTCTCAGCCCTATGCAAAACGTCATTGATTGTAAATTTAACTACTTCCCCCTCATAGACAATACAAATAATGTCCGCAATTCGCAGAACCGGGATATTTTTTACCGTCTATATGTCCCGTTCCAGCCCCCTCGAATGAATTATTTATATTCGCGATCGTTACACATACATATACAACACCGACATTACTCATGTCCGATATGAATATACACAGTTGCTCGCACTCAAGCATCAAAGTTTGGGCCCACCGATATGTAATATGCATTTTGGTTTTGCCATCATGTTTCCGGGTTGCCGTGGGAGTCGCACTATGTATGGCGTTAACTCTATTAATGAGTCATGATATGGTGACCACATTAGGGATGTTTGCATTCCAAACCAAAATAAGTGAATTCTTCAATTCAGTTGTCGGAAAGATCCGTTTTCCACATTATCTGGTTGTTTTGAAGCTTTGTCTTACCTGAAACAAAGAAAAGATATATTGAAAAGTGAGACAACAAATAGTGTGAATGTTGCAAAAAAACATCATTCTAATTTTCTAATTATACATTATGTAGGTTTAAAAAAAAATGAGTAGTATAATAAACAGGCAAAGTAATTCTTGCGAAATTGTGGTTTTCTTGTTACGTCCCAGTATCCAGAGAATTGCGGTTCACCTCATGCAAAGCGTTGTAATTTGTCGGTCGTGAACTCAGTCTATTGAGAGTAACACCCTAGTATGCATATAATTTGCAATGGTGTCAAGCGAAGGAGTTTCTAGTTTTTGAAAAACCAGAAATAGAATTGAAACCCCAGTCATGACACTTTGCTCCCAGGAAAGCCAAGCAGAAACGAAGAATGTAGTACTAGTAAGTAGATACAGCGCTGAGGAGCTCAACATTCAATCATTCAATTGTCAATTTCTACAAATTGTTGTTTGTTCCATTTAAGGTCTAGGTTTTTTAAGCCGAAAAGACCATTTCCGGCCTCCTCCACCTAGGTGCCGTCTAGGTTGAGGTTGGCGACCATTATGGCATATTCTTCTCTATGTTGGACTCGATGTATTGAAGTGATACCATTCGAAATATATGTCCAATCCCGTATGTTCCTAAGCAACGATTTCTTTTTTCTCCTTAGATTTTCCCTTGAAGTATTAACTGTAGTTGTTCGTATTCTTCGTGTCTTCGTGTCTTATATACCCGAGGTATAGGACGTTTTCCTTGATTTTGTTATTTTTACCAACTGCGTACGACTTTATTGTGGTCAGTACTTCTTCATTTGTCGTTCTAGTGATCCAGCATCCAGCTTATACGTAGCATTCGCCTATATAGCCATATTTTCGAATGCTTTCACTTTTTTGAGGTCCTGCTGTTTTATAGGGTCTAAATTTAACACCCGTATAAAATAACAAAGGCCATACGTAGCGCTCAAGTGTTCTCAATCTTACCCCGATGAACAAACGCGGGTTGTAGAGTACGATTCGCATCTTCACGAACGCTGCTCTAGCTCTTTCTGTTCTCCTTTAAATTTCCTTAGAGTGGTCGAGTCTTTTCCCCTGCCTAGGTATAAGAATCTTTGTACATTTTTTACGACTTCTTTGAATAAAATGTCTGCGTGTATCTTGTAGAGCCCGAGAAGACACCATAAGTTTGGTCTCAGATGCGTTTATCTCCAAAAACATTCTGGTACTGTGCTCTGTTAGGATGTTCATCAGAATCTAACAATGAAGTCATTGATGTCTAATTCGATTTCTTGGAGGATGTCTATCACTTTTTCGTGTTGTATGCGGTCTAAAGCCTTCTTGCAGTCTACGAATCAGACATAGAACCTCTCAGCTATTAAGGTTCGGCTCTTTTGTTTTTGTACCTCTTCTGAAGGCTTGGTTAGTTGTCGCACTTGGAGCGTATCCGGTTGAAAATGATTCTCATCATTAGCTTTGCTGCATGACTCCTGAGGCAGATGGTCTTATGGTCCTCGCATTTCCTTGCTTTATTTTTCTTTGGAAGAGGTACAAACGCAGATGTCAGCCAGTCCTGGGGTAGCTTACCTCTTTCATAAATGGCGTTCAGAAGGTGGGTAAGTTTTTGAATTGCTCTGCTACTGTAGAATATTCGACAGGTGCCTTGCAACGTTTGATTTCGGTAATTGCCCGGGATACTTTGGACGTGAGGAGGTCTTTCTTTTCGGGGATTGGCCCTTCAGGGGTTCTTCCGTTTCCGAACAAGTCTTCCAGATATTTCTTCCAGATAAGTTATTGTTTGTCAGGGTCTCATTCGAGTTCATTACTTTTGTTTGTTGATAGAGACACTTGTCTGGGCTTCCAGAGATCTGTGGCTTCTCGTGAAGTTCTCTGTCCTTATGTTGATTCTGGTACTCTCCAATTTTTGCGTTCCTTATTTCGTCCTATTATTTTTCTGTATTCCTGTTCGCTTTTGTTCTTTAACTCTCCTCTGATGTCCATCAATTCTAATATGTCCTCTGTCATCCAGTTTTCAGTCTTCTTTTCCTATTACTTGTTGTTCCGTCCCAATAAGTATGTTCTTGAACTGTCCGTGCTTTCGAAGTTCTCGTCCTTCAGGCTCCCTCTGGCTATTCTCGTGAGGGCTAGTTTTTTGTCCACTTTTTTCTGGTATTGTATTTTTTTCCTTATGTTGCTTTTGACAAGGCGAATTTCTCTATACCTCGTGTTTTACCAAAGGGGTTATGGTCCGTGTCTATGTCGCAACCGGGGTACGCCTTAGCGCTGAGGATACTGTTCCTGAATCTGGTGTTAATGGCCACGACGTCAATTTGACTCTGAACGACGTTGCCTTCCCGGTCTTGAGGAGATTTCCAAGTATATAACTTGGGGAGTTTGAACCAGGTACGTGTTACTGACGACAAGACAAAATTGTACGAATCTGCTGCCTTTGTCGTTTTTGTCTCCCTGTTGTCAACCTTGACGTTCAGATCTACCATAAAGATGTTGGATGGATGGACTTCCGGCACAGACAAGAAAACAACCTTATGATGTCAACGATTGGTAATTAACTAATATCAATCCCATGAAGGCCCCAAAACTTGTTTTTAGTGACATGTTCAACAAAGTCGCAAAATTCGTCCTCAAACTCTTCTTTATTTATAAATTCAGTTCTTCTACCTCGTCCTTGAATGTATTTTTTTTCATTACATACTTTTTTCATATCCTTGACGGTACCAGTACGTTTAATGCCAAAATCGCATCACCTTCATTCTTCATTACAAACAGTTGTAACATGCCCTGCGAGCATTGGATGGAAGTAGAACATGGTGAACCCGCACCTATTTCCTTTTCTTCTGTTATATTTTGTGACAACGTGACAAAATTCATGATTTTCTGGTAATTTGCGTTGATACATGATTGAACGTGACAAGGGACACCATTATCAGGATAGACCTCTTACACCCCAATTAGGTTATGACTGCTTATATCACAATGAGGTCCTAATGACCTCTACGAGAATATTATATATCGTCCATCTTCACAGATCGCAGGGTCGAAATCTAAATCATCTGCAAGCCAATGCTGAACTTGATAATGTGCTTGACTTAGATCTTGCCATACAAGCCGAGAAGAAACATTTTTTTCTTGGGTGAGGTGGTGGTTCTGTCATGTTCTTTTTGCAAATATCATGTAAAGGCGGCTACCAAACCAATTAATAATTTTGATCTATAGGAGCTGCATAGATGATTTCTTTTATTGGTCATAGCCAGTAAGAGCATGTCATAACCAGCAAGTTCTAATAGGAAAACTATAAAATCCACATCTTTTCTTCAACAAATAGGAATGAGGATTTCCTAGTTCTAGTTTTTTGGATAATTGAACAGAAAATGTTCATGGCTGAGTGTCAACTGCATTGCAGAGTCAACCGATCCACAAACTACAGGAGACAGGAGTTGCTTCAAAGCTTTTATTTCCTTGCTTTATGTCAGAGTTAAAATGTTTATGTGGACGATCGAGTTATTCTGCGACGAAAAATCCTCGTAAAATGTTTACTATAAAACGTTATGTTAATATTCGAGACAAATCACAGAGGAGGTAAGATCTCCATAACACGCATATCATATCTTCTCACCAATCATAGAAGATAAACCCGATACATCTTGCTATCTACCACCTATGCGGCTCTATTTCATAGAAAGTCGATCGTCCATTGCCCGCGGACCGTGTTATTTTTACCAAAATCGTATTTATGGGTACCTCCTTGGGGCATTTGCAGAGCTAACAATGTGATATATACGTTGCCGTGCCTCCGGCGGCGATATAATTTACTTTTTACTACATAAGCAAGACGTAGGACGCCGTAGAGGTATTTGCCGATAAATAATTGTTGAACACTTTATGGTTATTGTATAGATAAGATTTTTAGGGCTCGAACGTGTAGGAGTCGACAGCAAGTGACTTATATCGAAGTTATACGGAAGTAGATTTTTCATGGCAATAGATATCACTTATTTCAAGACGCAAATCAAGTGAAAAGTTTTGGTTTCCCAGGTCTAGGCTGATTGGCTCCAAACGTATGCACGTGGAAATGATATAGCAACCAATCTACAAGGTTATGATATTTGATAGTTTATTATTATAGTACGCAATCAATTGAGATACCTATTCTTGATACATGAAACAACAATAACAAATATTTTTCATAATATAATTAAATGAACTGTGAACCCTATCATATAATTCTTCCTTGAGATGGGAAAACTCTTTTTTTATTGACGAGTTGTTTTTGGAAACAAATTCACAGCAACCTGTTTCGGAGAAAAGACTCTCGTATTCGTCGCCTTTTTATTTATACCTACAGGGTGCGGCAAAACGTAGAGTGCAGTTTTGTAGACATCAGCAACATGATGTTCTCCAGAAGCGATTCACTGATGAAGTCGATTTCTGAAGTTTTCAGCACTGTTCTGGATCGATCAGAGTAGCAGCGATTCTCTCTCTAATTCAATACGGATTTTCAATTCTTCCAAATTGTGAGGACGATCCCCAAAAACCATTACCTTGAGCGCGACGGGAAGAAATCGCAAATGCTCAAATCTGATGATCTCTCCGGCCATCGGAAGGTCTTCCGAGTAACAATGAACGAGCCACCGCTTTAAACAAAAACGTACGGACGACGAAGCCGCGATGCTATACGCTTCAAACCAATGCCACGAAAAAAAACGGGGTGAGTGTCCAGACACAATGCAGGCTCCCATTCCCACCACTTATCGCAACTGCACTGTTTGTTTTGCCACACCCTCTTAACACATTTTCTTTTCAATCTTGCAAAAGTTTTAGTTTACTCTAATGCCACATGTGTTTCTCAATTATCTATATAATAATTCACCCTATTATCACATTTCAACCTCTTCGCATTTGTGAAATTTTGCAAAAAAAAGTTACTGTCAACGAAGTTGACAGACGGAAAAAGCATTCATGATCTAGAAAACTGATTTTTGATTAAGGTATTTCATTACATATTTCCATTCAAAAAATTAGGGAATTACAAAAATAGTCGCTCTATCCGTATAATATGTATTTTTACAAGGCATTTCGAGCAAGTCATCAAAATATTTATGCACTGAAATACTCATCGAGTTAGTCACTTTCAAAACAAAGCATCAAGAAAAAAATTGACAAGTGGCGCAAAAAGTATTTTTAGATGTTTTCAATATTAAACTAGATAATAGCCTACATGAAACCTGGAAAAAGGTGCCAAGTTCAGAACTGTGAAATGATGGATCTTCTAATCTAATTCACAAGCCAATTTAGCTTCTACGCATAGTCAACACCTGTGGTTTTCATCGGGATTCGGAGATGTTTGATGCAAAATATATCAAATTAACGAAGCCATTAATTACAGCGTCTGCCGAGTTTTCGTTAACAAATGGAAAACACTTTTATTTTCAACTTTAGCAAAAAAAATCAATTGTTTGTAGGGCATCGCAAGACCAAGACCAAGACCAAGTCTGACTAGTCTTGGTCTTGGTCTCGAAAAATAAATTTGGTCTTGGTCTCGATATATCAAGACCAAGACAAGACTGGGTCAATCTTGGTCCTGGTCTTGGTCTTGATGGTCTTGGAAAACTTATATACCGAATTTTTAAAACACACATTACAATATTCAGTGCGGCTCAAAATCTTTTTAACCGTTCGATATGTGCGAGCGAGATTTGACAGAAATGATAGCCTAAGCTTGAAACTAATCAGGGTCAAAGGGCCTCCAAAATGGGGTATCACTCGACACCCCTATCCATTTGATTTTTTATTCAAGATGGCGCCCGGCTGTCATTTTGACATCAAAGCTGTCACTACTATGTCAAAAAATGCATAACGTCTTTACATAATGGTGTGTCCAAATTTTGTCCGCATATATTAAACGGTTCAAAAGTTTAAAGGGGGGTACCTTATAGACCCGCACTGTATAACATAACAATCCTAGAATAGTTGATTTCCATAAAACGTCGCTCACTGATTTTTTTTGGAATCGTAATTCTGAACCAAATAAAAAAATGAATTTCTATTGTACTTATAGGCAATAAAACATGCAAAACCATTGTCAATGAAGAAAAACGTCTTTATGATTACCTGGGATGGCGGTACGATTTGAACAAGCTTTCCGCATTTTTAGAGCGTTTTTCTCCATTGTGAACGGATTGCATATTTTATTGCAATTGGACAAATTATACGGGTGATGAGGGTTATATCGACCATAAGAACAAATCTATCTGGGCATCCATGTCAAACAAAGGTTTCCAAAAAGTCTCAGATCGGTAATTTTGCATTTTATTCGTCTATATTCACAGTGAGTACATTAAAATTTGTTTGTGTGAGATGCGGGGTTTGTGTAACTTGACGGCACTGCCATGTCTTCCGATCAACCACCAAATTACAATGATACATTTTTTGAAAAATTGATTTACTTAAGAGACTAATTAAAAGTATATAGAAACATGATTGCAGATTTTATTAAATATTGTATCGATTTTCCATTTCAAGACCAAGACCAAGACGAGACTCTTGTGGTAGTGTCTTGGTCTTGGTCTTGTCACCAAGACCAAGACAAGACCAAGACTAGTCTTGTGGTCTCGCAAAGCCCTAATTGCTTGTCAAAAGTATCATTGAAAATTGGAACGTTGGCTTATATTGGAAAGGTTTAGAGAAAAAGTAAAATCACATTTTTACTTTTCCCTAGTTGAGGCATTGTACAGGGTTTTACCTTAAAATTTGCCACCCCCAAAATAGATTTTGGGAAAACCCTGGAGCAAACAATGTTTTTTTTTTCAAAAGTCCCGGAACGGTCTCGTATTTCACAAACGGCTCGAAAAAAAAAGTAAAAATTAGTACTTGGGGTTTTAGAACATGCCTGATCCGATGGTAATATCGGCAATGTTGCCACGTTTACATTTTTCAAGATAAAGTCAACACCCATTTTTTTTTTAAATCAGAGCCCATTCAATTTTTATTGCAATAAATTGGGCGCCCCCTCGGTTATTCAATCCTCCAAATATCAAATTTTTATTTGAAATACAGCAACTTTGCACTTTCGTTCAAAAATTCCGGAACGGTCTCGAATTGCACAAACTCTGCTAGTACTCGGTGGTTTTAGGACATGCCTGATCCGATGGTATAATATCGGCAATTTTGCCACGTTTTCATTTTTTGAGACCGTTCCGGGACTTTTGAAATACACTGCACGGGTGTTTCAGAACTTCTGCATGGGCATGGTTCACCTTTCGTATTTCAAATTAGAACCCTATTTTTTTAATTGATTTTTGCGTTTTGCTAAAATTCTAAACATTTTTCATATAGCACAATCTATATAACCAGATTCAACCAATAAGATGATATTAACGTCAGATTTGCCATTTGTTGGTATATTACCCTCTCTCACAATTTCGGAAGTTGATACGGTGAAGACCTACCTCGTCGGAACAGATGCTTTTGGACAGCTGATTGCCGCTAGCAGAATGGTTCTGATTCAAGAATGAATTTATCTCAGGAAGAAGCGAACTTTTCCTACCACAAGGTATAAATTTGCGATAAAACCTGAGTCGGGCGCGCAGCTGAACAATTGTTTCAAGTAGATAATTAATCAAGGACGTTTCGGAAAATGTTCAAGCGAAAGACTACGATGACGTAGATAATAGAGCGGTATTCAGAAGAAAAGATGGACATTTCGACAGATAATCAACTGAGTAACGGAGAATTCTAGAACTTCGTAACACGGCGGCAAAACAAACAGTGCAGTTGCGATCGACGACTACATTCGCTGTAGTGGGAATGCGAACCTGGCCTGGGACTCTGTGTACTGTAGAATTCCATAGCGACACTTCGCTCTCTGCATAAAATGAATGGGAAAGCGACCGTCGCTAGGATTCGACAGATACACGGAGTCCCAGGCCTGGGAGGAGACTTATGTCTTATTGTGTATGTTGACTCACTCTGTTTTCAATCGTTGCAATGGTTTGGAGCGGAGAGCATCGCGGTTTCGCCATACGCACGTTTTTTAAAAGTGGGACTACTGAAACGAATAAGTTTTCAAGCATCCTCAGTCATATTTGAATGTACTGAAGATCCGTATTGGAGGGGAACTCGTCGTCATTCCGATCGGTATGTGTCGATAGAACACAGCTGAAAACTTCAGAAATCATCTTCATCAGTGCATCGCTTCAGGTGCTCAATTCTACAATGAAATCCGTAAACGAATAGTGCAGAGATCAAATGCATATTTGTATAAGAATTCATTGGAGAATTGAGTACTTGGAGGATCTGCTGATGTGATGTTTGAATATCTGAACACCTTTGTTTTAAATTATACATAATTAGAAATAAAGTTTTATGAAGTTATCTCTTTGATTATTTATGCATAAATTAAAACAAAGATATCTCAAGAATGGCTCATCTAAACATCATCAACATACAAATATATACAATTTGAATCAGGAAAAAAAGATCTTTCATTTTAGAGCAAAATATACAGAGGGTTACATCTAAAAAAAGGGAAGTTGTCTAAATTTTTCCCTCTATCGATGCCACTTTTTTTTTAAACTGCAGAAGACTTCATAGGAAAAAACCTACAACTTTTATATGCATCTTTTTTTCCATCTTGAAAAATAAACCCTATATGAGCCACGTGAATATAATCAATAACCCTGTACAGAGCGAAATAGAAAAATAAATATGACGAAGGGACAACTATCCAAGTTACAACAATGGATTTTTCCCTTAAAAAGAAAATTGGAAAATTATTAATCAGTTCTTGGCAATATCTGCTGCTGTATATTGATAAAAAATCAACACAAGCCGCTGATATTCTATTTGACAAGCAAAGCTAGAATAGCTTACAGCTATAGTCAACCCCAGCGCTTCCCCGTTGCCGTTCAATTAAATCCAAAGAAAACTCAAGTAGAATGAGGGCCTCTAAATGGAGCCGTTTCTTAGAAATATGGAATATTATGGAAGTAATAACTGCTTAAATGTGAATAAAGTCGCCTCAGGATTCTTCTGGAGGGGTATTTGGCGCTGCCTGCATATAATATAGAAACAAGTTCGGAACTGTAGTTTATTTTCTCCATCGAAGCAGATCGTACCGGTTTCGATAAGTTGTAAATAAGAATGGGACACCTGATACCCCACAGTGCGTATCTTTAAATAAAATCAAGGTCCAGTAGTTATGCGAAAAGAAATCTAGACCGTGTGGGTAGTTTCCCACACCTTGCGGTTTAGCGGTCGTAGATCAGCCCTGTATAGTGGCGTTATTCTTGTACTTAAGGTGTCAATGGTAAGATAAGGAGGCTGAAAACATAGCACTTAAGCGATAAAAGAAGGCAAGAAGGCATACGCCTCGGCAAAGGGATCTATTAACAATATTCATAGTCTTGATTGTTTGATTTATGTCGACCCCTGACATGAATATTCAAAGCACGGGTTAAAAACCGTGCTTTACTCTGTGATTCTCTAGAGGCTCTTGAAACTTTGATGGTTAACCTGTCTGAAAACTTACGGACGAGATACATAAGTACATGAACAGTGTGTTCCTATTTTAAACAACCGGGTGGTCCGATTAAGAGCACTCGATCAAAAACAGTCATAATGCAGACAATTTGTTTTTGCACTCAACTATGATGAGCACATTGATGAGATCGCAGATATCATGATAATATGACACATTGGAAACACATATACACAGCTGAAGAATGAAAATAATATATTTTCACAATAAACGTTCGAAGCCAACAAATTACAACCAAAACTCAATTGGAGGATCGTTTATCACAATAACTGTAATGATTCACGCCATCTGCTGTTCAAAAAAAAACACAAAAACAATCGACGAAGTTAATAAGAGCATAGAAACAATTCTTGATGATGAAGAGCAACCAGACGGTCCTTCGACCCCCGCATTTTGCGACTAGTCCTACACTGAATGACTCTGACAATTTACGAGATACTGAGCGTGGGTTTTTCGGGGACAGGATATGCAGTGTGGGCTCATGTGATGGAAAAATTGTGGACAGGACGATTGGACATCATGAGCAAAAGAATAGATTCAAAATCTTAGCAAACTACATTGATTTTGTATAATACTGACTCAAGACGTCTATTCAAATGAATCCTGTCCACCTAATACATGGACAAACCTACGGCATAGATACATTCAGAGCAAAAGAAATTAACATTATATGCATAAATTCCCCAAGACCATAAATCTTTCTTGTGCCATTCGCCTATTCTATTTACCGCGTAAAAATAGTGAGAACGCAGCAGGACAACTAACTAGTTCAGGCAGAGGCGCGAAAGAAAAAAATACACACAGACAGATAAACGTAGCGTAGGCTTAGACCTGCCTCAACATCTGGCTCGTTGCCTTAGCTTGGTATTGAAATGGCGAAGGCGTTGTGGTGCCCTGGACGACCAGATAATCAAGTCAAAACAGAACAGAGTGATCGTTGTTTATATCTGCAGAACGAAATTAGGTAGTGGTAAAATTTATTCACTAGCAAAATTCAATTAATCTGGGCTTCATGGAGTAAGAAAACAAAATATAAAACCTCACCTAGTATTTTTGTTTTGTCCGTCGCCAAACTTTTGTCCGCGTAGATTGGACACGACCGACGAAAATAAAAATACAAGAGTTTGGTGTTTGAAGACCTACGTGGAAGTTTCGTCTTTTGCAGGGCTCCCCATTATTTTTCCATGAGCTCTGTTTGAGGTGCTACTACGAAAATTCTTTTATTTTGATCCGTTATCATATCTATATTTTAGTTAGTAGTTGATCTACATTCATAAAAAAAAGTCAAGAAGGAGGACCATTTCAGGTAAAACCGGATATTTCAAAAAGTTTCAAACTATTTTTGATTGTGCACTGTAACAGTTTCATCCAACCTAAATTGATTGATGCTAAGCTTAGGAATGTCTCCAAAGTTCTACGAATTTATTATTATTACTTTAGAATCGATTATTTAGCCCCATTGAATAGAATTTTTTTGCAACGCTTTTTGGTTGTGTATACTATTTGAGTCTACGTGATTTTTGAGAAATAAAAATATTCAGATCCAAAGTATTTACTTTCAAGTTGTTTAAACAAGCGATACATTAATGATATTGGACCAATGGAAATTAAATGGATTTGCTCTAATCATTATAGCGCTTCCACCGCAATCAAGAATGATCCTCATTATTCATTATTGTAGCGAACAATACAACCAATTGAAAATAATATGATAGCACGCAAATATTATGGAATATCAATCATGGAAAACCACATGAAAATCTGCCCGTGTATCGTGAACGTTACAAAATGAATACCAGAATTACTTAAGTGGAAATAGTATCGTTATCTAGTGGAAGATGCGAGAAGCTCGGTCTGTGTAGTACCGCGACAGATGGCGCTTAGTGTAATGTAGTACTTCACATTGGGCTTTTAGCTCAGCAGGGAAACAAAATAGCTAATTTGAGTAAAACGTCCAGATGAGTGGATTTTTAACATTCAGGTACTAATGAAAAAAACGGGAAAAATCAATGTTTCCCTTTTTCCGCTTCACATCACAACCTAAACATATTCACAGGCTTTTGATTCAAAACGAATAGGTATGTAAAGGTATAAAGACCGTTTAAAAATTAACCAAAACTTTATCAATTGAAGTAGGATGCAAATCCATTCAATGATTAGTTCGTACAGAATGTTCTAATTCGATTAGAAAAATATAGAGACTGTAATAAAACTTGATATTGATTGATTTTTCAAAAAATATTCTGGAGCCAAGCTTGTGCCGAGTTTTTATCTTTGAAAAAATCAAACAATGATAGGTTTCAAATTATGATCATTTTTTTTTTCAGCAAATTATTTTTCAACAGTATGAATCAGATTTCCGACTTTTCAACAAATCCAAATTATCTCGAAGATTCAGTTTTTTTTTATTTGGAACAAAATGAAATAGAATGTCGATATCCTCCAGGGATGAGATAGTTCGACTTTTCGTTCTATAGGAACTTTTTTCAAGTCTATCCTGAAAGCGCTCATATTCAGGGTTGGAATTTAAAATTGTATGTGTATAAGAATTGGCAAATCTTAATATACAGGGTGTCCGGGAAAATGTGGGAGATCTCTCGGATTCTGATAGAATATTAAAAAATAAGATGACAAGTTCCCATAAATTTTTTTCCTAGCGTTAGGTTCACAATTTCGTCAAGAGCACCACTTCGTCATGGCTTTTTTCGAGGTTTTGTTTAATAAAAATTGTTTTTTCTCGAAAATGGTTCATTTTATCGACAATGAACAAGAGTACCTTTTCTTCAGCTTAATGTTCAAGGTATCCAAATTTTTTTTTTAACTCCTTATCATACAGGGTGTTAAAAATTTGAGCGTTAAAATGTACAATCTAGTCCGTCCCTGGTAAACTAAACAAGCTAATTATGTTTTAAGGGAAGTATTTTGAGAGGTCCTTACTCCTTACTACTGTTTATCATATATTAAATTTTCATTGAATTATATTGAGTCGTTTAAAAGTTATTCAAGAAAAACCGATTTCCAGTGGGGTCCTTTAGGGGGCCGTATCTCCGTAGGGAGGGCCGCTAGGAAAAAAATTTATGGGAACTTGTCATCTTATTTTTTAATGTTCTATCTGAATCCGAGAGATCTCCCACATTTTCCCGGACACCCGGTATAAAAATGAGTACCGATTTTTTCTGGAGGATCAATAACTTGAGAACGGCTGGGGCAATTTGAGTTATTTTGTTTTGAATTGTTCCTTTAAGTCTTGGGATTGTTTTAACGGCGAGAAAAGCTGGAAAATCCCCCGAAAAAACCTGTAAACACAACTTTTCATTCGGGATGTCACATGTCACCTTTCCGTGACAAAACAAACTAATGTCAATGTCAATGAGTAAATTCGTTAGGCGCGTTCGAATTTTCGCTCTAAACACTCTGAGCACGAAGAGCGGAAACTCGAACTCACCTAATGATATTGATGTCAATTCAAATCATAGACCCGAGAAATGAAAGAGACTAAACTCTACAGCATAGCAGTGGCGGCCATTTTCAATATCAAGACAAAAATGACATTATATGAGACAGTATGAAATTTGCCGGGTCAGCTAGTTTACAATACTTATCATTATCATCACCATCCTCAACCTGTATAATGCCGGACACTGGAAAATTCATCAACTCAGAACAGTTTTAAGTAACGGACTGACTCAAAGTTTCCACACCACCGAATTCTTATCAGGTCTCTGATATAACTCAATTTCGCAAGAAGCATCTGCAGTTTATTTAGGTCGAGTATAAAAATGTGTTACTTGGACAAGCCTTGATATTATTTGGAAAATTCTGGATTAAGTACGTGTTTCTGAACAAAGTCTTGAATGAGTGTTTTTGATAAAGACAAAAGAAAACTCTTTTCCAGGTAATTTGATATGACCCATTAATTCTCATGATTTATAAGGTAAACTTGACCTCACAAACTAATGACTCCAGAATTTCCCTCACAATTCAATCCACGGCTCGTTGAATGGTGCTCGCTAATTAAACACCTGATGCTAGTTAAGCATTTCCAGACCTAATTAACGTCTCTCGCGATTGCTGCTGCCATTGCCATTTTTTAATAGTTGAATGGAACGAATTTTATTTTAGTATGTAATCGATTTAATGATTCACATTGCTATTTACGAACTGAAAGTGTTCATCGGACTCAATAACGACTTCGAAAAGGTTCTGCTCCAGAGTGCACTCACATAAAGAGTCTTCTTGTTTGTTTAGGTTTTACGGCCCTTTTGTTTCTCAACGTCTCCATTATTTTGCTGCAGAAGTTATCGCTTTGATGTTGAAGAGCACTCTTTATTTTCTTTCAGACCTGTATGAGTTGCACTTTGTTAGGCTTGTTTGTATACTTGTTTTGCGGTTTCACAAGATCGAAATGTTTGTGGAAATGAGGAGTTTTTACGTAAGATCATTATTTGATGGGCCTTGTAAAGATTAGGCATCTACGCATTAGTGATTTTTTTTTTCAATTTTGAAGCAGAGTTTCAGGGTGACTCAAAAAAATTCTGGATGAACTACATATTTTCTACACAAAAAATAATTCCAAAATAAACTAAATTTTTATAAGAATCCAGTGTAGAAACTCCTTAGGATGACAGCTCTGTCAGATTGCTTCATGGTGGGTCCTTATAGGTGTAATTGCCGCGTTTTGACAATGGAAGCGTTTTGACATACCTGTTCTGATTGGTAGTATTCTTGACTACGGATTGACAGTTACAACTTACAACAATCATGGCGAGGCGATTTCGAAATTTCTTCGGATCATTCAGGATGGATTGGATGTGTTTTTTTTTTAATTTGTCAATTATTTTGATAAATCATCGTTAATAAACCAAAGAAAATTCAAAATCGCCCCACCATGATTGTTGTAAACTGTCAAAAATACAACCAATCAGAACCGGTATGAGATGTGAGTCTCATACCGGCAATGTTGTCAACGGGGTTTTCAACCTTTTTGAAAACCATGATAATTTTTATGTTTACTTAAAAAAAAAAAATATATATAAGATATAAAACGCTAAGTACTCGAAATATAAATATAAATATAAACATACATCTGGATGAGAGTTTCAAAAATTCTATAGTAATGTCAACTTAAACTGACTCAATCCAACCAAAACTGACCCAGATCAACAAATATCAAATCAGAACTAATCCAAATCAACCAAAACTAACCCAAATTAGCCTAAACTAACCCAAACTAAGCAAAACCAACCCAAAAAACAAAACTAACCCAAATCAACCAAAACTAACCCAAATTAGCCTAAACTAACCCAAACTAAGCAAAACCAACCCAAAAAACAAAACTAACCCAAATCAACCAAAACTACTACTTACCCAAACTAATCAAAACTTATCCAAACTTACCCAAATTAACCAAATAAACCAACCCAAATTAGCAAAAACTAACCACAACCAACCCAAAATGGACCAAAACTAACCCAAATTAACCGAAACAAACCAAAACTAACGCAGATTAATCAAAACTAACCCAAACAAGCCAAAATTAACTCAAGCTAATCAAATCCAACTCAAACTAACAGGAACTCAATCTAACAAAAACTTATCCCACAAACCAAAACTAAGGCTAAGTGTGGGCCTTACTAACCCAATCTGCTGGTGTCCATCATAAATCTTAATTATACACTCCATTGAAGAAGTTTCTTCTCCAAAATGGCGCCAAAACGAGCATACAATACAAATGATCATTGAAGAAAAGATATCTACTTGGCAACACTGCGCGAAATTCGGTCGTTGTTTTGTAAGTGGTGTCTTGAAAATCTTGACATTTACATTATTGACAATAACGAATTAACGATCATGTGTAAATCCAATTCTGAACTAGATTTTTTACCGTTTAAATATTTGTTTCAACTTTTTTAGTGGTTACGGTCTAGCAAGCACCAGTACATGAGAAAAACTGAAATTGTGCATTTTAATGATCCACAACTGGAAATAATCTGACATTTTTGAAAAATGTTCTGTTGCAACAATGCGCCAAAAATAGTGTCTTTTTCTGCAAAAAAGTGATTCATCCAGGATTCTCCCTCTTAAGTGATAGTTTAATAGTAAAACGAAAGATAATTTTTCAACTTCGCCTTCGAAAAGTACAAAATACGTGAATACCTAATTCATCATACTTACTCTGTTGAAACCGATTCTAGCGGACCGCGTATTGCAAATCAAGCTTACCTGAAAAAAAAAAGATCATTATGAGACATGCAGAGAATGCATACAAAATTCACTACGTCCTATTGATAGTGTTCAAAATCTAACATTAACTACGTTCCCTAAAAATGTTTCTCTGTGAATCCAATTTTCAATGAGCAAATACAAAAAATATTTATTCCTAATAATCAAACTGTTTTTGTCAATATTGAATTATGTGACAAAATCATGATAAACACGCCTGCCAATCAATCAAGAGTTCCGAAAATTGAAAACCACAAAAGCAAACAAAATCCGTCATGGGACGTATTAATTTTCACAACAAAAAGCTACACCTATGTACAGAATATTAAATACATCCCGACAAACACCAAAAACAGATCTGCTAAAATGGAATTTATCCGAATGAACATGCAACGTGAAATGTGAAATTGCAATCTTTCGAGTAGCATATTTGAAAATTCGCTGTTTTCGAAAATTCCTGTTTTTACACTGGCTCAAAGTATACAATGTAGAAGGTCAACACCGCAGTTCTTCGGCCGTTAAACCCTTGGCTATTTTCAATTTCCAATGTCAACAATGTTCATGGTTGATTTTATATCATGCGTCTTGAACTAACATATCAATTCGATCTTTACTGTAAACTAGTCGCAACTGTTAATATTATTTGATTTATTGATCTAGATTTATTGCATGTATTGAACTTAACTTCGTGATTTATGCGGTGATAAATGTATATTGGATTGTCCGATCAGAATAATTGTTCAATTGAATCATCAGTTAGCTGAACTTCAATTAGATTTTTCACGTTTGGTAAGCACTGATCTAGATATAACAGGAAAAATACAGCTGGCACACGACGCCGGCGTGGCGAATTCACAATTGCATTTTTAACTAGAGTCATCGTACACCCTCATTTATTGAGGTCTCTATGCATCGTCCTTAATAAATATGCAACCCAACATGCACCGCACAGTACAAATAAAATGCTCTTGAGCATCATTGTCGATCAGCAGCTTTTGTTTTCGATTTTTACCTCCATTCCTACCAGAATCCCAGACAATAAGCTTCTATCCTAAGACACACTTCATTATAATAAGCCCCTTTGTTCTAACTTTCCACGTCGTATTATGTCTCTACCACGGATTTCATGAACTACCATATACTCAGTTATTTCTGTGCTATACGTGCACGTCTCAAATTCAATTTGGCAACCCTTCCATGCCTTACGTGTTCTTAATTGAAGTTTAACAATGCTGCAATTTGTCTGCTTCGCAAGGTATCGGAAAATAGTAAACCACAGGGGTGTGGATCGTTTTGCTGTCTACTGCTGAGTCGATAGAGGAGTGGTGTATATTTCCAGATAATTACATTGTGATGAGAATAGTGGATATAAAAAAATCCAGGTGAGTTTGATGATCGAGTTTTATGTACATACGTGACTGACTTTAATCTTGAAAGGACACTAAAAAATTGGATGGTATACTTGAACGATAAATCTTCAACCAACGCCCTTAGAGAATATGCAAAGCTGTAGAAGTGAGGAAGAAAAATCACAAAACACTATCAACAAGATTTTTTTGTTAAAAGGACGACGCATCAATCAATTTACTCGTCATTAATAATGTAAAAAATCAACAAAACTGTTGAACTTCGTGAGACACCTGGATATAATATCTACTTCCACTTTAGAGTTATTGAGGATTGCGTGATACACGAACATCAAAACACGGGATCATTTTCTAAGTGTCTGTAAACAATTTGATTACTGCCCGCCTTTTTCACATATTTTTGTTCAATTATTACAAAGCACATGAAATATGAATCACATCAATTTTTTATGTAAGACATTGGAACTTGGAAAGTCAGTGTATTTTCAATTGGTATTCTGTTATTGAAATAAGCTTGTGATTCTTGCAGCATTTCCCTTCGCCATAAACGTCCAAGGTCGCTTGAAACTACCATTTATTAATAATATTCAATATGCATTAAACGTTGTTATTGCTGTGTTGATGTGAACACACTCTTTCAAGGATTTATTTGTTTCCTGACCATAACGAAATGTCAATGAACCAATTACATATTGCAAAATAAATCATGTTAAGTTTCAAGACAAGATAAGACATTGCCCCGAAGCTGACAAACCCATTTCCAAATTTGTTCCAAATAAACTGGAGGAAATCATGTCGACATGGATAAAGTTAATCCGGGTTTATCTGGATTCGATCAAACACGGTCCAGTCTCGACGGGATTTGGAAACAGGGATAATGCATTCGGGCAAACATCGGAAATCGCTTTGTTACGGTCTAGATCGTACCTGATATTCCAGAGCTGAGTTGAAATTTAAAATATCCATATCAAAGTTTATGACTGACAATAACTTCATTAACTGAATTGAAAAATATTGAATTTTTCAAAGTAAATTTGAAACATAAAATCTCTTCAATAATAATTGTTCTCGTTGCATGCAAACCTTTATAAATTGGTACAACGAATTCCAGTTTTACTACACCATTTGAATATTGAAATCGTAAAAGCAATCTATTTTGAATGATTTTATCCGTGCTGGAGTTTTAGTACAATAATTATTACTTTGCAACAGTGCACTCAACAGAGACAGTTTTCAGTTGAGAATTTAATCAAAAACTACAGTTGTGTCGTATTATATGTAAAACATAAATTGCGATGAATGAGGATTTGACAAACTTGAAAATTGAAGGTTTCTTCAAGTTCAAACATAATATACAGGGTGTCCCAGCAAGGGTGGCCACCGGCCATATCTCAGAAACTACTGGACCTAAAAGTTCAGGAAAAAAAAAATTATCACTAAAGTGGCCACGAGAAAATGCTGGGAAATATTTATAACTTCGAAATTTTTCCGCTAGGGGGCGCAATCAAAGCTTAAATATTAAAATTCGAAATTTCTCCGGAAATTCTCAGATTAAGGTATATCTTTATCAACATGGTTAGAAAACCTAGACAATTTCACGTCTTTTTGGTACAGGGCTCATTGGCGTACCGATCTTCGTGTGAGTAGGGGAAGGTAGTGAAAGTGTAATTGTTCAAGTGGCTGTAACTTATAAACGACTTGTCCGATTTTGTTGCGTATAGGCTTGTTTGGAAGATAAATGTGAGTACTTTCGTATATCGTATCCAGTGATGCGTGATTGTCTCCAGAAAAGTTGCTAGAAGGCGTAATTTGAATTAAAAACTGTTATTTTCGTTTCACCGCAAAAATTTAAATGGTACGGTATAATTCTGATAACAGAATCGAAATGAAGATTAAATTTACAAGAAAAAACCTTGAAAAAAAAAAAAAAAAAAAAAAAACCTCAAAAACCTTAAAACAATAAATTTTACATAATTTGGACTAGTTATTATTATCAGAATTATACCATACCATTCAAATTTTTGCGGTAAAATGAAAAACACTGTTTTTAATTCAAGTTACCCCTTCTAGCAACTTTTCTGGAGACAATCACGCATCACTGGATACGTTATACGAAAGTACTCACATTTATCTTCCAAACAAGCCTATACGCAACAAAATCGGACAAGTCGTTTATAAGTTACAGCCACTTCAACAATTACACTTTCACTACCTTCCCCTACTCACACGAAGATCGGTACGCCAATGAGCCCTGTACCAAAAAGACGTGAAATTGTCTAGGTTTTCTAACCATGTTGATAAAGATATACCTCAATCTGAGAATTTCCGGAGAAATTTCGAATTTTAATATTTAAGCTTTGATTGCGCCCCCTAGCGGCAAAATTTTGAAGTTAAAAATATTTTCCAGCATTTTCTCGTGGCCACTTTAGTGATCATATTTTTTTTCCTGAACTTTTAGGTCCAGTAGTTTCCGAGATATGGCCGGTGGCCACCCTTGCTGGGACACCCTGTACAATAATAATTATTGGTGTCGTTCCGTCATTCGAACTGCTAGAATTGAATTATTGCACATGCTCCAGATTTGCATGATTTCTATCAAGATCCCAGAATCGTACCTATTGTTGAAACAAATTTAGTTCCGGATGCGGCTGTCCTAGGGCTACTGGCATGATCAAAACAAGGATCTGGTACCCCAGGTGAATGTTAATCTCACCGCCGGATCCGACCGGGTGACCCCTGCTGGGTAGTCCTGCGTCTTCACTCGTGAAAGTATTAGAAACGTCATCAGAGGACAACGAACTTGAACTCGAGCTCAATCTTGACCTCCACAAGCTTAGCTTGTAACGTTATCCGGAGCTCAGCGAAGAAAAATTGCCATGCAAGCTGCCAAAGGGCTAATTCACTACAAAAAGAAACCTGCCAGCATGGTGGGCGAAAGAGGCGAGAGGGCTCTCAAGACTCCTAAGAACAAGTCCCCATCACCACTGAAAGCGATAAGCGAGCAAGGTCCAATGGTAGCACACCTAATTCGACCTATAATACTCGCCAAGACTCTGAAGAGGAATAACTTTTAATGACGCCCTCAAAGCCATTAAGCCATGCAGAGATTGTTCCATGTGACTTTCCAGGCATGAGATTTAATGAGGAACAATCGGAGAATATACGTCCGGAGTACATAAGCTGCTCCTTTGATAAGAATGCTGTCATACTGTCATGTCGAAATGAGGAGACAATCTGGGTTCGTGCCCAGGTCCCCAATTTGAAGTGGGAAGGAGGAGCACTAAAGGTAGGGATGGCAACGGATCTACTAGATACGGTTTAAGTAATTATGGTGGCCTTCTTAGATCTTCGTGATAAAAAACTAACAAATGGAGGGTTTAGAACCGACGACTATCATGTACTAAGCCATGCCGTTGACGAAAACGGCACGATGGTATTAAAGATCAGACAACTGAAAAACCTAACAAGTACCAACATGAGGGCATGTGTGGAAATGGATAAGGCATCTTTCAGAGTGCTTTCGAAAGCTAGTGGAAGTAAGTATTGCTCCTAAAGCAAAACTGAAACTGCTGCAAATAAACCTACTTGAGCCGATGTCCCTCAGCCAGGAACCCTGGGTGAAGTCAGGGGGCTCGGGTAAGGAAATGCATCTTCGTCAAGGAATTGCTTCCCTCTATCCAATTTCTGTACCTGGGACCTCGCGATCGCCAAACTGAAATTCAGGAGAACGAAGAACAAAGGAAAGTTGTTGTGGCATCAGCCTACTTTTTATATTACTCCAAAACACCTCCTTCAAGATCGAGTTCGCCACACTGGTCGAACCCTGTATGACCAACAGAGAACTGGTGGGATGCTATGCCAACAAGGATTTTTTTTACCCCTTTTTTTTTTGGTGAAATATATCCTTGTCAAAAAAAAATGAGGAGTAGCTCATTTTGAAGATCATATCCTCTTAGTTTGGAGAAGTTAACTCTTGCGAGCAATTATTTATTGAATAAAAAAATTATTGTGATTTTTCTTGAGATTTTTCTCAACAGGAATGACAGCAGAGGTATGAAACTCGACTATTGTTGATCGAGGGGCCTTTAAAATAAGGTATCACTCGACACCTTTTGCCCTTTAAGATTTTAGGGATTTTAGGGCTAAGTCCCTTCCTACCCAAGGGGTTGCAGAGGAGGGTTTGCTCACAAAACAACTAAGAACGGACATGCACCACCTCCCACTGAATCAAGAAATAGCTCTCCCCTGTCTGGGCCTGGAGAGGTTTCCCGTGTTCGTTGAGTCAAATTAAGTCGCAGGCTCCACTCCTGGTGGTGCCTTTCGTCCATTCCTTTGAGTTTCAGCTATGCAACCATACTTTCCCCGGAACCCAACAGCTTTGGTTTTTTGAAAGCTACCGAGTAATTGGAAGAACGTCAACAGATAATTAGCTGGCATAGTTAAGAGATGGAACTTGAGTCGGAGTTCCTGATTTTTTTTTGTGAGAAATTTGCTCCCAATACCCGTCAGTTACTTGAGCGAAAGTTGATTGAAAGGAGATTTGTTTTCAATTCATGGCAGTTAAGCACTTGAGAGATTCATTTTTTTTCAATTTCCGGCAGTTACTTGAAAGAATTTTTTTTCAATTCCCGGCAGTTACTTGGGGGAAAATTTGTTTTTAATTCCCGACAGTTACTTTATGGGAATTTGTCTTCAATTCTCGACAGTTATACTAAAGAGGAAATTTGTTTTCGATTCCCAGCAGTTTCTTAAGGGAAAACTATTTTACACTTCCTGGCAGAAGTTACTTAAGGGGAAAATCATTTTCAATTTCCGCCGGCAGTTACTTTACGGCACACTTGTTTTCAATTCCAGGCAGTTTCTCAAGGGCATTTTTTTCTCAATTCTAGACAGTTACTAGATGGAAAATTTGTTTTCAATTCCTGGCAATAACTTAAGAGGTAACTGAATATGTAGTTTCCAATTACGCGTCAATCACTTGACATGATTTAATCCAACTTGACACAAACTAACCCAACCTGACAAACTAACCCAACTTGAGACAAACTAACCCCACTTGACACGAACTAACCCACCTTGACACAAACTAACCCAACTTGAAACAAACTAACCCAATTTGACACAAACTCACCCATCAACTTTAAATATTTTTACTATCGACTATCGACATCGACCCGATCGACCAAGTCCAGCAGCCAGTGCCACCAAACTAATATCACAAAACAAAAACAAAATTGTTATAGCCGATACGTTTTGCCGAAAGCCGATCGATCAACGGCTAGTATCGATGACGCCAATATGTATCAAATTTTAGCCGCGGCTGATGACCTATGGCGCGTTTTAATATTCCAATTCCTTCGAGCGTTCGGATACACTCGGTACTGTGTATTTTTCGGGTATCTTCGCCATAAGGACAACACCGGCAGCAGCCCAAGCGTATTTCTGAATTCTAACTGCCTGAGCGTTTAATTGGAACGGATTTTTTTTCAGTGTGCAGGACAATTATTATCGTTCCATGTTCCAAGTATGATTTTTAGTCGGGTTGGAACAAACATTTCGTTATATTGCAAAGTTTAGTTTTGGTGGCACAAAACAGTCTTATTCTAGACAACTAAAATGCAAGTCGACTTAGTGTTCTAGAACAATTTGATTCCAAAATTAAATGGTGTAATCCATACAAGAGTGCCAATCGTTTTTTTTCTTGTCAGACGAATCACCCCGAATTTCCGTTCAATCTCTTTCACCTCCTGCATTCAATTTCGCAGGCTTAATTTTTCAACAAGTCGGGAAATCATATAAATTAGCCGGTCGGAAATGCACCGATTTTTCAAATAAAAAGCCGCCTTCCAAGTGGTCATTTTTTATAACCCTTGCATGTTCGAAGGAGCGTTAGTTGTATTTTCTGCTTGAAACTATCCTGAGTGGCAGTAACTGACTGAGTCGGTTTATTTTGTTGTTCGTTCGAAAGCTCAATTTGCATGTAAATAGTTCTCAAATACCAACCCGTCAGTCTCACATAAAAAAAAAACATATTATGTCAAAACATAGCGAACAATTCCAACATCGTATTTCAACATCATCAATTATTATTCTAATGCTAAAAACAAGTGCGTTCCGCACTGGTGAATGTCAATGTCCCGAGTCATCGAGTTCTTTTATCTGATCTGTTGACAGTTAACAATAAATAGCTCTTGGGCCTATTGGCAAAAAAAATTCAATACGAAGAATAATTTTTTATCGTGAAATTGATGGATTGGAACTTAGCGTCAGCTATTGGAGTTTTTTTTATAAGAGTTGAGCCGGGACAAAAACGGCATCAATATTTGACATCAAATTTAATAAATGCACAGTCATAAAAAGCATTTATAACAAGTTCTGCCACCTGCACTGCTAATATTTTGATATTCCTGTTCAGTGTTGCGAATTTGGAATCCAACACTGCTGACCATGATTATTGTAGGCAGATAAAATAATAAATCACTTAGCTATGCGTTTGATTTATTTTATACTACTGTAACTCTATTGCAATAAAACAAGAGCCATGAATAAAATGAATAATGTGACAGATATTCGGAAAATATGATTGTTTTCAAAAAGGCTAGAATACATCAATGGTCTGCCTGGCGTTAAATAATGTAGATATAATTGATTACCTACTGAAAATTTTGCCTCACGTGTCAAGACACTAGTGACGTCACAGTTCGAGTCCGGGATTTTACACAGTATCCTAAAGGTAAATTTTTGGCAAATTTTTGTCTCTCTGTCCTTGTTGAGACTCAGTTCAATTCATGAAAGCCAACCTGAATCAATAAACCTTCTCGTCGCAAATCTCGTAGATAATAATTAGCATTCAGCGCCCTCCAATTTGATACAAATAAAGAAATCCTCAATCTTAGGAAAAAATTCAATTCAATTTCTCTCCAAGTCGAAATTTGAAAATCTCCGACAAAAGATCCTGTCCACGATGTTCCACGAGAAACGTCTGTAACTAATTGGATTTGACCTGAAATTCATTATTTGTCGAACGGAAAAGGAATTGTGATTTATCAAAAAATCCTGCCTCAAGTCAACCTTAAAGCTTATTTCTCTTATGAGAACTAGAATCCTCGTAAGCCACCGACACAAAAGGCTCCAGAATATTGTGTTGAGTATGCCTAATCAGTTAAAACCGTGACATCCGTGCGTCGAATACGTTAGCATATACAATTCCCAATGTTAATCCCTTAGCCCTAAGCAATGACGCCCTTTATTGGACACATGACATATTTACACGCCCTATGCGACGAAGGGTATAGACTAAAGAGTATCCCCAGAAATCTATCGATGTACTTTAATTCAATGTCTCCGATCTTTGGACTAACTGACTATAGATACTTTTGGAGCACGGAGCACGTCTGTGATGCAGAGAAGTAGAGGGTAAAATTTCATAAAGAACTCCATTTTGGGTCTCTTGGGGTAAGAGACCATATCGCGGACATGTAATGTTTCATAGAACGTGAGGTAGAGATTGAATGTCTTATTTTTGGGTCGAAGGACAACTTTTTTTCGAAGATTGGAGTAAATAAATGTTTTTTTTGAAACGTTATCTTTATTATGTCACCTTTCTCGAAAACTACTAAAGAATACATCATTGTCGTCCAAGTTCATAAGTAAATTTCAAATTGTATGCTTTGAAATAATTTGGCATTAAGCAAATATAAGACTAAGGGCCGATAGGTACAGAATAACTAAGGTACCGGGTTCATTCAAATTCATGAACGGTAGACAATAATTTTTTAGATCCACCTTAGCTTCAAGGTATTTTGTATCTCAAGGCAAAGTTTACTATTCATATATCGACCATGAAATGTAAAATAACATTTTTTCAAATTCAGTTCTAATTGTTATTTTACTTTCCAACATTGAAAGGTGAAATAAGAATAAAAATTAATATACAGGGTGAGTTTTTTCATGTTTAGTATACAGGGATCTCGAAAACATTAGCATATACGTGTTGGACGAAGAGGTACATTAATAATAATTCGAAGTTAAATTCAACAGACCAAATAAAATGAGGAAGAACCCCTCTATAGACACATGACATAACACGAACCCTCCTAGGAAAGTCATACTGTTTTCTCAATGACAGTGGTCCAAATTAATAATAATTATTGTTTATTGTTTGAAACCTAACAATCAACTTGATCATTTTTATATCCAGATTAAAAATACTGATAATTCTGATCTTCAACAATAAAGCACCAAATTGTTACAGTATAGAAAGTAGGTCAACAACTCACAGAAGGGTGTGAATAATGAAAAGTTGAAAGCAACCCCATCAAGCATAAAATACAAATGCTAATCGCGTTATCAGGGGATGATATTCTGCAGAACGAGCCAATAATTTCACAGAGCCGAGCGAACCCGTTTCGAATAGTGTTTATTAATTAGAGATGAAATACGGCATTGAAAATGTGCGCCAACATTGTAGTGCATAATACATAATGCGTTATCTATGTTGCGTTATTTTGATGATCTGGCAATGACGTGTTCTCCAATGTTTTTGTGAAAAAAATACATTGAATGATGAGAACCAATTATTAGAAATGTCGCTGGTACGATATCGTTACCCATCAAGTAGCACGATAAAAACACTTTGGATTTGTTGAAGGTCAAAACGGCTTTATTATGAGAAATAAGAAGATAGTAGTTTTAAAGTGGCCTTTTGTAAATATACTCGGATCTTGAAAACTGTTCAGCATTTAAACCCGCTGGTTTTATAGAATTTAACAAGATTAGCTAATAATATCTTAATCGTTTATTAGCTTTATTGTAGTTTTGACGTGTCTCGGTTTCAATAAGCCTTTCAGCTACTTGGTTTTATGAAGCTCTTATGGTTGGCTTAGTTTCATTACGTTCTTCATTATGACTTTATAGTTTTGAAGTAGTTTTAAAAATTGTTCTTATGTATCTTATAAAACTTGATTATAAATCCGCTTTATTTTAGAACTATTTTGCCACTGAAAAATACACTGACCGCTCTGAACTTATTCAATCTGGTTATCATAAAAGCTGATTTGTACTTATTGTTATAGGGACGATAAAACCATACTCATCCCCTCTACTTTCATGTCCTAAATGAATGCGCCATTTTGTTCAAATTTATCATCAGAGAAGATGAGATGATTTTTTAAAAGAGTTATCAATATTTTAAAATAAACTTTTTTTTTATTATTTTTTCAGTAGAAAACTTTGGAATCTTTGAGGCGAACGAGTTTTTGGGACTCTTTTTTGAGATGCGCAAGTATTTTTCTATCTTGGCATCCCGGAATTTCCACTTACTAAGTATTTCAATTCTTTATACTGATATACATATACAGGGTGTTTCCTAACCTCTGTGACAAAATGAAAGGGGTGATTCTTGATTCTTCGCTTAATTTTGAGACGAAAATGTGGTATAACTTTTTTTCGAATTTCGCTTTGTTTCCAAAATACAGGGTGTTTAATTTTTTTTATTATTATTTATTTTTATATATTTTTTTTTTATCTATTTAGTGTTTTTGAATTCTTCATTAAAATGATTATAATTGATTGCTGTATTTGTTAGAAAATTCAACATCAGCGATAAAATTACTTTTTGCGTCAAAACTCACTACACTAGATTTAATTTTTTATCTCAAAAATTAGGCAAGATACGATAAAAAATCAAGAGATCAAAAAGTTGCCTTTTTAGTTGAATAGCCTGAGAAAAAAATGAAAATGACACAAAAAGTCAGTGGCGTACATTTTTTTCCCAATAATATTGGTTGAAGTGCCGCTCGGGACGCCACTGTATTCGATGATTTTTATTTGTTCATGGCAAAATGAGCCCGTTATCACTCTAAATACCTTTACCAAACTTCAACAAAATCGAGTAAAAGATAAATTAATTAAAAATAAAAAACTAACCAAAAAAAAAAAAATTAAACACCCTGTATTTTGGAAACAAAGCGAAATTCGAAAAAAAGTTATACAACATTTTCGTCTTAAAATTAAGCGAAGAATCACCTCTTTCATTTTGTCACAGAGGTTAGGAAACACCCTGTATATTATTATACAATAGTATTATTAAACGAGTGGCTGGTCAGATGATAACGCTACTTGCCTACGGCTCGTAGAGCAAACTTCATCCTCGTGAGTAATAGCCATTTTCTGCGAGTAGAATACTATACTTTTTCTATGATTATTCAATAATTGAAGCGAACTATGCAATATTCAATTTCATTTGAACGGCACTTTTTGCCAACTGTACTTGAAGTGAGGTTAGGTTGTAAACACAATGACTATAGAACAAATATGGACGGTCAAATGGGCTGTTTCAAAATGATGGATTTGAAGGTTGACATTTTGTCGAATTTTCTGATTGGCTCTTGAACAGTGGAGTACTGACATTAGATCATTTCATTGGTTAAAAACAATCGAGTAATAAGTCACTGGTTGAGTGACGAGTCACAATTACCATTAGAAAGTGGATGTATAATACATCTATTATTGAATAGTCATAGAAAAAACAAATTTTTTGACGTATTATAAAGCGATCATCAAAGATTATCTTCAAGTTGCTTTTATCGGCTTGAGAATTGGAATAGATATACAGGATAAATAAATAAGTGGGGCGATTATTGGGTTAATTTCATGAAAAACAACTCCATAATATGAACGTATGTCCTGAATGTTCTTACTTTTGAGATACAGGGCAGTAAAAATTTAAGAAAAACATATGTTTTTATAAAATATCTATGATACCTCTGTAGATATATTGGCGAAATTTTGTATACATTTTCTATGCATCAAAAGGCCTCCTCTGATGTTCACCTATTTTTATTATTTGTACCAGTGGCGTTCGTGAGGGGTTTCAACTAAATATTTTTGAAGAAAAATGTGGTACGCTACAGTTTTCTCTGCAAATTATTTTTTTTTGTAAATTTTTTTTGTAAATTTTTTTTGTAAATTTTTTTAAATTTTTTTTTTGTAAATCTTAGTTATTTCTTTCGTCCGACGTTGCGTATTCGATAAAAAAAAAACACTGTTTGTTTAAATTTATTATGTGTTTATTATCTAACTTCAAATGTGTGATGACTCTAATTTTTGTTCTGTACTATTTGAAAAAAGAAATTGAACTGACAGACAACTAACCAACAACAGTCAGCAAATAACTGAGATGAACATGTGATTTGTTAAAATCTTTAACACCCTGTACCTCAAAAGTTCATATTAAGTTTTTTTCTTAAAATCACCCACTGAATTTTTTCGCACTTATTTATTTAGACCCTGTTTATCAGTTTTGAAAACCATTTTGACTGAAATATTATATTGACGGAGATAGATAATTATCTTTAAAAATGTTTTGTCAACCACTTCAAGTTTATTTCAAAACCCCACGTACTATGTATTTAAAGTGGTTTTGAAAGGATCTTCACACTAGCTTTAAAATTGGTTACTCAACATCATACGATCCTAAGGAGGTTTTTAATTTTGATTTAATTGACCGCTTTCAGTGTGGGCCCTCTCATGCTAAAAGTGAGTTTTTAACAACCCTGAAATCCAATTGGTTTTAATTGCAGTTTTATTCTTTTGCCTTAAAGCATCCTTGCAGGACTTAATTTTAATAAGTTCGGTGCAAATCATTTGCATAACTTGTGGTCTGACTAATTACGATAAACTAAACACCAACTTCATCCGAAATGCACGGTTAATCCCCTTTTCTCCCCTCTTTCAAGCTCATCAAGTCATAGCCATAATATATTCTAATAATTAAATGCCACTACTGCGGAAATGGTCATCGCATGAATAATGGTACCCACATGATATTTACATACATACGCGGCATGGTTTTGCTGTAAATTTTCAGATTAAACTAGAAAAGTGATCATCTTTTTAACGGTAATTGCGCCTCTATGAGAAGAATAAGAAACATGTTAATCATATTATCCCAAAATTTTAATTAATGACGTGGTTTTCTGATCTGACCCAAGCGATTCAAACTCATTCTTCTGTATAACCAAACAGCTGCTCCAAGCTCAGAATAAAAGTTAATTAATCCTTTTCCTTCCTCGGATGTAATCGATTAGACAATTAATTTCTGGCCTAGTCATAAATGAGGCGATAAATCCGTGCTACTTGTTGTTTATGATAGTTTCACATGATATATTGGACAACCCAGCAGAGAATCGTCAATAATGCAAGACCTCAACTGTTAACCAGACCACAAGTCTCATGGTCGGTTCAGATTCACTGGACTGAGCTGATTTGGTAGTTATCGCGTGCCAATAATAAAAGACAATACGGTTCAAATACCGAAGAGAATTGAAAATTGGGCTGCCCGATTTGGTCTGGTACATTCGACGTGCCGTGTCGTTACATCCGGTCGCGAAATACCGTCGTGTCTCCCTATGGCGTCCGGTCGACTTCCGGTGGATAGTGGCATATGCGAAGTGGCGTCAAAAATAATAAAAGGCTAATCGATGATCACAGGTAAGGAGTGTTGACGGCCGGAAGGTTTACATACGGATGGGGTGTTCGATTTCACTCGTTTTAATATTTTTCGAAATTTTGTTTTTCATTTCAATAATTTGGGGGTGTATCATCACAATAGAGTGTGAAACGTGCAACATCGCAAGACATTAATTTTGAAAGACTTATTCTTATTATTTATGACAGAAAGTTACTGAAAATTGACAAATAATAATACAATGATTTTTTTTAAACATTATGAAGAACCAGCTCAAAAATTAAAATCATCAAGCTTGTTACATGATGTTAAGATTCACTCAAGGACATGCTTACGCTTAGTCTTGAATGAAAAGTAGAGGTGTTTTACGTACTAATACTTTCAGTTAAGTATCTGTTCTTTATTGATCACATTGTGCAAAGCCAAAAAGAATGAAAAAAAAATGTTCTTTATCATCCCTGTTCATAGACTTCAGTTAGTGGGCTAATTGTTACTAAGGTTATATAGTTATCTATTGTCCTTTCAAAGCTGCCGTCGCCGTCAGTTCTCCTGAATTCGAAAAATGTTTCTTGAATTATTTTTATCCAAGACATCCCATAGAGTTTCTATTGGATTTAGATCTCAGGTTTGCGAAGGAGATTTCAAAACATTTATTTAATTTGGGTTAACATTTTTTTTCAAATAAAGTTTAAAAGCATCATATCATAGGGGTACTAAATTTTTCTCCAAGATGTTCTTATACGAGAATCTATCCATAATGCCTAATATTTGTACAAAAACATTCAACCGAAAATTAGAAAAAACAGCCAAAACTCTATCTCTGTGTCTCAAAGTGAGAACGGTGTATTTTGGGTTAAATCTACTGGACGTTCAATAGATCAAGAAGTACTCTATCTAAAGTCCGATCTCAATTTCAGACTTGAGTCGCGCTCAGCCAGGTCTGTATTATGGTCGAAGCTTCGTGCAATAACCAAAGCACATAATTTTGACATAACAACGTTAATTTTTGTCCAAAGCATTGTTCAAGGTAAGATTAGACCGAACTTGAGTACGCCTCAGATCAAACATTCGTACGCAGGCGCAGTGGTCATCATATTGTGCCAAGATTTATCTGGAGTAGGTTTCAATCTCAGCCCATTTCCATGAAGATCTCAACTTTGAGACTTGAGAAGTTTGGGAGTTGAATCAATTTCTTAAAATGCTTTCAGCTCGGTTATTTTTGATATAATCAACATTTTTCCGGTTACAAAAATGTCTTGAAATTTAACAATCTCTCCATAGCACATCGGAAAAAAAAAGAAATTTCCATTGGCCTTGAAATTTCACAGACAGTTTCGAAAATATCACCAATCGAAAGGGCATTTCCAAAAACCCCTCTCTACACTATTGTCAAAATGTCAACCGTTCATGAAATTTTCATCAATTTCTTGAATTGCTTTTAGTGCTGTTATTTTCGATATTTTAAAAAAAAATCCATTTTTGAAATATTTCCAGAAACAAAAATGTCAAAAAATAATTTTTAAAATATCGTGATATTTTGGCTTTGAAATGACACTATAACAGTTCCAAAAATGTCATCAATAGAAAGAGTATCCTCAAAAAAACCCTACCCAACAAAGTTTATTGTCAAAATGTCAACCGTTCATGAAGTATTGAATTTTTATTTTGGAAAATATGCCACGTCACCAATGTCTTAAAATGCTTCTAGGGCTGTTTTTTTATGTTTTCAAGATTCTTCCAAGAACCAAAATCTCTTGAAATATGAGAATCTATCCATAGTACATCGAAAAAAAATAATTTTCAAAATAATGTGTAATTTCGCCTTGAAATACCTCTTTGACAGATCCAAAAATGTCAACAATCGAAAGGGGATCTCTCCCTCTCTTGTCAAAATGTCAACCCTCAAACTTTGATTATGGAAAATATGCCACGTCAATTTCCTAAATCTCTCTGAGACTTATGTCAAAGTTTACTTAATAAATAGAAGTTGAGTCACTTCTCGTCGGCACTTTGAAAAATCCCGATCACAGCAGGGGAAGCAAGGGCAATTAGGCACAAAATGTAAGTTTAGCTGAGATCTTTTGGGATCTAAAAAATGACTTTTAATACGACTTTCGCAACCGAACACTGATCAAACGTCCCCCGACATTGAAAATCTTTATTGTCTCTTGAATTAATAAATATAAATAAGATCAAGTTTACTCCACGCTACACTACGCGATACACAGTTGGCGCCGTTTCACTGCTGCCAGTGAAATGGCATGGTGGGAGTTTTGACGATTCGCTTCTATTTATTAAGTAAACTTTGCTTGAGTCGTGCTCAGCTAAGGCTCAAGCTTCCGTGTTTACTATATGGTCGAATGATCGTGGAATACCCCAATTGAAGCACATAGTTGTGAAATACTACTGTTGATAACATAGCATAACCTCACATTTGTGTCTTAAGCATTGTTCAAGGTAGGACATAAGTAGGCCTCAGATAAAACATACGCAGTCATCATCATATTGGGCCAAGATTTGTCTATTGTAGGGCATTTTGTGATTCCAAGACGTTCTCAAGCCTTGAGATGGACCCAAGTCTCGAATATAAATACGGGCATAAACTTGGATTCATCGCCCATTTCCAATCTTGCTTGGTCCAGAGATTATGACTTTGCAAACTTGAGTCGGTCACTTCTGTTTTCTTCGATAACATATTATATTTTTTGCTGGTCTTCTAGCATATAAATTAACATCTATTAATCTACTTTTTAGGGTCCTTGACGATAAAATTATATTAAATTCTTTTGAAATTTGGACCTTGATTTTCTCCGAACACAGAGGGTTTATATCTTGAGCATTATATAATATGCTTATCTTCATTTTTGTTTGTCTTTTTGGGTCTCCCAGACATGTTTTCTCTTTTTCCGGTGATCTAGTAATATTGGTCACGTTATGCGAGGTTTAAAGCAGTAATACCAGTAGTGATGGCATAATCATCACGTTCTCATTCACCATAGTGTCCTAGTCATGGCTCTGATGTATAACCAACCCCAAGGTCATCCCGCTGAAGCTATTTATCCAGCCCAATGTTTCAATGACGCGAGTGTATTGATGAAATTATCGGTACCGAGCCTGTCTTCTTTGATAGGTCGGAAGCCGAGGGGCTTTAACGATGACTGACATGTCATGTGCAAGTAAAAGTGGGGCCCTTTATTTCGACTGCTATTGTTGGACAATTGCGCATGAAATTACTGGAGTGCTCTATGTGGGCGAAATCAACGACATATACATATTGAAAATAATAATTCCAGCTGTGATTTATAAATTATTTTTTCGCGTTATATTTTAACAGGGCACGCCAGAAGTGATATAAAGCGCGACCCCAACCACGATTGAATGATTGATTGATCCATCTGGAAGACATATTGAACTTGATCGATGTTTGTTACCTTATCCTGAATGACCCCAAAATTAATGCATGTTAATCATTCATGCGTCATTATTTTTATACAAAATATCCTGTACCAAAGTTTAATCTGGCCGTATATAAATCGGGAAAACTTGTTAATCGCCTCATAAATTCAAATTGTTGCGTTAATTATTCCAGCATAAAGTTGGAAAAGACGTTATAAATTTGCATGATTAAATTACTATAAAAACACTTTGAAAAAACAGGGATACCACCCGGTTCGAGTTATGTGAACATTAGACCTGTTATACGTGTTTAGTATCAAACAAGATTAATTAGTTTAGCCTTTTTGTAGAATTAATCGAGATTATACGCACATGATGTTGGATTAAGATCGTGTCATTCAATCTTCCATCAATTTTATACAACATTCCTTCTGCAACGATAAATAGGAATGATTCCCATCGAATCTCATTACATCTAAAGTCGCAATACTCTTGGGAAAAATATTCGTTCCAAGTTTCCAAATATAACTTCTTTATTTCTCTCGATTTTCTGCAATTACGAACAAAATATGGAAGAAAAAAATGGATAATTTATCGGATATATTCTGATCTTTTGACATAAACTCGACCTGTTGGTCCCTGTTCAATAGGAAACTGCGTTGTCTCTGGGAATTTTATATGAGTTTATATGGGGATCGAATATTTCAATTCTGGGTCAGTGTGCCCTGGAGGCAGATAGGATCTTGTCAGGACATGGCAAAAATAGGGGAGAATATAGTGAGAAGTAGACAATAGAAAATAAAGGGCAGAGGACCCTTTTAAATCAATAAATTCGAAAACCATTTCAGCGAAAATACCTACGTAATAACAACGTCTGCTTCCGGTATTTTGTTATATTTTCCAAGCTTCATAAGTCATATATTGAAGAAGATTTAAGAGACAAACAACACATAGGAATTTACTGCGTTCGATGAAAATCAAGATTATGTCAAGGGCGACTTCTCCATAGGGTCATTTTGGATAATGACCTCCCAAACATATTTGAAAGAATAAACAGTTTCATCTTCAATTATTTTTCTCGTAATCAATTTGATCTTGAATACACCTTATATTAGTTTGGCCGAAAGTACCCGAAAAATACACAGTTGCCGAGCGTAGCCGAACGTCAGAGTAAATTGGAAAATTCAACAGCGTCTTGGGTCATCAGCCGTGGCTAAAATTTGATACATATTGGCTTTATCGATCACAGTCGTTGATCAATGATCGGCGTTTCGGCAAAACATCATCAATTTATTTTGCTTAATCAGATCGACTATAACAAGGGGAGCGTAAGTTCAATTAATTTAATCTCAAGTTAATTACCACCATAATATTTATTTACCTTCCTGTAAAGTATATCGTCACGCTCTGGTTGATGCTTGGCTGTGTTGTTTCTTTTATATGTTTTTTGTACTCATATACAAAAATGAGTTCTTTTTGGAGATACATCTTCAATTTATTTATTTTGTGTACTTAGTTTTAGTAGTTTTAATCCTCTAATCTCTAATCCCTTGTCTTTTTGCTTAACCGATAAAATGTAAAAACTTTCATGGTAATAAAGCATTATTTAATTTGATTTGATTTGAGAACCTATCCGCGAAACCGAAACGTATCGATCATATTATTTTTTTGTTTTGTGTGGAGTGGACCTGGTCGATCGGGTCGATGTCCATATTATACTATATAGTGTATGCATTTACCAACAAAATTCTTGATTACTGGATAAAAAATATTTTGCCGTTTTGGAACTAAATAAGGATTTTGCACTTTCAAGTGTTATTTTCCAAAAAATTGAATAATTTATTGATAGTCTCGTAACTCTTTATCTTTATAAACGTCATACATCGAAATTTTGACCCAATTTTACTTTGGCTCCAAAAAAAATGGCGTCCGTTAACTTGTATACACAGTTATCAAAAAACAAAAGTGGAATTCAAAACATTTTTCACTTCAAAAGATTTTTGACTTTCAATACATCAGAAAAGTCAGATCGACTAAATATCGACCTTTGTTATAACTTAACGGACAAGTAGCGATAAAGACAGAATGTTGGTCATAAGTTAGTAATATTTCACCTAAATTCAGAAGAAATATATTCATGTCCTTGAAAACAAGTTTTTGAGTTATTTTCAAGTAAGTTAAGACTTCTCCGTATACCTCATCGTCGTTTTATATGACACCAATTACGTTTATTTTTAGTAACCCGTAACTATATTGAATAACTTACAAAGAAATTATCTGACAGAACTACGCAGGGTGTAACAGAGTAAGTGTTACAACGTGAAACTGTAGATTCGTTATCAAAAAAGAAAAAGATTTTTCCTCAACGAAAATTTTCCGCGGGCTTTCGTTTTCGATATACAGGGTGTCAAAGTTATGAAAAAAAAAAGATTTTTCTCTAATTACTTCTAAACCACTTGGAATATTTTTATCAGATTTGGTACAGTGTCAAAACTCACTAGTTATAGGATTATTTTATTAAAAAATCGATAAAAAAAAATAACCAGTGGCGTAGTTATAATACACTCTGTATATCGAAATCGAAAGTCCGCGGAAATTTTTTTCCAAGGAAAAATATTTTTCTTTTTTGATAAAGAATCTACAGTCTCACGTTGTAACACTTACTCTGTTACACCCTGTATATTCATGTTATGAATAAGATATAGTTGTCTTGAATTCAATACCTAGAAGCTTTATGACATCGAAGTCAAATTGTAAGGTGAAAGAGGTAGTTTCATACCAAATCAAGACATTTTTTTCTGATCTAGAGATCTGAAATTGTTTGTTGGGTAGGCTCGCACGGGATCCTTGAAATGTCTTTTTGAAATATCGTTAGCGACGCTTACAAACCAGTTAGTAGAGTTTTTAGCAATTAGCCTCAAGATCATGAATTTATCATCTTTTCCAATATGCTTACATAATACATAATTTCTTCAGAAAAAAAAAAACGAAAAAAAATGTTTTTTGAGTTTCATGTATTACTCAAATGGCGCATCATACGATATTTAGCTTGGGCAGAGACGACTCTGTTACCTAGACAGTAAATCAGAAATCAATACATGACTTTCGAAGGATGAGTTCAAGCACCTTCATTTCAGATGCAGACCTACATAAATAAATTGAGAAAAACAATGTTATCAGTTTTGGAGCTTTTCAAATGTTCCGGTATAATAAACAATTAAAAAAAACACCAAAAGAAAAGCGACCTATTATCAGTCAAACTCTTAAATATACAAACGGACTAACGATTGGAGCTCAATATAAACGCAGAATTGGGTAGTTCAAACAATATTTAAAAATGAAGGATAGTTTGCACAATTCTCGTCTTCAAATAAAATTAAAACCAATAAAAAGGGTGACATTGTTCGTGAGCTATGTAATTCTACTTCCAATGCAAACGAACCTAAATTTGAAATTAAAGTATAGAAATAATAAGGTTCAGTTTGATCGTGAGCTATGAAATTGTGAGTTTCTCATAGACAGGAAGGGTATATTTATTTTACAATTATTGCTAATAATAATAGTTCAGCGAAAATAAACAAGGCGAAGGGATGTAAAGAATTATTGTCTCCAGCTGAAAAATTGGAAAGATTGAAGAATAAATCGGCTTGATGCGACTTTTAATAATTTTCCTTCCCTGCTGATCTATGAAAGACTCGCAGATTAATCAGCTGCATTGATTTTCTTCTATACAACTAAAGTCTGTGAATAGTTGAGCATACAATCAACGTTTTGTTTCAGGAATGATTGCAACCCCGGCTGACAAAACTTCTAGTGAACGATAAATTTCCTAATGCACCGGCAGACCGAGAGTAGTAGTAACGTGGCATCGATCCCTTTCAACTCCAACAGGAACAGAGAGAAAGAGTGAAATCGTGGAGGCGGTTTCCTAGGTAACGGCGTTCTCTGTATAACGGCCGGTGTGCGCGCCAATCCCGAATGCTGACCAGGCAACAGCATTGCAACGCAATTATATAGCTATAGCCCATTGTTCTGTTTATTTTGTATTTCCATTTAGATAATTGCCCGAGCTTGTTCCTGTAGGGCTTAAATCTCAACTACATCAATTTGCACATGTCGAATGCTGACAGAATGTGGAATTATTCATAACTTGTACGTTGTTCAATTTGCAATATAATCGCGGTCATTATTACCAAAATCGATTTTATAATCATTTAAATTCAGCATCCGTATTAATGTACAACTTCATTACGCTGCAGTCTTAAATTGTCTGCATAGTGAAAATTATAATTTAGATACGAAAACGCTTGTTCGTGATAAAATCCCATGAAGCTTGTTCCGCTTAGACCTGTCAGATAAGCCGGAAGGACTTGTTTTTAGAATTTATCAAGACAGCAATAATCCTCAGAATTTCTGAGAAAGCCAGAGAAATGGCAATAAATTTGTACTAGTTTCCACTACAACTCCTATTCAAGCACATACAAAACAATCATAATTTCCTAGCAAAACCCCCTTACCACTGCATTGTTCATTTTGATGCATTATACGTTATATTTTGGTGAATGGCGTAGCAAGTTCGCGGGACAATTGCACCAGGGTTACAAATAAGCTTTGTAGTTTGGAAACTATGGCGGATTATAGGGTACTATTAGTCTTTGCAACCCTCATCATATTTGTACATAGGATTTTAATATCTCACAAAACTACACAAAGTTAATTTATTCTTTTCTAGTACCTATCTACTATTCATCCAAATTAGACCCCAACAGCCATTTGGGGATTTTGCTCTACCGCGTAAATTAAATTACCTGCTAGGTTTGCCATGCAGAGTTAACAATGACGCGATAAACGGGATGCATGAATCTATCTCTTCTGTGATGGATGTAAATTCATATTTTCCCCCAGCAAACTATCCGGTGTTATCTCTCATGTTATACAATGCTATTGTTCTATTTAGAATTAATTAATGAGGTAACACGTCACTTTAGAGTATAAAAAAAATTGTAGGATTTCTCATTAAAAGGAATTTTTTTATCTCCGATTGCAATTTTCAGAAGCCAATCTACTAGAACCATATTTCCTTAAAGAATATTCAAGAGCGCAGTTAATACACATGAATATTGATAGTCTGTAATTTAATATCCATGCAACGTTAGATCCCAGCTGCTAGTCGAGAAAACAAAAAATTCAATTTACCCTGACTCTAGGCAATTTCGTGCCATGAATTTGGCAAAACATGAAAAACCCCGATGCAACTCTCAACTTAAACTAAATTAAAAAATATCTGCGTGCATGAGTTATTTCCATAATCCATCATTCCATCAGCCTCGAGTAGTTGAAAATTGAATTATCCTGTTTTTCATCCTAACTCTGAAAACTTCTAGCACTGCATCAATTTGATGCCATGAGAAAGTTGTAATCAAGAGGATTTTTCATTAGACAATCGGGGGTTTCTAGAGCCTATAATTAGTGCCTTTTGAGATATTTTCAAGAATTCATGAACAATGTAACGGCTGGTAACGACTCACAGTTTTAGACCTAAAATTCCTAGTAAAATTCAGTATTTACATATATTCGCAATTTACCCACGAAAAAACGCGATTTTCCGCTTTAGGAATGAGAATCTCAAGTACAATTTGCATGCCTTTGAAAATTTACAGGGACAGCGTGTATTGATTATAAAATTAGAATGGAAAAGGTTTGTTCGGATTATCGGAGCAAAATATGTTAATCGAATGAAGACTGGTCCAACATAATATTCTGCAGATATTGTGTAAAAGAGCTTTTTCTTATTGTTTGATAGAAGACCTTTCGAGCAAAAATCATCTTTATCCGTGAGATTGATAACAAATAAAATTATTGAGCTAACTCAAAACTTACATGATTTTATCAAAGACAATATTGGATTGAATTTTTTGGAAGCTTTCCAGATTTTCAACAAAAATACATACACATAATATACAGTGTGTCCAAGATAAGGATGTCTATTATGGGGATCTTGGAAACCGTAAGAGATACAAGGTCGTTTAAATGGAGGCGGTTGCATATTTTGACGCTCAACAAAATGCCGTTTAAAAAGCCAAGAAATACCGACTACGTCCGAAATTATCCGAAAAAAACCGAAATTTTTCAAAATTGTTTTCATTTTTTTCTGACCACATTTGAAGAGATATTTCAAAATGAATGGAACTTCTTCATTGCCACTTTTTGCCCCTTACAAGAAAGCGTTATTAGATTGAAGAACCGACGTTTCGTCTATGAGCAGCCATCATCAACATTGTTTTTTTTAAATACGGTCCTGGATTTTTTATTACGGATTTCAAGGTTCCTAAACCAACGATGTATCGCATTTATTAAAAAAAGAAGTGTTTGTTTTTAATCCTATTAAAAATGTATTTTTTGTCTCTCTCTAACGCATGAGTTCTTATGGAAAAATTCATCAATATAATTTTTTTGAATACTTGTGATACATTGTTGATTTAGGAACATAAGAGGCTCTTAAAAAATCCAGGACCGTATATAAAAAAACAAAGTTGATGATGGTTTCTCCGAGACGAAACGTCGTACGGAAAATCTCTCAAAGCTGTTTTGTAGAGCTTGAAAAGTGGCCATGAGAAAGTGTCTTTTGTTTTTCCATGTATCTCTAAATAACGTCAGAAATAAACAAAAACGAAATCGGCAAATTTTGTTTTTTTAGGCATATCTCCGAAACTACTCGGAATTTTAAAACTTTCTAAACGGCATATTTTTAAACTTGAAAATGCGCAACTTTGATTCTCTGATTTAACCATCTTCGTATCTCTTACGGTTGCCAAGATCCCCATGCCCATGATAGACATCCTTATCTTGGACACACTGTATAGATTTTGTAAGTACAAGGAATTGTATCTAAAGTTATTAACAAAAAATATTCTCGAAATAAATACATACTCAATTGTTTGAAAGTTTTGGACACTTTCTTTCTAGGGCTAAATTCCATAAAGGCACACTTCTTATGGTTTTTTTTCTATTTCTGAGATGAAACTTCTTTACGCGTCTGGGGGTAAAATTTTAATGCTGCGGCAGACAACGAAGATCCACCACGATATTAACAACGACCGTTTTTATGACAAACGAGTTATGTATTTGCGATGACCCTGTTTTCCCCATTATCTTTTCTGAGAAAGTGACTGATCATTTAAATGATAACCAACAAACCTAACCTACTAACAGAAAAATGAAATAATTTTTTTGAATCACTCATTTCTAACATATAAAAGTACACTTGTGATTTTCGTGATTTTGGTTATCATACTATATCATATTAATTCATATCATATTAATTAAGCAAAGTGTTATCTCTTTTTTATGTTCATATTTAATTATTTTTTGTAAATTCCAAGAAAGCGGTATAGTGTTAGTTGTTAAATGCGTATTTCTACTATTTCTTTGCTTTTAACATCATAAAAATCAAAACTGTCTGTTGGGCACGTGACCGCTAAAACCTTTGAACGCACCTATTATTGTTCTCGTTAGCCACGGCTCATTGCTCAATGTATTTTTGAATTAAATTTCGTAGGGCACCCGCTGATCGGTCATCGGACGTGAAATACAGACTCTTGTTTTTTTTGTTATTAGTGTTTATTTGGACAAGTTTATTAGATATTAGGACATTATTAGTGCTGTAGTGGCTAAAAAAAAACTTTTTTCGAATTCTCACCGACAGCCTGCATGGGAGTGTGGCGATAAGTGGTAGGCCAACTCCAGTTTTGGAAGGCTTGACAAAAAAAAAACTAAATCCTACCTAAGACATTTTTCAAAGTAAATTACATTGACTGTGAATGGCTGACTGGTTGCGCCAAAAAGGCTGAATAACTTTGGCGGTTGAATATTTTATTTTCGAGTGAAAAGTTCTTGTGGAATAAGATTTGAACAATTGTAAATATGTAGGTTAATAAAAAGACATCGCATCAGGAACAAAGCGCAATATGTCCATTCTAGACTGGGACCAAAGTATGCATGTTACTTCTGTTTCATACTTTATAGTTTTTTAATTCATGTCTATATATGGTGGATAGTGACAGAAAGTCGAATATCCTGAAACACCAGTGGGGGAAAAAGATGAGGGCGAACTGTTTTTGTTATTTTTGTTAAAAATTAAAATACAACTTTGTTGAACAATTTAACGACTGTTGGGTGAAAATTGGGAGTGGCACTCAAAAAGAAATAAGGGGCATTTTCCACGTACCACTTTCCTGTTGCTGAAAGAGAGTAGGACTATGATTACTATTTTTGCAGTGAGATCTCAAATTGTTTTGTCGATAGGTGGCAAAAAGAAGATGTGATTGGCAAAAAAAGTAGGGTGCAGCTGGGTTTAGATTTTTGAAAACAACGTACATAATTGCATAAAGCAGGTAAAAACTAGTTTTGCTATGATTAAAAAAGAATATATATCTTATAGAAACTTCATCATCGCCATCTTGTTGAATAAGATTATATCGATTATCTCAAATCCGCTTGATAGCCGCTGGTAAATTGCAGAATAAACACACCAGAAAAAATCTGAATCTGATTCGATAAGTCAAGAATAATTTATAAGAATAAGAGTTACTTCAACTTTCGATATTGAGACATACGTCAAGCCCTCTCGGAACAGCTGATTGTTGAGTGCAGCCAAGTTATAACCGGTGGTTAAGGGATCGGAAATAATCCAACAAAAAAAACGCGAACTCAAAAAGTGACGAAAATGATTTACAAAGAGAATAAACTTTTGGAAAAAAAACTATCTGCAATTTAATCTGCAATTTGATTTTATAAAATCTTTAGAATAAAAATAAATAGAAAATCCAAATGAAAGAAATGTTCTGCCCAAATCTTTAATATATAGAAATGAGTACCGATTTCTTCTGGAAGATCAATAACTTGAGAACGGCTGGGGCAATTTGAGTCATTTTTTTTTAATTGAAAAAACCTGAAAACACAACTATTCATTTGGGATGTCACATGTCACCTCTCCGTGACAAAACAAACTAATGTCAATGTCAATGAGTAAATTCAATAGGCGCGTTCGAGTTTCCTCCCTAAACACTCTGAGCACGAAGAGCGGAAACTCGAACTCACCTAATGATATTGATGTCAATTCAAATCATAGACCTGGGAAATGAAAGAGACTAAACTCTACAGCATAGCAGTGGCGGCCATTTTCAATATCAAGACAAAAATGACATTATGAGAAAAGAGTTTTTTTTTCCCATTCAGGGATGTTGTTTGCGTCTGTTAGAATATCTACCCACAGACAAAGTCCAGATTCATTTTCAGAGTTGATACTACGTCCATACAAAAATTAAAACTTAAACAGAATCATAGGTCAGGACTGATAAAGCAACGTTGCCATGTTAAAATAGGTACATTCAGTGAACGTAAACATAAAACTAAAACAGTGCTGATGCTGATTCCATCCAGGCTTTTATCTTATCTAATATATAAATTTGAATCCCGTTTTTCTTGGTCACTCCATCACATGAGAACGGCTGAAGCAATTTAGGTTTTTTTTTTAATGTTCTTTGAAATATGAGGAGTGATGTTATGAAAAGAAAAATTGGAAAATTTCCCTTAAGAACCCGGAAACACAACTTCCCTTTCTTTGACACAGTGAGGTTATGTTTGCATAGTTTTATTATTTGACAATGGATTTTGTTCAAATAATTCTATAGGTTCTAATTTGGTGTTTGATCAAAAATTGATCAAGTGCGGTTATGTTTGCCTAATTTTGTTATTTTTCAAAAGATTTTGTTCAAATTAGATAACAATATCGTAGCTTCTATTTGGGATTTGATTAAAACATTTAAGAAAAAAATGACATGGTGAGGTTATGTTTGCATATAGTTTTGTTATTTTCCAAACGATTTTTTTTCAAATCAGATATGTAGGTTCTATTTGGGATTTGATAAAAAAAAATTTGAAACATTACATACATAGTGAGGTTATGTTTGCATAGGTTTCTGATTTGCCAAAACATTTTGTTCAAATAATCATGTATAGGCTCTAATTTGAGGTTTGGTCAAAAAAGTTAACAAAAATTGACCAAGTGAGGTTATGTTTGCGTAATTTTGTTATTTTCCAAACGATTTTGTCCAAATTAGATAATAATATCGTAGGTTCTATTTGAGATTTGATGAAAACATATTTTTTTTAAATGACATAGTGAAGTTATGTTCGAAAAGTTTTGTTATTTTCCCAAGGATTTTGTTCAAATCAGATATAAAGGTTTTGATTTGAGGTTTGATTTTACAGAAATTCACCATAAATCGTCCAAGTGAGGTTATGTTTGCATAATTATGTAATTTTCCAAAGGATTTTGTTCAAATTAGATAATGTAGGTTCTATTTGGGATTTGATCAATTTTTTTCAAAAATGTGAGGTTATGTTTGCTTAATTTTGTTATTTTTCAAAGGATTTTGTCCAAATTCGATATGTTAGTTCTATTTGGGATTGGAAGTGTTGTAACAATATAGATACGCTTTCAGTTCAAACATTTAAAAAAAAAAGTACACTAGAAATGTTGTCAGATATTAAACATATCATCCTAACTGGAAAATCGCTGCTGGGAGGATTCTTATTATTTTTTATATGTTTGTTATGTCTGCGCCCCGAATAACAGAATAATTATTGAAACATCGGAAAAACTAAAAAAAAGAAAACTGTGAAAGAAATTCATATTGCACAACCTCGAGCACAACATTAAGTATTGATTGTGAGGCAGTATGGAATTTGCCGGGTAAGCTAGTCACTTATATTTGAGGTAGAGATAACCTTGGGTAACTATAATAACTAGAATAAACATTTTTTATTTAATCTTCATTATAGAATTCTCTTGAGTGTTCTAACTATGCCCATGCTAAGAACAAAGGACAATCCAGGATTAAAAGAGAGCTAAGAAACATAACTGTTGAAATGATAAAAGAAGAAAATATGAGACATCATATGATATCAACTCTGAAAGCAACCTCTCGACAAAAAACAGTTCTAATACATCTTTTTTATTACTGCAGACATCCTGGCGTCTATACTCTCACGACTAGCATCATAATTCCATTTCCACATGCAATACGTCGTTCATTTCCAAAGTATTTCAATCCACGAACTAGCTCACTATACTAATCTATCCAACCCTTAATTTGTAGAGGGAGCTCAGAGGTGAATAGAAGTAATTACCCGATCTTATCGCGTCTTTTATTCTAAGTCAATTTAGGTCCTACTTGTTCTCGTGAGATAGAGTCGAAATTTTTGATGATGTAGGTTATTTGGTTTGGTTTGGATGTGAAGTAGACTTCAATAACTGCAAACTTTGAGCAGTTTTATTAAATAGGAACTGTAAAATGAGATATTTCATATTTTCGACTTTAATCCTGCCTTTGCGAAATTGTCTACAGAGACATACTTTCTCATCAAACGAACTCGTCATGCTCCACTCTCAAACTGATCTATTTCCATTGAAAATAAAAATCTGAATTGCCGCAAAAAGAGCAACAATTCGCCATACAAAATATGCAATCTTCCATGCGACGAACGTAATAGAAAAATATCATATTGCTCAAGAGATAAACTAGGAGACTGGAAAGATTGAAGAGCTTTTCAAAGTTATGCCCCGCTAGTATATTTCGTGGAAGATATAGGGTCGGTACAGGAGAATCCAATTTCTTTACGAACTAGACAGGTCGTTATTTTGGGGTATTGTATTTGAGCGTCATCTATGGCTTTTGCACGTTATCGTTACTTTCCGTTATACTGAATTTACAATCCTGGAGACACACGAATAAAATACGTTTCTATTGCTTCGATTTCTTTCAATCTGCTTCATAATCAGCAGTTAAAAATTCAACTTACTTTTAGGCAAACGTTGTTCTGAAGAAAAGTTTGTTTGTATAGTCATTTTCAAATCTTGCATCACACCAAATTCAATTGCTTACAAAAGAGATGCTGTCAAAAAAAATGCTCATCCAAATAGCGCTTTTATGTGCGTGAAGTTTGTCCTTGCTTGTTAGCGCGACCCTGGCTCTAGAGTTAAAATTAAATGACAAGTGATCTGGAAATTTGCTTTTAAAATGTATAAACGGGGGCCCAGAATGATTTACGCGATCTTCTTTACGTGACGAAAGAAATAAAAACCCCAGTTCGTGAGAGCAAAGAAGTTGTTATTGATTTGTATCTCAAAAATGACTTGCGGACATGTTTGTAAAACCTTTTTTACTTGTACTTTTTACACGTACATACATACTTAAGAAACACCCTGTATTGTATGAAATCTAGAAATAAGTGAGATATTGTTTTTAACAAACTTGTCCAAACTATCGTTATACTTTTCAAGTATTTATCTCTTTTCTCATTCAAGTTGGGGTTTTCCTTGTAACATAAGACAGGACTCGGTAGAAGAAGCAAATTTCTCAAAAATGAAATTGTTTCTTCTTTCTTCTTCTTTTTTTTTACTTTTTTTTTCATTAGGGTTTACATTTGAATGATGATTTTGCATCATCATCATTATTTAAGATTTTCTACACTATTTTAGAATTTCAAATTCTTTTTCGTATTGAATAGAGTTTTCGCACAGGGACTTTATTTAGCCACATCTTCTTTAATTTTGAGATTTCGACAAAATTTTAATTGAGAAATTTGCTTCTTTTATCAAGTCCTGTCTCATTCTGAAAAGAAAAACCCATCCTAAAATACACCATGTATTGGTTCAAGATATTTTGTTCTAGTTTCGATTTTGGTAAGTTGATCTCGTTATTTATTTTTTAATTTTTTTTTTGTTAGATAGAGGGATGTACATGATCATAAGACACAAGAGTGATTTTATACTGAACACCAAATGTAATACTGGTCAAATGTTAAATTCCATCTTATACAAGGGCCTGCAAGAATTTAACAATCTGCCACCAAAGATCAAAGACTGTGATAACTTAAATGTATTCAAAAGACTGCTCAGGGAACATGTATTGTTAACATTTTAACTGTGGTGTTGTACTGTTTATATTATTACCTTTATATGTTATTTTAAACATTTTTATTTTTTACACTACTAAGATTATTGAAATTTTATAAATGCTCATAATTATTGTATTCCATTACAACATTTTTGAACACTGTAATTTTATAGCTGCTGCTAAATAAAGATATTATTATTATTATTATTATAATGATTTTATACGGCTTGCGGCAAAAAAAATTATTACTAAAACTATTTTTTTTTTTTTTTTGATAGAAAAATGTATCCTCTTGTAAAATATATAAAAATGAATATAACATTACATTTGATTTTTTTGGAAAAAACTCAAAAATATGCTACCATTCCAGTTAACACCATCTAGCGGCGACGGCGAAAGTAACAAATTCAAAATCAAATAAGCATTCTGTAATGCAGATTATGCTCTTTCATAATATGAGCCCAAGTTCGTTAAAAACGCCGGTCAAGCGTAACGGGAGAAATCTTCGTTTGTTTAAAAAAATAATTGAACTTCCCTTACCACTTCATTTTAATAGATAGAAAAAAACGTTTTAGACAAAAACTGTACGTAAATGGTCAGTAAATATGGAAATAATATCATCGATATATTTTCATTGGGTAAAATTCTATAAAAATCCTATTTTTCTACTTGGTGTTGGTTGTTACGCCCCCTAGCGACCATATCAGAAACTTGAAAATGATTTCTAGGTTTTTCTCATGGCCGTTTTAGTGATAAAAATTTCTAACGCAAGCTTTTACGACGGATAGTTTCCCAAATACAGTACCTCGCATTCTTAGTTGCCCACCCTACATAAAAAAAAATAGAGCTTCTGAGACAACTAATAATTTAATAACAGGAAGGTTCATTATTTCATACTTCAAAGACGAAATTTTGTAAATTAAAAAAAAGTACCCCTGCTTAACAAGCATGACAATCAGATGATATGAAGATATGAATCGTTATAGCTAGACTCTTTTATTATTCTCTGTAATGTAATCGGCACTTTTTCATTTCTCTTTTACGGAAATAAATTTCAAAAATATTCTTGGCACGTGGAGAAGACATAATATCTGGGTTGGAATAAATAACTGGATATGACGATATGAATAACAAATAGTGTTTTTAACCAAATTCAATCTTTTCCCAGAAAATAACCCCATTCCATAAATTTCTCCGTAAAACCCCAAGTTACGCAAAAAGCCAATATTTTAATCTCACTTTAAGAGTAAATCGCAACAAAACAAAAACAGCACCCATAAAAACGTCTAACTCTGCACAGGAAAAAGTTAGCTAAGCTGTGAAAATCGAACGCCGTAAATAACAAAAACGCAGGACTTTTTTTTGTTTTTTTTCGAGTTCAGCCCCATTGCCATAAGAAGCTCATTTGGGATAAATCGATTTTGGAAATATAAATATAGGGGAGTTGGTAATGGGCGATATATGCAGTAACCCTAGATAAACGAATAAGATCCACCCCAGTTTTGGTGCATTAAAGTGAGACCTTTTTCAGTGATTTTAATGCAGTAGAGAATGTATTCTGGTATAGAACTTGAAATACATAAAAATTGGAAAATTATTGATTAACATCCAAAATACATTTATTTTTCTATGCTATAAAAACGATTTATTATTGGCCTTATGACATTAAACGTCCACCAGTTGAATGCATGCTTGACCATTTTCCGAATGAAGGAAATCGGCTTTTCTATGTATCGATACTCGTAAATACCCCCATTCGTAATTCTGGAGACCTTCGCAGTAAATAAATAAAGAGTATAAGTTTGTTACTATAGTGAATGAAAAACGGGAGGTTTTATTTTGTTGACTTTAGTGAATTGAAACCAGGACCATAAAAATAATAGACGCTTCCGTGTCTATTATTAACCAGAATTAATTCAATTTCATAATTGGAACTCCATTTGCACAGCGAGAGTTTTATCTTGAGTATCGAATCTATCCAGAAACCGCGCTCCGATTATTCGGTTCGATTAGATCAGTTAGATCACTAATCGAAGTGGAACATACGCTTGTGAATCTGAGTAACCCTTCGAGAGAGGAACAAAAACGAATCAGCTAATACGATAACATTTCAGAATGATTGAATTACTAAAATCTAATTATTAATCGCTTATATCGATATGTGTTTATCCAGGTGTAATCTTCGATTGGATAAGTTCAGGAAAACAATCAGATTGATTAACAAAAGTACAGTGTGGCACGGAAAGAATTCATATTAAAAAAATCGATATTGCCATATTTAACTACCAAAATGCAAAACCTGTTTCTCCGTGAAACAGAGCTCATTCAAAATCGATTTTTATAATTACAAATATTGACAGTGAAAGTTCAAAGTTTATTAACGTACATTTTTTAATCTGTTTCAATTAATAACTAGTTTTTTCAAGACTCAATCTTGGAATGAGTAGAATTTTTTCCAAATATTGTTATGGGCATCGGAGAAGCGGCAACACGACTCGAAAATAGTCGAAAGTCGTATCTTGAAGGAGTCTCATTGGTTGTCTAATGTGATCACACTTTTTTGATGAATGCAACGGACTCGCAATTGGCCGTTGTAGGTGACGTGACAATTTTCAGCGCATCATAACAAACCGGCACAATAGCAAGTATTGAGACAGAGTGGCGGTGCTTTAATCTGCGAATTCTGAGCTTTGAGGATAGTTGCGAAGAAGTTAATGTTGTTGTTGATTATTGACATTATTGTTACTTAGTTATTGTTGTTGATGTTCTTGTTATCGCTGTTATTATTTGTTTGAAATTATGAACAAATATACTCACGGCAAAACACTGCATAGCCAAAGTTTACTGACAATTAGTAAACTTTGGCATAGCCAAGCAAGAGGAGTCATAGCGAACGTTTATAGGTATATACCCAATTGATATAATAGTTTATTGTAGTCCTAGGCGGTAACCACCAGGAAATTACTACAAAAATTGCGGGAAGAGTCAGATTTTCCATATTCGAGGGACACGCTCAGGGGTTTGCTAAAATGATTTCTGATGAAGCCGTCCAACATATTGCATTGGAGGTACAAAAGAACAGTAGGTACCTAACGCTAGTTCGTCATATCAAACAGGTATTCATTATGTTTTGAATCTTTCAACTGAACCTGATTTTTTTAAATCTTTTTTTTCTTACCGATGCCCCACTGTTACAGATCCATTTGCCACACTGTACGTCCAACAAAGAAAAGGTGCTGGTCTTGCACATAGATGTCGGATGACATAATATTATACACAAAATAGAAAAACACTGTCCTAGTTACTCTTCCCCTATCAACAGAATTGCCAAAATTATATAAAGATGATTTTTTATTTATGCGTTATCAACTCTTCCCTCTATTTATTTTACTGCCGGACTCACCTTTACCAACATCAATAACAGCAAACCAACGATCACGTTCTGCAAAGCTTTTTATTCTCGTTGCTTAATGATCTATTGTTAATTTGAGATAGGCATTATATTAAAAATATCAATGCCAAAGATAGATAGTTTAGCTCAATATTCGCCTTAAAGGCCCCAATAACTGGATAATTTGATGATTCAACTGGTATTTCAATACCCCTTTACAAAGTTACTGCCGGGGTTACTGCAGTTTGTTCTCGATATTATGTATTGTATGCCTAATATGAAGTTGGCCAAATATGAAGTGACTAATGAATTTTTCGGACATTTTTCCATAGAAATCAATGAAAAAATGTACAGGGTTATTTGGAAAACAATAAGAAAAACTATTTTCAAAATAAAAACTACGCGACATACATCAAAAAATAATTATTTGCTTGTTAAAGAGATAACGATCTAATTTTTTCACCAGTGAATTTGTCAGACATTTTTCCTTAGAAATCAATAAAAGAATATAAAGGGTGAGTTGGGAAAAAGTAAAAAAACGGTCTTCAAGATAAAAACCAGGACACATATGTACATTAAATAATAGTTATTTACTTTTAAACTTCAAAAGATAACGGTCTGATTTTTTCATGAGTGAATTTTCCAGATATTTTTCCACAGAGATCAATAATAGTTATTTATGGATCTAGTGCGTTAAATAAGTCACGCGAGAAAGATTTATACATTCTCAAGTGACTTGGAAAACAGTGGCATACAATGTTTTATCCAAAAAGTGGAAGAAATCGTCATCTTATGAGATGATACTAATTATTAATCAGCTTTGTGATCAAATCAAAGCTCAGTATCCTATAAATGTCAGAAAGACTTGACAGTGACTTTTTTACATTTTAGTGAAAGTAGGTTATTTGTTTGGTTGCCACGGGAACGTGAGTTATAATCCATGGCCAGAGAACACAATGAGAAGCGACAAAAACCTGTTTTTCCAATTTCTTAAATGGGAACGCATTTATTTGGCCTTGAAATCAAAATTTGACAGCGCCCTACCTCTCAGATGACGTTACGTTAAAGTCCGGACCCAGAATACAGATAGTAAGATATTCTCACAATTGATTCTTGATGCTGTTTTACAAGACTTTGACGTAGCCTAATCGTAGAAAAAGTGCCGAACATGTTTTTTCATAGGTACTCAAAAACATTCCAAAATAAAAACAATGTCATGTGACAGACAATTTTATTTGCAAATCGTCAGTCACATGACCTAGCATACTCAGATGTCACTGTCAATTAATGTGTGGACTATTCGAACTTATCTTTAAACAGCTGAGGTAAGAATCTGTTAAAGGACAGATTCTTACCTCATACCCCCACCCAAATTTTGTGTCGCTTCTCGTTGTTTTTTTTTTCTCGGCCATAACTCACTAGTGTGTTATCTCATAGTTTACTTGCCTAAAATGACATCAATAATGACATTCCTAACTATGTTGTATAAAAGAATATACTTACATGGAAAAAGTAAGAAAAACGGTCTTTAAGATAAAAACTAGGTGATATGCATCAAAAAATAACTATTTACTACAAAGACATAACGATTTTTCGATGAAAATCAATAAAAACATGTACAGGGTTTTTGGAAGTTAGATCTTGAAGAGACGGATATACGGATTGAAGCTTCGAATATTGAACCACTAGAAGCATAAACAAACAATATTGTGTGAGTCGAACATGTCAATGTAAACATGGGGGGAAAGGGGAAAAGCAAGGTCCTTGTTTGCCATATCGCACCTTCGGTGCAACCAGAGAAATGGGAGGATTATCATAGGGTACATCATCATAGGAAATACATAGGAAGATGTGCCCTTGTTGCACCGAAGGTGCGATATTTACTTCTTTTCACCAGATTTTCTGTCACCAATTCAATAACAATGATTTGAAGTTCATCAAATAAATATATTTCTCTTGAATATTCAAGGAGTGTTTAGCCTTTTTTTCATCGCTATTACTACTTGTCGTTGAATAATCGAACGATTTTCCTTGATCTTTCACACTAAAAACTTGATAAGAGGAATTTTTCTCAAAAACGGCAACGTTGGGCATCAATCGAGCTATTTGAAATGCGTTGCCATGACTTTGATAGATTCGTCAAAGTGACGGTTGTCATTTTCCTGTTGAAAATGATTTATTTGTGCTGGAGAAGAGGATTTAGTGTGGCAATTATACCAAAAAAGTAATGTGTTTGTGGAGCTTCTTCATGGACGGTTGGATTGTAGAGAACTAATCACAAATGTGTCAAGATAACATTACATAAATATAAACAAAAACAGAATGTTATCGACTCAAACAAATCGTGTACGTTCAGGGTGCTACGCGTATTCTAGTGGTTCAATGTTCTAAGGATTGAAGTGAAAATCAGTTTTGGACTAAAAACACGGTATTCTTATACTATACAGGATGTCAGAAAAAAAGAAAACATTTAAATAGGAGATAAGAGAAGAAGAGATCATCAGGCACTCCAAAAAAAAGTTCCAAACAAATTCAAACGTTTGTTGACAACAAAAAATTACAAAAAGGAGTTTTGTTCATAAACTCAAATTCGAAATTTTTAGAAATAAATAATGAACCATAAAAAGTAGTTTCAAGGGATAACACCGAAGAACTTTAACACAGATGAGATATTCCAACAACAGAAAAAGCAATGTCACCACATGAGTTTTATTTGCGAAAACAGGAAGATTCGAAAAAGTCACAAAAATAGCGATAAACCGAAAACGACAAGGATACGGAAATGAGGTTATCCTGTTCGAAATTACCCCCCTTGACACCTAACAAAGGGGGGGGGAGTCTTTATCAGAGACTTCAAGAATTTTTTCCCTTATTTTGATTGAGAAGGTTTCCATGTAAAATGGATGATTTTTATCCATCCCATATGCCGTGTTATAATTTGATCTACAGAGTGACCCATTTGAAAGCGGGCCACCCTCCAAACTTTTTAATTTATTGATCGATTTTGACGTTTGTTTTTGAAATGTAGAGAGGGAAAAGGTGTATTCTGAGGCCATACGTCACCCAGTTTTTTCCAAAAACCAATGCCCACTAGAGCATATTTAAAGGCTGAAAAATCCAGAAAACATATTAGCGATTTTTTTAGAAAAAATCTGACGACGCCACTGTTTTTCATCCCCTGGAATGGGTCTGTACCAAATTTCATGAAAAAATATTCAATTCGAAAATATAAGTTCTGTGTGGATTTTTTTTTCTATTTATTTTTGTCAGTCTCGTTTGTCTGTTTTCAATGTATTTTGACATGAGAATATCTTTTGAATGTTTATATTTAATAATTTTTTCCTGATAGACTTGCTATCGCAAGAGTTTTGAGGTAAAATACTTCTTGGTGCATAATAAAATTAATCTTCAATTTTTAATATTTTTTCATGAAATTTGGTACAGATCCATTTCAGGGGATGAAAAATCCAGTGGCGTAGTCAGATTTTCTCTAAAAAAATCGCTAATATGCTTTCAGGATTTTTCAGCCTCTAAATGGCCTTGGTTTTTGGGAAAAACTGGGCGACGTCTGGCCACAAAATACACCTTTCCCTCTCTACATTTCAAAAAAAAATCGTCAAAATCGATCAATAAATTGAAAAGATATATGGGTGACCCGCTTTCAAATGGGTCGCTCTGTATGAATTTTGGGACACCCTATATAATCTTTTCACTGGAACCGAAAAGGACATCTTTTGCAGATTATCTAGGTGGGTAGTCTATTTTCTCAAGACAAAAGAAGAATTGAGATAAAAAACTGTATGCTTAAAATTAGTTTTCTAACAAGGCCTCTGTCTACACTAAAACAACCTGAAAATGTGACGATTCACTGAGCCGAAGAAATAGACAGGGGTGAAAATGAACACGTACCCTTCTACGTGGCAAAAGTGGGGAAGTATCATGAAATTATAAGAAACAGGGACAGCTTTTTGGGGTCTAGAATCTAGATTATACAACAAAACATTCATTGGCAGTACATAAAAGATTTAGTGATACTCTGAAAACTACGCCTTATTCATCGTATTTATAGTTAGTTATTCAACGATAGAAAATAGTTGAATAATCTAATATGCGAAAATCAATAATTCTTTGAAACAGTTTTGTTAATGTATGTCATTCTTACATAAACCCCAAACAACAAAACCCCGAAAAGATATCTTAGAAAATCACACAAGCAAAACCTAGTGATATAAAAATTCCACAAGCATATTTCGATAAAGCGAAAACGTTAAACGATCCAGCACAAAGCGTTTTGTTTGGCATGACTTTTCACCGGAATTGTATCATTCGGCGCCTTTGAAGATAGCCATTTTCCGCACGATAACAGCTCGCTGTAATTAAATCACACCTCGCTGAATAATGCCTTGAGATGAAAGCCGTTTACATGTGAGAATATTTAGGGAAATTAGAGGCTGGATGTGTAATTGTGGCAGACGACGTAATTTGAAGGATACGATCTATTTGAACGAACCAATTTCAACAAGCGAGAATTGTTAATGTCACATCAACACCTATAACTGTAATGAGCGTACGCTTCATCAAACTTACCTCTTCAGCAACTTCTTTGACATCTGATCCATTCTCCTTGTTCTCTTTGTCTTTGGATGGCTTCGATTTGTCCTTTTTCGAGAAAGAAATCGACCTGAAAGCATATTATTAGTATGCAAGCAAGAATTGCATTAGCAGTTGCAATAAGTGAATATTCATTCATTCATTGAGTTAAATGTTGTAAATATGGGGTAATGACTGTATACATCGCAAGGTTATGATGAACTAATTAACATAAATTGTTGGTTAATATCGTACCTGAACGACCACTTCTTCTTTTTCTCTTTTTTCTTTTTCTGATCCGTCGTTTCCTCGATCTTCTGATCCGCGCTCTCTTTATCAGGCGTCTTCTCACCGTCTCCATTCACTGTGACTTCTTCATTTCCATTGACTTTGGCCTCTTCAGCTTTTGTGTTGTCTGTGACAGCCGTATCGTTAGACGGCTCTTCAGGATGGCCATTTTGTTTGATTTCGTCTTTTTCTTTGTCCTCTGTCTCATCTTTGGACGTTTCTTCTTTGTCCTGAAATAGAATTTCGTATAATCGATAATACTGAACATTTAATGGCGTTTGAAGTGCACGGATTAGAACTGCAATCAATTAAAATCGTTTGCTACGCTCATTGTTCAAAATTAGCCGAGATGTGGGTCAACGAACTAGCAGCAATTGTTTATGCTATTTTTTAAACAAAGCGATCGTTTTTGCTCGTAACTTGGGTACAGTTTCTTTGAATTATGTGAAGGATGCACATTAACCGATTTATGAAACATTCTATTGTTGTGGTTGTAAAATAAAGACTAGCTTATCTTCATGTGAAAATTGTAAACAGGAAACATCATAATTTTTTATATTTATATTATATGACATCAAAATAAGGGACATTTTTGCAATTTCCGAACATTATTGCTCATAAATATTAAACCTAATTGGAATGGCTCATAATTTATAGGAATTTGCTTGTTATAAGCGGGGATTTATGTCTCAATAAAAGCGACACTAAATTTCAATGGCAACCATGTAATACGGTCATTTTTCTCTATATTTACTATTGCTATTGTTAGTGATAAATTTATGACATTCGTTTCACATGTCCATAAAGATAAACGTTACCCTACCTCAATAGATTTTGTTTTGAGCTTTATCAATGTGTTTGAAGTGTGTGTACAGGATATAAGAGTATAAAGGTGTTCATACACATCATTGTTTGAAATGGTAAAAATATAAAATTCAAAAGATTTTAGTGGAAGTGCAAAAGGTTGCATATTTTCTTATCCACCTAGAAACAGTGTTTTTTTTCAGAACCGTATTTGTAGTCAAATTTATCTACTCACTCGGTCAAATCATCATTCAATATAGACAGAATCATCGAAATCCTGTAGTGTATGATCTCTTTTACGCTATATACTATGATTAGGTCAGTGGTTTTACGACGTGTTTTACGATGTTATCGGCTTAGTATATCAGACTACAGGGCATAGAATTGAGAGAAACAAAGCGCACCAAACCCAAGTGAGATTAAAGGGAATAAAGTTGCACTCTTGTCCCTCGACTCTTTGATTTCCTTTGCTCGATAATGTGGAAGTTTCTTTTTGAGACCCGATATAAAGCGGTTTTTAATATCCGCCTGGATTGTATAGCAAGTCATTAGCTGAATTCGTCTTAACGAAGGACGCTTTTGAGTCACTGAACAGACGTCTGGAATATTCGATATGGGTTGTTTTTTTTGCACAAATCGCAAAACTTACTTACTGCTGATGATACATTTGAATTTTCCGCATCAATACCCTCATTGTGCAGTAACACTTATCTGTCTCTCGGCTTGGTAACGATATCGGCATGCAAAAACAATGTTGTCGACGAAGCAAATTGTTTTTCGCAGCAGATAAACGCTTTCGTCTCAGGATTCTAAAATATCAAAGACGACGTCATTCCTATGTTATGATTAATTTAAAATTGTAACTTCGAAACATTGGAAAACGCTTTTTATCAAAAAAGTTAGACTTCAATAACATTCTAGTTTGGTATATTGATTGTTGTTCGAATCTTCCATAGTTTTCCTTACAAATTATAACTTTTTACCAATGAAGACTTCTGGGACCTCATTAAGTAAACTGTCAGAAGAGATTGATGACTGAAGAAACGTGATTGAGATGTCACAAAAATATTTTAGTTGATCAGAAGAATAATCATTATATTGTTGAGATATTGTGTAGCTTATGACATACACTTGTGATTCGAATATATTATGAAGTCGCTTCAGAATAACCCATTTTATAACATACTGTACCGTAAAGTATCATTTAACGGGCCCAAAATCAATCCGGTATATGATACTGTACATCATCAGTGTCTGTAAAATAAAATTACTTGACTACTTCAAAAATGTCATCAAAGACTGTGAAATTGCATTGGTAGCATGGTTTGGCTGGCGCCATCTCATGATTTTAATTAATAACTTGACATAGAATGTTGGTAGCAAATGATTAACCTATCTATCACCCATGCAAGTGGTGACATGGTATGGCTGGCGCCATCTCATGGTAAGAATGTGAGGCGATTGCCACACTAAGTGTATGGTTTGACAAGAAAGCACTTAAAACCGATTAAAAAAATTTATCACAGTATGAAACAAAACAATCTACGATACGCAGCCTTTAAATGTCATGAAACTACTCGTCTAGAAATTCCAGACTCGGCTCCTTCGTCACCTTGTCCATAAACATTTCGACTCGTAATTTAAAAAGTCATTTACCCCCCTCATCAGTTTGATCTGATTTTACAAAATGATTGTTTTCCAAATTGGGAAAAGATAATATCATCATTTTATATATTTTTTATTGAAACTGTGTTTTCAATCAATTTCTTGAGAACTCCTTATAAAATGACGGGACAAATAAAACAGTCATCACTGACGGTGTTGGATAAAGATATTATGAGTGTTACCAATTTTCCAGAATGATCCTGCCTTTTCCCGTTAACATCAAATAACTGAAATAACCCATCTATAATCAGAAATCCTGTACAAACTTTCCTAACCCAATATAAAATCTTCATTTTTCTTTTAAAAACGTGACCATATTTTCATTATTTTCCATATAAATAGAATTTTATCCAATCGTGATTTTAGCTTTTTAACGAGATTTTCGGGGTTTTGTTTCAATGTGTAATGGGAAAAACTAAAATCAAATTGTTGAACTCATTGGCCTTTTCCAACTATTCTCACCATAATAGTCACCTATTTTTCTAAAAGGTGCGCAAAATGATGCTTTCCCGCACACAAAAGCAGTTATGCTTTAGGACAGGAAAGCCACTTTGGAACAATATGTTTTCTAATAGCATACACAAATGGAAAACTTTTAATGATAAATCGTCAATTACGTGATTTTTATTTGATATTTCGAGACATGAGTAATGATAGCCTACTACGCCATACTCAGCGCCATCATATTACCGCCTACTACACCAAAACATTCGGAATTTGATAAAAACCATTTTTTTTCCAATTTAAATATTGCAGGATCATATTGTGTCATACATCGTTGTACTCGATATAAAAAATGCTGTTGAATACAGGGAATATTTCTTTTACGTGCCATATAAAAAAAAAGTTGATGATTATTTCTCCGAAACGAAACATCGTACGGAAAATCTCTCAACGCTGTTAAGTAGAGTTTAAAAAGTGGCATATTTCCGGAACTACTCGGAATTTTGAAATTTTCCAAACTTCATATTGTTAGGCTTGAAAATATGCAACTTTACTCTAATTTAACCATCTTCGTATCTCTTATGGTTTCCAAGATCCCCATGATAGACATCCTTATCTTCGACACAATGTATAAGAATCTCAAGAACGCTATATCTTCTCATAATCAGTTTATTACTGTAGATTGACATTATAAATCTGCAGTTGTCAGTTGTCAGAAGGTTCATGTGTTGGGAAGTGGAAAAGTCATCGCTTGACTCTGGGGCCGGATTCCGTGTAACTGTGGAATTCCATAGCGACACGGCGTCTCTGCAAATGATGGGAAAGCGACGTGTGGCTTGTTGAATTCCACAGGTACAGGGAATCCGGTCACTTATGTCATAGACCATAATACCTCTTGTATAAATTGAAATTTTCTGCTTGAGTCTACATCTAAATTATGTACGCTGGTAAATTGTACTTTAAATATTCGAAGCTTCTATGTCTATATTGCTATAGTACGTAAGGACACGCAACTGTTTCCAGTATCCTGTTTACAACGTTCTATTCTGATTTATAGCTGGAATAAGTATTTGTAACCGCAGATTCACTACTCTAGAAAGTTCCATCTATCAACAATCAAAGAACGTTAACGATCATATCTTTCAAGCATATCTGAAACAAATTGAAACCCCCCATCAGAAATCGATCAATACGCCAAGTAAAAGACTTCGGAGAATAATGTTCCCGCTCTCAGGAATCTAAAATATCAAACCCCATGTCATTCACGATAACATAAAAGTCAGCAGAGAGAATATTATGCAGATGCCAAGTTATAAACCGGGGGCGCGGCACATCTCACATCTCTTCGGAGGAGAAGAAAAGAAGAAATCTCTTTTTATTTTGACAGTCCGGTTAGGGCAGGGTTTGCAACATAATGACATTAATGGGTCTTGTTTGCTTATACACACGCGTTGTTGTCATGTCTATTTACCTTGTAACGTGCTATTTTGCTAAATTATGCATGCATCTTTGCTGGGAGGTATAGGTGAAGCAGGGAATGACCTTGAGTTTTTAATGATGTCTGGATCTAAACATAGTTTCGCAAGAATCACCACCACTTAAATAATTGGAAAGCAACAGATTAGAGGAAATCAGTTCTACATCCAAATGCCATAAAGTAATGGGCAAAGAGACAAAGGGTAGAGATAAAGGTGCATGATGTTTATATCAAAAACACCATTTGCTCATAAAAATCCAATGTTGAAGAAGGTTTAATACCCGAGGGAAATCATTACCGATGGGAATAATTTCAAGGGTGAGCGGAAACCGTAATAGAACTTTATTTCGAACTTTTTACATTTTTTAATGGAATTTAATTGCGTACCAAGTCTGACTAGATTACATAGTTAATTATTAGGAATTATCCTTCAAAGGATACTAGCTTGTCGGTTGGTCATTGATGGAAAATTCATTTTTTATTCAGTATTTACCATGGTATTTATTGTCGAATATAAAGTGTATTGTATAAAGATGTCATGCTTCAAAAAATGGTTTTCGCTGTGGTAGTTCTTGGGAAAAAACAATTTCGGTTCTGAAAGACATTTTTATGGAACAATCTTGAAAATGGACTGACAGCAACGCCTGCACACACTATAATATCCCTTTTCCAGAATAGGTAATACACGACATCGATTTCCTCCATTATTCATCTTGAAAATATGTCACAAACACACAGGCGATTTGGCATCGCCGCTACTCGTTATAAAATCTAACGAGAAAAATCATAAAACCATAAAGTGGATTGCTAGCACTTGCGGTAGTGCCTTTTTAGCAGCACTTGAAACCAGTTTTGTTTGTTTTTCCCATCTTTCTCCAAAAGCAAGATAGAGCCAGCAGGCAGTCTTTCTGAATTCTGAACGCCAAAAACTTAATTATCCCTGCGTTTCAGAATCTAGTTTGTTCAGCGTTTGCAATTAAAAAGTCGAGCGTTGTGGGTGCCCAAGTTATAACGCCAAATGAGTATGACGTTTTATTCAAAGCAATTTAGTTTAATTGGTGGATGAGAGGTGGCAAAAGTTATCAAGCAAATTATCACTGGGGTTTTCAGTTGGTTAATCAGCAATTCTAATTTGGAAAAAGTGAATGAACAAATCCAATTTTCTAGAAAACTAAAATGTCTCCTGCTTTGAAGTAACACACATTTACACAAGACTTCAATCTCGACAAGATGCACTCCGTCTGCATGCACATATACCTGTCTTGCGAGAATGTGTCGAGGCAAAAAGAAATATACAGTGACCTTGAACTTGAGAAGGAATGTTGAAGTCATGAAACGAGGAGGAGATTTAATTTTAGATGATAAAAACATATGGTCAGATGATGATAAGTGTAAAATAATCTACAGAATCAATCAAAGTTGCTCAAGTAATTTCAAACAATATTTTCAGCAATGCGTGACTTAAAATGACATAGCTCTTGTTTAATCCCCCATAACTCACCCCACTGCTCATAAAACAAAGTCTTAAGACGAATTGCAACAAACCCCAACATGGAATACGAATCTTGGGGTCTCCTTTATAAACTTTATCCCGGAAAAGGTTTGTGGAAGCGAGATAGATGAACGCAATAATTTTATTCACCTGGCTGAGAGTTGATAACGTTGAATTATATTTCATTGTCATGAAAATGATAAATGAATACAAGTGGCAAGAGGTTTTACACATTTTTCATGCATAGTTGAAGAGTAGGAGGTTAGTTCACCCCTCAACTTTTTAAAGCATTAAAACTACTCAACATTATTCCAGAACAGTAATTAATTGAATTAAAGGGTCACTGAATATCTTTTCTCAAATATTGATGAGGCCTTGTTTAGGAAATCTAGGCAGATAATAAGGCCAAAAACAAATTAAATTTATTCATTCGTAATAAGGCCGTCGGAACTTACTACATTAAACCAATTATTAACATCAATTTAAGTAACCAAATACCTTGTCAGAGTGTTCTTCCAAGATTATTATAAAATTAGAAATAAATTTACACTCTCTTCTTCAACATGGTGTACACAGCTGTCACAGCTGATTGAGAAGTCATACCGGTTGCATATTTGCATTATTCAAGTGTTTTAACAATCTCATAGCAGGTGGCGCTAATCAGAGATTATTTCTTTCATATTTTCGACGCTTTCGGCCTTATTACCCGACAATACATTGGTTGAAGTTGATAGACAAAAAGGACTGATCATGACTGATGTACTTATTGGAGGTGTTTGAACATCAAATATTATAATCGTTGAAAGAGGTTGAAGATTGATGAACGTTTTTCTCTTTAACTTTCTCCACTATCTTCGTTTCCAAAAACATTAACCTGGATGAAAGCCAGAAGAATCCCAGTTGAACCTCGGATTTTTAACCACAATCTTATTGTGCTGTTTCTGTGTGATTTGTAAATCTATGTGAACTGTTATTTATGGAGACCGGTTTAAAGTCTCCAAGTGATCTAGATGAAAAGTCCATTTTACGCTACCTCAATATTTGGACGATTAGGTGAACAAATTAAATAGTCAATGATTTTATTGTTTCCAAACCTTCACTTTAGCTTTCCACTTGACTATTATTGGTCTATAGTCCTGAAGCAACTGATTTATTCTACGAGCGTGCGCAAAATAACCACTTTGCACACTTATTTGCGTGCGCAAAGTAACCTTTTCCCGCTCTGAAATGTCAACTCGAATATACCTTTACCAGTTTGTTGTTCTGAACTTCATTTCCATACCTACTAACAAATTTGTAAATAATGCACAAATGTTATTGTCATACACTGTTTACTTTCCAGTCAAAATATAGACATGATTCTGTTTTGCGTTAAGAAACACTGTTCGCATATTCGTTATTCTGCAACCGATACACGGTGCGTCGAACGATGAACAAAAATGAATTTTCAACTATCCGCATATGCCAAAAAATTAGATTCTTTTTTAAGAGTACAAGCACCTATAGTACTAGAAATGACAAAATAAATCTAAATCTGTGTTTCGGTAAAAAAAAATCATCAGAACACGGAGCAAGCACTACCAAATAAACACCTACACAGCATACATGTGAATTACTATTTTTTCATTTCAATTTAAGTGTAGACTGCGAGACCTTGAAAAATGTGTTGTGCACTTCACGATATAGACATGGGTATGTAATGATGAGAACTATAATTTGGATTTTCATTTGTTCTTATTATAGCTGAAAAAATTAGTTACTTGAAAGTTTTTGTTTTATTGAAATCTGTTCGATAGAAAAAACGTTATGATTTTGGTCCCATTATCCCAAATAATCGAAGCACTGTGCGATGAGGAGAAATTTGGGCAGAAACAACGACTTAATGCAGACTGGCTCCAGATAACTACAACCTTCAAAATAGATTCATTATTGCTTAAACTGTGCGCAACGTTGCCAAGTTTTTTTACGAGGTTTTTGATATTTGGACTGAAAAATATCAATAAAAGTCTTTTATTTCTGATTTGTGAAATGCTTGTGGAAAAAATATTGTTCCCAAAACATGTACCCTTGAAGCATATCCGTCTAACTGCTTTTGCTTGCGGAAAAGCATTACTTTGCGCACTCGGAAAAAAGTTAAAACTGTATTTTTTCAAAACAATCTTGAACAATGCAAGAAATATAGCGTTACTATCACCGGCGATCTCTCACATCATCCCCTTTCGATTCCCCGTATTCTGGGTGTAGTGAGGAAAGTCTTGAAAGATGATCAATGCTGCCAAGCCGTCATACCGTATCTTTTTGAATAAAAATCAGTTCAAATGGTATGTTTCCGTTTAGGCTTGTTGAATGATTAAAGAGATGAAAATGAAGGAATACAAATCTCTACAATGTTCAGATTGTTTGGTGCGTTTTCCAGATTTGTTTGTTTTTTTTTGAGAGATTGAAATGATATTTGTCTTTTATGGCTTTATTTATTGTGGTTTCCTTTCAAAACACTGAGAAAAATTAGGATAGAATATAGCTGAACTGTTATTCAAGGCATTAGTGTGCAAGTTTCTCCTGAAATTGTACATGTTTTCTCGGTCTTAGCTATAGTAGAACAACATTTTCATGCGATGTGATTCCCAGAATATGACATTTCGGATTTCATAGAAGTGACCGTCCACTTCTCTCTATCCCGAAGATCAATCTGATGAAAACGTGCTATTCAATTGAAGTTTCAATATTCGAACCAAGCAAATCAGGTTGATAGTTGCAAAAAATGATTCATTGTATCAGCTTAAACTATTCAGCACATATTTCGTATCAATAGAAGTGTGGAAATGGCGCCCACTCAAGTTGTCATGTTTCATGTTCAGAGATGATTTATGATAACCACCAAATGAACATTTCTCCGCGGATTAATTTCTTTATTAATTGGAGCTAATTACAATAGAGTGACACTTTTAATTATCTTAATTTCTCAGTTGGCTAGATGTCAAACGAGCGTGCGACAATGTCCAACTGTTTTACATTGTTAATGGCATTGTCTGGCGACTACTTTTCAAATTCCCCATGAAATGCGACTACTTTAATTAAATGGGATTTTATGACAAGCGTAATAGAAAGTAATTAAAATTGTCGAATAGCGGCACTGAACCATGTTAAAATGTTCAATTGACTACAATTCCTCAAAATACTAGGCACACCCTGTAACATTGTGTTACAATTAGATTTTTCTGAAGAATGCTTTAAGAGTTTTTATGCGGGCATGGAACACGTGATAAGCTTATTACTTCCCATAACAAGCAGTCGGCAAAGAAAAAGTTAATAGGCTACACGATGACGTGACTTTGCCGCCTTGTTGATTTCAATTGTTCATTGTACTAAACATTTTGTTAAAAGTGTTACAACTTCCGTGAGTGCTCACAACTCCAACATTCAGTCATAACAGTATGATAAGCATCTCTATTATACCGTGAGTGAAACCCAAAACAAAGGGCATACTAAACTTCGATTAAAATTCCAGTATTCCACTAGACCTCCTACCTCTTAGGATTTCTAACATCATTATAATAACTATGTATCTAGATTGATTACAAGTTCTCTACAGTACCCTATGGTTATACACCCGCATACCCAAGCGAGACTAAATTAAAAAGCATTATAAATGTATACGTATGAGGTATGTCGACAATATTTGGAAATTTCACGGAATATAAGCAATGCAGACCAGTAGTTACTTCACGGCTATCTACAAATTGGCAAATTGATTCAAAACAGACTTGTTGAAATTACAAACGGAAGATAGTTAGGCGTATTCCCAGACATTTCGCAACTACTCCCAGGTGATGTTTTGATGGAAAACATTCGATATTTGCTTATTTTATCTCGGTTCATCAACCTACAGGTATTGAAATTAAATTATAGTGAATTGGCGCTGCACAAACTTTTGCTGAAATTAGAATCAAACAACTCAAATATTTGAACAGAACTACTCACCAAATAATCAGCATCGACTCCACAAACAAAGTTGCAAGAGTAAACAAAATCCGAATTACTTCCGTACTCACACTCAAAAAGAATTCCAACGATTCGTAAATTCAATCAAAAGCCACCCAGCATTATCGAATTGCTTATATTGGGAATTACTCTTGGCTTACTGCGGATTCAATTTGACTGTTACTGATGGTTACTGTGACTATAATTTGGAGAATGATATAATTATAGTGAAATTATAACAAAACTTAATCTGTGAATCGAATAGTTTAATCTCCTTTCACTTTCATACATGAAACAGACTTCAATTAAACAACTTGAATGATGGCTCTTGACGTTACTTCAAATGACCACATGATGGAAATGGTTTATTTAAACATCAGAAGGCGTAGGTTGAAGGCAATTATTGCAATGAAATAAATTTAAATGGATTGGCAGTAGTTCGATTTTATCTACACTAGTGATTTGGTTCAATGAACCATTCTGGTCAGTCTGAAATGTAAAAGTGAACTGGCATAGTCGGCTGTAGTATTTTGAGAGTAATCGTCAAGATCAGTGATTAATCATCTTGAAGGTTACAAAAATATTAGTTTAACATAATCACGTTACGATTTGACAATTAAAGTTAAATTGAGTAATTTATTTGAGAATAAGCTCTCATCATAACAAAAACAATCAAATTTAATGATTTGGGCATCGAAGTGCTCCTCATCCTCCAGATAAGGCACTGGTGACTTTTTTCACATGGAGAAATGTCTTGGTGGGAAGAGATTTGGATCAAATGATGACTGTAAAAAAAGCATATCTTGAGGAGCCTGATAGATTGTTTTTAAAACGTCATTTATTGAAAATTATAGAAACGTTCGAATATAAGTAAAGTAGAGGACTAGGTATAATGAATAAATTATAGTTCGATGACATTACAATAATTTTAATCAATTTGAGCTTTTGAACTAAAAAGTAAAAAATAAATTATAGTAAAACTAAAAAACACGCTTTCGAACTGAGAAAAAAAAATTAAGAATAAAATGATTAACGAGAAAATAAATGTTATTGTGATAGAAGCGTGGGGTGGTTCAATATCAATTTTATTGTTATAATTTCTTACTAATTTTCATCACAAAATGCAGAGTTAGCGTATAAATGTGTTAGAAAGCACCCCACGCTTTTACCGCAATGACATTCATTTTCTCGTTTTCTCATTTTATTCTTTAATCAAAAATTATTTTCAACCTTTGAGTGCGAGATCGTGTTTTTCAGTTTTTTTTTACAACTAGAATTTATTTTTTACTTCTTAGTTCGAAAGCTCAAATTGATTAAAATTATTGTATTGTCATCGATTCCTGACAAGGTTGCAAAATTTCAATCGGGGCATTTGAAGTGGGTCGAAATCGACTTCCAAGATTCTGCAACAAACAAACAAATATACAAGTGAAGCTAATATGAAGCGTGTAAAAATCCATTGTGCTTTTTTTTTGTACCTTGACCTTGGCAACGTTGCATAGCAGACGGGCGGTTTAAGAATTACAGTCCCGTCAACCAGCTTTCAACAAAAATGTCATAGACAAATAATGTCAAATAATCCAACAAAAACCAGGATTTTCTTCAACTAAAGTTTACTGTTTACTTTTTAGCTCTTTTTTAATTGAAATTATTGTATTGTCATCGGTGCCTGACAAGTGTACACAGTTACTAATCAAACTGGGCATTTGAAATGGGTAAAAATCGAGTTCCAAAAGATTCTGTTACAAACATACAAGTGAAGCCAATATAAAGCGGGGGGAAAAAGTTGGGGATATTTGGTTTTCACAAGATTGGAATATGAATAATAACAATACACATAAAGCCTATACCTTTGGCATTGAATGTTTTGATGCAAACACAAATGAACGGGGAGCCCAACTAACACAGATTGTGCCTTAAAAAACTAAAATGCTATATAACCGATATACATTAGGGTCCTTCGATACACAATTTTATCACTTGGTGACGATAGTTGGCACAAAATACTCTCAGAGACAAAAAAGTGTTATAATCATGTAATATAGCTCTCCATCAGAACACCATTTAATAAGCCTTTTATAAAACGTAAGAAACTGAATTCTTATAGCATATTATAGCACCCATTTTATAATATGAATTACTCTCAAATCTAATTTGTTGTATTATTGGTTTATTACGGTTTTATAGAGCTTATAAGATTGTTACACAAAATTTTTAATAGAGATTTATTATATTATCATATAGCCATCTTTTATAAAACCGTTTAGTCGCAAACGTATTCAAGTCTGAATTGGCTTGAGAGAATATCTTATAATATCTTATAGAATAACGTATAGACAGCACTATAAAACACTTACAAAATAAAAATGGACACAAAATAGCAACATTATCTTATAGTATGTCTTGCTTAAAAATGAGTTACGCGACAATCAACTTTATTTTTTCAAATGAAACCACTATTTTTCATTGGATTTTTGAATCGAATTCAACTTACCTTCTATATAAATTTGCCAACCTTGCATTGATACGAATTTATAGAGCACCATGGTAGAAAGAAACATAGAGCACCAGGATTCAAAGCTAACTGGTGGTAAATTTTGATTTGTTGTTTCTCTTATAACTGTGCTGGTTGCAACAACGATATATCATATTTGTCGCAACAAGTTCGCCATATTTGGTAGGCGAACTTTGTCGGTAATTTTTTAGGTTTGGGAAAGAAAACCAAATATTTATTAAAGATACGATAATAGAAACTTCATTCTAAGAAAAACAATGGAAATATCAGACAAATTATATTTAATAGATTAGTTTTTGTTCGTAATTAAGATCTTGAGGTTATGAGATTCAAAATATCTGGATTAAAAGTCTTAAAGTGCCTCAAAATGCAGGCGCATTAAAATTTAGTTCATTATGATGTACCCATATATTAACGGTAAAATCAAATTCCCAAGTCAAATCCATACTATTATGCTTGAGTTCTAATATTTTGCAATGCTACTTGTCTTATAGTAGGATAGACTTCATTATTTTTCGTCGTTTACAGTTGATATACTCTTGCAACAATTCTGATTTATTCTGCCTCTCTTAAACATTTATTGATATTCTTCAAAATCAAATATGTTTATATCGGTATAGAATATACAAAATTGCAGTGTAAATACCGCGAATATATCAACAACAAAATATTTTTATGACTGTTTTATAAATGTGTTACTTGGAATAAATTCATAACCACTCTTATTAGAACTCTATAGCATAGCAGTTGTAAAGTAGCTTCATAGCTGTTATACCTAGAACCACTATAAACATTTTAATACGATAAAATATTTTATTAAGTGTTCCTTTTTCGTGTTTATAAGTCTGTTATTAATTAATGTCTATGAAATTACTATAAAAATCGTTGTACGAGTAAAATGTTTAACGAAAATGTTGTATCTGTGGCACCCTGTCGAAAAAAACTCACACAAGCGCTTGTGAACAATAAACAATATTGTCCTGTGTGTTGACATATTTCGTCACGTTGATATCAGTTCAATACAAATTTCCATTGTTTTAAATGTTTATGTGTCAGAAAATTCATTTTTGATGGAAAATTTAACATTTGCACGGTTTATATTATCTTCACTTGTAAGTAAGTTAGTTTGTAAATTTGTAACAGAGTCTTGTATCACCATTTTTACCCACTTCAAATGCTTAGATTGATTCGAGACTTTGCACACTTGCCGAGAACCGAGGATAATACAATAATTTCAATTAAAAAAGAGCTTAAAAGTAAACAATAATTTCAAATTAAAGAAAATTGTGTTTTTATGAATTATCTGACGTTTGGCTTGTTTGACAAGTGGTGAAAGATGGTTTACGGACGGGGCGGTAATTCTTAAACCGTCCGTCTGATATGCAACGTGCCAAGGTAATTTACTTGTCATGGGGCTAAAATTACACTTGAAAAAAACTGAAAAACATGCTTCCGAAGTATTAACTGAACAATCATTTTTAATCGAAGAATAAAATGATAAACAAGAAAATTGATGTGATTGAAGCTAATTTTTATTAATTTTTATTTTGAAATGCAGTTTAAGTGTATAATTACGTACATATTTATGATTGTTGATTTAGATCAGCAGTAGAAATCAATTATTATTAGTTTCGCGGGTATTTTTTCTCGAACATCGAGAAGACCTGACAACGTCGCTAAACAGAAGTAAATATTTTCATGAAAGAAACATTTTTGGGTCACGTTTCGTTGGTTTGTTACTTTGAGTACCTTCTTTTTCACCGTATAATTTACAACCTGTCCCGCAATTATTAATATTCATTATATTTTAGTGTGAATTTAGATATCTTCATTGATCTCCACAATCATTTCAAATTCAAATACCGATGATCAGACGGACTGACCATTATGTTGTCATAAACCCTCGGATAAACCCAACCTAGACTATTATAATGATTCATTATTTGGAATATGAACTGCTGTCATTAATAAATGAGTAATTCGTGACAAACTTGAAAATTTAAATCGGAAACTAATAACTTGTCATTTTATGTTCAAATGCAGATAGGTCAGATCATTACGAAGTTACGAGTGAAGTTAACAAACGATTTAATACACGGTTAGTCCTAGCGGTACATGAGACAATTCAGAATAATACTGCATTTTTGAGTAAAAGCAAGAAACTTTGAACGTTGATAATCAAGACCATTAGAAAAATTTTTGCCCGTAGTTTTTTTTTATTCATCCCTTAGGAGCGGATTTTTAGGGGCCCCCACCCCCTAATAATTGAAATCGTAAATTCTGACCGATGTAATTGATCTAGGAGTCGTTTCTGGCTAATTTGATGGTGTAGATTTCAAATTTGAGGTAAAAAATATCATATGATATAAACATTTTGATTTTTGATGGGTGAAGGGGGATTTTGACTAATAATATGCTTTTTTCCCTCTTAGCACACCAGCGATATTGTAGTCGATTCCGACATTGTTGAGGATGGCAAATCTTAATTTAATATTAAAAGTGCAATTTTTATGATTTTGGAGGGTTTTAGGCCCCCTTCAAAATTTCAAAATTTTAGAAATGTTTACAAAACGGCGAGTTTGGTTCCGTTTTCGACTAATTTGGTTGTGCTGAAGACAAAAATGTGAATAACAATTTGGTAATAATTGTATTTATTTAGAAATACAGCACATTGATACGATTCCTTAATAATTATGTGTATTTGCGATGTAACGTGAAGTGCAACGCGAGGCTCAAGCAACGACGAGTCGCCCGTCGCCCCACCTACACGCCAAAACATGCAGACCACCGGCCAGTCGCCCCAAAATCATAAAAATTGCACTTTTTACATCAAATTAAGATTTGCCATCCTCAACAATGTCGGAATCGACTACAATATCGCTGGTGTGCTAAGAGGAAAAAAACATATTTTTGAAGTCAAAATCCCCCTTCCCCCCTCAAAAATCAAAATGTTTGTACCATATGATATTTTTGACCTCAAATTTGAAATCTATACCATTAAATTAGCCAGAAACGACTACTAGATCAATTATATCGGTCAGAATTTACGATTTCAATTTTTAGGGGGTGAGGGCCCCTAAAAATCCGCTCCTAAGGGATGAATCAAAAATCACTACGGGCAAAAATCTTCGAAATGGTCTTAAATATCAACCTGCAAAGTCTCTTGCTTTTACTCAAAAATGCAGTTTTATTTTGTGTGCCGTTATAGTACCAGGTGGGGCGTGAAAAGCTTCCAACCCAGGTTTTCTCTTAACGAAAAATCACTCGGACACGTCATTTTTTGTTTTTTGGCGGTCACGTTCTATGTTGTATTTTCACCCTTTGTTTTTTGGCGGTCACGTTCTATGTTGTATTTTCAGACTCTATCTGTTGACCAATAAGCGGGGATCACAAGTAGGATTTCCAATCCGGGATCCCGGTATCCCGCAATCCCGGGATCCCGGTATCCCGCAATCCCGGGATCCCGGAGTTTTTTTGGTCCTGAAAATCCCGGTATTAATAACACGGGATCCCGATAATCTCGATTTTTTTAAATAATAAAGTTTTAGTCTGCTTTATCCTTTATTTTTCTTTTTCAGAGTGTTTTTCTTCTCATTCTGTTTTTGTTTTTAGTTTCTAATTTTATTTTTTATTATCACCAAAAACTATTTGATTTAATATTTACTTTTTAAGAGTAGAAAAATCTTTTTATAATATTTTTTTCATGGAAACGAACTTTTGTTTGCTATATTTTTGCATTTTTATTATTGCTGTTTCTAGTGTCAGATTTAAAAAAACATATATTAAGGTTAATCCCGAAATCCCGGGATCTCGAAACGGGATCCCGATCCGGAAAATTGGAAACCCTGATCACAAGTGACCACAAGAAATTATTGATAAATATTAAAAAATGATAAATAATGATAAATAGTATCAACTTGAAACTTGATAAAAATACTTATCAAATAACGTATCACTCGACCCACCTTTCCATGCATTTGAGATTCTGGGGTCTAGCACTCTCGCTTTTGGTTGACAGGTGGAGGGTGATAGCCCTTAAAAAACAAAAATTGACGAGTCCAAACGATTTTTGATTAATCACCTAACATCTGAGAAAACCTGGGTGGAAAGTTTTACATGTCCCACCCTGTATATTTCATAAATGCATTAGCCTAACATCAATCTCTTGAAAGCCTCAACATTATCTCTAAAGTATTTGGCATTTTCGCAACAAAGCCCTCTTGTGTGCCTCAAATTTAAATGATTGGTGCCTCTTGTAGGGGAGCGTAATTTGGTGATTTGCATTTATAGTGTAAAATTCTTGGGAGAGAATTATTTCATTGGTAGGAAGATATTGAGATTGGAGTTTTTTAAATAATTAGATATTGGCTGCAGTTTTTCTTCGTATTATTGTGTAACAACCACAGTTAGGCTCGGTCTAAATGTAGTAATTTTCTTGGAGATGAAGAAGTTACCGTTGAAAGGCTATTGGTTATACAGTGGCGTAGCGACCTTCATATGAAATCAAAGCTTCCCTATCAATTCCTATTGTTTTTTTCTTTTTCCCCCTTCCTTTGGTACTGTGGAGTTCTGTCTCGAATCAGAGATATACAACTTGAAAAGACGATATTATAAAACCATTTTAAATTAGACAAAAAAGTTTTATTTGAAAGGCAAAGGAGGTTCAAACCTTTGACTTTACAGGGTGTTATAAATTCGAGTGTATGCATGGGGATCTCGTGAACCGCAAGAAATACAAGGTCGGTTAAATTGAGGCGTTTTGAAAGCCAAGAAATTCCGACTATGTCCGAAACTACCCGAAAAAATCGAAATTTTTCAAATCGTTTTAATTTTATCTGGCCACATTTGAAGAGATATTTTAAAATGAATGGAACTTTTTCATTGCCACTTTTTATCCTTTACAACATGGCGTTATTTAATCAAAGAACCGACGTTTCGTCTATGAGCAGCCATCATCAACTTTGTTTTTTTCAATACGGTCCTGGATTTTTGTTACGGATTTTAAGAGTCTTTTATGTTCCTAAACCAACGATGTATCGTTGGTGTTTGTTTTTGATCCTATCAAAAATACATTTTTTGTCTCTCTCTAACACATGAGTTTTTTTATCCATTAATATGAATTTTTTGAATAATTGCGATACATAGTTGGTTTAGGAACATAAGAGGCTTATAAAATCCGTAATAAAAGATCTAGGACCGTATTTAAAAAAACAAAGTTGATGATGATAGCTGCTCATAGACGAAACGTCGGCTCTTTAATTTAATAACGCTATCTTGTGAAGGGCTAAAAGTGGCAATGAAAAAGTTCCATTCATTTTAAAGTATCTCTTCAAATGTGGTCAGAAAAAAATAAAAAAGATTTTGAAAAATTTTGGTTTTTTACGGATAATTTCGGACGTGGTCGGAATTTCTTGGCTTTCAAAACGGCATTTTGTTAAGCATTAAAAAACGCAACTTTGCCTCAATTTAACCGACCTTGTATCTCTTACGGTTTACGAGATCCCCATGCATACACTCGAATTTGTAACACCCTGTATACCTCTATAGACCGGGCATCCTGGAATATACTTGACGCCAACAACATCAGCGAGTAGACGTACGTAGAACTTAGCTTGATTCACATAATCATAGTACGTAGAGCGTTGCCAAATGTCGAGATTAGCTTACCTGGGTCTACAAATAATTAAGATAACAGTTTTATTTTGGTTTATGAAAATTTTTCCACATAGTTTAAATTCTGTTATTGCTAACGAGAAAAGAAAATCAATATTTGCACAAGTTGTGTTTACTTCCTCATATGCTTCTTCAACAAATAAGAAATTCAATATACAAATTTCTCAATTGATGTAATCAATTCATCATTTTGATAATGTGGAATGTAGCTATGTTCTTTTTTTGTTTGTCCATACATCCACCATGATTATGAGAGTTTTCAAATAACCTATGATCTTTGAGGATTAATCATCATCAAAACACGGCAACCTAGCTTTTTTGACAAAACCAGAAAGAATGGATCAAAAAAACTTGCTCATTCATAAACAGGTCCGCGAAAGGCGGAGCTTCTGGTTCACAGAACATAGTTGCCAACAATATCAACGCAGATTTTGGTGAAATACTGCAAATGCGATATTGACAATAATAGCTCAAAAACCACGCTCTTTCTTTGTTGTTCTCATTGCATGAAAGACGTAAAAACAAATAACGATTTATGAATGAGTTTCCTAATTCAAACTCTGAAAAAAGGGTTTTAGATTGGCCGATCAACTATCACATGCAAAACATTCAAAAAAGATCAGCTTTGTTCATTTATCACCATTATAATATGCTAAAAAGTGAGATATTGAAAAAAGTGCCCTTTGAGATCCTCTAACAATCCAAGGTCACTTCAGTAAAATATTTTGTCACTGTATCTGTTGGAGGTTGGAGGACATAAAGGAAACTTGATAATATGAAATTAATTAGCTTCAATAATAATTATTAAGATATCGTCCGGAGAAACATGTTGCTTTTACCAGATTCCTCACAATATGCACTTGCATTAATTATCCCACAAAAGGATAGATTGTAGAACATGAGAACTATAAATCTATAATTTTATATACTAAGTTAATACATAATCATTTGTGATAATAATAATACGTTCTTCTATTACTTGGATCTAATAATTTTGTTATCCGGACAAAAACAAGTTTCTATATTGTTAAACAGAGAAGAAATCAGAATAAAACCAAGGTTTTATCAATCGTCATAAATGATTTAAAGATGATCCTCATGAAACTTATTTATTCATACTCCTTATTCTCATATACAATTTCATTCAAAATGTACCACCACTGTCTCCACTTTCCAAAACGATCAACTGATAATAATTATTGTTCTCCCATCCTTCCACAGCCCGAAGCATCTTTTTTTAATTCCATGGGTAAGGTTCTAATGATATACCACTAGACCTATAGCCTACGTTCAAAGCGTGAGTAATCTATTTGTCTACTTTTGTTGTACCGAATAGTGTAATCTCATACTACAACTGACTTTAAACTGGTTTTTCAGATGTCCTTGAACTATCTCGAGTACTTTCACCCTTATTTTTTATGTGTGACGAATTGATGAGACGTTTTTATTGGATTGTTAGCGGGGTGACAGTTTACGATGAATTAACTATCAAATTACCTTCCAAACTTTATTAATTAAGAATTTACAACTTCTGAAAGTTTGGAACTAGGACAGGTGGAAACTTTTCCAATGCCACCGAGCTCGGAAGTTACCTGGTTTGTTGGCGAACTATAGGAGTATATTTTATAAATTAATTTTATCAAACTAAAGACTCGGAACTTTATCTACATAAATCCCGCTTAAATTAGTATAGGTACTTTGATTCTAAATTTCGCAAGTTTGGTCAATGAAAAGCGAAATTTATACATCTGGCACTTACCGCAAATTCTATATCATTGTGTAACGTTCCATTTGTGGTAATTTTCAAATCAGGTTCGCCAATTTTCTCCAGTTTTCCATCTTCAACACCCTCGATTACCGCTTCTCCTTCCTTCTTTGGACTGGTGGTGATGTCTACTGATCTTTTTGAGTGTCGTGCGCCCATTTTGATGTGTAGTCTAGTGAAACCTAATTCTGAAAAAAAAAATCGTTGTGGTTTATGGTATCAAAATTGTCACCATCAGATAACTAAAAGAGTGAATATTTGACAAGATTTTCGTTTGTTTTGAAATTGTCTACTCACTGCAGAGATAAGGTTAGTACCAGGTACCAGTAAAGCCAAAGATATAAATCCCTCCCTGGATATAAATTCAATAATTCTCGTCTGCCACGTTCAAGAACCATTATGAGCTCCACATATTTCCCGGAAAGGCATAAAGCTCGAATGAAAAAACTCATAAAGGAAGACTTAGCGGCCCCTATATGACTGAAAAATGTAGCTAATTTTTTGCAGGCTTTTCTTTTAGGGAGACAATGTATGGGCTACCACATCCTTTTGTTCTTTTTTGTGGATCTATGAAACAAGAACTTTTTTTTTTGTTCTGGAAAAATTTATTTATTGGAGGATGTTATCAAACGTTGATACATCATCAATTCAAGATCAATGTACGCCTTTCTGTGATAAGACTGAGTAAACAGGTTTCAATAAATTTCCACATACGTTTATTTTGCCGCTATCCTATGCAAATATTAAATCACAATTTCTCATTCCTTGATATAAGTTTATTTGCAGACGAGGTTCAATGTTTTATGGAATAAAGTAGACAAATAAACTGGAACGACGAACATCAAATTCGTTGAGTCGGAATAGATATTTTATCATATTTTTATTATTGATATATAAATGAATGAACTTGATGACAAACAAGTTAGTCAACCAAATAAACACTAACTAATCTTATCAATCCTCCACCAATATTATCTGTACTTTCCGCAAAAATACAATAGCAAAACCGCAAAATGACTAATTTTTTTATTGGAAATAAACTGATGAATAAATTGCAGTTCCCTTATCGCTAAACTGATGAGTCATATACTTGGATTTACTGTAAAAATCACATCGAATAAACATTACCTTTCCCTTGTTACGATGACTTAGCACAAAATTACATTCATTATCCTGATATAAAATTACACAAAACTAATTAGAACTCATTATCGCAGAAAATCGTGTCATTAAACAAAAAAATCTAGTCCATATAAAGCACAATAATGACTTAATAAAATTACCTTTCTCAATATAAACCACAAAATATTCATCAAGCTGAATGAACAATACTGATATAATGTTTTTTGGCACTGGGTGGATCAAAGATTACAGTTGTCAAAATATGACATTTCATAATGGCGTTCGACAATCTAAATATAAACAAAAATAGTTGAACTGATAAATTATACCGAACTGTAAAATACATCTATTTATATCCCAGTAAACAAGCCAATCAGCGCATAATCTCGTGTTTTATTGTTGAATAAAAGAATTTAAACTCCAATTTCTGCTTTGAGATAAGGATGTCTCTAATAAGGTGGTACGAAAAAAAGATCGTCTGCGGTTCAATTTAATTCCCGACCTCATTAAGTCATTAAATTTATCACAAAAGTCGTCTGTATATTCAATGAAAAACCATACGGGTCATACATTGTTGCGTTCTGGTGCATAACATTATTCTAATGAAATTAATTCAAATTAGAGGCTGCGGGTTGTCTGTGTCTGTGAGGGTCTTAAATTTAACTTTTTCGAACATCCACTGCAGCACATCAGTAATTGTGGATTCAAGAAATTTTGTGAAGCGTGATGAAGGTACTTAAAATGCAATCCTAGGTCAAATCATGGCAGTTACAGAAGTTGTGGGTTAATTGGGACATGGTTCGTGTTAAAGGTTAAGATTAAAGCTAATTGGGCTTGTAATTGGTTATGAGGTGAGAAAACTGAATAGATTATCATTTTGAAGAGATTTGTACATGAAATATTCATGTTATGGTAAATGCTACAAACTGGGTAATAATGGCTGTAAAACTGTTCGTTTGTATAATATGATTGGTTCAAAATATGGGTGAATCTTCTTTAATGGACATTATGCATCTCTCAAACCAAAAAATCTTGAAACTGAATTATGAAAACTTGACTCAAAAAAAAATACTGTTTGTTTTTTTTACTTTTTTTTCAGTCTTCACTTCATTCCCGTCCACTGTCGCAATATCAAAGGACTTGGCGGTTCTCTATTGGAATGAGTTAAAATAAGCTTCAATTTGTTACTAAAAATAGCAAAAAAGTATGGCAGCTTTCGAATTTTTAATTTGACCCTCGACTTGACCCAACACTTTTTTTTGCAAGGATTGTTCATCATTCCCGTCCGTGAACCGTGATTTTCAAATGAATAAAGACGTCAAGATTTACAACTCTTTAACCCCACCAGAGCTGCACAGGAAATAATGTGTGTTTAAAGGAGCTGTAAGAGTCTTTGTACTTATAAGTTTCTATGCTTGTATCTGTGTAACTAGTTTGGCTGTCATTCCCGTCCTAAATATTTTTTTCAGCTATCTACTTCATTTCTTGATCACACATTATTTTCATTTATCATTTGCTATTTGATTTTCACCAACTCAAAATAGCTTGTCAAAACATCATTCCCGTCAATAAATAATTTTATTTCCAAGAAATACCTAAACACTTTATTCACAACCAAAAGTAAACAAACCACATGGGATTAGACAAAGAGAAACGATTGGACTGATCACATGTGTTGGTTCATATCACGTGACCTTCAATCATTTCCCTTTATTTGATCACGTGTAGTTTTTTACATTGGTGACTTCGTTGTGAATAGAGTGTAGTATGGAACTACTTATCATAAATATTGGTTCTAGTCTAGCGAAACTTCGAAAAGTATTTTTCATGTCTCAGACTACAGATTTTTTTTCTTTTGAAATAGTTTATATCATGTGATTTGCAAAAAGTGTGAGCAGTAAAAATGAAATGTTTCCTTTCTTTACTTTATAATTTATATAGCTTAGTTCGTGTTTATATGTTTTCAATAAGAAACAGAAATCATAAAAAAAACGTCATTCCCGTCCATATATGTTCATATCATTCCCAATTTCCATCTTTTATAAATTAAGAAAAACTTGAATATTTTGTAAAATACAGGATTTAGCGAGATTCAATCATATACAGGGTGACATTAAAAGTTCAATGAACTGGTTGCTATACTACGGCTTCGAAAATGTATATCACTGTGGTTGATTTGAAAAAATAATGGTTTCAAATATCTTGTAATCGTCAGTATACAGGGTGTTACATGATATATGCGCAGGACTTCAGAATGTGATAGCTCGTGTGATATAGAAAAAAAGATTTTATCAAATTCACCCTTAAATGCAACATTTTCGAGATACAAGGTGTTGAAACTGGTTGAAGCTAACGGCGGACATTTCGAACATTTAATTTAAAACTGTTTTTGATTTGTTATTGGCTTATTTCTATTTTGCAATTATGAAGTTAACGTTCAGTTTTGTTACTTGTTCTGACGTGTAAATAAATTTTGTTTGATTAGTAGGAGAGAGAAGCTCTTTCAAAAACTTTACCTCAAAACAGTATTTTTTCCAGTAGCGTAGAAGTTGGGGAGAAAACCTTCAGCAATTATGACTTAAAATCTTTAAAAAATATATATTCCGCACAAAACATAGCTTATTATTATAGAGTAAAAAAATGCTTACAAAAGCTGTTTTCTGTACGATAAATGGTTCCAGAAATATTTTTGATTTGAACGTATCTCGAAAATGGTGCATTTTAGAGTGTGACTTAATAAGAAGATATATTGTTTTCATATTTCTGGACGAGCTATCACAACCTGAAGTCCTGCATACGCATATATTATGAAACACCCTGTATGTCTAACGATAAAATGTATTCCTTATAATAATAATTAGATGTTCAAAAATATTTTTAAATCAAAAATAATTTAGGGCGGTTTCATGGGGTTTCAGAAACGTGGACCCATTCATCATAATCTACGTCTTTTTTCATAAAAAAAAGTTACTTCAAGTGCCACTCAGAGAAGAAGCTTCAAAAATATGCAGAACAAAAGTTAAAGTTTGCAATAACTCACACTGTGTACCGACTTTTTCCTACCAATTATTCAATGATGCCAGGTAGGTAAATATATCAACAACAAAAAAACGAGGCGGGGAAAGTACCGTTCAATACCGTAAAATTTACTCCATAAGTTTTGTCATAGTTTATTGTATTATTGTATAGAAGTGCTTCTTATCAATGGTCAATTATGTAGAGCCAACGTCCTTCATGCTGAACAACCTTCAACCCAACATATCGGTTTCGAAATCGTTTTAGTACCTGAGCTGGTCAACAGGCTCACAAGATAGGTAAAAAAATATTTTCAAGGAATTAAACTTTAGAAGATGAAATTCTCAAGTGAATCAAGCAACAGAACTGGAAGCAGTACCGATTTATAAAATTATACATTCCAACAGATAAAGCAAAAAAAAAGAACAAAAGCAACAATCATTCGATTCACATTTTCGGAAATCTTGGCATTGCAGCAAAATTATGGGACTACTCAGTGGTAACTTGAAAATTCATAAATTCAATTTCTAGTTACTTCATGCATTTATGAGAAAATATAATTTTGAATAGATTGGCAGAATACTTCAAATTCTATTGTGTTCATGAACAATAATACTCACATAAGTCCCATAAAATAATCCAACAAAAAAACCACAGCAGCACAACACAAATGTCCAAACCACTAACGACAAAAAAAGTAACAAAACGTGAACAAAACTCGATCGGCTTCTACCGGCTCGAAAAATTCAAACCCAACTAACTAAAGAACAAGGTGGTTTCGGCTAAAGTTGACTTTACACAAACGCGGTCGGTAGTATCGACCGACGAAAAAGTACAACCGTTTTCGTAGCGCGTACTGATGGGATCAGATCGAATGGTAAAATGAGGAATTCCTAATTCCTCACACACTACACACAGAAAGTGAATAAACAGTGCGACGTTGTCGGTTTAGGTCACCCTCTTATCGGAAGTGTTTTTGAGTGATGGCTCGTAAATATTTATACCGAGCGTGGTTTAAAACGGTAACGTGGTACTTTCTAGGCGGGAAGTACTTTGTCATATTTGGGTTTTCATGCGGAAAAGTTTAACCGAGTTCAAGTTCTGACACCAAATATTGTGGAATAACTGAGTCCATTGAAAAGGAGTAGGCATTATAAACATTCAAAAATTAATAATTTGATGTATTCATGCGTGAGTATCATGATAGGCAATCCCCAAATACGCTTTTTTTAAATGATAGCAGCTATCAAAGACTACAGAATAAATAGTTGGACCAAATGCTATACCTTCTGTAACATTAATTGTTACAACATTGTAACAATGGAATGCTTTTTACTATAAATGATTTCTATGTCGCAGATTTTGCGAAAAATTTCTTCAAGTCCAGATGTTACATGAACGTAACGCACTTCACACTGTTCTTTGTTTTCAGGCGTACCATAGTATACAGGGTGAATAAGTTTTATCCAGCAATATTTAAAATTTAGATTCTACCAATAAAAAGGAACAACTTTTGTTCTATGAATATTTTTTCAATTCCTCGTCAGTCTCGACATATACACCTTCAAAGATTTTCAAAAACCACTCAAACTGAAATATGATCAAATAATAAAATTTAATGAGGTATTTTTGAAAAAAATTGATGAAGGAAGACAGGCTTGCCGAGTGGTTCAAGAACCGAGTGCGTATTTTCGTTCCTTACCATTATACAGATCAGCTTCATTCTATAACGTAGTATGGTTTGTATTTGTGTAAGGCGATATGTTCACTCCAAATAATACCTCGATACAGATGGACGTTATTCTGTAATATGGTAGGATATGAAGTTACAATACGTCGATTATTGTAGTACAAACTATACCGCGATACAGAGTTTGTGCAACAGTATACAATGGAATGCAGGAACAAAAAATAGGAAATTAGAAACGTAAGCAAACCTGAACACCTTGAAGGATTAACCCAATCGATAAAGAGGATGTAATTGAAAACTATAATTTTGTTATTTGCAACGACTAATTGTTATCATGAAAAACAAGAATTATTGTATACAGTGTGTCCCAGATTCTGTTCTTTATACAGGGATCTTGACTCCTATTATACCTACAGCAAAGGTTAAATGGAGAAAGTTTTAGAGGAAACTTAGTGCATTCGATATTCGGTTCCAGAATTGCGATCGGTCAATTGGTTTTGGAAATATCGGCGAAAAACCGAAAATGGCGGATTTTGTTTTTTGCCAGTATATCCGAACAGGCTAATTGGACAGCTAAAATGTGACATTATCTGGACACTTTTTTAAGACGAATAAAATGGGGTGAATGACATGTTATTTACACGACACACAAACAGGAAAACTTTTAGGTACATTTTGTACAACTTATCTCCATCAAAGGTACTGCACTACCTTTGATGGAGATAAGTTGTCTGTATTTTCGCATTTTGTCCCATGTACCTAAAAATTTTCCTGTTTGTGTGTCGTGTAAATATGTATTCTTGCGACTTGAGTCCAGAGTGTTAAAATCGCCCTGATGATGCAATTATATATTGCGAAACGTCGGCCATTTTAAAACAAATTGGACTTTAATTTCACTGATCCTCAAACCCAACAAATTAACCACACTCATCTACAAATTTGCTGGATCGTTAAATAAACAAAAGTTAATAAAGAAATTTTGGTAAAATATTTTTAGTCAGATAAGATGAGAACCAATTTTTTATTATAAAGATAAACAGTTGAATATTTATTTGGCAATATTAATGGTTTTTATTATCTCTCAGTAGAGGCCTGAGAGATTGAAAAAAAAAATCCATTACGTATCAAGGCAGTATTCAATTGTGTCGATTGAGCTACGAAAACATTGCATGGCTGATCAAATCTGTTCTGGACTTTACGGTTAACTACTTGGTTCTTGGACCACTAGTAAGTCTATCTTTCTTTTTTCAAAAATACCTCACTAAATTTAATTAATTTGATCATATTCCAGTTACTAAAGCAAAAATATGGAATAAGTCGTATACCCAGATAAATAGAAAGCTCATTTTAAAATTCTTATAACCAACAGGATGATAAAACAATTGATTTTTTTTTTAATGCTAACCGAAACCTAATGTGAAAGGCAAGTTTAACAGAAACTGACAAGTTCGTAAATTTTTTTAGTGCTTGTTTTCTTTTTCAAAAAAATAGGAGAAATAAAAAAAAACACAATTTTGAGTTTACAAGCTTTCAAAAAAGAACATCACCTCAATTCTTGGTTTTTGTCATGGATCGAGAGGACATTCAGAAAAAGCACAAAAAGTAAGTCTCAACTAGATTTGTTTCATATAGAGAATTGTTTCAAATCAATAAATGTTGAAAAATCTTTGAAGATGTACGTATATTTCGAAACTGACGAGGTGTTGAAATAATGTTCATAGAAATCAGTAGAATCTAAATTTTAAATATTGCGGAATAAAACTGAGTCACCCTGTATACACGTGGCGTAGGGACAAAAAGGGAAATGAGAAAAGTTGGCACACAGGCGGGACCCGCAGGGCTTTTCACTTAAAACTCCCCACGTCAATATCTCGGAAACGAATAGGAATATTTCATTTCTGTAAAAAGTAGTCAATGTATGGGGTCGAGTAGTTGTTTTTCACAGTTAAAAAAATTCGACGCCTACCAAGAGTAAAGCGTCGCGACGCATCGAAAATATTAATCGATTGCAGGGACTTTGAAATTACGCGCATGCTAAAGTACATGTTATTTATAAACTTTTTTGTTATTCAGTCGAACTCATTTATTCTACACAGTTTTGAGATATACAGTGTGTCCAAGATAAGGATGTCCATCATGGGGATCTTGAAAACCGTGAGAGATACAAGGTCGGTTAAATGGAGGCAAAGTTGCGTATTTTGATGCTTAACAAAATGCCGTTTTAAAAGCCAAGAAATTCTGACTTTTTGCCCTTTACAAGATACCCTTATTAAATTGAAGAACTGACGTTTCGTCTATGAGCAGCCATCATCAACTTTGTTTTTTTCTCGGTTTTTTTAAATACGGTCCTGGATTTTTTATGACGGATTTTGAGGGCCTCTTATGTTCCTAAATCAACAATGTATCGCAATTATTCAAAAAAATTATGTTGATGGATTTTTCCATAAGAAATCATGTGTTAGAGAGAGACAAAAAATACATTTTTAATAGGATTAAAAACAACCACCTCTTTTTTGATTAGTGCGATACCTCGTTGGTTTAGGAACATAAGAGGCTCTTAAAATCCGTAATAAAAAATCCAGGACCGTATTTAAAAAAACAAAGTTGATGATGGCTGCTCATAGACGAAACGTCAATTCTTCAATTTAATAAGGGTATCTTGTAAAGGGCAAAAAGTGGCAATGAAGAAGTTCCATTCATTTCAAAATATCTCTTCAAATGTGGTCAAAAAAAAATGAAAACAATTTTGAAAAATTTAGGTTTTTTTCGGAAAATTTCGGAATTTCTTGGCTTTTAAAACGGCAATTTGTTAAGCATCAAAATACGCAACTTTGCCTCCATTTAACCGACCTTGTATCTCTCACGGTTTTCAAGATCCCCATGATAGACATCCTTATCTTGGACACACTGTATATCTCAAAACTGTGTAGAATACTCATTTATTCTTCGACTGAATAACAAAAAAGTTTATAAATAACATGTACTTTAGCATGCGCGTAATTTCAAAGTCCCTGCAATCGATTAATATTTTCGATGCGTCGCGACGCTTTACTCTTGGTAGGCGTCGAATTTTTTTAACTGTGAAAAATAACTACTCGACCCCATACATTGACTACTTTTTACAGAAATGAAATATTCCTATTCGTTTCCGAGATATTGACGTGGGGAGTTTTAAGTGAAAAGCCCTGTAGACATAAATAGTTTATATTCTGTGACTGCACGATCAAGCTGGATTCACAGTTTGCGAATTTCACGGATTTTGACATAATTTTGACACATTTTGTTCACGGCTTAAGCTGGAGACACATTGACCATTTGACCAATGACCTCCCAAACATATTTCAGAAAATAAATATGTAGTTCTACCCACTTCAATTATTTGATTCGTGAATTATGAATTCGATTTGAAGGTTGAGGCGTGAATTTTGGGGCAATTATTATTGTTAAACAAAATTGTTAATAACATTCAACTGAACTTTTCCAAAGTCACACTGACGTATTATTCAATTTTCCAAATATTATATAATTACAGCCCCTGGCAAACATTACGAACATAACAACACAGATAATATATTGTACAGTTGGATCACTCCCTGTCGGCATCTTTGAAAATCGTGTCGGCCCAGAACAAGTTTTACGAGGGAGACAAGTTGGAAAAAGGCGATCGATTTCCGATCGGTTTACGAAACTTCAACGACGTATCTAAGCCGGAATTTCTAATCGGCGACACCTGGTATGCTATTGGGACCAGAGCGATACAGGGAATGCGGCAAGCCGGAGCCACTTTTGACGACGAGTGAACCTTCTTGTCTTTGGTTAATATTCGGTGATTACAATTCCCGTTGACATTCTAACGGTAACGATATTTCCTTTCCTTTAAAATACAAGGAAACTTCACGTCTTTGTGTTTCATACCACATAAAACTAATATGAATCTTATGTAAATAGTAAGAAAGTTTGATAGTTTCAGTAAAGATTTCTTGGAAAAGTTTTCATCCGCTACATTCACATTAAACGAAGTATGTAAGTTTAGGTAAGAGTTTCTGCACTACTTGAAACTCCAGTTTGAAGTCATAATGATTCAGAGGAGAAACGCTGCATGTGGCATGAGGAGATAACATTTCGTTTATGTGATCCAAATAAAGGACTCATATGCTTTCAATGAATTCCAATGGAGCGTTTTGTTGAAATAAAATTTTATTAGATCTACGTTCAGAACTAGCCTTTGAAACATATCGACCAATTTCGCTATACTAATAATTCTAAACTAAATTCTGCTTCTCATCAACTCCTACAATTATTAGAAAAATTCGATTGGTTCAGTACATTCTCTGTTACATCCTGATACTAATATCATCGAGGGAACTTGCATCAACTTGCTGGATTCTCAAGTCCATGAAAAATGAGGAGACACGTGTTTTTTTTCTTGTTTGTCGAAAATTGACGGATACATTATACAGGGTGTCCCAGCAAGGGTGGCCACCGGCCATATCTCGGAAACTACTGGACCTAAAAGTTCAGGAAAAAAAATATGATCACTAAAGTGGCCACGAGAAAATGTTTAAATGGTATGGTATAATTCTGATAATAATAACTAGTCCAAATTATGTAAAATTCAATGTTTTAAGGTTTTTTTTTTTTTTTTTTTTTTTTTTTTTTTTTTTTTTAAGGTTTTTTCTTGTAAATTTAATCTTCATTTCGATTCTGTTATCAGAATTATACCGTACCATTTAAATTTTTGCGGTGAAACGAAAATAACAGTTTTTAATTCAAATTACGCCTTCTAGCAACTTTTCTGGAGTCAATCACGCATCACCGGTGGCCACCCTTGCTGGGACACCCTGTATGTCCACCGATGTTCAGCGAACTTTTCGACGCATTTCTCAACGAATTAACGCACAATGTAATATCTTATTAGATATCGAGATACGTCTAGAACCAATTTTCAACAATGAACAAGACCACCTGATGCCAGGAATAAAAATTATCGTTATAGCACAATCACGATCGAAACGTTTTTTTTCAATCAAAAATGCAGGTAAACGGGACTCTGTTGGTGATGCCTGACTTCAAGCAGTAAAATAATTGCATGGCATGTTACTGAAAAAAATATATTTTATAATCGTTTTCTTTATTTGATTCAGTAATTGGTCACGAAAATCGTTGATTTAGTAATTGGAAAAGTTTGATTAGAGTTTTTAACAAAACTCTGATGATCATAAATACATAGATTATTAGAATTCGTCTGGAAAGTTTCCGACGAATGAATTAACCAGATATTTCAATTTATTTTTAAGTTTCCACATCGACTCCTTGTGTATCTACACCATAGACTTAATATCACAAGACAAGTTACAAAACAAATATTCCTAACCCAAACATCGCTCATATAAATATTCATTTTTTTTTCAGCTATGTTGTCATATGTTCTAAATCTTTATGAAAAAATACCTGGAAAAATAAATTGATTCAACTGCTGATCTTCTAAATCATCAAGCTCAAACAACTATAATTCCATTTATCTCCAGTCACAGAACACATATTCAATTCAGTTTTTCGTCACAAATCACTTCCCTGACAAAAAAACATTTTTGAAGGTGAAAATTTGTATTGAGGTTTACGTTTTGTGTTGAAACTTGGCAACATCTGGCCGCAAAGTTAAGGCCAGTTTCTCTGACGCTATTGTTTACAAATACAGTTTTGTGAGGTTAAGAAGTTGGTAGTGAGTTTATTCCTCAATTTTTCAGAAGAAAACCTAGCTCTGTGGATTAGTTTCTATTCTAAATTCAGTGTTCTATTGATAAAATAATGACAAGAGAGACCGTAGTGCGTGGCCAAAAAGTGAGATCAGAAGACCTTGTACTACGGTATGAGACCACGCAATATCTTGGTAAAATAGAATTGTTTATTGTGCAAATGTTGCTGTTTTTTTCTGTCTTTAGCTTGGTTTTTCTTGTTTGAAGAGAACTCCAGGTCTATTCTGAAGAACATCCAAAATATGACCGGCATCATATTTGTTTTCAAGATTCATAGATTTGACTTAGCGTTGGAAATGTTCGTTTGACCACGCCGTTCTTGGTCTTACGTGAGCAAACGCGGCATCTCACAAGTGCATGGACTCTTTGGCGACATTATCGTCAGTGGTTGCAGTCTTTGGACGTCCCGAATAACGTTTATCGTCTCATCAGCAGCACAATTTCACAAGAAAAAAGAAGGACACATCCCTTATGGAATAAAGAAAATTTCAAAGGAAATCACGTACATGTCATAGAGCGACGTTAACACCTAATGTATGAGATGAGGGTGGAGATAGAGGAAGGAAAAAATGGAGAATAATGTTTGCTCCATATAAATAAGGACAATCATTATGATATTAGAGTCAGAGGAACATTCAGCTTCATTATATGTGGTCCAACTACGAGAACATTTTAATTCATTCACTCTGAATCTTGTCTAAATATCATCTAAATTATAACCCCAAGAAAATTTGTACCGCTTGACAACACTGTAACGATTAATAGGGGGAGGACATAAAATTCAACCTTTACGACCTAATGTACAGAGGATTAGGTTTCTTTGTATCGAGGGAACGAATATAAAGGAGGGGATTGAACTGTGTCAGTGTTGCATGAGTGGGACATGCAAAGTACACTTGTCTTCGTCAAGGCTACAAAACAAAATAGGGCTACTGTTCTTAAATAGACCCTTATTGTATTGTTGGGTCGGATGGAGGTGAGGATGGATCAACCCTATCCCGCCTTCACCTATAAGATTAAGATTAAGAGTTCGTATCAGGTTATTTTATTGCTATAACTACAATGAATATTAGTATTCCAGGCACCTATATTACGGAAACAATAGATAAGACTAAAACAAAGATCAACCGAAGGTCAAGCTAGCAACTGCGAAAAACCTATAGCATTAGCATTTTCTCTCTGTCACATGTTGTTTCAAGACAAACATGAGAACAATAAAGCCTTCTTCATAATGTGCAAGGCAAGGGTTTTAACCTTCATGCGTCTGACTAATAAAAGAGACAAATATATCACATGTGACTAAACACTGAATCCCAGTCACGGTCAGTGCGATATGTAATTACATCTACGGATGCGTCATATATTAGTAGCTTCCCTGGAATGCTACACTTTAACATAAACTTCCACTTTTACTTTAAACTATATTGGGTTTAATAGGCTACTAATTGATTACAATTGTTCGGTAACGCACCTTAGAAATATTCCATCAGTTACAAACGAGAAACGAGGAAATTTCAAGCGTTTAGTTGTATGTGGGTCTTTGATTTTGAACTAGGATTACACTTAGAACTCATGTAATAGCATCGAGTATTTAACTAAATAATCCGCTTGTTATAGACAGAAATACTGATTGAGATCGAAAAACACGGTTTTGGATATTGGTAGTTGAATTTTATTGCTTATTTCTGCTTATTGAACAATACACAATTTATCAAATACAAATAAGATGACTATTTTTAGTTTCTTTGTTGAATATATTTTTCCACTTCACATCTATTCTCTATTGAAAATGCAATTTCTCTGGAAACTAGATAACGCTTGCAAAAATAATAGTAAATATTTTTCATTAGCTCGTAGCTTTTGGAAACAGGTTTAGAATAGTTTTTCTGTAACATTTTCCTTTGTGATACTTCGTCCCAATTTTGGTGATAATTGCTTTTGAAATCTCCATCAAAGTATATAGGTACAGTCTTCTTATTCACTTTCTTGCGTTGTATATAGCTTTATTGATCCGAGTCTTCAATAGCGGTGTTTAATTATTATTCAAACATCGTTTTGAGCGAGGTTAACACAGATTCAGAAACTATTCAAAATCCCGCTAGAAGTTCTAGATTAATAAAAAATAATGGATATTACAACTTCGATAATCTTGATCAATAAAAACCAAGCCGATCCAGGTTAGCAAAACATCCGGATCGACGGAAATGACACATTTTTCTTTTTTTTTTTCATTAAAAACTCGTTTTAATCAAAAAAAAATGTTATTCTCTAGGTACCAGAAGCGGCTTGTAATGTGTAAGTATCGATGTGCGCTAGCGAAAGAAAATTTCAGGAGAAATACACCATATTCAACATTCAATTTAAATAATGGACAATTGGTTTTAGCAAAGTTTACTTAATACTAAAAGTTAACTTAGGTTTTAGGTTTGTGACTCGACTAAAATGAAATCCAAGCAAGATCGAAATAGACCAATTCAGGAAATCGGTGTATTTATCGCCTCAGCAAAGTACAAAAGTACATACGATACGTAATAATTAAAGGAGGAAAAGTTAGACCCAATTGTCAGGAATTTTCACTTCCACTAGCACCTGAGTCCGAAGCACGAACAGCCCAGGACATACTCGACACGTAGTTTGTGTAGGTAGTACTCATAAACATTAGCCTGACCAAAAATGTCGAAAACTGAAAAAACAATAAATTACCTACTTGTTTCTGTTTACAAATCACAACCACGATGATACCACGATTGATACACAAAAAGTAAAGCGGTATGCCGATTTGTCTTCTCAAATTTTATCTATACGTTTCTAGCGTGCCGTAACCCAGAAGAAAGGCGGAATTATTCTTCTTATGCCATAAACTAAGGATAAAATAGTACGTATTCGAAATATGATATCGTAATTTTGCTGGGTATTTTGTGCATTTATGATATTTTAGAGTTGATTTTGGTTGATAATGGAGGAGTTATTTACATTCTAACATTTGTGATGCAAATGGACTATATCTGTTTGTTTTGAACTAAAATTGCAGAACAATCAGCTAAATTATTGTACAAGTGCGTTGGGACAAACCTGAGAAAGGTATGTTTGTCATTTCAGTGTAGGATAGTGTAGTGCAGATTGCTGGTGTAACTTATGGGTACCAGTGTAAATTTAGTGCACATATTCTAACCAAAAAACAGACAAACATTTCACAAACACCGATGGATTTTGATTGGGGATTATATTGTCGGAAATTGTAGACGAGGATGAAGATACTTCTTTATGTTCAAGTTCTGAAGATTGCTTAACTCCTTCGACCATACACGCTAAGCGTGTATGGGAAGCTTAACTCAAATAATTTTTAATACTCTTGACCGCAAAAAGCGAAACTACACAAGAGGGTTTTTTTACTGTAGTGCCTTCGTATACGCCAGATATTGAATTTAAAAGCGCATAAAAATAGCCGAATTTATACCAACTTATCTTTATTTTAGGATAGGTTAAGAGAAGCCTTGTTCACAAAATACACGGAACGGGATCCCCACCGTATATTCTAACTACACTTGCTACTCCTCTTGCCTTGGTGTAACTAGTGCAGTAATGTGCATCCTACACTAATATAAGTAAACAAGCTACACTGTTTGCACTAACCGCGTAACAAACGCCGCAATGTAGAAAAGTGTGAATTCGTGTGGTCTAGTGTAGGATAACAAACAAACCTAAAGTTAAAATGCTTCCCAGCTCTAGTGTGTATTCAAATGGCGCACGGTGGTGCGCTTATATCGGGCGATTTACCAAATAGTTTCGACCGATTTCCAAAGCAAAAAATGCATTTGACTTGAGCGTCGAACGAATACACTCATGGGCTGGGACAGATTGACAGAAAGCATAGTGACAATTCAACGGTGTAGAGAATGCGAAAAGCCCGGGGCTTTGTGCTTATAGATAGGGTATTTTTGCACTTTTGTGGGACGCTGAGCAATACAAAAATAGCGAAAATACTTCGAAATATGAAAAATATTATATTGTCAGGATTTACTTTTTGAATTTTTTTTTTCGTCTTTTCGCCAGCAGTGCGCGCGCTCGAGCGCTCATTTTGACCCCTGCTAAGTACATACTTTGAAATACAGCTTTCAACAGATTCGTGTACAGGCCTCCGTGAAAAAAATACGAAGTTCTAGAGAAATATGAACAAAAAAATGCATGTATTTGATCAATGTGTCTCTGGTTTCAGTCTAACTAACAATAATGATTGAACATTCAATAACACAAACACACATTAACTAAATAACTGTTGAACGAGAAACAAAATCAATCTAATATGAATCACTAGTAATCACTTACTAAAAATATTGAGTCTGCTTTGGATCTTATAATGAAAAGAATGGCGTCTAAATGAAATGCAAAAAAGCTCGTTTTTTGAGAAAATCCAGATCTCACTCCTTCTGGAATTCTGCTCAACACCAGAATAAATTTTAATAATTTCTCATTTCGACGGAAAAGCACTAATGGCAAAAACTGTTTAGAACTAATTTATTTTTTGAAACTTACAGAGAGTCCGAGCCCACCTTATCACCATACGTTGTATACCAAACTATCTATTTCCGTGCGACTTCCACACCAGTAAAAAAAAAAGCACACGATAGTCGATCTTTATATGATAAGTATAATTTCCTCTTATATAGGGAACGAAGAAAATAAAAATAAAATCTGATCTAATTGACATGACATGATACGAATAATCTATTTCGTTGGACGGAATCTTATCTTTAAACATTGGGACATTGGATTTAAAAAAATGATTTAACGCAGCTTATACTTATATCCTAAATGTTGACTGGTTAGATCAGTATGACGGGAAAGATTTATTTTTCGAAAAATCCCAAAGTCGCATTCTATATACGAATCGAAAAGTACCTAGATCAAAGCACGTTGAATTGTGATCAAAGCAAGATGAATCTTCTTTCAAATCACAAACTACTTCAATTCGCTTTCAAAAAACAAAAGCGAAATCAATTTCATGTTTTTCAATTTTTCATCGACGCGCTGATTATTATGTTCAATACGGAGCCGTATCTGAATTTATGATATCCGAAGATAACAATGCGATGCTAACAAGCGAGTACTGACCATATAATAGTATCATACGGATTTATTGTCTGAGGCCCCACCCTTATTAATATTTGATGGTGCTGCATTTATGGTTTGTTGTTTTTCGACAAGTCAGTGGCGTACTGTGGTCCTTCACCTTTTCATATTCAGCTCTTCCAATAGACGGAATAAAACCACTAGGTCTTCACTTGAAGTGGATCTAACTAATAAGTATGCGGTTAACAAATCTCGCGCCAAATCCAGGAAATGCATTGTTAAATTCAGCCACGCAACACATACGCTGACTAATGCTCGATGATAATTAGTTTATAGCGGACTCACAGCTATGTTGAAAATTAGAATTCATCACTGGCTGAAAATTTCTCATCAGTTATCGAAATCTCCAAAATGAAAGATGGTATTATAAATTCTGTGAACCATGTCATAAATACTTTTACTCTGACAAGTAAGTTCTTTACTATCTACACCACAGGAAATGCTCACAAAGCGTATTAACGGCAATTCGATACGGGAAACATTAACATGTTTTGAGATTTAAACCGATACAGCAAAGCATCGATAAGCAAATCTGAAAATGAATAATTTCAAACACCTTATCTAGGTAGCAGTTATAGGACCTAGGTTACTTCAGTTCTATGACCATAGGTTATCTCTTATCATTGACGGATAAGAGAACATGAACAATTTAAACTTTAGACCCATTTGCTTTGTTAACAAGGAAATTGTTGTGCTTGTCGAGATTTGTTGCACAATGCTAATCAAAATGTTTAGTGACGAGGAAAATGGTTTAATCAGTCGATCAGCATCCGCTGCATATATACGTAGAATAATATACAGGGTCTCTTATAAGTCATGGCTTAAACATTTCTAGTGACCAATTTGTCACGTCGATGATTAAATGAATTGCACAAGGGGTACGCAACGGTATATGGGACAAAATTTTTAATATACAGGGTGTTTCCTGATTGCGTACATCAAATTCAAGAGCGTATTCCTGAGCTAATTTCATGAGCATGAGTTCAGAAAAGCATTGTTTTCAAGATACAGGGTGTTAAACATACAAAAAACAATGAAAAAATAAAATTACTTGAAAATCACCTACTTGAATTATTCTAATGTTATTTCCGGACACCCTGTATACTTCATTTTATCATCCATAAAAATGTCATGATTTTGTTACTTGAATGACAAAACTCTGAACCTATTGTATCAAAATGATATAATGGTAGATTTATCATCAGCTCCAAATTAATATATCATTTTGGAGCTGATATTTGAGACTTTATCATCCGAAAGACATGTTCAGAAATTAAGCTGACATCAGACTCTCAATTATTATTGTTACAGTGAGAAAGACCTGTTCAGGGAATATCATGTTTACTGTTTTGTTAGGTAAAGGCGGTTTCATTTTTCACGATTAATTTAATATTTTTGGTTTTCAAATACATACTTTATGCTTTCGCCTTCAGACATTTAAACCTACATCAGATGAATAGAAATAAAAAATGTTGATCAATGTACAAATAACCATCTTGTACATTGATCAAGATTGGCAAGGTGCCGGATCTCAGAAACTATTAATCACAGAGACTTGCGATTTTTTTAATGGGTAATATGCCCTAGAGAAAATGCTGTAAATAAATTAGAAATTCTCAGGATGACCACAAGATGGCGTAAAAGTGCTTTCAAGACAAAATTGCTGTTTTCTCGAGATTTTCAAATAATATGTATAGAACTACATGTCGATTTGAAACCTTCCCAACCAGAATAACGGGTGCTCAAGAAAAAAAATGAAGAACGATCGGACCCGTCGATTGTCGTCTCGAGCAGGAAATAATGTTTGCCTTTATTCAACTTTTCAACTTCACTCTCTGAGTGGAGGTGATATTCACCCCCAAAATGTTTAATGGAAAGAGAGATCGAGTGATACCCTAATTACAACTGCCGAGTTTCAAGTCCTTGCTGTTATTACTGTTGATATGAAAGCATGGCAGAAATTAGTTTTAAATATTTTGTTATTCAATAAATATGATTAACCGTAATAGTTATAACTTCCCGAAACCAAGAGGATATGATCAAGGGTGGAAGATCTTCAAAATGAGCCTTTACTCAATCCTTTCGACGAGAATTAATTTCGCACAATTTTATATTTTATTTTTTTTTCTGTGAAATAGAAGCCCAAACAAATTTTTGACAAGCATGCAGAGGCTTGAATCTCGGCGGTTGTAGTCAGGGTCAAAGGGTCTTCAAAATAAAGTATCACTCGAGTCCCTTTTCCATTTAACATTTTGGGGGTGAAGTTGAAAACAGGTAAACATTGTTTCACCCTCGAAACAAAAAACGCCAGGTTCGAGCGTTTTTTTATCAGGGTTCAAGTTTTCAAATTGACACTCTGTATAAATGAATACCGTCATGGATTCTTGGAAAAATGTCCTTAAAATTCATTTCTTTCTTTTCCACAGCTACATCTTTAGATTTTTACAGCTGAGATACCACCGAGAGCATTCCATCTTCGCTCCAACATTTCTTCTATTGTGTCTTTTTGTGTTTTTAACTATTGACAGCTCTGTTACGCTATTTTGCGGCCATTCTGGAAAGATTCTGATATATTTCCTGCATTTTCTCTAGAGCATACCCATCAATAAAAAAACACACAAATAGTTTCTGAGATCTGGCACCTTGTCATTCTTGAATAACCATTAACATTTTTGCGTGAATCTTCAGGGGTTTCATCCGCTTGGGACCCCAATCTCACTCATAAGTTCAACAACAGAAACAGTGATATCTACAATGAATTTTGTAAAGTAAAATCAGGAAATATTACAGACAAAAATAACATATAAAAGTTCAAATCAGGCTAAAAAATAAGTTATTGAAGACCATCAGGATATCGCCGTGATGTATATCATCTTCATCATCTAGCTAGATGAAATGATGTTTTGGAAAAAAAACAATCAAAACCTCATTGCAAAATCACCGTTTCTCTCACAAATAGCTAACTCACTGCAAAATCAGGAAAATGAGAAAAATGAAACTGATGGTTCCAATGGCAACAAAACACAATATAGGAAGAAAAGAGTCACGCACATTTTAAATTGCGCAGCATTTTCACTTCATTCGCAGTAGTCCTAAAAATAAATGATAAGAATAATGTAAACAGTTTGCGATTATACAGTAGGTCCATGATAAAAATGTCCAACAATATGTCGTTTAGAAAGTATACACTCGGTATTTCACAATTCAAATGTTCGCTCTTATTGGGACACCCTTTATAACCATAGAAACCACTTATGTCAAAATAATTCCACTATAAACTATTCTCAAAACCATACAAGCACAGAGTAAACAAAATGTCAAGTTGGGATTGTGTTTATTTGCTTTTGGTAATGAGTGGGCTATCAAATTGGGTAAACTGTGGCCAGTTTTGTGGAAATCGATCACAATTCCATGAGACGAAAGGATTGGTGAAAACACTTGGCAGTGGCGGAATGCAAAATTGTTCTTGGACTATATTAACGCCGCAAAAGAGTGTGTTATATTTCAAAATAAAACAGTTGCAATTGGGAAGCTATGATGAGTTGGAGGATGAAATTGATGTAAGTTACCATTCATTTCATTCACAGATAAATTCAACATTTTCAGAGTAACTGTCTAATTATAACAAGCCTAGACCAGAAAATTGACTATCTGCACCTTTGCACAGACGACAACTATTTTGACCAAGTAGCTATAAATGCCAACGAGGTTTTGATCACTCTTCAAGCCCACTCTCAAAGTGAGCTCAATATGGAATATTCCAGTTACTTCATCAACTGTTCTTATGACGATCTGCAATGCTACAGTATGAGAACCGGATCATATCTTGAGGAAGTATGTGAAGATGGAATGCTACAATGTAAGAGCTACTGCGGGTATGGTAAGGTGGAATGTGGCAGTGGTGAGGAAAAGTGTTATGACGCAATGGACCAAAGATGTGATGGTAAGTCGGAATATTGTCTAACCAAGATTTCAAGTGAAATTTAGATGTGATTGATTGTCCAAATGGCATTGACGAGATGAGCTGTTATCCGCAAAAGTGTCCCAACAAAATACGTTGCTCCAACGAATCTGAATGCATTTCAACGCAACAGATATGCGATGGAATCGAGGATTGTGGCACGAGTTTTGACGAGCATCCATGTACCAAATTTCAGTGCAAAGACATATCTTGTAGCTTTGAAGCTAATTCAGAGAACCATGACTTTCCAGAATTAACCTATTTTTTCATAATCCTTTTTGCAGTTATGCTGTTCATTTTCTTTTTTCTCTTATGTAAATGTATTTCAAATAGACCTAACTTTGGACATATGCTTGAAAACCCTATTGAAGCTGCTCCCCCGCCATTCAGAGGTATGCCAAGCTTAATTACGCATTGCACTGTAATTTGAAATTGATTTTTCAGGCCCAGGAGAGTCTTCAGCATCTACAGAAGAATCAATATTTACTGACGATGACTTTCTGCCAGGTGGAGAAATATATGAAAGTTTCATTTCCAACTTAGCAAGGATAAAAAGTAAACGTTCAGAGTCACAGGAAGTAGAAGATGATATAATTTTTGTAAAACCACTTGAAGGCGGAACTTCTGCAAATCATCATTTAAAAGGGGTTGATTCAGTGTTATGTGAAGATATGGCAGCACTAGCCTCTATAAAACTCAGTAGAGAAATGTGTCTTGGTTTGAGGAAAGCTAGAAGTGAGGAAATGTTCATGACGTAAGTAGAAGGTACATGCATAACCTCAATTTCTCGAAATATTTCTAGAAAGCAGTTGTTCATCGATAATCTAGATGATGGAGGTCACACAAAAGATCCTGAATCAGATGCCGATTACAACATAAAATTCTCTGAAGCAGTCCGCAGTGCATCTGCTTCTAAAAGCGACTCAGTCTTTTTGAGATCAAAAGCGAAGTTCCATTTCGTAGAAGGAGTTCTTAATGCACATCCATATAATTGGGATCCAAAGGAATTTGATTGAATTGTTAGTTTATCATGTTTAAAGAATGTTATTTATTTGATTACAATTATTATGATGATTTCAGTAAACATGTGAACCCTGAAGTGTCATAACATTTCGCATTTGAAATGCGTACAAGAGTTACACAAATTGCTTTTGAATAAAGGATTCTTTATTCAAGCTTCATTGGTTTTGTGTAATAATGCGGCGCCGGAGATATAAATAAATGACTAGATGAATTATCACTTTTAATTAAATAATCATTAACAGATGTAGAATAATTGCTTTATCTGAAATTTTGCACAAATCTAATAAAAGATGGTTGGAAGTTGGAAGGTACATCCCTCACTTTTAAACCAAAATACCTTCCAATAGGTATAAAGGCTTGAGTCTCGTCTTCCCTCAATTCTTTCAAAGTTTAGCTTTGCAACCATACTACCCCAAGAACTCGGAAGCCCGGAACCCATGCAGAAGCTTTGGTCTTCCGAAAGCTAATGGGTCATCGGAGTCAAGTCAGTGTTGCGTGAATTTTTGGAAATAATTTGCTTTCAAAACCGGTCAGTTACTTGAGGGGAAGTTAACTGAGGGGAAATTGATTTTGAATTCCGGGTAGTAAATTATATATGTTATATTATCTGAAACCCTTTTACCATACAATGGTGTAGGGCGGTTATCTCATAGGTTTCTAACAGATTTCTTCCACTTGTTACAGTCCTTCGCAATTTTACTTACATCTTCCCAAGTTTTTCCTTTGCTCACAATTATTCCTCATATAACTGTGTCCCATGTTTTTCGCGGTCTTCATTTCTTCATGTTTTTCAATATTTTTGCTTCCCATGTTCTTCTAACTGTCCTAGTCTCTTCCATTCTCTGCAGGTGGCCCCACCCACCAACCCAGTTGTCTTTCTTCTATGTACTTGTACTGTAATGTTGATTGTACTTGTAGGTCTTATTTTTGTGTTTCTTACTCTGCTCCTCTTGGTTACTACCTTCACTTTTCTCAGGTATTTCAGGTCAACTGCTTGGATTTTACTTTTCTGGCATTCTGTAAGTACCTATGTTTCGCAACAGTAGGTTAGTTAAGTACAGGTCGATAAATTGTTTTGAATATTTTCGTTTTTGTTTCTCTAGAGATTTCCTTATGATTTATAAATAAATGTATTGTTCATCGAGTAGTATAGTTTCATTATTTTTTCTATTCTGTTATTTATTTCGATTTCCTGTGTACCCTTCTCGTCTATTTTCATGCACTCCGAGGTATTGGGATGAATTCACCTGTTCTTTTTCTGTTCCACCAATTGTCAATTCTCCTACAACTTTGGTTTTGTTCTTATTTATTTTCACTCCGTTTTCCTCTATGATTTTGTTCCAGAATTCAAGGTTCTTTTGCAAGTTGTTTTAATTTCTTGAAATTATTGCTTTGTCATCCGCGAACACACATTCAGATATGTCTACTCTTGAAGATTCTTACGTCCGATATTCAATTTTGCGCCTTAATTGCTTTGAGCATTTCTTTATTATTTCTTCCATGTATTTCATGAATAGAACTGGGCTTAGCTTAAACATCCACCATGTCTTAGTCCGTCTCTCGTTGTAAATGTATCTGAGTGTTTATTATGACTCATGATTGAGTTGGTGTTTAACCATCTTGTCTGTGATGCCTCTTTCTCTCAGTGCCCTCCATAACTTCACTCTTGGGATTTTATCGAATGCTTTTTCCAGGTCTATGGATGCCATGTTATATTGTTTTCTTTTCTTGTATTGCTTTTTGTGTGATTTGATTTATCGTGAATATGTGGTTTTGTTGTAGGCTCCTTCCTCCGCTCAATCCGCTTAGTGCAACTTGTACCATAGGTTCTGGCGTTCTGCTATTGCTGTTTTCCATTATTTGTTCCAGAATTTTCATTCCTGTACTAAGTAGTGTTATACCTCTATAGTTGTTGCAATCTTTTCTGTCTCCGTTCTTATGTATTGGTACTATTAGTGCTATCTGCCAATCTTTTGGTATTTCTTCTTTTCTCCATACTTTATTTAGTACTCTTTGTAGCATTTCTGTTCCTTTTTCTCCCATATTCTTCATGGTTTCGGCAGTGATTTTAACGTATCCTGGAGCTTTCCCATTTTTTAGCCTTCTCATTGCATCCTGCAGTTCTCTCGTAAGGGAAGAAATAGAGCTTTCTTCCCCTACGAGTACATCCTCTTATCCTGTTCCCACGTGTGCTTTCGTCCCTTCTTCGCTCACTTCTTCTGCGTTTAGTAGTTCCTGAAAATATTCTTTCGTTTATTTCGTTTTCTTCGTTCAACATTTCTCCATTTTTATTTTTAATAGCTTGTTTCTTTTGTTAGGGGAAGTTACTTAAGGGGAAATTTGTTTCCGATTCCAGGCAGTTAGGGGAAGTTACTTGAGGAAAAACTAGTTTTCAATTCCCGGCAGTCACTTGAGAGGATTTCTTTTTCAATTCCCGGCAGTAACTTAAGGAGAAATTTGTTTTCAATTCCCGTCTGTTATATACTTGAGGAGAAGTGAATTCAGGGGAAATTGGTTTTCAATTCCCGGCAGATACTTATAGAGAAGTCATTTAAGGGTAAATTTGTTTTCATTTCCAGGGAGTTAGGGGAAGTTACTCAAGGTGACACTAGTTTTAATTCCCGGCAGTCACTTAAGAGGAATTTTTCCAATTCTAGGCAGTTACTCTAGGGGAAATTCGTTTCCAATTCCAGGCAGTTGAGGGAAGTTACTCGAGGGAAAACTGGTTTTTAATTCCTGGCAGTTACTCAAGGGGAAATTTGTTGTGGGCATATAATGATGGTACTCTGGGATGGATACCAGGACACAAGCGGATAGCTGGAAATGAGCAAGTGGACCAACCAGGGTTGCGTTGATTTAAATCGCAATCTCAATCACATGTTTTTTTTTAATTGTTGTTTAAATCACGCATGATTAAAAAAAAATATTTTGCCTTGTCTGCTTCCATTTTTGAAGAGTAAAATTAGTCGAGTTACTTTTCAGTTATACTTATGTTTCACAAATTTTGTTTAATAGAGTTATTTTTCTCGGGCCGCGCATGCGCTTGGATCAGGGCAACTGGTGGCTGGGTGATGACACATGTGACAATATTTATAACCTCCAAATTGCTGTCAGTGTCAATGCCAAGTTTGAATGAGTTTCAATCGAGTTTCATGAAGAGTAACATACCTATTTGTTGATCCAACAATACATAAATAAAACGTGGGTAAGTGAATTTTAACTATAGGTCAAGAAGCGCCATTTCTGTTCAAGCAAATGTCATATTTTTGTTTTGACATCACTTTCGCGTTCACATTATTGCAGAACAGACTTTATGCTCTATCCTTGTTCTACTTTCAGCAAGACAAGGATAGAAGCACGGTCGTGAACGTGATACTGCTTGTCACTTGCCCTGGTTAGAACGCATGCGCTTTACGCTATCGGCGAGAAAAACAGCCCTATATGACCCAAGTTAAGTGTGACAGTAGTCAAGTTTCGTTGTGTTGTGTGTTGTGTGTCAAAACTTGAAATGAATTATCATGTTCAGAATTGCTCTATCTGAAATTATTATTATTTGGAAAAAAAAACACAGTACATGTATGAAAAAAAAACAATCGAAAAAATCGATTTAAATAAAAAAAAATCCGATTTAAATTAAAAAGAAACGTTTTTTTTATTTTTTTCAAAAAAAATCAGCAACACTGAGACCAACTGACACGTAAAGCTGAAAATCCCCACTCATGGGCCCAGAACCTGCCATTGGAGTCATAAAATTCTTTTCAAGAGGCTGACTGAACAGTTGGCCCAAAAAGCAACACGAAGCAAGATCAATCTATTTTCCACTGAAAAACATCAAGATTTCCAATCTGCAAGCCACAAGAATATTGTTTGTTTATATCCAATACGCAATCAGCAGTTTTTGCCGCTCTAGCAATATTGGTATTTGGTCAAGTCAGCGCTTCACATGGATCAAGAAACATGAGACTTCTCAGCTGTGAAACCATCGGACATCTGCGTTGTTGTCTATCTAGCATAAGCAACCAATAAATTATTAACTGTTTCCTGTGAATGATAACGAGCAAGAATTGTGATTATCTCGTCGCATTCCACATATTAATGGATTTGTTTATCTGAAACCGCACAACCTTTAATTTGTTATGACTCAAAAATCGGGGAAATAGGCTGACACATAAAACAATTATATATCTTTCTTATCGACAATGTTTGATTTTTGTAGGTATTTTATGGTGAAATAAATGAAAGTTTTTGTAATGATAATGTGGAATGTGTCATCTCAATCATCTATTTAGACTTTTTTGGGCTGGGATCTCCCTTCTTTATGTATAGATATCTTTATCTCAGCAAAGACGCGATCAAATGTTGAGTCTTGAAGGCATGTGAAGATTCCAATTTTGAAAAATGTTTCGCATCAAAACTATTTGTAAGCGAATGGACAGTTCACGATGCAAATTGTAAATAATTTCAAAAATTTTCGATTCACAATAACGGACTTACCAAAGAAGCCAGAACCGCGTCTGAAAAAAAAAATATTATAGAAAATGATTCAATAATAATCTGAAATCAAAGCATATCCCAAAAGTGACAAAAAATTAGATTACGGACAACATACATTAATGATGTGGCCTGCACAAAGTTCTGATCTAAACTCAATCGAAAATCTATGGAAATATCTGGACAGAAAGATCAGAGGAAAAAAATAAGATACACTTGAAAACCAAGATAATTTATTTTGAGCTCTGCAAACGAACTCAGTTTGCTGAAGTAGGTTATAAATAATACAAGTTTTGTCATACATATACAGGGTGTTTCATTAATATTTCGAAAAAATTCAGGGTGAGTTTCCCCACTTAAAAATAATAAGAAAACTTCATATAAAGGTTCGTCCGGAAATGCTTCGTTATAGAGCTACAGGGTGTTGAAGTTTTATTTTTATTTTGGTTTTTTCTAAATAATATTTGAACCAATGTCTATATTTCCATAAAAATGTATTTGAGGGTTTCTTTTTATGCGGAATTCGAATTTTATCTCAGTTTGGCTCTAACTTGTAGAGGGCGCCACCTACACTCATTTGTCCTGACATGTACAGCCATAACTTTTTTGGACGTAACCGTATGACATATTTGAGTGAAAAAACATATTTCTCCTTTATTTTTATGCAAAAAAGGCATACTTGATAGAAGTCGCTACGTGCCACCATTTTCGAGATATTTAGATTTAAAATAATGAATACATATGATAATGAAATTATGGCCGAGCATTGTGTTTCATTGATAGTGCCAAAAATACAGGATAAGTTTCCTCACTTAAAATTAAAAAGAAAATTTCATATAAAGATGTGTCCGGAAATGCTTCGTTACAGAGCTACAGGGTGTTAAAGTTATTATTTATTTAATTTTTTTTGGTTTTTTCATTTGTTTTTGTTTAAATATTATTTGAATAAGCGTTGTCGATAATATTACACAGAAGTCTACTTTTATCTTTTTCACTGAAAATATGAAGCATTAATATGTTAATAATATGTTATAACTTCTGGCAGGTTACCTTCGCCATAATTTCAAAATCCCATGTATTAATTATTTCAAATCCAAATATCTCGAAAATGGTTCCACGTAGCGACTTCTAACAAGTATGCCTTTTTTGCATAAAAATAAAGGAGAAATATGTTTTTTCACTCAAATATGTCATACGGTTACGTCCAAAAAAGTTATGGCTGTACATGTCAGGAAACACCCTGTATATACCCATAATCAGTCTTTATTCATAAATGAGTAATACATTTTGTATGAATAAAACATTATAAGGTGCTCTTAATGTTCTAGAGCTTTATGAAGAATACCGGCAACAATAATTTAATTCAACTCCCAAATCCTCAATCTTAAACACCTATAATTCCGTATTCTCAGTTTTCCGTCACAACTTTTCTGTCGTTTAAAAACATTGTTGAAGGTGAACATTTGTATGAAGCTCTACATTTCATGATGAAATATGGCAACTTCCGGGAGCAACTTTGAGGACGGACCAGCTGACGCATTGTTTACAAACGTCCGCTTAAATGAGGTCAATGCGTTTATAGTTTGCTTATTTCTCAATTATTCAGAAAAAGTCTTGCTCTGTCTGTTCTAAATTGCGGGATTCAGTGTTTAATTGATAAACAATGCCTAAAAAGTGTGTAGTGTGTGGCCAGAGAAAAAAAAAAAGGCGAAAATCGGGCGTTTCACCGGTAAGCAAAGCTTATTTCTCAATTATTCAGAAAAAGTCTTGCTCTGTCTGTTCTTAATTGCGGGATTTAGTGCATAATTGACAAACAGTGCCTAAAAAGTGTGTAGTGTGTGGCCAGAGAAAAAAAAACAGGCGAAAATCGGGCGTTTCACCGGTAAGTAAACAAAAACAAAACTGGCCTATCATCATTTTTTTGGGACCAAAACATTCAATGCTAAAGGTATAGGCGTTACGTGTCTTGTTATTTTAAGTCTATGTGTTTATCCACTTTTCTGCCCCCTGTAAAAATCAAGAATAAATAATATATTATTACCTGTTATAATCATATTATACAAAATTAAAACATCAGTAGAGTGTGATAAAATTATCAATCTATTAAAAAAAGAACTAAAACGATTCTTTTCATCACTTTTGTCCGGTATAGTGTTGGAATAAAAATCTCAAGCTCGCAAATTCAAACGTGTATTACAACTGAATGTCAAAAGTAAGCAAATGACAGAATATTCATAACTTGTGGATTAGGTTATCTCTCTTGAAAGAAATGCATTAATGCATTGATATACAGGGGTGGTATAAACAGTTTCTAACCTAGGGAATGTGGTTCAGCATTTGTTAACAGGAACTGTTTAAAATTTAAGCCTGTTTGTATGGACCGTGAAAGTTTAAAATGTGGCTGTTCTTCTTGTTTCCTCATCTAAAACTTGAGCTCGAAAGATAGATCATTATGTTTTTCTCTCAGATTACTTGTTTATTAATCTAAGGTATATAAATTAATGAAACATAATAATATTTTTTAATTTACTACGTATAGACTATATTTTTAAACAAAAAAAAATGACATTTTTTAATTTATGAGGTACAAGTCGGAGCAACATCGCCTTCTGGGTGTGTTGACCGGAGTCTGGCTGGAAACTGAAGCTTGCAGTCCTACGTCGTTCTCTGCATTTAGATGAACCGTATATAATATACAGGGTGATTTTTTTTATATCTAGCATAGGGTCTCGGAAACTATAGCAAATACAAGACAGTTTAAATGATGGGCAAAGATTTGCAGTTTTTTAAGCACTAATCAAAACCATTTTGAGTTACAAAATAGTTACAGCTGTCAAAAGATATTTCAAAAAAACTTATTTTCAGCGATTTTGCAAAACGCCGATAGCTCCGCGAATATTGATTGTAGGAGAAAATGTTAAATACAAAAGTATTAGGAAATTCCACTCTTAATAAAATGGCATTAAAACATTTTTCGTCACACCCCTCATTTTTGACATATGACATAAACTGTTTTTGTAAATGGAAGCCATATTAGATTTTATCTTTATTTAATAGCGAATTCTAAAACGATTCTAACGATTTATCTTATGATTGGGTTATTTTTAAAAACTAAGTTTTTATAGGCATTTTTTTCTGATTCATATTTTACCCCAACGTAGTAATTAACTATAATAAACAGTAAAATTAAGTGAAATAAAGAATTAATAATAGTATGATCACCAAAGTGACACAAATATTGTATTATTTTGGGAATTTACTTAGTTCGAAGAGTTTTTTGCTAAAATGGAGTTATCCAATTTCGAAAACCGCGATATTGTAAAATACTTCATGAAATGAAATAAAAATGCTCTAAGATCTGCTGAGGATTACTCTTATTTATGACCACCACGATTACATCAAATAAGGATAAAATTTAATATGATCTCCAATAAAAAAAAAACTAAGTTAATGTCATATTATTATGACATGACGGTTGTGACGAACACTGTTTTGATGTCATTTTTTTTTTAATTCCCTTATACTTTTGTATTTAACATTTTCCTCTACAATCGATATTCGAAATTGATAAGAGATCTAAATGTTTGAGTGAAAACTTGAAACCGTCAAATTTGTTTTTTCATTGCAACATTTAGACAAAATATAAATAAAAGCTTCTGGAATGCAGTGTTTCTCAACTGGGCCGCTGTCATATTTTTGCATCATTGAACAACGCATTAAGATGTTCCAATTTCATGAAATAAAAATCCCTTAATCCTAATTGTTTGTAAGTTGTGATGTGAAACACACATTTTTGTTACTGAAATCGAAAAAATCTCTGACCTGCTATTCGCACTCACAAATGGCTCTTTTTGTATGTACTCGTAATTAGTCCTGCTCTGTGCTTATAACAATCCAAACAAATCATCGTTCATGTGTTAGCCATCTGTGCAGCACAGTTATACACATCCTAACAATCTCACTAAACCACAACAAAAGACATTAACAAGGTGGAATGTAAATAATTAATAAAAACTGAGACTTCTCGCAGTAACTGCGGCGTTTCTAGTGTCTAATTTTGGTAAACAATGGAAGCTTTGTTTGATGTTTTGGTATAATAAGGTGTAGTTTGAAATTTGGGTTCATTAGTGCGATACTTGAAACTGTTAATTCGATTTCTGAAGCACCCTTAAAATTTTTCGATATAAGGTACAGGGTTATTGATTATAAATGCCCCCCCCTCTCTAACTTTTTAATTTGACGGTTTAGAAAAAGGTGTTCCAAATAAAAGTTTCATGGTTGAAAATGAACTTTTTAAATAACCTGTTTTCACATATACAGGGTGCTCCAAAAAGTCTGGGCAAGGTCCAACTTTCTTATTTCAATATGTAGCATATCCTATACCTAAGTTCATTGTATAAAAAGATATTTGATATTTATTAATTGAATAATAATAATTTATTGTTGTGAAAATGTCAAATATATCTATGATTTCGAATTATTGACGCTCGTATTGACGAAAATGTCACGTCATCAAGTACTTTTAAAGTGTAAAGGTATCAAAGTATAAATGATTCTGCATTTGAATCAAAAGAGTTTTTTTTATATAAGACGTTATTTTATTTTTTGTTCATTTTTTGGGTATCAATTTAAAATCGGAGAAGGTTTGGTATATCCTACACACACTATTACTTCAATACTTCGAAACCATAGATATATTTCACTTTTTTATAACAATGAATTAGTATATTATTCAATTTATAAAATATCAAATATCTTTTTATACATCAAACTGAGGTATAGGATATGCTACATAAAAAATGATTAAAATTTGATGGAAAATCCAAACATCAAATAAAAAAATAGGGTATCAATTTAAAATAAGAAAGTTAGACCTCGCCCAGACTGTTTGGAACACCCTGTATATGTGAAAACAGGTTTTTTAAAAATTTCATTTTCAACCATGAAACTTTCATTTGGAACACTTTCTTCTAAATCGTCAAATTAAAAAGTAAGATGGGGGGGGGGCATTTATAATCAATAACCCTGTACATACATACAATTTCATCCAAATATTTTTATGTTGAAAAATTCCAGGCAAATTAATGATGTATAAAAAAGCTCCATGCACTTTAGTCTGATAAACGCAAAGTTTGTTAACGTTAACTTCAACATAAATCCAAATTTTGCTGATGGGCGCTTAACGATAAATAAAACTGTGTTGTTGCAATTAAGTTTCAGTATTATGTTAACGAATACTCTTGAAATTTATTTTCATGGCAAAGTAAACAAAGTTAGTTTATAAAGTTTTTGATTGATAAGCCAAAATTATATTGAAGTGTGGTTCTGACGACTATGTTAATATTTAGTTTATCAATAGATGAGGAATTTTCTAATAAACTTCGATGATATAGCAATAACATCATTCTCAATAGTAATAATTGATGGTTCGTTTAGAATAATTGGTCTGGAAACTCCAAAGTTGGTTTTGTTTGGAAAAATTAAATGACCAAATGGTTGAACCGCCACAAACAGTCCCTATATTCACTATTTCATCATATCACGTTGTTGGCAGTTTGTTTTAATTATAGTATGTACTTCATTGCGCAATGCTGTTGCTAAATTTAAAAACCATCTTATGGTGTTGACCTTTAACATGACACCAGTTAAACGCTATCCTATAATGATGGCTATTGTTTTATTTACGATAGGCACAAATGAAGAGATAGATAGTTAATAATCTCAATGATTTCAGAATAAGAAAAAGAAAAGTTTGCACAAGCACCATGACACGAGGTTCATATCGTGAATGTCCAGCATACAATAACAATAGTATGTGAAGTGCCCTATGCTGGTAAATTTCCGTACGACTGTCTTGTTAGACAAACATGAATGTTCTTGATTCAATTTGAAGCCTGAGAGCTCTTTTAACTTTATCTATGATTTTGTGTGAACAATTGTTATCTAAGAAAAATTCACCTCTCGGAGAATAGTCCCATTAATATTTGACTAAATATCTTGTATATACAAACATGCAAATTAAGAGGTTTCAATAATGGTTACTATACATTTTATTCCCAGAGGCTCCCACACCTCACGAACAACCTCAATTATTGTTTTATGACAGACCGTCACGGAAATAGAAAGTTGCGTGACGTAATCGCTCCTTTTTATATTTTTTCTTTAGTTTCTTTTCATGTAGTAGATGGTTGAAAATGTTATCTATTTATCAATTAGCTAATACCCTTAGCCTTAGCATTAATCAGATAGCACTAGAGTATGGTGGGCGTCGAACAATAGTGTGAGTTCTTTATTTTTGCACGTCAAGACTCACGGTTTTAGATTACAGAAATTTTGTTTTGTTTTCGCTGAGACGCCCTGTATAATTACAGCTATATCCTATAATTGATGAAATAGTGGCGCCTTAAATCCTTATTCAGTCAAACAAAAGTTGTTAGTTTTTATCAAAAACCCAAATCTACAATCAGAACAGTCCATTTTTCCAATTCTTGAACGAAGATAAAAATGCATTCATTTTAATCTGTACAAAGCATATCCGTTTCCTGTACCAGCGCACTAATGCATAATATTAATGCGTTTTATTATCTTTTTTAGGAAGTTGTGCGACATTGAGTTTTTGTTTATAGTTGAGTAAAAATTACATAAATTATTACTGATGTGTTTTGAATAATAATTTATCACTTCCCGGTGCCATATTTTAAAGTTTGTCTATTAAAGACCCTCCAATGTTTTTGTCTTTGTTCAATTAATTGTTCGAAAGTCAGCACAGCTCCCTCGCCCCCAATATCCGCACCAAGAGCATCCGGAATTTATCATTTTTCCTATTTCGGGCTTTTGTTCCGCTTTCGGAAAATTGCGCTTGTGTACCCGATACTTCTTTGTTTTAAGGGAAAGCAATTAATCTCGCGCCCACTCCCATTCCGGGTGGAACTGAGTTTATAATTAAAGAAAATCAAAAGCTACACCAAAAAAAATCAAATTAAGAATACATTCCAGCCACTCACAATAGTAGATTAAATTTTTGTGCCATCATCACTTCAAGAACAAAAGAAGCGTGTAAAGTAAACATAATATTCTACGCTTATACCCCGTAATTTTGTTAATTGACTCTTCGGTCGAAATTAAATAACTACTTGTTTATTTGTTCAAAGGCTGAAACTTGTCTTAGGTGTAATTCACACAAGTCTCTGTTTAAAGCAGCAAAAAAATTGTGCTCCAAAATTAAAAATTCGTTCTGCAGTTTGCATAAAAGACTATCATAATAAAATTCATTTTAATTCGTCTAGGAATCTGTCTGCTAGAATCATAAAAAACTTTGAAACTGAATTAATTTCCTGAGTTTCGCATAAATACCCTCAGGAATAAATCAATTCAAGAACTGGCGGCGTTTAATCACAACTTGAAATACAACGGAGTAGTGATATATACATAAGTTGTGTCATATATGTCATATTCTTGTTTAGTCTGGTCAGCTTTTTTGCCAATTTAAGGTCAGAAGCAAATCGAGTATAAGTGAACATAGTTGCCGTGTTGACGATCATGTATGAGAACGTGAAGTTATTTACAGTTTTTGCAATGAGCATGCAATGTCAATAACAAACACAGAGAGATAAGATCAATTTGACGATCGTACACCGTGGCTGAAACTATTAAAAGATTTTTTTTTAATTCAAACTCCCAGGTTAATTTTGTAGACAAGTTATGGAGGGCCTGAAAAGTAACATCGGATAACTCATGATCAGATCGCACCCCAAACAATGCACAATCATTGAAAATACTGTACTTGCCTCTCATCAGATTCACGTTTATATATGGAAGGTCATAAATCCGCTGATAAAATGGAATCAGTATAACGGCTCCAAATCCCGAAATTGTGTATATAGCTACTATATTTTTTTGTACTGAGCTCGTAAAGTTTATTGGATATTTTATACACATTTTAGGGTAGTTACTTTTTACCAATTTTAGAAATAACATTCTTTTTCTATGAATAGTCATAGTCAATAATAGATGTATTGTACATCCACTTTCTATTGGTTAATGTAACTCGTTACTCATACCAGTGACTTTTTTTCATTACTCGATTGTTTTCAACCAATGAAATGATCTAATCTCATTAATCCACTGTTTTAGAGCCAATCAGAACATTCGACAAAATGTCAACCTTCTAATCCATCATATTGAAACAGCCCATTTGACCGTCCATACTTGTTTTATAGTCATTGTGTTCACAACATAACCTCACTTTAAGTACAGTAGTTGTCAAAAAGTACCTTCCAAATGGAATTAAATATTGCAAAGTTCGCTTAAATTATTGAATAATCAAAGAAAAAGTGAAGTATTTTATACTCGCGGAAAATGGATATTACTCACTCAGATGATTACGCAACTTCATCCTCGTGAGTAATATCCACCATATCCCACTCGTTGAATAATATACTATTCTTACCCCATGATCGTCTTTTTCAAAACCTCTTCAGATAGTTGTTTTTTGAACAATTTTATTTTCGCATAATTGAGTAGATTTTTTTTTTCGAAAACGGAAAAAATCTTATAGGCAAAAAAGTTGTATTCATGTTTGATTCATCTTAAAAAAATTAAAAATTACAGCGGTCAGGGGCGTACGTTTATTTAACAAAAATATTTGCTAAGATGCCCCTCGGAACTGCACTTGTATATTTATGATTTTTATACCTACTAGGGCTAAAGTGGGCTTTAATTACTACACACCCTGAATCTTGAAAACAATGCATTCTCGTATGTATTGTTTATAATAGTTATCTACATTACTTATAATCAGGTTACAAAATAAAAATCTTCTATTGATTGAAAGTTGATCTTATGAACCAATACACACCCCCTTTTTCATAATCCGCGCAAAAATACCAAAAATATATTTTTCTCAAAGTTTGAAAAAAGATCTTCAAGGTAATTTTGGAAATCGAATAAGAAGGTCCCTTCCTAGAACCCTTTATTCAGACAGGTCTCCAAAATTATTTTCAATTGTTAATAAGTAGCTCCTGTACATTATATTAGCTTAGGCAAGGTCTTCAAAATAAGGATTGGCTCTTCAATTCACAAGATCCCTAATTCCCTAAGATTCTAATAAGCATTGCATTGTCGATTGAAATTTGAACTTGAAATGGTTTCACTTCACATAATAATGTTTTGAGATTCTTTAACATCTTGGAAAAAATACTATTGCAATTATTTCGCATTGATAAAAATCTCCAAAATAATTTTGGACTGCCTAAGTAAGAAGAAAGGAAGGTCCCGAAACCTCAATTCGGGCAAGTCTTCAAAATAAATACCTAATTATGGACTGTCAATTCAAAAATAAGGTCCCTTTATCGGCTTATCGGTTTATAGAAAATGTAAGTGATATTTTCCTTCAATTTTTAATCCTCTTTTTCATGAAATCAAGGACGTACGTACCTGATAGAAACGCATGTTTCAGTACAAAAAAGATACAAAAAAAACGATCAAGAAATTGAAAGGCTGAACAACGCATACAAGAGAATGAATTGAAGACACAAAATTAAAAGTAATCAGTTAGAGATTATCAAGGAAAGACAAAACATGGATGAATATTGAATAAATTAAAGTAAAACGTGATGAAAACATATTATTTGATTTAACAAAAAAAAAAAAAGGAAAACAGGCATTCCAAACATAATAACATAAAATAATATAATATATTAACTTGTAGAATACTGGTAAATCTAATGACAATAAGAAAATTAGAGGAACAAAGAGGTTAAACGAAAATAAGTCATACATGTATTTAATTTGAGGGCAGAAATTATAAAATCAGACCATTTTAGTAAGATTAAACAAATTTCGTTATTTTTTTGGAAACTGGTTTTAAAATGATTTGGACATTATTGTATACATACATGATGACCAGGCTTAGACTCAAAAACAAATATGTACATATACAGACATCTACATACAGGGTGACTCATCGAAAACGTTCCTGCATTGATTTTGAGCATTTAATGTCAAATAAAAATGAAACACTCAGACACGTAAACTTAGTTTTTAAGGGGGACACTTATTAGGCGTAAAACCAAACCCTCATCTGCGATCCCTTGGGCAGGGTGAAACTCACCTCTAAAATCTTAAATGGACGGGGGGTCGCGTGATATACCTTATTTAGAAAGCCCTTCGACCTTGACTACAAGTTTCAAGGCTCTGCTGTAATTCCTGTTGATATATGACGGCTTCTCAAAATTGTTGTTTTCACTTTTTCTCATCTAATAAAGTTATCTTCTTCAAACAAGGAGGACATGATGAGGGACAGAAGACCTTCAAAATGAGCTATCACTCAATCCTTTTGACAAGGATTTATCTAACCCCATTTTTTTTTGGGTGAAATAAATCCTCTTCAAAAAGATTGTGGACACATAATCATATGAACTTTTTGTCTTAAAATTTGTCAAAGATTCACCCTTGACAATGTTTACAAATACTTAATTTACACCCTGTATAATAATCCTTCTACATGGTGCATACCTACACCCATCAACGATGCAAATGAACTGTCGTGCGAAACCATATTCATTCAACGAATTATTTCACTCAATGAAGAAATGGAATCTGATCATTATTGTATATACGTCTTACATGCGATCAAAATACTATCAGCCAACCGGACGTACCAATTCGATTTCTTTTAGGAAAATATATGATACTCGTAACCCAAATAGGACAAAGAAGCAGTTCTTTGACGAGTGTGGTCGCACTGAATACAAATAGACAGACACAAAGCCAGACATTATTCAAATCAAGTCGAACCAATAAATAGGAAAAAAATGTGACCTTGATTTTTAATTCACCTGGACAGAAAGTCACTTCATATCATAGCTGATAAAACATGGCATCAGTAACGTGATAAGAGAAGAATTTGATGGCATATGGTGAAAATTCGACCCGATTAAAACGCTCGTTATCTGTGTATTCCGCGTCTCAAGTGACAAAGAAGACAGTATTTCCCCACAAAGTTGTTACTCAAATACATTTTATTCCAATTGAAATCAATCTTACAATTTTGAACATCCCACTACGATTAACAAATGTAGTTTTCAAGTTTTGAATTGGAACCGGATACAACATTTTTTGTAATGGATAGACTTGTATCAGTTGTAATGAAATGAGTCAAAGCTCACGATATAAACGAACTCAATAATTCCTACTGATCTAACACTTTCTATTGAATACCATAGCATCGGTGGTTCAGTGGTAGAATGCTCGCCTGCCACGCGGGCGGCCCGGGTTCGATTCCCGGCCGATGCAAATTATTTTTTTTACTCCAAGATTTTTCTCAACATAATCATTTCATCAACGTCTTCTCATTCTCAAATTTTAGAACGTTGAGTTTAAAATCCTAGCACTCATTTGAGTAAACTTGAGTTTTTACGTCGAGTTTTACGTCATCCCTGATGTTTTGCAGATTTGTTTAGTGTTTTTATTTTTTATACTGAGCCTTAAATAGCACAAACTTAACTAGACGAATCCATGAGTATTTTAACTCATGCATATTTCAATTTGTGCTTAAGCGGTAATCATGAGTATAAGAGAATATTTATAAGTTGCTATGAATAATAATATGAAATAAAAAATGGGAAGTGCCATTAGCGACTTTTCATACTGGAGATGATTCATACGATTGAGTGAGAAGAGCTTGTTGCTGTTTCTCAGCCCAGCGTTACCTATATTGATCTTAACCGAGCCCTTTCCGTGAGAGTTAGAAAATGGTGTCTAATAAAATTAAATATGGTCGTCAATGGTGAACAATTTCTGTGAAAGATTTTGAAAATATAAATGTTGATAAAATATCTAAAAGCAAGTCTAAAAGGTGGTCCTTCTCTTCTAGTTCTTCAACTTGCTAGACAAGGGCAGTTTCTTCTTATTTATACAGCCCTCAGCCTTCGAAGTTTAGTCACATTTTGTCTGTGACAGGGTTCAGGGTGGGTTAAAGAAATCAGTTTTTGAAGTGAAACTTCTTTTGCGGCGTTATGATAATTTGTCGACAATTGGGAGTGAATTTTAAAAAATACGACGAAAAAGTAGCGTTTTTCCTGACACTGATTCCATTAACCCGATCATCAGCTGTTGCGTTTTGTCTCTGTTTATCCCACGTTAATAAAAATGGACAAAACACACAGCGAATGTTCGGGTTAATCGGATCAGTGTTTCCTTCCGGAAGCACCTTTTTTGAGATTTCATTACAGAGAGAGAAAAAAGATGTAACGTAATGAGAATGACAAAAGAGCTATAATACCGAAAAACACTTGAAACTCTATTTTTACTAACTTCAAATGCCCAGATTGATTCAAAACTTTGCACACTTACACTACTCAAAAAACCGATGACAATACAATAATTTTAATTAAAAGTGCTAAAAGTAATCAATACTTTTTAATCACAAAATCGTGGTTTACTTGAATTATCTGACTGGCTTGTCAAAGTTAATGAAAGATTGGTTGACGTTGACGCTTTGACGGGACTGTAGTAGGTGCGTTCTTGTGGTGTCGCCTGTGCAACGTTACCAAGGTAATTTTTCTTGTCAAAGCTGTGTGCTGTGATTATTTGATAATATCCTTGAACCGTTCTTATGTAAGATGTTAGTATATTTAAACTGGTTAAATATTATCAAAAATAATATTTCTAAAAATATACTGGACCAAGAAACTAAAAATAGATAAAACGTAGTGAGAACGAGACCTCACTCTCTCGTTCTCTCATTCTCTAGTTTGGAAAAAGTTTCACTTCTGCCACGTGTATACCTACGGTGCTGCAGGACATGATTTTTTTTTCCAAGAACCGTACCTATATACGAGTATTGCCTAATTATGATTTTAGATTTGTATCTCGGAAACGATGCAAAATACGAAATTCAAGACATAACAAAGTTTTATTATCAGTAGTTTCTTAAAAAAAAAAATCCCAACCAAAATCCATTGACATGACCTGTGTGCATTCCATGCCAAAATTACTGGTCTTGACAGCAAGGATTGTTTTCGAGTTCCATATATCGGAAACGTAACATTTCTGTTTATTACATAAATGCAAAAATGTGTATTCTTATGTGATCTATACCAACCCTAAAAAATTGTTACAAACCTTTCGTGACAACCTGTATATTTATCTGTCATTTTATGGTTTTTCTTTACTCAAATGATAATCTTGCTCCCTTGACAAAGCGATCGAGAAAAATGAGAAATGATTGCTCTAGCAAAAGTTTTTATTTGTTTACCGTATGTACTCCTAGAAAAATATAAACTTTTGTATAATTAAGTGAACTTATATTTCCAACAAACTTTTCTGTTATTTCAAAAGGCAGGTCGCGGTGCTCACAAAATTGCATGTTCAATTTTCAATTTACTTTGAAAACAATGGGGAGAAGTTTGTGGAAACGAAAAGACAATACAGGCGTTGCATTGAATAGTATCGGAAATCAAAAAACGACCATTACATTCAAGTACAAATATTTGAAATTCTCTCTTTATTAACAGACAAGTCACTAGCCAAATCCCAACTCTATTTAGTTATTATATGACGTTTTGTGACATTGAACTTAGACGGATGTATATGTGTGTATGGCGAGTCTTCAGAACAATATATCAAATACTTCACCCCATAAATTTTTAACCGTGATCTTTTTATTGCAACAAAGTATCGTAAGAAACAAAGATGTTTCTTTAATGTTGCTACAATCACCAGACCATGCGAGATAAATGCATGTCCAACTGTCTCCAGCTACAGTGATTCATTACAAGCGGCCAACTATCACAATTAATCAAAATTGCTGTAAACTTGACCATGAAATTTATTTTTCATAATTCACCTTCAACACCATAATTCAAATTAATATCGCAAAGAGTTCACATAGACTATAAACGTGGGTGGAACTGTCTCTTGCGCGGCTGCTAATGGTTTTATTTATGGGTTGAAATGTCAACGTAAAAGGAAATAAACACATCGTACATGCAACATGCGAGCTCGGTGCTTGGTGCCAATGACCAATTCCACATGTAATTGGCAGTACGCAATTAAACCATTACATTTGTTTAATGTCACATGCGTTGAATGTCATGAATGCATTGTACGGTGCATTGCCGGTATGTGTTGAGACCTTCCTCAACGAATAATGTATCGTTAGGGTAATGACTTAAATATAGATTACCATAAAGTTCACATACGGAGATTGAAAAAAAGAGCTTACAAATACGACGGAAAATTATAAACGCCGCCACTGATCAGAATCAGCCACACCATACCGCAAATGTCCGATCTCCCACGTGTGCATGGGGTTCTTTTTCTCTTGTCTGATATCTTATTTGTATAGTGCATACAGGTATACATTTTATACAAGGACTGAAAAACCAACAGTTACAAAGCATACCCATCATATGGTTCTATTCAATACACACTCGGGGTAATCGGCCGTATATGGTGTTGCCTCTAAAATTGTTTCTTTGGCATGAAATATACTTTTTTCAAGCAGGGCTAGGTATGTTGATGAAAATCGCATTATGCTTATCTTCTAAGCATATGTTTATACAAACTTTCTGTGTTCTGTCAGTACGCGTGTGAAATGATTAATTGGATTCCTAATTTACTAGATATCTATAACATTCTACATAAATTTGTTTTAATTTGGTGGTTCTTCTTCTAAATCACTTCCGGTCTTTGCTTCATAAAAACGACGTTGATCTTTTTTTTGCAGAAAATAATCCTGCCGAAAAGAGATGTCTTTTCATTTCCCGACACATAACTGTCTGGTAGCTTATTTCATTAAAGTTTCTTCTTTAGCTGAACACTGAACTTAAACTTGCAGCCCTTTTTCAATTTCAGAAAATCAACTTTTCATTCCCATTGATGTAGGTGTAGGTTTCGTCGCCCAATATGATTCGCTCGGTGATTAGCGAGGTGATTAGGTAGCATAGTACATATTTAAATTATTGTCAAAAATTAAATGTCAAAGTTCTTCCAGTTCATGATAAAGATTCCGCCATCCAATCCAATTTATGTGTTTTATTAACAATTAAAAAAAAGGTCTTCATGAATTACCCTTTATTCTTTATTACAAATATTTCATCTTTTCATCTGTGACGTTATGTGGAAAAAGTTTTTCTATACTCTACCCCTAGAGAGTTAAAGCGCTCTCTGAAATCCAAATAATATTTGGATTTCTCAAAAATCAATGCGCCGCCGCCGTTTTAAAGGTTAGGAAAGACTATACAAGACAATGCAATGCTAAAGCAATGGAACATATTTTGATTCCGCTCATGCCGGCGCCGTCGAACTGCCTCAATTTGGGATCTTCGGATTGGTGATTAAAAACGTGTATGAATCTGGAGTATTATATCGTATCATCAGAGAGACTGTTTTATTACCGACACTTAGGTACTCACTTCAATATCTCGATCCATTTCAGGGATTCGAAATTTTGATATTGAAAATTTGGTTCACATATTTGTTAAAGTCTCCAAGTAATAATTCGACATTACTTTCTCCAAAGATATATGAAGTTGAACAGTACCCAGAAAATCAACCGCGTCGCACAACTTGTATATCAAATCAGTCCTAAAAACCAATCGGGGGCGATACAGCAGATATGGACTAGAATTGTGATTTGGAAGTGGTACTCTGGGTTTTGTTGAACTCTCCTGATGGCCTCTAGAGAATATACAGCAGATGAACGTTTCGAACAAGGTATTTTCCTTTTACGGTAGGGGACCGGTGATGATATGGGGGAGGGTGGAGCAATGACAGCTGACCCAAATATGCGGAATTAGAGCCAATTTAATGGTTTTTTTTGTCCATTCAATGCTCAACTGAGATAACTTTTGTGGGCATACTTTTTGTCTTATTTTACTGTGATTATAGGATCTTATAGTTTCTCGCGTACTTGTTATTGGAATGGTGCAAGCGTAGTTGACATTGAGTGAAACCTGAGTAGGAATCCTATCATTATCTAATATAATAGTTTTAATCAGGAATGACTCCTAAATATGTTATTTCCGAAACCGATGGTTAATTCTGGTTGAGAATATTTTCCTTGGTATATTTTATCTTTTTAACCTTACCATAATATACCTTTTGTTTATGCAGCGTTTGACTTGAATTTTTTTTGCACCGCCACTGATAAGTTTTTTCAGTCCATTATTGAGTAGAATCTAGGATAATTGTTTGGTAATTATACTATTTACAACACGATTTTTTGTTGTTGTTTTGAAAGCATTTTAAAGTGGATTTTTTATTGTCAGAGCACCATATTATATAACTTTGTGTTCCTTATGGGCATATATTGAGCAGAGTCAAACAATTTTGTGAAAATTTGCATTCTTGGGGAAACCCTGGATTTTGCAAAACGGTACTATGAAGTCGGTTTTCCTCTTCCTCTAACTAGACCATCTACACTTATCAACCTTGGTGGTTTTTACTTCACAACAAAATTGAACTGATCCCCAGTTTTCCAAGGTCCAAGATATAAATTATACTCAACATATTGGTAGGAATGGTAGGTATTTCTACTACACAACAGGCCCGTAAACAGTAGGTATGTCCGCGGATGTACCTATATTTGAATAACAATAATAATAATAGGTAGTAAAATAATTAGTGAAATGCGAGCTTGGGAAAATTTTCTGCAGTAAGTTCGGAATCAGAGCTTTGGAATTTTTTTTTGGTATCACTTCAGTTTCACGCTGGAAGGCCAAAAAAATTCTATTTGCTCTCTTGACTCTTGACTGATTTTATATTTTAGAATTTTTAGACTCCTGTATAATTCGCTGTATAATGAGAATCAATTTTCTCATCCCAACTGTTAATACCTTTATTACAATCAGCAACAGAGGTGCGGGTTTTCCAGCTATAGTATTTCTATTTTTCTATAAAAAAGCTATTTTTTGCGTCTGGTCTGGTTCTTGATCAGGGGTCGTATTTTCGAAACCGTTCGAGTATCAGTCGAATACGAAGGTGGTTCAAATTCGCACAAAAGTGGGACAAAACTGGGTGAAATTTGCTAAAATGAAACTGTCTGTGTCAGAATTCCACCCACTTTCGCATAGGAATAATACTCGAACGGTTAGGAAAATACGACTCCAGATGCATGATTTGCGAATCCTTTAAAGAAACAATAAAATAAATTCTTTATTTGTCAAAATTACTGTACTAATCACTTGACTAATCATTTGCAAATATTGATTTGAATCAACTTACATATAAGGAAATGAGAGCAATATTATGGCCGAAAAAGTGTAATTATTGATTCTTGCTCTCGGACTAATACGTTTGTTTTGTCGGGCAATTTTTTGGTTCGATATGATCACTGCGAAGTGAAACAGGACTAGACTTGTTAACCTAATACTTGTTGGAAATTAACGATTAAAGAATCCTCAATCAACATAATAGGTATAATAGCTATGCTGATGACATCACACGATATATTATACTATTTATCTCCGTCTGGCGTACACAGGGTGTCACGAATTCGAGTGTATGCATGGGGATCACGTAGACCGTAAGAGAAACAAGGCAAAGTTGTGCAATTTCAATCTCAAAAAATTGCCGCTTCGAATCCTGGAAAATTCCGAACACTTTCCGGAGATATTCGACAAAATCCGATTTTTTTCGAAATCCTTTTTTATTTTGACCTGAATTTATTTGAAAAGATAATTGAAAACGAATGACACATTTTTATGGCCACTTTTTCTGCTGTTCAAGATAGCATAGTCGAAATTGAAATACGACGTTTCGAGTTCTCCCAACCATACTCAATTTTTTTTCAAATACGAATCCAACTTTTTCAATTCATTTTTGAATAACTCTTTGCTTCCCCAAAATAATGATATGTCACACTTCCATTTTCAAACGAAGCAGAAAATAAATACAAGGGTTATCAAAATTCAAAGTTGTTGATCCTTTCAGAACGCGTCGCTTGGATCGTAGTATCGTAGTCATGATAACAATAATAACTTTTAACTTGAATACAGAAGCTCCAAGCTCGAAAAAAGTTAAAAAAATTGAGGCAAAAAAAAAATTTAAACCTAAAAATAAATGTTGCATCACTTTTCTCAAGGAGGAAAGGCTTATCTAAAAATGAATCTAAAGAGTTGGGTTCGTATTTAAAAAAAGAAGTTGATGATGGTTTGCGAGAATTCGAAACATTCGTTTTCAATTATCCCTTCAAATAAATTCAGGACAAAATGAAAAATGATTTCGAATAAATCGGTTATTGTCGGATATCTACGGGAGTCTTTAGAATTTTCCAAGTTTCGAAAAGGCGTTTTTTTGAGATTGAAATTGCGCAACTTTGCCTCCATATTTAACCGACCTTGTACATCTTATATGGTTTACGAGATCCCCATGCATATAGCCGAATTTGTAACACCCTGTATAATTCTAATGAGAAGAAGAGAGTGATACCAAAAAATATGTCTTCGAAAAAGCAAGAAATTCAAGATTTCCTTCTAAAAAGTCACCTGTTTTTTAAAGTCATTTATCAGAAAAGAATGATTCGAGAAATGATTAGAAGTTCTAGATACGAGACAATGGGAAAACAGTGTCATTGATACGCTTGTTAGCTATAAAAAAAACAACCATACTCTATACTATTTTCAGATAACCACCTTATTATTGTGTTTTTAATTCCATTGAACAACTAAAAATGAGAATCCGAAAAAAAAATCGATAAAAAGGTGCTTGTTTGCTTGAGTGTAAAGAAGAATACAAACCTGGGGCGAATTCTTTTGAATGGAAGTGATGAGTTTATAGGACAATTTATCAGATGAAACTTGCAATGATAATATATTGATGAAGATAAACCAAGATATAAACGTATGTTTTGAATAAAATTAATATTTGCGGGTATCATTTTTACAAGTAATCCTTGGCAAAATTGATTTGCTTTCATACAAAACTTTAAGATATAAATATTTGAAATAAATAATATGTATTTGAATATTCAAGTATTAGCTATAGTTGTGTTTGTTATGCTACACTAGTGCACACGAAACTACACTTTTCTACCCTGCGGCGTTTGTTATGCTGTTAGTGCAAACAGTATAGAGTGTTTGTTATATCAGGGTAGGTTGTACATTACTGCACTCGCTAACCCAGATTAAGAGGAGGTGTGACAAGTGTAGCGTAGTGTAGAATAGGGTGGGGAGCTTGTTTCGTGTATTTTGTCAAAACTTCAGAGAATATGATACCTAATACTTTAACATTACTATCCGAATCTCCGATTAATAAACAAGTATTAATCTGAGATCCGAATAATCCATCGTTGTTTTGTTTTCGTTTGTTTATTTTTTAGGTAAGAATATCTGCAGAATCTGCACAAACGCGTTTGTTGAATCTCCTTTACACTGACAGCCATGACTAACACCAGCAGTCTGCACTACCCTACCCTACACCAAAATAACAAACACACCTATTTTGTTGTTACTAGCCTAGTTTACCGACGACAACTTGGTCCGCGGACCAAGTACTAAATTCGAACCTCGATTCGAACTAAATCAGAGCCAAATTTTGGTTCGAATGGTGTAACCGTACTATGCCCACACACTTGGTCCCATCGGACCAAACTAAACGAGTTATCGGTGTAAACTAGGCTACCTATACTGTTAACAGTGTTAACGCATAAAGAATGATTCGTGAGAAGTAGAAAACATCACAAGATACTGGCTCCTATTTGAATTCCACGTCCATGGCGCCTTGCATCGGTTTTTATCGAGGTTTTCATCGACTTTATAACGTTAACAATATGAATTATAGTTGGAGGCGACAATACGGTACGAGGCATATGAATAATTATTTTAATATGAATTTACCCGTGCAAAATAGCGAACCTATATTGTAACAACAAGCATGGAATGATACCCATTTCCTACGCAATTCATACGAGTAGAAAATGATCATTCCTTGGGTGTAATCAATATCGATTCTTATTTTTTCTTTTGGTGGAGGTGCCAGCTCATATGCCAGTTCATGCTCATTTCCCACTCGTTGCCTAGCAACTAGTGAGAAATGATTTTATTTCCGTTCAGGTCTATTCACGAATCGATATCGATTGCACAATAGTGATTACTTGACAGTCGTGGAAAAACACTTTTTTTTTATCAAAACGAACTTATGGGATTTGCAATGATCTGGGGATTTTCAAATTGTTTATCACCTTACCTTACCTCGCTTCTTTTTATCCGAAAATAATATTTATATGGTTTGGTGAATGTGCCATTCATCGAGTAGGTATTGAAAAAATATAAATAAAAAAAAACAGGAAATAAATTTACAAAAGGCTTACCTATCAGGTAGGTATATTGTTTAGATATTCAATGAAAGTCTCTACTGAGCTGTCATGTCCTTATCACACCCGGTGCGAAAGAGACGACATTGTAGTGTATTATTAGAATAAATGAACCAGAATCAGAACCCATCCCAAATGCAAATAATAATTAAAAGTTGTCAATAAATCAGAGAATGCAATCAAATCGTTCCGCGCCACTGACTTATATGTTAACACCAGCTGCTGGCCTTGTGCCTTTAAAGACCTTCTTGCCTTTGCCTCTATGCAATTCCTAAACCCGTCGTTCGTATTTTAATCATTTCTGCGAAATCCTCTCTCCACAGCAACGACGACAATTTTGTCTTGTCTCCCAAATTAATTGCTTCTTTGTTCGGCAATTCACAATAAATAGTCCGTTATTCAAGTCATCTTTACGTGGAGAACAATAACGAATAACGACAGTTTTCATGGCCTGCTACATTAAACTATGTGTATCATCCATCCGCCAATAGCCCGTTAAAACACCAACAGTTTAAAACGCCGGCAATTTGGTGATTTGTGATTATTGTCGAAACTACAGCAAATTATTCGTTAAAACTTCGCTAAACACATCACAGAAACAATTCGACATAACTTTTATTCACAATAATGCAGCTTACTTACCAGGAATTGAATAAATCCCGTAAAACTCACAGAGAAATTCCAATTTACACGCACTTAACGCGATACGAAACGAGACTTTCAACGGATCAAGTTTTCCACGACTGAAACGCGCATAATCGCTAATCAAGATGGCGAGCAGCCGTTTAGGAACGAGACGGCGAAAAATTCGCCGTCATGATTGGTGCGTTTGATTGGACGCCGGTGTGTGTGGATCAAGAATAGGTCAGAGTGAGCTGCGAGCGACATAAACTATCAGTAGATTGAAAGCGTTAAATTAGGGACATAAAGCAACTGCATTTTTTGGCCGGTATCCGTAACAGTATCGTATTGCGCATGTGCAGAGGAGATACCGGAGCTACGATAGCGAACGTCCAACGTAACGTTACGGACCTTAATCGGTATCGGCATCGGTTCGCTATCGTCTCGTCCAAATGTCAGTTTGTTCACCTAACCTAACTATTTGATTTCAAGAAAGTTGTTGTGAATGTTGAGATGACTTCATTATTGTCTTTGCCAATTAATAAAAAAGAGGTTGTTTTATTCTGCAGAAGATGATGTTTAAGTTTCGAGCGAAGTGTCGGGTCAAAACCCTTATATTTGGACCCAAGTAGGTGGGATTCTGTTCGGGAGAACAGAACCAACCTGTAGCTATGAAACGGAGCAATCTCAGATAAAGGTGAGTTTCTTTGAATCGGCTTATTTTAACGTCAGGAATATGTGGTGAGATTTTGTAAAGACCACCCTGTGAAATGAGCTGATAATAATAAAATATGATGTTTTTCGAATAACATTTCGGTGTTATTCTATTGACGGAGTCATATGAGCAGGCTTATATTGCAATTATCACATGATGAGACCTTGATTATCTCAAACAGTTATGAGTGTAAAGAGCGCTCCTCATATCAGCTGTTGAGAATCGGGACAGGACACTATTTTTCAACACTACAAAAGCCCTTTACACACTTATTTCCTTATTTGACCAAATTTGCCGGTTGCCACTGCTCACTGCATACATAGTGCATTGAAATTGGGTGGGGCATTATAAAAGTTTGCTTTTCATATAGGTACCTAATAGTTTAATTTTAATGTTAGAAGAAATGAAGAAAACCAAATTTTCACGAATTGAAACCGGTATTAAAAGTATCCTGTTCCTGTTAACCTTATATCTACTTTATTGTTAACTATAATTATTGATCAAAATAATGAAACTCAATTCGACATGTTTTAATGTTCAATAAAAATAGAAAAGTTTATACACATATTCTATCTTTTGGTGAATGCGCCGATAATAGTAATAACTTTGCAATGGAAAAAAAGTGGGTAGAGCCGGTCACAGTGGTCACACAAAAACTGATACGAATCTTGTTCATTTAGTTTTGAGTAAGCGGTGTAGGCTGGATATCCACGTCGTCGTCATGAACACTTCATTGTTTTTAAGCACAAAACATTAAACCCAGTAAAACGGAAACTGTAATGCCAAAGATTTTTGTGTATATAAATCTTTGGTAATGCTAATACGGCCCTGCATTAGATTGCGTCCGCCAAAACGGCATGAAATCTATTTTGTTTCTGTTAAGTTTCATACCATTCAATACACTACACTTGCGTCAGATGTGAAACCGATGTGATCCACTTGATACCAATTGAGTAAAAAATTTAAGGAAGCAAAATAAAATACAATCAAAACAAACATGTGTACGAATAAGTAGGTAGTATTCTGTATAATGTCAAGGACTATCATCAAAAGCATTCAATTAATAGTATTTTTATTGAATGAGAAGCGACAGAAAATGTTTATTTGAACCAATTCAAAAAGAATAATATAATATAAAAAATAAATACCTAATAATATACAGGGTGATGCACATCACTAAAGATGTCCTGTTGTGTCAAATTGAACCAAAGAAACATAAAAAAAGGCCCAGCTTCAAATCAAAATTATCTAGGTAGCCAAATTTTGCACATGTTAAAGTATAGCATAGGTACCTATGCAACATATTCTCTGATCATTCGCCATAGTCATAATAACCGAGTTTGTAAAAGATTGTTAATTCTTTAATTTTTTTTTATTTCTTCAAAATTCAAATTTCAAATCACAAATACTGTTCCCACCATCACTATGAAGTTGCTAGTATGTCAGAATTAAGAATTAAGTAATTTTCATGTCACGTGTCATGTTGCCGTTCAATATCGATGAAATTATGAATTTTTCAGAAAAACAAAATTATCTTTCAAACTATCATTTTGAAAAAAAAATTGGGGAAGACAAGTAGCGTTTTCATGGAGTATGGTATAATGAGACCATTCCAGATTGGTCTGTCATTAAGGTCACTTGCAGCTCGCCGATTGTCTGAAAGTGACGTTGATGACAGACCAAACTGCAATGGTCTCATGATACCATACTCCATGAAAACCATAGAAATAAGAAAACGCTCAAGATACGAATCATGTTATTGTCCTTCGAAGTTTACCAATATTAACATGTCACAGCAGTGTGGTACCATAATCTCAATCGACGGTAACACTATCAAAAAAATAGTGAGAATACCTTGGCAGGCAGTTGCTCACAAACTGGAAAAGTCCCACCTTGATATATCAAAAACCAAGTACACCTTGAGGTATTTTCAATCCATGCATGCTTGCACACATCAATTTTGGAAATGTTCAATAACTTTTGAAAGTAGAAGCGAATTGCAAGAACTAAACGAATAAAAGATGTCCCAAATATATATGTGCAAGTTCAAATAGGTATTTAAAGATAGGTATAAAGGGGTGGCTATTTGAAAAAACCATGTTGAAGCCTGCTCTGCAAAGATGATACGCCTGTATATTGAAAAACATTTTCACAAACTGCACAGGCGCCTCTTGTATTCGAATCCATTTTGTTTCTTTCCGATAATGTTGTTGCCTTAGCTAAGTTGCTAACCAGGAGAGCAGGCTCTACGCTTGAAGGCTGATCCCCTTGGATGTGGATGTGTGGCCTGAGTGCTGTGGTATTCACCACCCTCACCCCTTATCTATACCTACATCTACATCTACACCACTGGTTTTACATTGAAAAAAAGCAACTTTAGACATTTTCTCTCTAAACGTTCTCAAAAATCACCCTCTGAAGTTTCGTAGCGTAGTCAGGAAACAAACTACTGTATTCGTTAGGTCGTTTTAAGAAAACAAGTTCCTATGAACATTTTGCTATGTCCGGAGTTGAATTGTTTTCAATGTGAAACTTGTGGTATTACAGAGTTTAAGATAGAGACGTCTTTTTTTTTTCTCCAAAACCAAGAAACAATATGAAGAAAACACAAAGGAGTATATAAAGCTGTATTTTTTGTTGCTTGAATAACTGCACCAAATTTCAACCAAATCGTTTTGATGATATTTCATAAATACCTACCTTTTCTTTTTCTTTAATTCAACATCCTGTATCTCAGAAGCGAACCAAATATGGATTTATATTATATAGTGTGCTCCCGGATCGACGCATGAATAGGTGAAAAAGTTAAAACATTTTTGAATTGAGATTTCATCTTCTGGGGTTCAGCACTGTGCTTGGATAGAGACTAGTTTGTGTCATAATTTTAGTTCCGAAATATGGAGTATGTCTTGGAAACTAACCTAGTAGCGATTTTCCTTACCAATAAAGTTCATCTTTCTTAGGAGATACAAAATGTAGTTGAAAAACTTAGTGAGAATGCAAAATTTCCAAACCCTCCGCCTACTTTGATATTTTGTATTTTTCCATCCAAAGTTTTCTGAATAGCATGGAACTTGAACCTCAACATTTTAAACGTGTGTTTGTGTTTTTTATTTTCCAAAATACTTTTTAAGGTGCAGAATTGTGTTATTCATCATTTAAAATGACTTTTGCTGATGAACTGTTCTGGTATCTTCAAAATATCAAAGAAGGCAGAGAGTTTTCAAATTGTACATCAGTTCTTTACTCTGAACAACTTCCTTGAACTAGATGTTTTCCTATCTCCTGTAAAAGAAGCACTTTATACTAGTAGGAAAAATAGCTTCTAGGTTGATTTCCAAGACATACTTGCGAAACTAAAATTATATCACAAATTAGTTTCTATTCAAGCAGGGCTGAACCCCAGAAGATGAAATTTCAATTAAAAAATTTACGCTGTGTCTAGGTACACGCTAACTTGTACGTAAACCAGAGAGGTATGTACACGCGGAACGTCATCAAAGCGATGACGTCATTTTTTAGCGTGCGTGTATTGGATGTACAGTCCGTTTCACGAGGGTTCATACTCACGTCATCGATGACGTCATTACTTGAAAAAAAACGTATGTATCGTAGCTAATTCATATAGTTTCAAGAGCGTTCAAATTTTGTATTGAAGCCGAACAAGTATGTTCCAAAACGCTCTCCACAACACGTTCAGATTTGTTTTCCATTTAGATTTTGGATTCAGGCTGGTCATCCATTGGAAGCGTAGTCGCGTGTATATCCGCCATCCGGATGCGAGCGATCGTTACGGTAGGCAGCTTACAGCGTGCACTGCTTATGACTCTACCATTAGACTCAACGCTATTCCAGTTCGCTTCTGTTTGTGCATTAAGAAAATCATGTAGAATGAAATTCAAGATATGTAGTTTTTGAAAAATCCTCACATGGAGGGATTGCAAGCTCGAGAGAGTGAAAAAATACATTCATCCATACATTCGTACAGTAGAAATATCAATATTGAAAAAAAAAAATTGCTGAGGAGCTGATCTTTTTGGGGGATACATTCGCCACAATTGTGTGTTTTTGGAAAGGGTTTTTTTCTATTTATAATAGTTCACACAACGGACTTCTCTTAGTATACTAATAAGCAATCGTTGCTATATAGACACGTTTGAATAAAAAACTAAGAAATCACCATTATCGCAAAAACCCACAATAGTCGAGTTTTATTCTTATCAGTAGACGTCCCCCCATCACTGGATAAACATCAACCCACGAGAAATCAGCTAGTCAGCATTTTTTTTATGAATTATTAGGTAAACGAAATTTAATACACCAGTTTGGTGGCCAAAAGTAGATTAACAGCCTAAAACTTGATAAAACTTTGATCCTGCAACAGTTATCAAAGATGTAATGGTGCATTTAAGAACTTGAATCCATTTGTCAGTTCACTAAACCAGCGATTCTTTTCGATTTTCATAGGGTACACAAATTTTCCCTTTCGGATGGTGCTAACCAATTTTTCCAGAACTTACACATTTTTTTTGTATCGTGAAAAAAAAACCTAAACAATATTTTGAATAAAATCGCCATGACCGATCAAATGACAGATTGTTTGAACCATTTTAATAATATCAAAGTTTTATCAAATTTTAGGCATGTGCTGTTTATCCGACCGTGAGTGTATATTTTGATTCTACAAAGTGTATGTATTTTTCCAACTTTTATGATAGTATCAAAAAGAACAAAGCATATCAGACTATTGTTGTGTTTTTTGAAAATGCGGAGTAAAGGATTTTCCTTGTAATTTGCAAACCGCCTTAATAGCCGTTTTTGAAGTTATAAAAAAATGATAAATTATAAATATAATTTTTTTATACCTAACTCATAAAATAACGGCCATTTGAGGGGGAGTTTTCCAGATCAGTTATCAACTGCAAGACATCACCTCCTGCCCAATCATAAGGTGATAAATAAGTCACATTCCTTACTATAGGAGAAGAAAATAATAAACGTAATTTTATTACAAACAAGTACCAGCGGAACATAGATGAGGAGACTGAAATCATGAACACGAACTGAATATAAACTAAAATAATGTCAAATTCTGCTGCCCAAAATATTCATTCAATAACAATACTAGCCCTTTCTTTCTTTTCTCAACAACGCATGACTGCTCCAATAATCCATCTATCTTTCTGATCTCTGGACTGCAATTGACGTGGATGCCTTGAAGTCCTCATCAATTCTGATTCCATGAGAACTGATCTTTTAAGAGTTGTAATTTCAATTCAAAGGGCATCAGATACTCTCTACAAAAGTTCAGGAGATGGAATAGGAAATGAATAGGTACAAAGAACTAGTTTTATGAAATAACTCACCTCCAAAACTGCCTCAAGTGGTAAAAAGGTTTTTCAGCATCTCCATCCTTTGTAAAGTAGACCACAAGCTTTTTTATCGTTTTTTGTTCACATTCTGAATACCGACAAGGTATTTTATACAACAAAACTGTGACATTGGAGAAGTTAACTGACTTGTGTTTTGACAACATCATTGTTTTGATTAATTACTTGATCACATATCACATAACCAAATTTTAGGTTATTATTATTCAGAGATGATAGAAATCAGCTGTTGCTCGGCGGCCATTTTGGATTCTAGTAACGACCTATGTTTACTACGTCATTAATTCTGTTTCAGTCTGTTTTTAAACCTCTCCATGAGTTAGAAAAGGAGAGACAATCAATGACGTGAGTATAAACCATTGACTTTAAAGCCTTATAAAACTCAATGGTATAAACCCTCGTGAAACGGACTATATTCTCCGTACACGCTAAAACTTTGAGCGCTAAAATCTGTACGGTCAGATTAGGTAAGCTTGTTGAAGTTCTGTGGTTTACAGATACCAAAGAATTGTCTTATTTATGATTTGTTTGCATTCATTATGCAGTGTGGTCAATTATTTAATTCTTTCAATCAGTTTCACGACATTTTAAAACTTTATGGAAAGGAAAACCCGCAAAGATATTGTGATTAAGGGTAGCAGAACAATATATTGATATGGATCAAAGAGTTTTAAAGCGTAAATTAAACAAAGACCTCAAATATTACGAGGTTCAATACATTTGTGTTAATGGAGGAGTAGTGAGAAATCGTGGAAAAGGCATTCGCAAAACAAGGTAGGAAATTAGATCATAATTATTGTGAATTTTGTTACTTTCTGAATTTATAAAAAAATAACTGCGATATATTTATTAGTTGGGGATGTTGGGAGTCATTGCGGCATACGCATACTCTTGTTGAATATGTACATACATACCTATAGCTTGTTCAATGCTTTTCTGCGGTCACGTCACAGTATTTGACGTTTGCCAGTATGTCGTAGATTGATCGCTTCACATGTGACATTTGTCAAATTGATCCGAAAGACCCTCGTCCAGACGTACGTGATTATTTTTTCAATGTGTAAGAGGGAGACGGAAAAGTATGACGTAACCGCAGGAAAGCCATGAACAGACTGTACCTTCTTTATGTATAGGGTGATTCATTTTCAGCGACAGGGTGCCAGTTCTCGTAAACTATTCATCATTGAGACTCAGGAAAAAAAATCTGTTGAGTAATGAGCTCAAGAGAAAATGCTGGAAATATACTTCAAGCTTCTAGGTTCGCCGCAAGGTGGCGTAACGGTACTGTGAAAACAGAATATCGATAAATTTTCGAAATTTTTCTCGGTGAACTACCAAATAAGAATATGGAAACAGATTTTGGACGATATTCTCTTCAAAATTGCTCACCGGCACTTCTCTCTAAGTTGTCAAATAGGACAGATACAGGCCGTCAAACTTGATTTTACTAAATTCCCTGAAACTTCGAATTTCCTTAACCGATTTTACTGTTCTTGAGCTAATTATAAAGAGGAAAAACTGCTTTTTCTGGTGCATTTACTCCAGGTCGATTTTATTCGCTTAAGCCGACCATTTTTTATCAGGGCCGAATTTTTTTATTGCGAAATATGTCATACATCTGTCAAACGTGTGTTTCACTACTTTGCCACACATACTCCGTCATATCTCTGGAAAAAATCTAGATATCAAAAACTTTTTTTTTTAATTGATGAAGGAATTGTGGGAGAAGGTAACCGGGGTATTTCGTTAGTATGAGAAATTTAGTTTTTTTGTAAAACTGCGAAAAACTTCAAAATTAACTTTTTCTGCAGTCATTTTTAGTAAGCGAGAAACTTTTTTATTTTTAAGATTTTTGCTATACTATCTGCGTATGAAATGAAGCCAAAGGTTCAAAAAGTACTTGAAAAAAGAATCAACTTCCTAAGTTGTACAGTTTTCGACTTATAATTTTTTGAAGTTGAGTTTCCGCATGGGCGGCTCGCGGCGCGGCGGCGATTCTGAAGTATATTGTAATATTTTTCGCTATAGAAAACACTTGTCCAGTTTTAATTTATTTATTTGAGTCACTAAAGAAACAATCACAACACCACAAATATTTATGTTCACAATCAGAGGTTATTTATGTTTCGCGATTAAAAACTGAACTGAACTAACTAGACTTAAATGACGGATCTCATTATGGGTGTCCGGGAAAATGTGGGAGATCTCTCGGATTCAGATAGAACATTAAAAAATAAGATGACAAGTTCCCATAAATTTTTTTCCTAGCGGCCCTCCCTACGGAGATACGGCCCCCTAAAGGACCCCACTGGAAATCGGTTTTTCTTGAATAACTTTTAAACGACTCAATATAATTCAATGAAAATTTAATATGATAAACAGTAGTAAGGACCTCTCAAAATACTTCCCTTAAAACATAATTAGCTTGTTTAGTTTACCAGGGACGGACTAGATTGTACATTTTAACGCTCAAATTTTTAACACCCTGTATGATAAGGAGTTAAAAAAAATAAATTTTGATACCTTGAACATTAAGCTAAAGAAAAGGTACTCTTGTTCATTGTCGATAAATTGAACCATTTTCGAGAAAAAACAATTTTCGGGATTTCCGGATTCTGATAGAATATTAAAAAATAAGATGACAAGTTCCCATAAATTTTTTTCCTAGCGTTAGGTTCACAATTTCGTCAAGAGCACCACTTCGTCATGGATTTTTTCGAGGTTTTGTTTAATAAAAATTGTTTTTTCTCGAAAATGGTTCATTTTATCGACAATGAACAAGAGTACCTTTTCTTTAGCTTAATGTTCAAGGTATCCAAATTTATTTTTTTTAACTCCTTATCATACAGGGTGTTAAAAATTTGAGCGTTAAAATGTACAATCTAGTCCGTCCCTGGTAAACTAAACAAGCTAATTATGTTTTAAGGGAAGTATTTTGAGAGGTCCTTACTACTGTTTATCATATTAAATTTTCATTGAATTATATTGAGTCGTTTAAAAGTTATTCAAGAAAAACCGATTTCCAGTGGGGTCCTTTAAGGGGCCGTATCTCCGTAGGGAGGGCCGCTAGGAAAAAAAATTATGGGAACTTGTCATCTTATTTTTTAATGTTCTATCTGAATCCGAGAGATCTCTCACATTTTCCCGGACACCCTGTATACCCTCGACAGGATTGAAGGAACATTCCAGTGATTTGTAAAAAAGCGAAGAATATTCGACGCCATCTAGCCTCGCTAGAATGTACCAGAAGCCAATCGATTCGGCGCCTTCACCATGTCCTGAACAATGTTTCGTCACATTATTATAGCCTTGGATCAATGATCTTCACAATCTGTTAAGCTTTCTTGGTTTAGGCTGTTAATGCAATTCGAATATTTTTCACAGTCATTGCAACATTTTATTTCTGATGCCAAGTATCTTCTTTCTGGCTTTATTTGAATCGTACCAAATTCTTGGTTAATATAGACATCTAAGAAAACATAATACATAGATATTAATTTGAGTTTTTTCTTTGTTATACTGGGTGGTCCATTTGAGTTGAGACAGCCCGATATCTAAAAAACGATAGTTATTTGAAAAGTTGAAGTGAAAGTTATTGGGTCCTGTGACATTGAGAAAATGACAAGGATTTTGGATATTGCAATAATAAAAAAAACATAGTTAAGACGTTCTAAACTACGGAACACATGACATAAAAATCGTAAAACGTATGTTGTGCGTATGAATACAGTCATATAGTCCTCAGTACAACGTGGTATTTTCGAAGTGATACATATAGTCGTGAAACTTTGTGAAATGCTTCCTCATGCGTGAAGTGGACTAACCCCTGAAAATAGTAACTCTGGGGGTGGCCATGTCTTCGCACACGCAACCTCTTAATTTTCATCACCTGACGGTATTACGAGGCGGTATATATTTTGGTGGCCGACTATACCATTCTTTCAGAGACAATAATAGAGAATAATTTTTGAAAAAATCAGAACTGTATGTAATTTCATAACATCATAACCTCCAGATGTTTAACATATTGAGGTTTCGATAGCCATCAAACCATGAGTGATTTTTAGTGGCAAAATATTTTCGTCAAAAATGATTCTTTAGATTGTTTTTGTTAGAATGGTGTACTCGGCCACCAAAATATACAGGGTTATTCACGTTATTCGACACGAAACATTATGGCTGAAGTATCTGATTTTGAAGAAGTTTTTTTCTGGATGGATAGGGACCCCTTAAGGCTACATTTTAAAAATATTTTCCTGTTATACAGGGTGTCCCTAAAACACGAAACATATCAAAGTTGTATTTTTTTAAATGGAATACCTTGTATATCATTTCATTTTTGGTTTGTATGATCAAAATTAAGGTAAGTTTGATTGAGGTTCAATACACCTAAACCTTATGGTTTTTGAAATATCTTCAATTTTGCGAAAATGTAGTATTCATTTTAATGCTTAATTTTTTAGCTAATGTTTTCTTTTTTTTAACCAAATTAATAATCAAGTCTACCAATTGATCAAGTTTGAAGTCACACTTATGAAACTTTTAATAACTTACACAGAGTGTCTAAAAATTATGGTTAAATAATCAATATCTTTAAACGGTAATAGCTTGTTTAATTTAAATGGGATACCCTGTATTTTATGTCAACAACAGATGTAGAATTTAATTATCCATCAATTATTATTGTACGTTCGTATAGCTAAATTCTCACGTTTTCAAGTAAAGCGAAGAAAAAGAAAAAAAATAGGTTTCTCATTAACACCAATAGATGGAGATGCCGTCTCCAAACCCTCGTTAGGAACATTATTTCACCTATGGTATTTTGACAACTTCTATTATCATTTCCTTAAAGTTGTCAGTTATTAATTAATATTTTCAATTACTAATCGATATTTTGCGCAATTTGGTTTCATTTCATACGCAGATAATATAGCAAAAATACTTTAAATTAAAAAAGTTTCTCGCTTACTGAAAATGGCTCTGCAGAAAATGTTAATGTTGAAGTTCTTCGCAGTTTTACAAAAAACTAAATTTCTCATACTAACGAAACTACCCCGGTTACCGGTTCTCCCACAATTCCTTCATCAATTAAAAAAAAAGTTTTTGATATCTAGATTTTTTCCGGATTTTTCCGGACTTTTGACAGATCAATGACAAATTTCGCACTAAAAAAGTTCGGCCCTGATAAAAAATGTTGTTATTTCCGATGTCTAATGCCCAGAGACCTAGTCTATCATTTTATGAATATCCCATGCGGTTGCACGCCAAAAAAAAATTGAAACATTTTTGCCTCTTTTTCAGTGCACTAATAGGAATAGGCGGATTTTGGCGTTAACCAGGTTACGAATTTTCTAACCTAACTTTTCTTCTCAGTAGGGGCAAATCGCTTGGGAGGCACCTAATCAAGTAGTTACGTTATACCATGAATAATACTTTTAGTAACCACACGTTTGGGGTTTGTCCGAGCTGGTATCGATACAGTAACCTTATTCACCAAACCTGGTAACAACAAATCGTTACCTGCCTGGTTAACGCCAAAAATCGGCCTAGTTTTTCATGATCGTTTGTTGAGTGAACATGTGTCCGGGTTGAAGATGTGCATAATTAATATGAGATTCTTCTCTGAAAGTGGAAGAGCGAGCAAAATCGTGTTTTAGTGTATAAAAGCGAAATAAAGGGACGTAAGTGGAGTAGTGTTACTATAATAAATTATTGACGTAAGTGATTTTTTTGTATTGATGTGACAATGAAAAAACTCCCTTCCTAACATCGCTCGCTCTCCATTCACGACCATGACCTTCCCCTTCCTCAAAACCTCAAATGCGATGCGAACATTCCGGCTACATGATGGCATAGCTTCGAAACTGGGCTGGGCCGACATAATTATTATGTGGATCTCCTTCCTCCTGCGGAGTCCTGCGTTGGAGAATTCGAACATATGACCTCTGTGTATTGAGGATTGGCGAATGGCGGAGGATCGAGGGATGGTTGAACAACAGGAGAGGGTGGCGCTGGTGAGGGGGCTCATGCCGATCTAGTAAAGTAGGAATTTTTGACTTTGATGGAATTTTTATTTGTGATTTATTAAAAGATTTATTGTATTTCGGGTTAGGAACCCAGAGCTGGCGGCTGGAGGCTGGAGGAGAAACCACACTAACCCAATCTATTTAACATGTTGTGATTTTCATTTTATATAATTTTATTTATTTTGCTTATCCACTATTTTGTTAATAAAAGTGAGCTTCTTCGACAGTACAAGGATTTTTTATACAATACTATAAATTATTGAGGTGAGCGATATTTTCGTATTAAAGTGATAAAGAATGATCCTCTTCTTACCTATCACTCGCTCTTCATTTATCTCCATGACCTTCGATCTTCTTCTTCAATACCCCAAATGCGACGCTAACGTTCCAGTTACATGATGGCATAGCTCCAAAGCTGGGCCGTCATTATTATTATGTGGATCTTCTTCCTCCTGCGTTGGAGAATTCGAACATCACCGCAATGCATTGGAAATTGGCGAGGGATGGAGGGATGGTTGAACGACTGGAGAGGGTAGCGCTGGGCCTCATGTCAATTCAGTAATGTAGGAAATATTCACGCAATTGTTGTTTGTGATTTAGTGCAAAATTTATTGAATTACAGGTTTGGAACCCAGAGCTGTGTGGCCTCGACGAAGAGGAGGAATTACATTATCAAACTGTACCCCCAATCTCTTTAACCTGTTGTGATTTTATTTAATATTAAGTATTCTATTTATTTTTAATCATCACACTATAAGAGTTACAAGCTTCGTAATTAAAAGTAAGTTTCTTCGACAATGAAGCATTTTTGGTGAATGTGAAGTTGAGTGCAAAATCTTTATACCCTATGATCTTGGAGCATAGGGAGTCTGGTTGCAGATTTCTTTCCTCGGGGCCAGAACCCCTAAAAATAAAAAAAAAATGTACAAACGGAATAAAGATGCTCGGTTTTGTGAAAAGGTGGAGTTTTAGGGGGTATTTCCTGCATCATTGCACTTGGATACAGAACGAGTCTCAAACTATGTACGTGAACAAGATTTCTGTGTCTATGACATAAATTGTCTTTTTGACTGACATTTATATACATACACACATTTTCCGATATTTAAATATTTTACTGTGTGGTGATAGTGCATTGAAATCAGTTTGATACACTGTCCCCACTAAGACAGTATGTCCCCGCATAGTGCAACTGGACTGAAAAGATACGACAAAAAGTCATAATTGATAAAAGTGTTTGCTTGATCTAAAAATAACATCTGTCGAAAAAAAAATATTCAAATATACAGTGAGGCAAAACACTAACAAAATGTGAAAATTACTTAGAAGAAACTGGTCATACTTATTATGATTTATTTAATTTTGAACGGAGAACGATGAAGAAGAAAGATATAACTGTAATGCAGGGATGATCAAATAAATCAAAATTGTTATTTTGTGTAAGAGAAAAATACACTTGAGGAAAACATTCCTATATTTTTGACTATATCTATGAATCTTGATTAAAGATTCTCATGGAAAATTGAATTTTCAAAATAAGTAAAAACTTTACTAGAATTGACTTTCCCTTCCACACAATAATAATTTTGTATTATGCTTACCTTTCTTCTACATCGTTTTCCATCCAAAATTTGAAAAAAAAAATATCAAGCAGAGATCTTCAAATTTTGTTAGTTTTTTTTTTGTCTCCCTGTATATTTTTTTCCACTTATATCAAGAATGACCTTTTTCGTATATCTTTAAATTTTTAGTCCATTTGCCCTCTCTTAACACCTATCCGGGACATAAGTAGTGAGTGATACAATATTATGGTCGAAGGTATAAATGTGTAGGGGTACGCTCGATTTCTTTTTATCAATTGAAAAATTTGATCAATGATTTGTCCGAACTTCAAAAATTCAGTTATATCATTTTGGCAGTAACCCGATGATGTACGTACAAAAATGACTCGTTATCTTTTAGAATTTCACTCTAGTTTTCGCCTTTCGAGAACTTAAAACTTTACTGTAAGTCAGAAATTATTATAGAAGTGAATAAACCTGTCTGAACACACGGGGTGATATTGGTGATAATAAAGATGGAGTAAGTGCTTTCACTTGAATTCCTTGAATAGGCACTTTATAAACAACTGACAAAGATAGTACTAGAGTATGAAAGCAATAACTAATTTTCTCTATTGATATTCATTCCACCTTTGGTCGCAAACGCAAATGCAACCTACTTTAACACAGGAAAGCAAAGGACTGTATGTATATCTTTGGTTATACTTTTTTGGAAAATGATGACAATCAATTTTTATCCATTATCAGACGCTTGGCGCTTGTGATAGCGCTTCTATGATATCTTCAAAACAATAAACCAATAATTCTTATTATTCCAGTCAATACAATTAACATCTCTAACAACCAGAAACCAATAAAATCTCGTTCAACCAATGAAATATCTATAATATTGAATCCATGAAATAAGCAATAACAATCAAAAATAATCGCATTTCGTTCTCAGTCAAATCAAATCTTAGATTGGTCTATTTTAAACTTGAGAATTCAGTTTATAATTTTGGCATGCGACCAACGCTTTAATTTCGAAACAAACATCTTGAAAGAGGCATTCTCTCCAGAGACGTCTGCTTATTCATCTCTAACTACAGTGGAAATCGTGTATAAGACCTTTGTGAGAACCTTAGTCACAAATTATGTGAACAGAATGAAGATCGTGTTGCAGAATGTGATTCTTCTTTTGAGTTTTGTTGCTTATAATTATTTCTGTTTGGCCAAAGATAACATCAAAATTGGTAAGTCTGTTTTTAGGTGATTTATAGCAGTATTATTTTGTGATGCATTAGTGTGTAGAAAAGAATTTTAGCTTCGCTTCTTCTCGATTTAAGAGAATAATGAGGTGTGATTAAAATTCTGACATTCTTCATAATTGATTTTGTTCTTTACTATAAAATTATATCTAACGTATTTCTTTGTTGATAAAAAAAGATTGAATTTTCATTCGATATCCAAATTTGGTATCTCTATAGATTTTTACTGCTGGCCTTTTCTTGCTATCAAATTCTCCCTTGCAGTAATAAGTTCATACTCTACTACTTCCAGTTTTTCAACTTCAGACAATGATCGGAAAAGTTTAGATTATATAGGTTTTTCGTTCTTTGATAAAGGAGAATGATTAGATGAGATTCTGACGAAGTTCTTTCATGTGAATATTTAGGACGCATATGGCTTGTGCCAGATGCCAAAATCTGAGCGTTTTGCCATATTTGTTATATTATCGATTTTTATTTTTGACGGTTTTTTTTTATGGAAAATTTATGTTAATATAGGTACTTCGTGGACCAAAAGTAAACGACCTTTTCTGTGGCGATAGAGCATATTTGATTCAACTTCCTTTTTGCAAATGGAAACCTACATTTTTCACTTTATTTTTGAATTCTAGATCAAAGTATGTTTCGCTTGTATAGTGTTCATTGTTCAATAAAAAATACGGTCGTATGGGTGGCTGTGGTTTTCTTTTTTTATCATGATCGTAGATCGGGGTCAAGATCGTATGGTTTGATGGCAACACTCACAATTGTCACTGATTGTCATCCATTGTCATTATTTGCTGACATTATTTTTCGTGAATTTGATTTAGTTTTTGATAAAAATGATAATAATATGAAATTCACAAAAGCATTGGAAATCGGACTTTTTCGCCCGCACACAATTAGAACAAACAAGAATTTACACTATAGAGTGTCTATTCTGGTTTGTTCCAACCACCACAGGATTTTTCGACGGGTTTTCGAATGTGGCTTGCATTCACCTCTCTCATGCCCGTTTTAAACCCAACATTAATAAAATTTTAGGTGAATTAAAACATTGTATTGCAGAAGATGTTGAACATGCCCACCCCCCTCTTCAATATATTTTATATTTCATATAGAACTGGACACATTTTGAAGCATTTGAGAATTGTACAGCGACAATACTAACTTGTTAACTTCTGAAAAGAACTAATTTTGACTTCGTGGAAAGTCGACAACAATACAAAAGTTGGGCTAGAAAGTGAATTTGATGGTTGTGAGTGAAAGGAGTGTCGCAATTGAAATACGGCACTTTCGATAGACAATTTTAAGATTCACATCAACTTTAAGTGTATACAGTGAAAAGCATTGGAATTCGCACACAATATTTTAAACCAACCCTTATATAATGTCAAACTTTCTCATAGTAACACATCACCATAGATAAAATAAAAATAAAATTATTTTCTCTATGCACATCACTTTTGTCATTGGTAAACAACAAAGATGATTTTTGGTTTTGGGATCGATTATTTCAACTTAGTTAAAATGATCTCAATACAACGCAATTATTGGTATGTAAGATATTTATGTGGAAAAGGAAATATAAGAAGACAATAAAAAATACATTATTTGCATCTCTTTTATATCAGATTTCTAAATTATCACCTTAAACAAATCCCAGCGCAGATACTACACAATACACACCTCAGTGGCTTGATATATAGTTCTCGTTATATCATCGAATTAAACAAACTACACGTGATCAGAGACAGCTTAACGATCTAGAAGATCACATAATATGTGTTGATGGTTTATTTCACCAGGACTATTTTCGATCCTCACTTCGCCTGAATCGAGTCAATGTGCTATACAAATCCAATGTAGTTCACCGCGGTGATCTATCATATCACACATTCGAAAAAAGGGTGGTCTAGTATATTGGCATACTACGAGGGTTGTCAAAAAATAACTGTTTAGAATAGAGTGTGCGAATTCAAATGCTTTCCACTGTACCTTAGTAAAGTTAAAATGTCACTTACGGTAACATTGAAATATCGGCCCTAAAACAGGATTCTGAACAAAACATTCCTTGGTGTTTATTTTTTTTTGATTTGGGTATTTTTGACCGTTGACTTGTCACCGTTTAGTAACATGCGGAACCTGTAGAAAAATGGGAAAAAGAGAAAGAGAGAGAGAGGGGGTGGAAAAGAGTGCTCGTCACTGGACGGGTGATGGATGGGTATGAGTAGGAAAGTTTGGAAAATAAGTTTAGTGCGTTCCCCTTTCCCAACCTGGCGCAGAACCGTATATCATATCTCCATTTCTAGGGAAGTATAAAGTTAGATCCTTCTCTCGCCCTTAGCAAGTTTCGATACGCTCAACAATTTGAAGAAATTTTGAAGCTCTACCTGCCCTACCTACTGAAGATAACAATTAATGATATCCAGTTCATTTGAAATTTTCTCTCAAACCACCTCTTGAAGGTCCAAATTTTATGCTCTCACCCTACATTATTGGTACGTGAGTTGGTTCATTGTACTTTTGGTCTGATATCAGCTTCTGCTAAGTAATCTCACACAGCATGTGATATATTGATTCATCACCATTTCTTTTGATGATGACAAGATCCTATTGAAGTGTGCAATATAGCAATATAGAAAGGAAAAAATAATAAAGTTATGGTTCAACCTATAATTTTGAACAGATTGACCAGATTGATCAACCAAGACAAAGCTTTATTATTAGTGCACTACATAATAGAAGTCAACTATTGAGATCAGGTCATATATGATACCACGACAACAACATAAGCTTCTTATTGGTTTATGACAATAACATTATTTTGAATTTGAATTCACCGACATGTTGCTCTGTAATTCGTCTTTCACGACAATCAATATCAGCAGGTGGTTTTTCATAAACAACGGAATTGAGATATACCCAAAGGAAGAATAAGTCTAAGAGGGTTGAAATCATGAAATCAGATGCTTCGGGAGGCCTTTAAATTGCCCCTCTTATGCCAATTCATCTATTCGGGATCTCACTGCCGAGCACTGTGTACTGGCGAGCGGGCAAGAAAAAATGAGGTTCAGAATGTTCAGATACGTATCCTGCTGGAATAATTAATCAAAGATCCTCATGTAAAACTGATCTTTCTGGATCAATTTGAGTTTCTAGTTCATGACGTTTAGGAGGATCGATGGTCTTTTCGAGCATATGAAGGTGAAGATCGCCTTTCAATTTCCTTCGATAAATGAGGGGATTCTCAATAATACGTACATTCTCAAGAATAACAGCCCCAACATTAACGTTTTGGGGATTTTTTGCATATTGTAACGAGTTTCGCTATAGAAAACACTATTCAGCTTTAATCTATTTATTTTACAAGTTACCATGTACAGAACTCACTATTTACAAACAAAATCACAGCTTATTTATGTTTTACGATTTATATTTCACGACGTATTCAGAACTGAAACCCGACACCATTTCAAATGGTACAGTATGGGGTTTTTTGATAATATATATATATATATTCAGAACTGAACTAACTTACTTGAAATGACGGATCTCATTATATACCCTCGCCAGGATTGAGAGAACATTCCAGATATTTTTAGAAAAGCGAAGAACGTTCGACGCCATCTAGCCTTGCTAGAATGTACCAGAAGCCAATCGATTCCAAACAATTCTACACAATGTGGTGGCTTGCGGCGGCGCATTCACCATGTTTCGTCACATTGCCCCCTTCTTAAGGCAATTCGTCCCGAATTGCCTTCATGTCGGTATCGGCAACTGTCCCCAAACCAGCAGCCTGATGTCCTATGGAAGTAGCAGTCCACTGTCCTCTGGTTCGTCCTCCGGGAAGGATAGCAGCACACCAGGATATCAATGCCGCTTTCTTTGAAGATTACCTCCAGCATGCTCCGTACTACTCTCCAGTCCAGTTGGTCGTTCGTCATTTTCGGAATTGCCAGATGGGTCAGGTCCTGTGACAGCATCAAGTCACGAAGATGACTGAGGGCTTTCCAGACATCACTGTAGGTGGTCAGATGATGTGGAAGCTTCTTCGTCACAAGGTAGAACAGATGTCGTGTACCTTCCATGATTTCCAGTACCCTCCCCACCTCTGGTTTTTGTCGTCGTAGATGTTCCAGTTGTCCAAATTTCCGCTTGAAAGCAGCAGCAAGACCACTCCTCATACCAAGGTCTTCAGTGACCCAGTGAGCCAACGAATATTCGGCCGGTGCTTTGAACAAATCCAGCTGCCTTTCTTGGACAACGCCATTCTGGACTTTCTGGCCATTGGAGTGTAGAGACATGAAAGTTTCCAATGACATGGGTGACCTGATCTGCCTCACTTCAGCGTCCTGATCGTCATGGTTTCCAGCATACCGAGCTAAACGGTTGAAATGAACAACCCTCGGCTTCCCTCGTGATGGTTTTCTTTATCCGGTAGACGACGTCATTGATTCGCTCCAGAATCTCATACGGGCCCTCCCAAGAACTTTGCAGTTTTGGGGAGAAGCCACGTCGCCTCTGTGGGTTGTGAAGCCAAACCAGATCTCCAACCTGAAACCCGCCTTCCTCGGCGTTTACGTCATACGCCTCCTTCATCCGGTCGCTGGCACTCTGGATGTTCAAACGGACTCGTTGATGAATGTCGTCCATCTTTCTTCGAAGATTGCTTGCGTAATCTTCCCCAGCGATATCTTCACCAGGTGGACAGCCAAACTTCAGGTCGCAGGGCAGCCGGAGTTCACGTCCCATGATGATTCTTGCTGGGGTTTCGCCTGTGGATTCGTGAACTGCAGATCGGTATGCCAAGAGGAATAGGTGGAGGTGTTCGTCCCAGTCTCTTTGGAGGTCAGCGACAACTTTGGCTAAGTGTCGGTTGATGGTACTGTTCATTCGCTCCACCATGCCATCGGATTGTGGGTGCAACGCCGTTGTCCTTGTCTTCTTGATCTTCAAGATATCGCAGACATTCTGGAATAGCGTCGATTCGAAGTTCCTGCCCTGGTCCGAATGCAGCTCCAACGGGACACCGAAACGGCAAAACCATTCCTTAATCAAGACATCGGCAACGGTAGCCGCCTCCTGGTTTGGCAAGGCATACGCTTGAGCCCACTTGCTGAAGTAATCCATGGCGACCAAGATGTATTTATTTCCTTTGTCCGATTCAGGAAAGGGTCCAGCCACGTCGATTGCGATCCTTTCAAAGGGGCCTCCCACGTTGTATTGGCGCATAGGAGCTTTTTGCCGTTTCTGGGGTCCGTTACTTGCCGCACATACGGCACATTTTCTGCACCATTCCTTCACATCGGCTTGACAGTTGACCCAGTAAAACCGTTCTCGCAGCTTTCCCAGCGTCTTGGTTACATCCAGATGTCCACCCGTGACGCCATCATGGACCTCTCTCATCACCTCTGCCTGTCTGTTTCCAGGAACGACTAACTGCCTCCGATCTTCCGTGCCATCCAGATTCTTCACCAGCCTCTTCAGGATGCCGTCATCAAGAACCATCGAGTCCCATTGAGCCCAGTAGGACTTTACGGTGGCCGAGAAACGCGCGACTTTTTGCCAGGTTGGTCGTTGGCCTGCCAGTTTCCATCCGATGACAAGCTTCAGATCTGGATCTTTCTCCTGGTCCTTGCGAAGCGCCTCAGACTGCCAGGAATTATCCACCACAGTCGTCCTGCAAGTGCTCGCCTCCTATTCCTCGGCTCTTTGACAGTGCTTACATTGTTCTGGACAAGGTCTCCTGGATAGGGCATCAGCGTTGTTGTGGCTGGATCCAGCTTGATGTTCCGTGTCAAAGTTGAACTCTTGAAGTCTCTCAATCCAACGAGCAACTTGACCCTCCGGATTTTTGAACTGTAGGAGCCATTTGAGCGCGGCGTGGTCGGTTCTCAGCAGAAACTTTCTCCCTAAAGGTACTTGTAGAAGTGCTCTACCCCTTTGACTACTGCCAGTAGTTCCCTTCTCGTGACGCAGTAGTTCCGTTCCGGCTTCGACAAGGTTTTGCTGAAATAGCCGATCACCCTTTCATGTCCTTGCTGGATCTGGGACAGCACTGCACCAAGTCCGACATTGCTGGTATCTGTATCCAGGATGAAGTTTCCCTCAGGTAGTGGGTAGCCTAGGATGGGCCCTAGAGAGAGCCTCTTATGTTCCTAAACAACGAGATATCGCACTAATCAAAAAAGAGGTGGTTGTTTTTAATCCTATTAAAAATGTATTTTTTGTCTCTCTCTAACACATGATTTCTTATGGAAAAATCCATCAACATAATTTTTTTGAATAATTGCGATACATTGTTGATTTAGGAACATAAGAGGCCCTCAAAATCCGTCATAAAAAATCCAGGACCGTATTTAAAAAAACAAAGTTGATGATGGCTGCTCATAGACGAAACGTCAGTTCTTCAATTTAATAAGGGTATCTTGTAAAGTTCAAAAAGTGGCAATGAAGAAGTTCCATTCATTTCAAAATATCTCTTCAAATGTGGTAAAAAAAAAATGAAAACAATTTTGAAAAATTTAGGTTTTTTCCGGATAATTTCGGACTTAGTCGGAATTTCTTGGCTTTTTAAACGGCATTTTGTTAAGCATCAAAATACGCAACTTTGCCTCCATTTAACCGACCTTGTATCTCTCACGGTTTTCAAGATCCCCATGATAGACATCCTTATCTTGGACACACTGTATATCTCAAAACTGTGTAGAATAAATGAGTTCGACTGAATAACAAAAAAGTTTATAAATAACATGTACTTTAGCATGCGCGTAATTTCAAAGTCCCTGCAATCGATTAATATTTTCGATGCGTCGCGACGCTTTACTCTTGGAAGGCGTCGAATTTTTTTAACTGTGAAAAATAACTACTCGATCCCATACATTGACTACTTTTTACAGAAATGAAATATTCCTATTCGTTTCCGAGATATTGACGTGGGGAGTTTTAAGTGAAAAGCCCTGTATATTACTGTCAATACGCCAGACGGAGATAGATATAATGTATTCTGTGACGTCTAGGATGTTGATTGGGGCTCTTCAATCGCTGATTACTACATTAATAGAAGTCGTGGGTTGATTTTTTCAACATCAATGGTATCAGTACTTACTAATCCTTATATTTTTCAATATTTCAAAAAATGTGCAAATTGTCCATCATACATTCACAAGAATACCAGCTCTAACATTAACTTTTTGGGGATCTTGTGAAAAATATGCGGATTTTTGTCAGTACAATAGCGCCAGATTCGTTGGTTAACTTTTCTTCTGAATGAAATGGTGTTGTTTTGCTAATTCAGAGATTTGACAGAAGATTACGAATGTCGTAGATTCGATAAGACATGATTCCACAAAACCTAATTCTTCTATTAGAGATCCTCATGATGCTCTGCTTGAAGTACCTATCTGCATTTTATTGTCTTGCTTGAGTAAATGTGTTTTGTTTTTCCCTCTGACAATAATTAGTTCAAAATTTTGTACGAGCTACATCAACAAAAAATGTTGATCATATTTATTTGTAGGTGTTTTTTCCAACGAAGCCGATAACGCCTTCGTGAATTGGAGTGTGTTCTATGACAATTTCTTCTCAAACACCGAAGATGTAGAAAAACTAGAACCAATACCGATCATATTACCATCAAGTGACAACTTTGCAAGCCAAAAAATAGGTTTCTACATGATTTCAATAATTAGAAAAGCACTACTTATAATGATTTATAGTTTGTGGAGAGTTAGCTTCGAATGGCTATACCGCAGTTTTCGGACCAAATGTCTCTCCCAGTTCGGACACCGTTGAATCGATATTCACCAAACTAAAAATTCCCTATATCAATACCCACAGGACTTCGATGAATAAAAAGGATGTCGCTGGAACTTTGAATTTGTTTCCAGAGACTAAGCTGTTTTCTTTGGTGAGTAGGTGCATGGGTTTATATCTAGAAAACTAGTTGCATATGATGACCTGCCAACAAATTTGATACAGCAAATGCCAAACAACTTTCGATTCACGTCATAATTGCCACCAAGCGAGTTTCAATGTGATTTGCAAAACAACGAGCTTGGTGGCAACGATGACGTAGATCGAAAGTTGTTTGGCATTTACTATATAGTAAGCCATTACTATATAGTGATAATGCCAAACAACTTTCGATCTACGTCATCGTCTCATCGTTGTCACCAGGCTCGTTGTTATGAAGTGATGATTGAAATGAAATGACAGGTGCAGAAATGATAGTTGAAATGTGATGAAATCTGTCATGAATTAGTTTTGAGATATTTTTCCCAGATCATTGACACGCTCATTCTAGACAGTTAAATGACAATTTTAACAAAAATCATGTTTGGGGAACTAGACTGATTTTGATTTTCTCCATATGTAGGTATACATGATTCAGGAAAATATCAAATTCTTTAACATTATAGGGTCTAGCCACAATAGTCAAAAGCTTGGACTGGGACCGTTTCATAGTTATTTACGAAAACCCAGAAAGCCTGTCAAAGCTTCAGGATGTCTTGAAGATACACGACTATGACCAATTCATAGGAAAAAACAATGTTCTCATGAGAGAACTAGGGCCGGGAGATGACCACAGACATCTACTGAAAAACATTTCTAATCTGGACATAAGAAGAATTATATTGGACTGTCACGTGGACAAAATCATGCATATTCTGCAACAAGCACAAGAAGTCAATTTGTTGAATGATTTCTCCACAAGTATATTTCTGGTGTCATTGGTTAATATCTATGTTGCTCAAAATAGATAGTCATAAAATTATTCGCAGGACGCCCATACTTTGAATTTTGATGAATTGGGGATTTCTAATAATATAACCACCGTAAGACTGTTTGATCCGCAACAACCAGAAACTAGAAAGATTATTTCCAAATATTACCCACATAGACCCAATACCAAAATTCCGGTGAGGTTCTACTACTCAACTCGAATGTATTTTTAAAATTCATTCCAGGTCGAAACAGCTTTACGACATGATGCCCTGCTTCTTCTGGCACAATCTTTTAATACCTTATTCACGCGGTTTCCCAATGGATACTTTATTCCTGAAACCAGATTTTGTAATAGATCTGAAACTACGGAATATGATGATGATTATGGCTTATATGACGTAATGAAAAAAGTAATCATAGAGGTTTGTAACCTGTTGCATGTTTTAAGTGTTTATGTTTCAGGTAACAGTAGACGAAGGTTTAACAGGAACATTTTCTCTGGAAAACGGAAAAAGGGAGGGATTCAATCTGGAAGTGATCATGATAAATGAACCGAGTAATCCTATAGGGCTATGGAGCTCGGATGATCCTGAATACATACACCTAACAAGGAATGCTACTGAAACTGAAAGACAGTTTAGGCAGAGAATGAAGGAACACAACTTTATAGTTAGTTCCAAGTTAGTTTTGCTAGTAATAAGCATCACATGATTTAATGATTTTCAATAATTGCGCTTCTATTTATTTCAGAATCGGAAAACCTTATCTCATGGAATCAGGCATTCCAGAAGCCAGAGGCAATGCGAGATATAGAGGATTTTCTGTGGACTTGATCACAGAAATCGCAAAAATTATGGATATCAATTTCACTTTTACTCTAGAAGCCAATGCTGCCAACATCATCAACGATCTAGAACACAGAGTAAGCTAGAAATAAAATGAGTTCACAATGACGCACCGTTCATCGCACTAAGCACTTCTGGACCATGACCTTTTTTTAATTGTCCGCGAAAGAAATTCAATTATTATGAACACATGGGGTGGGAGTCCTTTCCTGCGAATGTATACCCACTAAATCTCCATATAGATAAAGGTTGTACCCCTATTAGTTCCAAGTTCGTTGCTTGTTGCTTCTGAGAAGGTTTGAAGCTGTGCCAATGAAAATGATTTTACTTCTTCTGGACGGAGTTTACACTCTCCCACGTGTTTGTTCTGCACAATCTTGGTTTTACCAGTGGCAAATTGTGGTTTTCATTTTGCTGCTTTTCCCTTTTAACAGGATAAGATTCATTTTGTTTTGTGCTTGGAATAAACTCGGGCCGAATATTGCCAAGCTTTATATATATATATGAGTCAATTATGTCCCCCATGAGGTTGTCTAGTCAAGATCAAATTTCCAGCTTCCTGAAGTGTCTAGAATCCAAAATGGTTGGTGATCGGTTTGTTCCATATTGTGGCATTTAGCTCGAACTATGGGACGTTGGTGATGAGTCTCACTTATCTTCAAAGGATGCGTTTCTCTTCCTATGACAGAGATCAGTGGCGGATCTACGGGGAGGGCTACAGGGGCTATAGCCCCCCCCCCTTTAGCCTAATGATCAATAAGAGCATTTTCAAAAATTGAGAAAAATAGAAGTTTTTTTCTCAATGGTTCTATCGATTGATTGATCTGCTGAATCCGAATCTGAGGTTATCCATCTCGTCAGGCGTCAGCTTCACAACGAAAACTTCAGAAAACCTCAAAAATTCGGCACTTTTTTTCAGTTTTTCAGATATAACTCGAAAACTAAGCGTTTTTTGATGATAACTATGCAACACCAAATTAGAGTAGACACATTTTTTTACAAATACGTATAATTACATTGAACTCTGGACATTTCATGGCGTCGATAGATCGTGTAGAAAAAATGGCATCTCTCGACTTTCCGCCAAAAAGTTGAAAACATTATTTTAAGCTCGCCTTTATACACCTCAAAAAGCAATTATTTCATAACTACCTGACTACCTGGTATTTCCTGGTTACATCTGAAGAATTGGCAAACGTGATTGAGATGCATATACACTCATTTGCTTCATTTTTAACATTTTTTTTTAAGTGAAAATGGCCCTAAACTAATTTTTGAAAAAATCGCCAGGAAACAAACTGACAAATGGATAAAAGTTCTCAAATGCACCATTACTTTCTTGATCACTGATGCAGAATCAAAGTTTTATCACATTTCAGGCTTATGTGCTTTTATCTGACCACGAGCTCTAAAAAATATACTTGAAATTTTGAGTAGAATCGAAATATCCAATGATATACAGGACTTTTCATTTGAAAAAATATAAGTTAGGTTAATATCTTGGAGAATCGATAGCTTTTTGTTTAATTTTTCAAACAGGAAGAAACTTGCTAGAAAACTATACAATCTATATTTGTTTTGGTTTCAATATAGCTGATTGAAATGTTATCAAAGATATTGAAACAACTTGTGCAGGGTATCCCAAACAGGACGCGTTGTTATGGGAACACCCCTCATTTGAAATTATGGAAGAAAATCAACTAAGGTGTCCGGAGCTCAAATTTAATGAGGAACTCACTGGTGCAAAGAAAATTTTCTTATATCTTATCGTTTGGCCGCTAGAAAGCGTTTCTCGAAATCCGTCGATTTGTTTATCCTATAGTGTTTTTACTAATAAAGATAATCAACCATGGTGAAAACTTTGTCAATGCAATGGATTCTACGGAAAAAAGTTCGTAGAATTAATTGCGGTAGGCAGTTTTCTTACAGGGCGTTCCGATAAGTTTTTAGATAGTTTTAGTTCCCATAGGGACGCGTCTAGTTTGGGACCTCGAAAAGCTTATTCAAACGCCCTGTAAAAAAACTGCATATTGCAATGTGAAAATTGGGAAATTTTTGACAACATCGCTTCATGAATTAAAATGTCGGAGCCAATTTTGACACTTTCAAATGATAGGAGATCTTAGTGTTTGAAAAACTCAACATGCATCGGAAAATAATCAAGAATCTCAATGTTTGTATTTATTTTTCTTACATTCTATCACCAAGGGGCGGGGCAGATCTGTAAACCAGCTTTTGTAGGGTTTGGGTTAGTGCGAAGCCTGTCGAGGTGGCAAATCCTAGATTTGGATCCAGCAGATCAAAAACCGATAGAACCAGTGAAAAAAAAAATATATTTTTTGTTTCTGGAATCGCCGGATCTGAACCTTGGATAATAAATGATTTTTTCTAAACGGACTCATTTTTGCAAATTAACCCTGCGCCAAAAAGTTATCTAAATTTTTCGCCTATGAAGATTGAAGCCCTTTCCTTGACTCAAGCCTAGATCCGCCACTGACAGAGATCCATTGTATATTATGAGGAAGATGTTGGTCTTTGGATTCTTGAGAAAATTTGAGGTGTAGATGTTGAATAATAATGCTAGAAGTATTATATTGTGAGATGCCGACTGAGGCGAGACGAGTTGTACAGGGTGATTCATTTTCAGAGTCAGGGTGCCAGTTCTCGTAAACTATTCATCGTAGAGGCTTGCGGCAAAAAAATGTATTACTAAAACGGCCAAGAGAAAAACCTGGAAAATATTTTCAAGTTTCTGAAATGGTCGCTAGGGGGCGTAACAACCAACACCAAGTAGAAAAATATGATTTTTATGGAATTTTGTCCAATGAAAATATATCGATGAGCTCATTTTCTGATTTACTGACTATTCACCTACACTTTTTGTCCAAAACGTTTTTTTCTATCTATCATAATCAAGTGGTGGGGGAAGTTCAACTGTTTTATTAAACAAACGGAGATTTCTCCCGTTTCGCTTGACCGATTCAAACGAGCTTGAGCTCATATGAAAGAGCATGATCTGCACTTCAAAAAACTTTTTTGGTTTTGAATTTTTGACCTTCGCTGTCGCCGCTAGATGGCGTTAACTGAAATGGTAGCTTGTTTTTGAGTTTTTACAAGAAAAATCAAATGTAATGGTATATTCATTTTTATATATAAAAAAATAATTAATTTTTTTGTTTTTTTTTATAGGAAATGTATCCCCCTGTATATATAAAAATGAATATACCATTACATTTCTTTTTTTGGAAAAAACGCAAAAACATGCTACCATTTCAGTTAACGCCATCTAGCGGCGACGGCGAAGGTCAAAATTTCAAAACAAAAAAAGTTTTTTGAAGTGCAGATCATGCTCTTTCATATGTGCCCAAGCTCGTTTAAATCGGTCAAGCGAAACGGGAGAAATCTGCGTTTGTTTAATAAAACAATTGAACTTCCCCCACCACTTTATTATGATAGATAGAAAAAAACGTTTTGGACAAAAAGTGTAGGTAAATAGTCAATAAATCCGAAAATGAGCTCATCGATATATTTTCATTGGACAAAATTCCATAAAAATCATATTTTTCAACTTGATGTTGGTTGTTACGCCCCCTAGCGACCATTTCAAATATTTTCCAGGTTTTTTTCTTGGCCGTTTAAGTAATAGATTTTTCTGCCGCAAGCCTCTACGATGAATAGTTTACGAGAACTGGCACCCTGACTGTGAAAATGAATCACCCTGTACTGATGTGGTATCGTCGTTTACAAGGAAAACAGATTTGTGGAAAGTGAAAGAGCTTTGGTTAACAATTTGGATGATCCGAAGGGGTGGATACCTTCAGTTATCACTTACTATAAAACTTATATCATGTGATAAGCGGTGCGTCGTTGTGGCTTCCAAATAGTCGTTGTCCTTAAAATGACGTATTCTGATTTCAGAAAGCCGATTTGGGAATTTGTGATTTCACGATAACACAAGAGAGAAATGAGCGTATAGAATTTAGTTTACCTTTCATGACGTTGGGTAAGTTCTCGTTCCAAGTTATAGCAGTTCTAGAACTGTCTACACATGCGCACTTCAATACACTGTAGGTAAAATTTAGTGGTTTGGGTTTGTTTGTTTATGGATTTGAATGATTTTTGGATATGATATTAGTCAATACGTTTCTGGATGTTCCTTCAAAATTGAGCTTACGAATTTTGGCCAGGATCGGACCTACGACGTTTTCATGAAATTGGTGCACTTAAGCTTGTTGCAAACACGAACCGCGCTACTTACAGAACAAAAATTGGGGTGAAATAAATTCTCTTCAAAAGGCCTGCCTGATAGCTCGTTTTGAAGATCTTCAGTTCCTCATCATATCTCCTAGTATGGGGAAGTTAACTCTTGCGGGTAATAATTCATTGAATAAAATAAAATGAAAAAAGTTTCTTCAAAATGAAGTATTACTTGATTCTTGATTCCCCTTTCTATTCAAGATTTCAGGGGTGTCTGTCTGAGAGGTTGTAGATAAGGGTGGGATGATACGCCATTTTTGTTCCCCCTTCATTTTATAAAAGCAGCGTTTTTTTATACAATTTTTCGTTCCCAAGATAAAGAAATTTCAAGTTTTTAAATTGTCATCCTGTATGTATATTATTTATCAATGAGAAGTGGTTGACCACTATACTTGACTTCTAGGAATAAGCATTCTTCACAAGAAAATGGACGAAGAAGAAATCGACAACATGTATGCATTCATGAGACCATTTTCTTGGACTATATGGATTTATATTATCACCTTATATCTTGTGATGTCAATGATCATTCTTTTTATCGCAAGGTACGTGGTTTTTCATGATTTTTTTGGATAATGTTGAATCAAACAGATTGGACCCAGACGATTGGGAAAATCCCCATCCATGCAACCAATATCCTGAAGAAGTGGAAAATATTTGGGGTATTAAAAATTGTATGTGGCTCACTTTGGGTTCCATCATGACTCAAGGATGTGATATTTTACCAAAGTAAGCCAGTTATTAGACTTTGTCATAACATTTATATTGCGGTTTTAGGGGTGTTTGTTCACGGATAGCAGCAGCAATGTGGTGGTTTTTCTCTCTGATAATGACCAGTACCTATACGGCTAACATGGCTGCGTTTTTGACCGCTTCGAAGAAAGATGACACAATAAGTAGTGTTGAGGAGTTAGCTACACAGACCAAAGTCAAATATGGTAAAACCATTTGATGAGAGGTTACATGCTGACATGTCAACATTCAGGGCTTATGAAAAATGGTGCAACTGAAGGGTTTTTCAAAAACACCAACAATTCTCTCTATCAGAAAATGTGGGCAACGATGAAGAATGAAATTCCAACCGTGTTTGAGGATAGCAATGATAAAGGTGTAGAACGAGTGTTGAACACCAAGAAAGGCTTGTATGCATTTTTCATGGAATCGCCACAGATTGCCTATGAAATGGAGAGGCATTGTGAGTTGACTAGAATTGGACAAAACTATTTGGATTCCAAGAGTTACGGTATAGGAATGCCAATGGGTGAGAATTATCGATAATTATTATTTTACGCGGGAGAAGGTACATGGGTACCGAGCTTCGATACACTTTTTATTGATATTTCTGGTATAAGAGTGGCGGCACCGAAAATGCTTATTGGAGTAAATGGATACAAAATTCATTTTGAAGACCGCTTGAACTAATTTATTCCCCAATAGATTGTTGAGTTTGGCTATTGTTCTGGTCCCTTCAGGAAACCTTTTTAAACCTTCTTATTATGTTGTTTATTGCCTATTATGACCTCTTTGAGTGATACATCTCTTTCGTTAATGTCTATCACCCAAGCATTTTTGAAAACCATTCCTTCTGATTCTTCACGGTCCAATTAATTTTTTCTGCCTTCTAATAAGCACAAAATTTTAAATTGAGAGTTAGTTCGGAGCGGGAAAATGGGTTTTTTCAAATCCTGCTGCAGCTGTGTGACGTCACAACCTGCCAGATACGATATTTCCAAAGTTGAGGCTGTACAATTCAAACTTTTAGTACTTTTGTAAAGCTTGGTTAGTCATATTTTTGTACAATGCTTGCAGTCTCAGTACAATGATTATGGGTAATCAGATTGACAAATGCGACAATCTATGTAATTACATCACGAATAAACATATCAGCAACTCCATCTCCATCCATATTTCCAGGTGCCGACTATCGAAATCAGATAAATGCAGCAGTGCTAGAGCTTCAAGAAAATGGAAAGCTAATGGAAATAAAGGAGAAATGGTGGACAATAGAGGATAAGGAGGACGTCAAGTGTGATAAGGTAAATTCGCTCATCTTGATCAAATTCTGCAAACAACTTCGAACATTTTGAGCATATTATTACGCAATATGCATCACAGTTTTCGACTTTGTGAAACTTTCTTATACCTTTACAATTGCAAACCTAAATATATTTTTTCAGGAAGCAGATGAAGATGGAAGTAAGCTCACGCTAGCAAATGTGGGTGGTGTTTTCATAGTACTTGGAGCGGGAATTGGACTAGCGTTCGCATTTGCTTTTGTAGAGCTACTATGGAACGTTCACAATGTATCTGTAGAAGAACATGTTAGAACAGAGTTCTAATTCACAATCAATTATTATTGATGGTTACATTTCCAGATGACTTATATGGATGCCTTGAAATGCGAACTGAAGTTTGCGTGTAATATAGCAGTAACCAAAAAAGCAGCAAAGCCAGTAATCTCCGAATCTTCGTCTTCCAAATCTGAAGAAGATAACCGAAGCTTGGCTCGAACTGTTTTGGCAGGAGCTGGCTCTTTTTTGAATATAAATGCTAGTGTTCTGAGTAGATTGGGTGTTGATGAGTATAAAGAATAGATAATAATAATTTTCATCTACTTGAATCGGTAACGTTATTGAAGAAGTATTTACCGATTTCGTACATTATGCCAGTAGATACTTCTCGGTTATCATCCCGTCCCTGTAAGTAGGTTTGGGTTCCAAGCAGTTCTGGAACCATACTATATTAACTTCAGTAATATTATGAACTCTAACGTTTCTTCGTTATACAGTGCCATAATCTGTGCTATAGTAGGAAACATGAACCTGATGATTTCACTGAACAGCGAATTGTTCGAAATTACGCAAGTGCTATTGAGTACTAGGCGATAAAACGCAGAATTCAGCGTTTTTCCGCTTTTCATGTCTATAAGTTTTAATGGACTTACCAAACTTGGCAGAAAATCGCAAAATTCTGCATTTTATAGCCTAGTATGTCATGCACTAATAGAATCTTCCGATTTATTTGGATACTGAATTTTCTATACGAACAACTTCATCACAATGTACTGCACTATTGAACATCTGATTGGAATATAAACACTTCACAATTATTTTATTTTTAATCTACCCCATATTTATTAATAATCACTCACTGTTACGTCTGTCCTCACTTGGAGACATCGAACTGATTTATATCGTTTGTCTCGACTTCTAGAATAAACGCGGTACGCTTTTACAATGCCAATGTCATCAACTACGATCAATTAATAATTAGATACTTAATTTTTTGTTGAAAATAAAGAGGAAGTTAATCAGATGTAATTTTCGTTTCATTGAAGAATGGACATCAACCAAGAACAAATGAGACACCAATGATTTTTTTTTTAATCTTTTCATATCTATTTGGATTCTTACGCACAATCTGTTACAAAACCTCGAAACTATATACATAATATAACATACATATTATCAAAAACTTATGTATTGATACCATATTTGTTCTTCATTTTATCAATCTCGTCTTGTTTCTTGTCGATGTCTGCTTTCTTGAATGCCTTATTCGCTTGATAGTACAGCACAACCAGATACCGGTTACATACGTTGAATCCAGACAAGTGATCACAAGCGTTTTTAGCATCAAAGATGTCTTCATATACAACAAATGCAGTTCCTCTGGTTTCGGGGGTATTTCCCACGCGAATTTGTCGAATCGCGCCGTATTTGCCAAAAATATCGTACATTTCTTCACCTGTGATTTTGTATGGTAAGTTACGGATGTACAGGATTCTGTTGATTTCAGGAGGAAGCCTGACCTGCAAAGGATAATGAAAATGGTGGAAAAATGTTGGTTTTTGGTCGAGATTTTGGTCTTACAATCAATAATTTAAAAAACATCACAAGGATACCTACATTCATAATCAAATACCTACTCCAATAGTAGATTTGTAAAGTGACATTATTTTACGGCTATCCTATGTTAAAAGGAAGGTAGTTCACTACACAGGGTGTATTTGAAGTTGAGGTTTTCCTTGTATCATGAGACAGGACTTGGTGAAAGAAGCAAATTTCTCAAAAAATGAAAAAATCAATCCCATATCAGATTTTGCCATGCATAAAAATGGTGAATGGCTTTTATTTCTTTGAACGAAGACCGTTCGTCGTACGAAAAAATATCAAGAGACCAAATTAACTCCAAAGTAAATGAGTATTTCCAAAATAATATTAATTGATTTCAAGAAAAAGCAGTGGCGTACTTTATTTTTTTCAAAAAAATTCAATACAAATCATGTTCGTCACTGCTAAAATTTTTTTAAAAACTTTCACATTATTAAATGTAATTTAATGGTCAAAAAGAGTGTACCAAGTTTTGTGCAAATATCTGGAGTGCTAGGAAAATTATTACGATAAAGGCATCCCGGAAACAAAGCATCTCAGACATGATTTTATTTGAAAAATTTTCACATTTTCTTGCATTCTTCAGAGTGTTGAACGGAAAACCCCAACTTCAAATACACCCTGTCCCTGTATACTGTATATTGACACCTCCCCCAACTCATTTTATTCAAGGTGTACAAAAAAAAGTTGTTTGGTTTATACTACTTTTAAATATTTGGTAGTAACATTCATACATGTTGTCCCAAACGCTGTCCACATCACCCAACTTCAAAATTTTGAATGGGAGACCATGTATTTTATCTCATTTTTAGACCACATTGAATTCTAAGTCAAATCTGTATAAGGTAGATCTGTCCGTCTTTTACCGCTTTTAAGATAAACGCTGTTGAATTTTGTGCCAAATTCAAATTTGGACTCGCATTTTGATAACTATATTGAATGAATATTGCTTCTTAGCTTTAGTCTTCAGTCTCCCTCATACAACAATAATAAAGGATTCTAGTTTATTGTGAAAACCGCTAGACTACATTTTTGGATGGCTCACGCTTTGAATGTAGCGCATTGAAAATAAGGCAACATTTATTAACTTTTATTTTGAAGGCGGCAAAAGATAAGATAAATCTACCCTATACTGCTTTCACTTTGAATTTAACATAGAATCTAAAAATGAAACGAAATAAATATGTATGTACAGTTCATTTTTTTTTTTTAAGTTACAGTGACAGAACAAAGACTGTTATAATTATTTCGGAATAGATGTAGAAGTTGAAACTTCTTCAATAGAGAAGAGTGATATGAATTTGAACATACTCAATAAAATATTTTATATTTCCATCATTTCGAATGGTTTATCCAGGTCCACCATTATTATTTATTGCCCAGTCTTATTTACGATATATGGATGAAATATAATAAGAGGGTGTACAGGGTGGCCAACAAAGAATGCGAGGTACTGTTTCTGGAAAACTATCCATCCTAGAGGCTTGCGACAAAAAAAATTATGACTAAAACGGCCAAGAAAAAAACCTAGAAAATATTTTCAAGTTTCTGAAATGACCGCTAGGGGGCGTAACTGAGAGGAAAGATAGATTCTTTAGCAGATGGGTTGGTTGATAGGATACTACACACATATCCAAAAGTCTTGGACTCCTCCGGTTTTTTCCCCATTTCTTCTGATATTAAAGATCCAGACTAGATATGCGATTTAAAAGATGTCAAAAATTGCCCAAAATTGGCAATTCTAGCTAAAAGCTTGAGACATTTATCATTTTAAGCAACTTCAAAACCGCATATCTAGGCTATAAAATTGTCAATAATTGTAGTGTAATTTTCAGGGTCGGTATAATTGTTGCCCCTCTTTCGAATGTAGTCATCAATTTTTTTCTAAAACCACTTTGAAAAACCATCAAGAGTGGCTTTTTTACTCTTTCAGAGGTCAAAAAGGTATACCTAATGACTTTAAAACAAAAAAAAAGTCCGAGCACCCAAACTTGGGAAAAGAATAGAGTACTTATTTAGGTGATCAGACTTTTAATATCTGTATAAATCGGGATCCAAGACTTTTGGGAAGTGTGTATTAACAAAGTTCACTAATAAAAATAAGCTGCGTCTAATCATTACTGATTTTCTATTTCTGATTGATAGAAGATTGTGAAGAAGTGTGGTTGCATGTAATTTAATTATGGGCACCTTCAATTTGGTGAATTCACTAAGGGGTATATGCACCGTAGAAATCTAATCCGGATGAAAACTTCATCGCGATTATTTTCCATTAGGTGGTATGGAGGATAATCGCGATAAATGCTTCATCCGGATTAGATTTCTACGGTGCATATACCCCTAACTCAACAAAAAAAACGAAACTACCCTATTTTGTCCATGAACTGGGCGCCATCTCCAAAAAAATCAAATGACATAGAAAGTTCATGCATGGGGAAAAATTCCTCATATTTTAATTATGAACAACTTTTATACAGGTCAATTTACTGGTAAATAATTTCTTAGAAAATCACTTCAAAAGAGTTTATTGTGGAAAGCACCCATTTATTACAACAAAGAACTGGACATCAACACGAGGAGTTTTCTTCATCGGATTCATAAGCCATTGTCTCATCTTCCGAATCAGATTCTTCTTCGAACGATATGATTAAAGGAGAAACGTTGGAGACTTCTGTGTTTCCCATATATTTCCTCCAATCTTCTCTGATCAATTTTTCTGTGTGATCAACACAATTTTGCCACATTTCGCAGGTGAATTTTGAAATGGCCTCTTGCCAAATGTATTTTACTTTATTATGGTTAGAAATAGTGGTATCCGAAATATGCCTATAATAATGGGTTTTGCAAAAGGCCAAGACCATTTCAATTGGATTATACTGGCAATGATATGGAGGCAATCTAAGAACCTCAAATCCCTTTGCTTTCAGATACTCGTCAACCACATATTTTTTTCCTAGATTTTCTGACAAAAGAGGTTTGGCGAGGCACCAAAGCTCTTTTTTTGTACACGAGCCATTCACGAACATTTTTTGAGATAAAAGAAATTCCGAAATCGTTGATTTATTTGAGTTTTTTGTAATTTTTTTTTCACTAAGAACCGAATGATAATGCGCGTTGTCCATGACTATAATGCATTTTTCATTAATTTTGCTCAAGTCAGGAACTAGATGACTTTCAACCCATTCGAAAAATAAATTCCCATTCATAGTTTATGGTAATCCCTATCGTTGTTTCTACTCGAGAAAAGCATACCACAATTTGGAAGAAATCCCCCCTTGAAACCCGCATGGAAAACTGTTAACCGATCCCCTTCACTGGAAATTTTGATTTATTTCATTCTTTTGTCATCATCTTTCACACAACGTCTCACACTACTTCCGTTTTTGTAAATCCAGGTCTCGTCTAAAAACACAAACACAACGTGATCGTCCGAATCCAAATATTGTAAATATTTCCTCAAAAAAGCAATTTTTGCCCGAACCACATAACTTCTTTCAAATAAAATTTTTCTATCGTCTACTTTTTTGTATTTAAAGCCAATATCGCGAATAATTTTGTAAAGTAAGCTCCTGGAACCCTTGAATCCGACTTCTTTTTTATCGTGATTTAATAAGTCGTTCAACGTAAAATGTTTTCCCATCCTCAAATATTCAAAAATCTGCCTACTTAGTTCCTCGCGCAAGTAAAAGTTGTTAAACCATTTCCCCTTGATTATTCTGCCCCTGCATTTCTTATTTTCCTCATCTGCCTTCAAATCTTCCTTTTGTCTCAAAATTTTATATATCGTATAGTAATGAATCCAAAAAATATTTAATACCATTTTAAAAAAATTCTTCTTCAGAAGAGAATAGGTACATACTTTGAAATTTTTTTCCAGTGCTTCAACATGTTCAGCTATTGGTATATCTGGACGCAGCAAACGGAATTGTTTATATGTGCCCTATACCGCATCTTTTACATATTGCGAAATAAATTTGCCCCTAGGCATTATTTCAAAAATTTTCTTGCACTGACAAACGGCCAGTTCTATCAAATAAATATGCCAAAGTCACAATCAGACATAGACATGTCATGGAGAAATTCCAATTCAATTTGCGAGCATGTTATTAAATTTATTTATTTTTTGCCAACATTTAACCTATAATTTTGATCTGTCACTGTAACTTAAAAAAAAAAATGAACTGTATATGATGTCCCATTTGAAAATTTAAGGTTGAGTGCCGTGGACAGTTTTTGGAACACCCTGTTACTTATACTAAATTGAAAAAACTCATTGTAAACCAAGAAACTTTTGTAGGACACTTTTTTGTATGGCTTGTATGAAATGAATTAGAGTATTGACCCCCCACCCCCAATAGATAGTGAATCTGGGATTTCCCACAACATTTAGGGCCGGTTGCATAAACACTTTGAACTGCAGTTCATTGTTGATCTGCAAATGAACGTCAAAAAGTCCATGTTATTTTTGACGTTGAACTGCGGATCAACAGTGAACACAGTAATGAGGAGTGACTTATCAAAATGCGTTTTGACCAGAATCGGAAAAAATTGAGTTTGGTGTGGTTTCGTACCAATCAACAGAATGTAGCAAATCAGCTTTGATCCCATGGTAATTCGAATACAAAATCAGTTACATCAAAACGCCTTGCGGCGCTGACAAAGTTCCGAAAACAGGTGTTTTTTTAGTCTTATAACATCAATTAATCAATATTTCAGAGATTTTTGTCTTTTTACAGACTTTTATTAATATCTAGATAATTACTATTTTTTTTATTCTTTTTATTTGGAACCCGTTAAGAGTTTTACGAGGAGTTTTATGTCAACTCATTCGTGAGTATAAACTTAGATACCCTGGTAGATACTATCCATTATTTTTCAAAATATTGAAAATTTCAGAGCACACAACGCATAAAAGACAATTTTCTCCAATATGATGCAGCAAAACGCATTTTGTCCAGGACTTTTTGGTCCTTTTAGAGAAACTCAAGGTACTTTTGATTTGAATAAGACTATTTTCCATGTCCATGCATGTATACAGGGTGTCCCGAAATTAGACGTCAATAGGTTTCAAAAATATCTACAAGAAACCTTCATCAGGTTTTCACCTTTAACACCCTGTATCTTGAAAACGAAGAGTTTGTGAATACTAGTTTATATGAAGTTTTATTTCTATTTTGGGGCGTAGAATACGTGGTTGAAATATTGACGTCTAATTTCGGGACACCCTGTATACCTACAACGATTCTACACACACATTTTGCTTTACCACTTTGTTTTTTGTCGTAAAGGGTTTTTGGTCATTATTGGGAATCTACTTTTGGGTGACATAATGCGTTTTGATAAGTCACTCCTCAGTTCATAGTTTTATGCAACCGGCCCTTGACAGCTTTTATCTCGAAAGCTGCAAAAGATAAGATAGATCTACCTTATACAGATTTGACTTGGAATTTAACGTAGAATCTAAAAATGAAATAAAATACATCGTGTCCCATTTAAAAAAATGTTATCGCTGTGGACACCGTTTGGTACGAATGGTATTAATGTTACCACCGAATAAAAAAAATTAGTATAAACCAAAACAGCTTCTACTTTAGTCATTTGGTACTTTTATCTGGAAAGTAAGGTATAATCCATAACTAACTAGTGACTAGTGAGTTATGGATTATAACACACTAGTGTGTTATTTGATACTTTTCTTGTCCAAAATGACATCAATAATGACACAAAAACTATCATGCGTTAGATAAATACCTATAATTTTTTTTTTCAATTTGTTTTTGATTAAATGATATTGGAATAAGAGTTGTTGATAACAATACATACAAGTCGGACTAAAATCTTTTTTACTGGAAATGTATTTATTATTTCAAATCCAAATATCTCGAGAATGGTTGCACGTAGCGACTTCTAACAGGTAGGTACACATTTTCTGCGTAAAACAGACAGAGAAATCTGTTTTTTTACTTAAAAATATAATACAGGTTCGTTCAAAAAAGTTATGGCTGTTCATAACAGGTAAAATACGTGTAGGTAGCGCCCTCTAGAAGTTAGAGCCATACTAAGGTCAAATTCGAATTTCGCATGATAAGAAACCCAATTTTCATCAAAATATCGACGTTGGTTCAAATATTATTGAGAAAAAAGACAAAAATGAAAATAGAAGTTCAACACCTTGTACTTAGCTCTATAACGAAGCATTTCCGGATACATGTTTAGGTATAGAAAGTTTTGTTCTTATTTAGAAGCGGGGGAACTCATCCCGAATTTTTCCAATCAAATGAAACACCCTGTATAAACAACTTTACAAAAATATAAGCAAATTCGAAATTTTCACCCATGTTTGGACTGTCATAATTCAAATTATTGAATTGAATATTTGGTTTGCGCCTCGAAAAGTATTTCTTTGGGGCTTACACTTATAATATGGATGATGCAAAAGGTAAATATTATGTATCCTTACTACATAGATGAGGATTCAGGTGAGGATATTATACTAGGAATCCAAAAATACTGAAGGGATTCATTTTTTTTTCTTATTTAGCTATGTTTATTCAAGCTCGTTTCCATTTCTTTTGAATCGCATCTGATTCTGATCAAAAAGTCTAGGTTCGTATTGTTCGTGGAAAAGGGTATTCCCCGGGGTATTCGTTTTTGAGGGGGGTACAATGAAAATGAAAAACTTTCTGGACGGAATGAAAAGGAGTGAGACGAAGATGGTTGAAAAGACGCAAAGGACATGGAAGATAAAGTACCGAGTAAAAGACACATGAATAAGAAATCATAGATATTTAGTTGAAGAAGTGGGTAAGACTAATAATAGTCACTGTAGGTAAGACTACTTTCTTAAGTGAACCAGCACAATATAAACAAAACAATCTCAGCCATATCTACCTACCAATTACCGAGCCAATTACCAATACTTAGGAATACAATAATAATAAAAATAAAACGTAATATGGAGAGATTGTAGCTATGTACTTACATTTGTCTTCCTTTGCATAGCCAAAGCCATTTTGTCTGATTTTTGTCACTTTTATTACAAAAGAATTATTATCTGTTTCCAGTAATGCTTCAGACTTTTTATTTTAGAAACGCCGATTAAAGTATTAAAGATTCAATCTGATTCAACTGATTCTATTCAAGCATACACATTTGTAAAGAAAAAGAAAACAAACCATAGACAAAAAGCCCAAGAAAAGAAGCTTATTGCTTATTCCTTCTTGTCATTGTTCTAATTTTTTGACATTGACATACGTCAACGTCAAAATTCGGCCGCAGCATTGCCAAGTTCACATGTTAGACCAAGGACCTACGGTTCATTTTTTATTTAAAGTTACAGTGACAGATCAAAAGGGGAGGTTGAATGTTGGCAAAAAAAAATTAAATGTCATAAAGTGCTCGCTAATTGAGATGAAATGATAAAATATCTGATGATAAACTTTATTTTCTCGAATAAAGAAGGATTTTTATCATCAATTTCAGAATTATCATCACTGTCTATGCTCGAACTTTTTTTTCTATCAAATCAAATACATTTTGAACATAGCAAAATGAAGTGAATCACAGTTCAATATGGTGTTTTCGATTGGGAAAACAAGGGTTGCACTGGGTTTGACCTCGGGCAAAACCAGTTATGATGAAAATCTGCTCTAGGGCAATCCCAATCGAACATAAATTTTTGATCGAGTGCTATAATATTGCACGGTAAAATTCCGATTGAATTGAAATTGGAATCATTAAACTTCTTGAAAATCTAATATTATGTTGTCTCTGCGTAGCGGCGAAATGACAAAATCTTGACACCAATCAATAGTTTTGTATTATATAGATCATACTTAGATACTAGGAACAACTTTTTTGAGAAATTAGGTATATGCACAGGATCTTAAATGAAATTAATTCAGTTTTCAGTAGGTATACTCGTTTTCCATAACTCCTCCACGCCAGTATTTCTATTTTGCGGCACTAACTAGATTCCAACAATAGGATATATAGGCGGATTTTGGCGTTAACCAGGTAACGATTTGTTGTTACCAGGTTTGGTGAGTAATTGGTTACTGTATCGATACCAGCAAAAGTATAATTCATGGTATAACGTTACTACTTGATTAGGAACCCCGTAAGCAATTTGCCTCTACTGCGAAGAAAAGTTAGGTTAGAAAATTCGTAACCTGCTGGTTAACGCCAAAATCCGCCTAATAATAACTCTAACTCGAAATTTGTTGTCCACCCACAGAATCACCTCACGCGACGTTTATATCCACCATTTTTCATGTTTTTTTTCAATTTTGCTAATGCACTGAAATTGCACTATACCAGCACGAGCTCAAAGACCTCGTGCCGAAAAATCTGCACTGAGTGCAAAACTCATTGACCCGGTTCCCCAATCGAACATAAAAATCCACTCGATTTGTACCAATCGAACATAAATATTGCCCGAGTGTTGCACCAGTGCTGCCCGATTTTACCAATCGAAAACGCTATTAGACTATCGTGAAAGAACATGTTTGCCAACCTTTAACCTACAATTTTGATCTGCCACTGTAACTTTAAATAAAAAATGAACTGTAGGTGAAGAGTGGTTTAAATAAATGCCAGAGCCCAAGCATTACAAATTATTTCGGTGACAATAATAGTAGAAGAAAACCGACTCTACCACGACATTAAACACAATCCATAGAAGTCCAGAGCGCGAATTCTGTAACTTCATAGAGTAGAAATTTCTTTCTATAAAGAATAGAGAGGAAATTTCTTTCTATTCCTTGAACCTATTCTATACCATTCTCTCTATGACAGGTCGGGTATGCTCGGTTATAGAAATACGTGTATTATCCAATTTGAAAACGTTGAACTCTTTCTAGGGGAATTTGGGGTATCTTTTCGATTGTGTTGGCAACATTGTGTATTTTCCAGGTTTTGCTAGGTTACCTATGTTATTATTTATATTTTTATTCGATTCATTCGAATTTATTTGTGGATTGTGAATGGTATGGTGGATTCTTTATGGAGAATGGTGTTTGTCATGAAAGTTTGAGTTTTGATTCATACAGTTCTCGTTTCCGCCTGCGTTTTGATTCGAACGTTGTGCAAAAAACCCAAGAGCCCCCAATATTCTTATATGGATGAGAACTAGGGCTGCCAGACCTCCCGATTTAGGCGGGAGTCTTATTCCGATTTCTTACTGTCCCTCCCGCTTCTGGAACAAAGTCATAATACTCCCCCTTTTGACTAAGAACTCCCGAATAATCCCGAATCTTTGGATTTTTCCCCAAAATCGACTTATTTTGGTCTCAGAAATATGTGGTGAGATTTTGTAAAAACTTTTTACTGTACCACGTAAAATACCTATACCTGATTTGTTCAAGATTAGTGATTTTTGTACTTATTTTCATATTTTATTCTGATTTTTTTTGTAAAGTTCTTGATTAAGTAACCATTAAAGTTTATGATATTTCTAGATATATCTTCTCATTACAATGAAGCCAAGATTTTTTCTGTGACGAACTTCTCTTCAACAATCAAACCTCTCGCCTCCCGCTTTTTATTTTTGAAAATCTGACTAGCCCCGTTATCCATATGGGGAGTGAGATCACGAATAAGACCTTGTACTAACTCACAACCGTAATTAGTTTTGCCGTTCTTCATCTTCTACCCTGTTGTATGAAATGTAAAAACAATGGGTCCATATATAAGTTCTAATGAACATAATTTAACACGGCTAATCGTTCACAAAAACTACTCCAACTCCCAGTACTCCCTCTGAAACTTGCTTCATAACATTCAAATTTCAAATACATAAATAAATATAAATAGCCTCATGATTTGGAAAATGTTAACAAACCCCAACAAAGATAAAAATATATTCAATAATGTGCATTAAAAAGAGACAGGGCTAATAGAAACATCATAGCAAGACCCAAAATGGTCTTTCTATTCCTCTCTACCGAACGATGCGTTCGGACGACACGGCCGTTGCCGACGTTCCTACAGAATCGGGTAGTATCATAGAAAGAGTTTATAGAAAGAAATTTCTTCTCTATGACGTTACAGAATACGCGCTCAGTAGTATTGTTATCATATTTTCTTGACTGAAATGGTGTTTTTTAATTTGTCGAATAGAATAATAATTATTATTGAAGCGTCAAAATTGCGCTTCTGAAAAACCTAATTTAAAAAATCCAGAGATTACACAAATAATCTATATGGACTCATCCTTTGATAAAAAAAACAATATTTGTTATTAATAATAATAAGAAGGAACAAAAAATATATATAACAGGTAACAGGTAATACTTGTTGTAATCCTCAGAATATAGCTAGTGCCTTTTTATGAAAAGAGACGGTCACTAAATGACTGTTATATTAAACGTTTTTTACAAAGGTAAAGATAATACAATAATCAATGTCACATAACATTACAACCAGAACTTTCATCATAGGATAGGTTCGAACTTATGACAAATCTAAATTATTTCAACACCCACCCTATTTGGAATAAGTCCTTGGCTTTCAACGCATCTTCTAAACTTGACTTTGTTTAAAGGCTTTGTCAAGCTATCTGCTATCATAGATTCAGTGGAGACATATTCAAACTTCAAAGTTCCATCGCTGATTTTCTCCTTCAGAAAGTAATGACGTACATCAATGTGCTTCGTACGTGCCTGGTATGCGCCATTTTCTGCTAATTTCAGAGCTCCTTGATTATCAACAAACAATAATGTTGGCTTTGTATTTGAAGTCAGTTCAATGCTTAGCCCTCTTAGCCATAAAGCTTCTTGCGCTGCTGAAGACATTGCCATATACTCCGCTTCTGTAGTACTGAGAGCAACTGTTGGCTGCTTTCTTGTATTCCATGATATTGGAGAACCGTTCTTGAAGAATATATACCCAGTTACGGATCGTCTGTCATTCGGATCATTCGCCCAGTCTGCGTCACAGTATCCCACTATATCGGGTCCTTCCACTTTCTGACCATTCAGTTGAAGCCTGTAATTAATCGTTCCCTTGATGTACCTTAGAACACGTTTAACTGCTACCCAATGATCTGGACCTGGATTGTGATTGAAACGACTGATACAACTCACTGCATAACTTATATCAGGCCTTGATATCTGTGATGCAAAAAGCAATGAACCAACAGCTTCCTGATACGAAATGTTTTCCATCTTTCTAGCTTCTTCTGTAGTTTGAGGAGATTGCTCTTTCACCAATTTTTCAGTTGAAGATAACGGAGTGTCGACTGGTTTGGAGTTTTCCATTCTGAACCTTTTCAACACTTTCTCCAAATAATTCTTTTGATCAATCCATATCTTCTTGTTTGTCCTGTCTCTAGTTACTTGGAATCCCAGGATCGATTTCACGGGTCCAATATACTTCATTTTAAAGTTACTCATGAGCTTAGCAATAAGATCATCTTTAGCTGATTTATTATTAGACAATAAAATCATATCATCGACATAAATCGCAAGTATGAGTGTTACCTTGTCTGTTATTCTGAAATAAATACAAGGATCTGTCTGAGATTGCTGCATGCCCATTTTTTTGAAAAATGTATCCAATTTATGATTCCATACTCGGCTTGCTTGTTTCAAACCATAAAGAGACTTTTTCAATCTGCAAACTTTTTCGGATTGATTGAAGTGTTCTGGAGGAACCATGTAGATTTCTTCATTTAAATCTCCCTGTAGAAAAGCTGTCACTGCATCTAGTTGATCAATTTCTAGATTATATTGAGCTGCAAGAGTTAAGATATATCGTATAGAACTGTAGCGAACAACGGGTGAATAGGTTTCTTCGTAATCAATTCCTTTACGCTGAGAACAACCTTTGATAACCAGTCGAGCCTTGTATTGGTTACCATCTTTAAGCTTGAATACCCATTTGGAACTCAATGGCTTTCTTCCTGGTGGCAAATCTACCATTTCCCAAGTACCATTCTCCATCAGTGCAGCATATTCAGTATTCATGGCCTGTATCCATTTATCAGCATCTGGTCTGTTAAAAGCTTCTTCAGCTGTCAATGGATTACCATCTGCTTGCTCCATAGCTGAATATATCACAAAATCATCCAAAGCTTGTGGTGGTCTTCTGGCTCTCTGTGGTCTACCAATATAATCATCTTGCATGTTATCCACGTCGCTATTATAGGGATCTTCTTCTCTAACATCCACCATATTGTCACGATTATCTACATCTTGCTCTATGTCTTGATCTGGAACTTCATCAGGAAAATGATCCGGAACATCATGTTGCTCTTCCCGAAAATCATAAGGTAAGAAAAAATTGCCTCGATTTTCATCTGCATCCTTTTTGTCCATTAGTGAAACACCCTTCTCATTTTCTATAAACTTAACATCTCTGGATAAAAACACTATATTCTTGGATCGTAAAGCCTGTATGCTTTTGACTCGAGACTATAACCAACAAAAATACATGGTTTAGCCTTAGAATCAAGTTTCTTTCGCTTCTGACTGATATAAGCATATGCTTTGCATCCAAAAATTTTCAAATATCCGACTGATGGTTTTTTACCTGACCATAGTTCTTGAGGTGTCTTTTCTGTACATCTAGTAGGTAAACGATTCAAGAGATAAACTGATGTATACACTGCTTCCGCCCACAAACAATTTGGCAATCCTGCATCGATCAAAAGACATCTTGCCTTTTCCATGATGGATCGGTTGAGCCTCTCTGCCTTGCCATTTTGTTCTGGAGTATACGGTGTAGTCATCTGATGAAGAATACCTGCATCTTGAAGAAGTCGAGTCAATTCCTTGTTACAGTATTCTCCACCATTGTCAGTCCTGAGAATTTTAATCTTCTGACCTGTTTGATTTTCTGCAAAATTCTTGAAAATCTTGAAATATTCTGTAACTTCATTTTTGTGTTTCAAAAAATAGACAAAAGTCTGATGTGTGAAATCATCAAGTAGGGTAAATACATATTTTGAGCCAGAAAGTGAATTTTCCTGCATCGGTCCCATTAAATCTGAATGAATGAGTTCTAAAACTCTCGATGTCTCACTTTTGCTTTCTTTGAATGGTAATCTGTGACTTTTCGCCATCACACATGTTTCACATACAAAATCTGGCGAAAAAGTGTCATTGAAATCAATGCCATTGACAAGACCATCCTTGAGTTTAAACAAACTATTTGTATTGACGTGTGCTAACCTTCTGTGCCATAATATACATTGTTTTTCTTTTTCGGAAACACTTATTAAGACAGAAGCTGAAACTGTGTTTAATTTGAATAAATTGTCTTCTAAAATGGCATTGGCTATAAGGTTATTAGAACTGTCATAAATATTGGCACCTTCAGAATCAAAAATAACTGTGTGGCCTTTTTTAACTATTTGACTCACTGACAAGAGATTAATTTTCAGTTGAGGTACATAAAAAACATTACTCACATCTGCTTCACATGTTGCTTGATTAACTTTGATAGGAATCTTCACATCACCAATGATATTTGTAGACATTTCCTCATTGTTGGCTGTGGTGATTGTCACTTGTGCTGAGTTCCTCTGAGTTATCAACAACTCACTAAATGGTGTCATGTGTGCTGAGCATCCAGAGTCTAAATACCACAAATTCTTGTTTCTAGTTTGAGCACAAAAAGTCGAAAACAAAGAAGCATTTTTAGCTTTTTCAAACTTGTCCTTCTTCTGGTCACATTTATTTGCATAATGTCCATATTTATTGCATTTGAAACAACGAGGGCCTTTGGTTCGATGGGAATTTTCTGAAGAAAATCTTCGGAATCTTGAGCCTGAGTTTGAACAACTGCCATACATTGCTTCTGATTTCTGAACATGTTTAACCTCTGAAATATCTTGAAGCAATTTTTTCTTTATGGAGTCACCTGTGACTGGAGTTCCTGAACTTTCAATTCCCATAATCATAGGTTGATAAGTGTCTGGTAGACCTGCTAGTAGAATAGTTCCTATCCACTCTTCACTGACATTCAAACCTATGCTGGACAATTTACGTGCAGTATTTATGATCTTGTTGACATAATCTTCAACTGAATCACAGTTCTTCAATGAAGTCGTGATCAAGATTCTCAACAACCCAACACGTCTGGTCAAGCCTGAATCTTGAAACGCTTTTTCCAAATTGTCCCATACCTCTTTTGCTGTTGTTACGGACTGAACGTGAACATAATTTATAGGATCAATCAACAAAATGATCTTTGATCTTGCTTGCGTGATTTTCTTTTCACTTGTCTCAACACCAAGCACTGCATTCCATAGATCTTCATGTTCCAAATATGTTTTGACTGCAAATTTCCACTGATCGTAATTTTCACGCCCTTTCAAACGGTCTATCGAGGGCAGTTGACTGAACGACATTCTGAGTCCGGAAATAAATGGAAATGATCACTCACGGATAGTTGCTTCTTTCAACTTGCGGCACTATCTCACGATACCTTAATCGGAAATTCACCTACTGCGATCTGGAGAGGTTCTGCGATTTTTTTTTTTTTTATTTCAATGCTGTAGACTGGAATTTATGTCCTAGAGTTGGAATTCTGGGCCCATAACCTGTTGTAATCCTCAGAATATAGCTAGTGCCTTTTTATGAAAAGAGACGGTCACTAAATGACTGTTATATTAAACGTTTTTTACAAAGGTAAAGATAATACAATAATCAATGTCACATAACATTACAACCAGAACTTTCATCATAGGATAGGTTCGAACTTATGACAAATCTAAATTATTTCAACAATACTAAACGGTAAAGATAATAGGTCTGTTCGTAGAACAATCACAAATCGATCAGCGCTTCATGGATTGGTCAAAATAATCAGAAATAGTTTGCAAACTGCAAATGCTGAATGCTGATGGGCTCTGACTGGTTTGTGATTGCTCTACGAACAGACATAATATAAAACGGGATATAGATACTTAATAAATAATATATAGAACCCAGACAATATATACAGAAAATACCAAAACCTCACACTTTCAAAATAAAATGTGAGTAAACAAAAGCTTCCAGCAAAACTATGTGTTCAGTGTTCTATTTAAATAGTTTTTTAAGATGAATCTTCGAATTCCTCCAATTATTCATATTTTTCAAAATTTGATGAAGAGAATTTTATAATTTAGCAGTTAGTAGTTAGTGTTAATATATACTGGATCTTCTATTACCTGAAAAAAAGTATATTATCAAACAATAAAACCTATCAATATCAAACGTTTCGGAAGCGAATCTGCTTCCGTCGTCAGTGGAACCTAAAAAAGAAACAATTAATTCAAATTCAAAAAATATTGTTCGTCTTTTTGTGATTTCGCAGTAAAATTGGCTTTTTTTGTGTTTTAGGCACAAAATGTCACTTTTGTGTGAACACTTATGAAAAAAATACCTACTATTTTGACCTAAAACTGATTAGATCCTTGCAACCTCTCTAGTCCTCTCTAAGACGTGTATTATAGTTATATGTATATTTGTTCATGAAGAAAAGGACACATTTGAAAGTCTGGAGCTACCACTGACCTGGTGAATATGAAGAGAAATTTGATACTTATATGTTCTCCAAACACATAATATTGAAGTTGGCAAGTTGGCCTATGAAGGGTATAGTGCTGTAGGTGTCGTCTGAGGAGACTATATACAGTGTGCATGGTCACTTATTATGTGTGCGACATATGGGATTTTTTATTATTAACTGCAGGACCAAAATACAAATACTGCCGAAAGTTTGTGCATGTTCGATAATCATATAAGGTGCACTTAGAATGGTTGCAAGTCAAACAGCATACAGGGTAGGCCAAAAAATATGAAAATTGTACAGGAGTAAAGTACCCTTATTTCAGAACAAAAAAAATATAATTTTGTTCAAACATCTAATTATTTTCCAAAAAAAATTTCTCTTTTATATTCACCCTGAACAGTTTCATAAATAATTCAAAAACAAATCAATTTCGCATAACTTTGTCCAAATTAAGGCATATTAAGAAAACCTACCTAGATTTTAAATTTTTTCGGGAATCACAAAATTCACCTAAAATCACTTTATATGCGAGTTTTTTAATATGCATATTATCATTATAAACGTTTTACCTTGTGAAAAAGAATGTTTGCGATATATTGAAGTTGTGTTTAATATCGTTGCAACAAACATGAAAGCTATTGTTATATTCTCTAAAAAATTTAAAATTTAGGTAAATTTTCTAAATATGCTTAAATTTGAACCAAGTAATGCGAAATTGATTTGTTTTTGAATAATTCATGAAATTGTTCAGGGTGAATATAAAATTTATTTTTTTTCTTAGGAGGCCATGATTTGGTATTTAGGCATAACTTTTAATTCTAAACAACTTTTCTTCATAACATTTTGCCAAATTTTCTGAAATAAGGTCACTTTACTCTTGTACAATTTTCATATTTTTTGGCCTACCCTGTATATGCTGTTTGACTTGCAAACATTCTAAGTGCACCTAATATGATTATCGAACATGCACCAACTTTTGGCAATATTTGTATTTTGATTGTGCAGTTAATAAAAAAAAATCCCATATGTTGCACACTTAAGTGACCACACTGTATATTTTTTATTGCTCTATATTGTAAAGTTTGTATTGGTTTGATGATAACTATCGGTCGCAGTATGGATGCCAAAGTTTTGGTACTGTCGTTCAAATATTTTTCTCACAACAAAATTATAACGATGTTTAGAAGTGAAACTTCTTTTACGGCGTTGTGATAATTTGTCGACAATGGAGAGTGAATTGGAAAAAATTGAACGTAGATGAAATGTTTTCGGATTTCGTTACAGAGAGAGAAAAAAGATATAACGTAGTGGGAATGACAAAGAGAGCTTTATACCGAAAAACACTTGGAACTCGATTTTTAACTTCAACTTCAAATGTCCAGATTGATGCGAAACTTTGGACACTGGTCAAGATCCGATGACAATACAATAATTTTATTTGAAAAAAGAAAGTAATCAATACTTCTTAATTGAACTAAAACGTGAAGTTGAACTATCTGACTTCTGGCTTGTCCATTGATTAATGACACCAAGTGTCATTAATCAATGGGCTTGTCAAAAGTAATTAAAGACTGATTGACGGTATGACGTTGACGCTTTGACAAGACTGAAATTCAATAGTTGGAGGTGTGTGCAGCGTTGCCAAGGTAATTTTCTTGTCAAGACTGTGTGCTGTGATTATTTGCTAATATCCTTGAAAATGGATTTATTGAGCATAAGAATAAACATTATACAAGTGGAGATGACATTTTTTGAATAAATTCATTAACTGTTCACACGCTGCAAAGAAAACGAACCAAATAAGAATAACCCCTTACTATCTGGACTATCTGCAAAGCAGTACATCGAATCTGATTGACAAAAACGGAGATTGTCGTCTCTGATTCTCAACGGGTCTTGGAGATTGCCGCGGATTTGATTCTCAAATGATATTTTATTCAGAGTTTTAATGCATTTTTCTGATGGGATATGAGTAGAGCCGATTTGCAACTTTGCAAACCAAATATTCAGATGAAATACAAAAAAACGAAAAATACCATGTATCTACCTAACTCAATTTCGCCAAAAAGTGGAGATTGCCACCTTCGAGACTAGTGACCAACCACCAACTAATTTTGAGGATACTTAACGCTTAGGAACCCTTAAGTTGACAGTTTTTTATGCAAAATTGTCAAGTTAAGGTCCCTTAGCGTTAATGGCCGATTGCACCAACCAATTTTTGAGGATACTTATCTTTAAGGAACCCTTAACTTGACAGTTTTGCACGCAAATAAGGGTCCCTTGGCGTTAAGTATCCTCAAATAGGGAGATAAAGCCAAACCAAAATTTCAAACGTATCCGTATACGTATCGAACTGCGCAAGTGCAGAAGGGATACGTTGACAGATTTGCGTTACGCTTTACGTATCGGTACGGGCCCCTACGGTATACTTAACCGCCTAAGAATATCTGTCTTTTGAACGACAGACGTCAAAAGTGTGTCAACAAAACAGCTGATAGTTTTTGTTTACAAAATTGAAACATTATTCATGAAAGCTTTAAAATAAGCACGGAGATAAACATGTCGGCAGTTATGGTACCTTCTTCCTTCCTAAACCGAAACAACTTCATACACCTTAGCATTATTCAAATTGTTTAAATTAAAAGCTCCATATACAGTACAACAGCTCTATTGCCCAATAATTCTTCATCATGTAATATATGCATGATGATGCATGGTATCATCCAGATCATCATACTGATCGTCGTCATCGGCAAACACGAAGTGGTCAACTATAGCATTCATATTTTTCAAATTGAAACACGATAATATTATTTAGTCCGAAGTCAAACGATGGAACATTACAACATGACATGACATTTGAAAGGAAGATCGGTATACGTATGAGCGATACGGTGATAAGTGGCTTTATATGGCTTTCTTCCCATTAACGTAACACGATGCGTTACATATACGTATACCGATACGTTTGAAAAATGGCAATTGGCTTTATCTCCCTAATAGGTTGGTGCAATCGGCTATAAGTATCCTCAAAATAGGTTGGTGCAACTTGGTCACTTAAAAAAATCAAAAAGTTGTGTATTCTAATTTTTGGATATTGGCAATAGCGCGTTATTTTGAAAGCGTACTGTCATGTCACAATGAATATACAGTGCAGGTAGCTCCTGCCACTTCTTAAACCAATATAAAACGAAGAGTGACATAACAGGTTCCTAACCTCGCTTAAAATTCACTCCGAAGTTTTCTTCAAAAATCTTTAAATATGTCCCAAATGTCTTCACTCAACCGACTCTTAATCCAAAGAATACGACCAGTTCTTCAAAGAAGATTGGTTTCCACATCCCCGAAGAAAAATGACACGGTAGCCGCCGATGTTTGCAACACCAATGTTAAACCTAGGGAAGAAAAGAATTGGGTGTCTTATGGATTCAGTTTCGAATCAAAATCAGAAGATCGAGGCTACATGCATGGAGTTATGTTTACTAGTATTACTCTCTGTATGATTGTTGGAGGTACGAATTTATTGTTTCTATAATGAATGCATTAAACCAAGTAGGTAGGTATAACATAGGTAATATCTGCTTTTTTAGAGAAGATACAGATGTTTGAAAAAACTGCTGCAGTTTTCCGATATTTTATCAACAATTAATGAAAACATTCTTCTAGAGTTGCATGAACAAATGTTCTAAAATTCCATACTGTCCCAATCGACCCAATGTTCCATATTGGGCAAATTGTTCATCCTTAAACATTATTCTATGTTGTTCATCTCGATCACACTTTGGAGGCAGTAGTATCATGGTGTGGATTGGGGCATCACTACATGGCCGTACAGATCTTGTTTAAATTGAAAATGGGAAATCAAACACATGGGATAGGTATGCTAGGATTGCTAGGTAGACATGTTCGCAATAGACATCTATAAACCTTGCCTGCTTTGCGAGAAGCTCTTCTTTAAAAATAACAAATAATTTTCAAGATGCACCAAAAGTATGCCATTAGCATGGCAGAAGTCATAGGGATACGATGTGACAATACGCATTGATACATCGTATGATCAACATCGGTATGATTGTCGTGAGATTAACAGACATGAAACAGAAAAAACTGCACTCTGTGAACATCATTTCTTGTTAGGTCACAATTTTAACTTTAATAATGTGGAGATTCTCGATTGTGAATACCACTATTACAAACGCAATCTCAGCGAAATGATACATATTTCAATGAATCCCACAGTAAATAATAGAATTGACTAGAATTAGGATATAGCGCTCATTTACTGTTGTTCTGTCCACATATACTCTTCAATTTCAACATTGTAATCGTTTTTTCGTGACAGTCCATTTTAAACAACTTTCTTTTTTGTTTGTGATGTATATTTTTCCATCGTCTGACATGTGTGATGTTTTGGTTTTAAATAGCTCCTGACACCCCAAAAAGGTAAAAGACATTGTTTATTGTGATTCCAACCTTTATTGTACCTATTGTATTTTTTCTGTTGTAGCCTTGATAAAGACTAAAATTGTGGTCGAAACGTCGGCAATTTGGTGAAATAAGGAGTTTGATTTGTTGTCCTCAATCCCACTACCCCCCTTTTTATATTCTGATAATTACCAAGGACACTAATTGAATTACGTTTTCATTCATTGTTTATAAAATATCGAAAAACTGCAGCATTTTTGTCAAACATCTGTATCTTCTCTGAAAAAGCAGATATTGACATGACCAAAAAAGCATTTTGTTGAGAAAAGATCGCACTTCACAACAGATTTTAATGGAGCTAGATTTTGCCGCCCAATTTTTCCACAGGGTGTTTAAAACTTAAGGGTAAAAATGTAGCTTCTGTTCCTCCCTGTATAATGACCAAGTCATCAATATTTTTCCAAAACCAAAATCAAGGGTAATATTTAAAGACATAGGGCTACACTTTGGTACAAATTTCACTAAAATCGGACAACAAATAAAAAAGTTATAGCGATATCAATTTGACTCAAATTATTCTTGTCCGGAATTTATTGTCGGGGAGTGTAGTTGGTATCGATTCATCATCTTTCAAGATAATGATGTTCCAATTTTGTCAAGGATCGCAGAAATTAAGATTTAGTTTAATAATATTCCAAAAGAAAAAACAAATTTTCGACGCCACCGGATCTTACAAAATGTTTTCATAATAAACTGTGTATAATTTTAGATAGCTAAGATAACAAAAAAGATGAGAGAGTCATACAAATATTTTTTTTCAAAATTGGAACATTAGTACCTTGAGTGATGACGAATCGATACCGACTATAAGATTTGACATAAATTGTGTCCTGAAAGTAGTTTACTTTTGAAACGAAAATAACAAACGCATATAAGTTAAAGTATGATATACCTCGGGGAAAATGTGACCCTTATGCCTATACATCCTCAATCCAAAAATGAACAAATGAACGTAATTGTTAAAGAAACAACTGAGATATTGACTTTTATCCTCTGTCCCTGTCCCTCAAGTTGTATATCTACAATTCTGGTAATTAGTTACAACTATCAAACTTACCTTATCACTAGCAGTCCTGTTCCGAGAACGGAAAGTTGGACACTTTTCTTTTTCACTTCGATTTCCACACTTTCTTGCAATTCCACCCCACGCTTCCAAAATTTAATAATGCAGTCTGAACCGCATCATAACGCTCGCTCCAAACATGCTACAACGTGGAGCCGTACACACATTTTTGCTTCGGGTTCATCTGTTGCGTCCGCTTTGTTAAATATCTCTTTTTTCGTCATTAAAATCGGAAAAATGAATCAGAAAATTCTGTAACTTTTTTTAGAATTTCTACATTTATTTATCCAATACAAAGATGCATTAAGAAGAATATCATAAATACGCACGCGTACTTCAAACGTTGTTTATCGCGTGTTCAGCTCAAATAAAAAAAAATACAAAAATAGTGAAGGCTTTACTTATTTATGCTGAGAATGAAATGTATGGATGTCCGAAATCGTTTGAGTAATTGAACTTGATAAAACGCTGTTGATGATTTGCTCTGAGATGGGAATTTATCTTGAAACTCTAGCTTGACTCGAGAAGTAAGGAATTATAAAACTATAATCTGGATAAAAGTTAACATATAATGTATTGGGAACAAGGATAATCATTATTATGATAAAATGAAAATAACAGCTCTTATTGTTCAGCTTATCACAGCTAATGTGTTGTTCAATAACCTACTCGTCTTTCTAGCTTTTGCCTGGGCTTATGCTCCCGATTACAACCTCAGAGATTGGGCAGTGAGAGAAGCATACCTAGAACTCAGAAGACGTGAAGCATGCGGAGGTCCTTTGATCGATCCCAATCTGATTCCACCCGAAAAAATAGTATTACCTTCTGACGAAGAGCTTGGAGACACTGAGATTATCATCTAAGTTAATTTTCATTTTCATGATTGTACCTTAATTTAGATTGTACATAAATAAATATTGGTTGATACATTGTCATTGAAGTGAATATACGGGACGAAAAAAATGTTTGAGTTCTTTCGTTGTGAAAAGAAATGATAATGATTCAAATGGAAAACAGGGTGTTACAAATTCGATTCTCACAATTCAATCTAAGAATCTTTAGGTGACACAGCGAAGTTAGATCATGGCAGAGATGTGCCTCGTACTTGATAAATACCTATCAAAAATTAAAAAAATTCTAACCAACGGAGATATCCGGAAAAAAATAGAAAATTTGTTGAATAGTAGGTTCATCTTTTTCTCGATTTCTTTCTAGATCAGCTTGGAGATATATCTCAAAATAATTTGCACATCTTCATTGTCACTTTACTCTATCTACAAAATAGCGTCGTCAAATTTATGGCCCGACGTCCGTCTTTAAACAAGCATCATCAACTTTGGTTTTCAAATTTCTACGCTTTACTTTACTTTTGGAAAACACTGTAGATTTTATGAAACACAATAGCTTGGCTTGAAATACATTTATACCGGGAACGCTGAGGATCTAGAATGTTGTTGAGTTTGAGGTTTTCGAGTGAAGCGTCGACGAACACCTGAGTAGTAAGTTTGAAGCACTCTCTGATCCCTGTTGCCAAATATCTATCAAAATATGCTTTATTAGCATGAAAAATAGACATTTTATCGGTGGACATTAATCGTCACCAATATGAAAATACTGATGGTCACAGATTGAGAGTTCTAAAGAAAACAGATGGTACTATAAGCCTCATGTTTGTGAGAATGTTTTTTCATTTCAAAAGTAGTACCGATCAAAGTTGCATTATACAGGGTGAGTTTGAAAAACGTGCGCATTTTGACACGGTGAATAGAGAGTATGGTAGGATAATCTCTTTTCGTAAATGAAAATGTCGTCAAGAAAATATTAATAATAAAAATAATTATTTCGATTTTTTGTCTGTATATTCGAAACGTCTCAAGAAATTTGAAAAATATTATCAGATATTTTTTCTTTTTTAAGCAACAAAGGGCAAAACTTTGAGCCGTTGCTATGAAATCATTTGATTTTCTATTTCTCTTAGAGCTTGAAATAAGTCAGATTCTCTACATTACATTGATTTTTATTTTTTATCTCGAGAACGACGCATCGAAGAAGAAAAACTCAAGTTACCTCTTTTGCTCATGATTGACGGAAAATCAAAGCATTGTTTTTACTTTGTGAAAAATTGATGGCGTACGACCTTTTTCTTCGACAAAAAAAATATGAGTCGCTCTAGGTCCGGTGGTGAAAAAGTTAAAATCAAACGAATTTCTCAAGAAGATGCTTGAGCATATACCCCCTGAAAGTTTGAAAAAATTCGCTTGAGGCGTTTCGAATCTACAGACAAAAATTCGAAATGTTCCTCATTTTTCAATACTCAGTATTTTTTTATCTAGACGTTTGCGGACACATATTCATCTACACAAGGTGATTATCCATCCCACCATACTCTTTTCACAATGTCAAAATTTAGACGTTTTTCTGACTCACCCTGCAGTGGGACTCTGATGAGTAGAAAAGTATTATCGCATGGAAAAATGACGTCTTGATCGAAAATTGGCACTCTCATGGAGTTTTCTACCGTAATCCTTTTTTCCTTTATAACCCTGTAAAATAGAAACGAAGCGATTAAACCTACTTGGTCGAATTGTATAAGCGGAGTGAGAGTGTTTCTACACAAAGATCCCCAAGTATTTCCGGAAATGGTCGAACTTCGTTTCTACTTCTGAATGCATTTGATAAGAGTACCAAAAAGCGATTTTATCAGTTTCGAGTAGAATCGAAACGTAGCGATTCAACTTTTACTTTTCTATTCATCAGAGTCTGCGAGCTGACTATTCTTGTTAAGTCACCAACTGCTTATTACGTCCCTGTTCCGACAACTGCGCCTAGCTTCACAATTTCACATATACATCAGTCATCAGTGACATTGTGACAGTGACAACTGGTGACATGATTGGGCAGCTGTTTTTTTAAAGGTAAGATATTTTTATTTATATTTTTATCAACTTCTGGGCATTGAAAGCATTGTTTACTGACATCTTTTAAATGATAACATAACATGATGTGATTTGGAAAATGGTTGACCTCATGATCGAATCGGATTAGACCTACTTGAAAATGTCATAGCAACTCGTCCATATGCACAAATACCTATTTTACCTATTATTAAAAATCTCTTAGTTCTGATAACTATATTGATTGCCATTTATGGATGGCGCTTAAAAATCAGCTTATTCGTAAGTAGGTATTTAATCAAACATTTATTTCTGGAGGTATTTCTTATATTCAAATTAGGTATTCTGTTATGTAAATAGGACCCTCGACAGGACCTGATACGTTTTCCTGCTTATAATTTTCGATATTTTCACCTATTTCTACATTTTATTAGGTTTACTGTTACTACTCACTTATCTGAAATGTAGGTTATCTAGGTATTCAAAATATTATTTTTTTAAACTGCGATATGGATCATCGCATTGGTAATTGCATATACGATTTTCTGCTATTTTTCGTTTTTTTCAAAATTTTCTTATACCTACATATAAACACAAGGAGTTTTCAAGGAATGCAAATTCACTGGTGGAGAGAAGATTTTTTTTAGGTTAGATCAGGTTAGTTTGAGTTAGGTTGGGTTAGTTTTTCCTAGCTCACGCGGCATCCCAAATACGTTTTTTATAATAAAAATCGAATATCATACTTTTTTCCTCCGCCAGTAAATTTTCAATCCCTAATGACACTATACCTTTTCAACTTCAAATTGGGACTAAACAATTTCAAATTGGGACATGCCAACTTTGATTTGGGGATAAACAAATTCAAATTGGTAATAGACGAATTCAATATAAGTCCCTAATATTAATGAAAGACTGCTAGATTCAAAAACCACTTATTTAAAGTCTTTGCCATTTAGCTATCGTATAACCTATTTCCCGAGCTTGATCATGGTAGAATGTGTTCAATCTTCTTAACCCTGATTCACTGAAAAAAAGAAACGCATATTATGAGCATGAAAAAATATAATCTGAAAATATATCAATAAACCTTCGGAAAGAAATAGGTGGATGGAGAATAATATGATCAATCCGAGGATCAACCCCCTAGGAAAACCAAATGCCAAATGAGCCCTTAATTTTTATTAGAGTCCCCAAATCCCAAAAAAAGCATCGCTTATCACGAATTGGGATAAAAATTGATTCACTTTCGTTTCAGAAGAGTTATCAGAAAAATATCAAATATGTCCCGACGTACTAGCCTAAGCTAGAGTCTTGAGGTATTAATTTAGTAAAGAATTGTTTTCTAGCAAAACGGCAGTAACTTGAAAATTTCGAGAATTGCATCACTTTATCCGCACCCTGTATGTAAGTATATCATAGAAAACCTCATCTCACACAAAATCTACAAAAGTCTGTCCAATGCACGAAAGTCGACCTTCAAAACGCTTAAACTTTCGGCAAAATCCGTTCACTCGTGTCAAACTACAGCCTATTGAAAATGGACCAAAAAATTGCTATGTTCTTTCATTTTTAACGAACAGTTTATACTACATATTATCTGAAAAAAATTAAAAGTCACGCTTCTCGAGACAAAGTAGAAAACGCAACAAAATCTCATGCATAAGCATCAAAATGAGATAAGTCACCTTAATCTCAAGTATAAAGCTCGGTATACAGAACTCAATCTCACCATCCTTTCATAACAATATACGATACAAATACAGGGTGCCACAGATTCGGGTGTATGCATGGGTCTCTGTTATTATGAGAGATGCAGGATTCGAATAAATGAAGGCAGAGTTCCGCATTTTTATGATTAACAAAATGTCATTCAAATTCAAAAAAATTCCGACTACTTCCGAAGATATTCGATAAACACCGATTTTTTGCAAAAGTTTTTATAATTTTTTTGAAAAGATATTTCGAAATGAATTTTTCTTTACTTTTTATCCTATACAAGATGGCGGTATCAAATTGAAAATCTGAAGTTTCGTCTTTGAGCCATCATCAACTTGATTTTTTTAAATACGGACCTGGATTTCGTATTTTATCTTTGGGGCCGTTATTTCAATGTCCATTTAAGATTAAGGTACACTTAAAGGTTATTTTGGACCTTGCATTTGTCTCCCGTGAGTGCCGTGTTTCAATTGCAACACTCACATTAGATCCTTAGCTAAATGGAAGGAGTGGCTCAATTGAAAAACGTCACTTTTGGTGGCTAAGTTTAAAATTAAATGTAACTCGTTTAGTATTAGAACTATCATAAAATGTTATCACGCAAAGTTGTTCAGTTATTCTTGATCCTCTATAACTTTTATTCAGGTCATTTTGCTCTTAGAAAATGTTTAGGAAACCACCTTTTCAGCGCAAAACGTACCATGCTTCGAGTCAGATTTTCTGGTTGGATGCTCAGGAGGCAGTCCACAAGCACTCCTGAAAATATCATTCTATTTGGATTTTTTTTTTTGGAAAACCGACATCTTCACTTGGCTAGTGTATATTAGATAAATTTTACTCAAGGTGACATTGAAATATCGGCCCTTAGTCATCTTTTGAAGTCCTTGAGGTATTGAGGTGATTAGCAATGAGTTGCCTTAGCAACCTCAATATTTTTAATTATTATTATTCACCCATTATTGTTATTTTTAATATATATTTTTCAATTTACAGTGTGCCCCATTTAGAATGGAAACACCCCTGTAAAATTTCAGGTCATTAACCGATTTCAACCATTTTTTTTTTGAAATGTCAAGTTTTGAAGGGTCTACTACAGGACAAATTTTAAATGTTTATATATCAAGGTATATTGCACTACTTTTTCGTGATGAAAAATGGCGAATTTTTATTAGCGATTTTTTTATTAAATAAATCACTACGCCACTGGATTCAAAATATATTCATTGATAAACAAAGCTACGACAACTTGAAATTCATAAATTCTTTAAGCTAATGGTCACAAAAAAATACCTTGCATCAACAGTTGCCATGGAAATTGAATGTGTTTTATTACCTGTAACAATGAACTACAAATTAAATAACGAGATGTTCAAAATAACATAACATTTAATGAAATTAACGGAATTACATTTGCATTACAATAAAGAACTAGTGGATTTTTTTAATAAAAAAAATAAAATGGTGGTTTGATAGGATCAATATGGTTTTCTTTGAGAAAACTAAAAAAAAAAAAAAAATGAAAAAAAAAATCGAACACACTAGGATTAAATATAAATATTCTTGCCGATAAATAGGTAACTTTACATTGACACTAAGTAGTGGCAACAAGTAACTTCATCTCCATGGCAACTATTGATGCAGGATGTTCTTTTGTGACCGTTGACTTGGAAAATGTACGAATTTTAAGTTGTCGTAACCTTGTTATTAATGAATATATTTTTTAGAAATTTTGGTCACAGCAATTTGGAAGCACTCCAAATCCAATGGCGTATTCATTTATGTAATCAAAAAATCGCTATTAAAAATTCGCAATTTTCTATCACGAAAAAGTACCGTGATATGTACTAAAAATTGAAATAAACATTTCTAAAATCCTGTAGTAGACCCTTCAAAACTTGACATTTAAAAAAAAATGCTTGAAATCGGTTAATAACCTGAAATTTTACAGTGGTGTTTCCATTCTAAATGTGTCACACTGTATATATTATTATATTTTTATTTTTTTGTTTTTATGATATATTTTTAATATATTTTTTAAATGGCTTTTTGAACGCCAAAATTGATTTAGTTTTTTTTACATGTAACTTTTTATTTTTCATCTTATTTTGATTTTGGTTCAGTTTCGCTTAGGGGCTGTTTATCAAAAGCGGGCTAACTGTAACCCTGGGTCAAGTTAGACCCTGACAAATGGACAAATAATGTCAAACATTCTAAGGTTATCGCTAGCCCAAGGGTGACCCTCGATTGATAGACAGGTGGATATTATCAGTCAATAATTATTATAGTTTTTGCTTTGGTTTGACCGACCAAGTATCCCTTATAAAACTTTTTTCTACAGACAGATCAAAATTGGAGGTTAAGGATGGCAAAAAAAACTGGACGCCATGAAGTGCTCGCTTCTTGAAAAGTCAAAATATTTGATTAATTACTTCATTTTCACGTTTAAAGAAGGGTTTTATCAACATTTTTTCCAAAATTATCATCAGTCTATTCTCGAACATTTTTTTCTATCAAAACAAATACATCTATTTAATACTGTATTGTGAAGTATCCGGTTACCAGTCCGGTAACTGACACTTTACATCATCAGAGACTGTAAGAAAAATTTACTTTATTACTCCGCTAAATGACACTTTGCATCATCAAAGACTGTGAAATTGCATTGGAAGCATGGTTTGCCTAGCGCCATCTCATGGTTTTAATTAATAACTTGACATAAAATCTTGGTAACATAAGTAACCTATCCATATTACCCAAGTGGAAGCATGGTTCAACTTGCGCCATCTCATGGTTTTGATTAATAACTTGACATAGAATGTTGCTAACGTAAGTAACCTATCCATATAACCTAAGTGCGGTGACATTGTATATTATGTAATATTGTATAACAACCCCAAGAACGATTTCTTTTTTCAATTGCGGTGATTTTCTCGAACCTCCACCCAAGAAACCGCCTCTACCTCCACGCCCAGTAATCTGCCAAGAATTGATATTCGACTATCAGTAATTTTGGGTCTCTGCTCTGGCAACTCTGTATATGTACAGGGTGATTCATTTTCAGCGACAGGGTGCCAGTTCCCGTAAGCTATCCATTATAGAGGCCCCGAAATAAATTCTGTATAGTAATATGCCGAAGAGAAAATGCTGAAAATATATTTCAAGCTTCCAGGATCGCCGCAAGGGGGCGTAACGGTACTGTGAAAACAGAATATCGACATTTTTTCGAAATTTGCTCTTTCTGGTGCATGTACTCGGAATCCATTTTATTCGCTTTAGCTGGCCACATAACATGAATTGTGAAAGTCAAACCTGTATCTGAGGTTTTTTCGACATTTTCAAATGCAAACCCACTAAATAGATGCCCCCATCGTGTTATTTGGATAATTTCCTACCACTTTCATCGAGATAATTTTTCTATGTATATGTTTTGAAGTAAAAAAGTTACGGAGACTTCATCAGGAATCCCTCGAGGAATACTTTTGAAACGACCCTTGTAAATTTTAATGTGTCAAAAAGATAAGAGTGCCTTGCCAACGGTGGAGTGGAGATTTTGAGCATTTGCAATAGTTTTATGTTTTTTTTGGGTTAATTTTATTTTTTTCAAATATTTTTAGCATAAAGTGTTTACTTGTCCATCGTATTATTTTTGGCGTGTGGTGAACTGTATTCTACTTGACAGCTGCTTGTAGGAAAAAAAAACGAAAAATGGTTGGCATTCTCACTTATAGGCTTCTCTTTTTAACATTAACTCGTAAACGAAAACAAATTTAATAAAACGCGAATCAAAACAAATCTGATGTGTATCTTTTTGAGACATTGAAATTTACAGGGGCTGTTTCAAAAGTATATTTCTCGAAGGATTCCTGATGAAGTCTAAATAACTCTTCTATTTCGAAAGATATAGAGAAATGACCTTCATGAAAGTGATAGGGAATTATCCAAATAACACCATGGAGGCATCTGTTTAGTGGGTTTGCGATTGTAAATTTCGAAAAAACCTCAAATACAGGTTTGACTTTCGCAATTCATTCATTCGATCACCGTATATGCACCAGAAAGTGCAGATTTTCCTCTTCAAAATGAGCCAAAGAACAGTAAAATCAGTTGAGGGATTTCGAAGTTATAGGCAATTTACTAGCATCAAGTTTGACGGCCTGTAGTTGTCTTATTTGACAACTAACAGAACCCTTCTCTGTTGGGGGCAATTTTGTAAAGAATATCGTCCAAAATCTGTCTTCATATTATTTTTTGGTAGTTCACTGTGAAAAATTTCGAAAATATGTCGATATTTTTGTTTCACAGTACCGTTACGCCCCCTTGCGGCGATCCTAGAAGCTTGAAATATATTTCCAGCATTTTCTCTTGGGCACATTACTATACAGATTTTTTTTCCTGGGTCTCTTTGATGAATAGTTTATAAGAACTGTCACCCTGTCGCTGAAAATGAATCACCCTGTACATATTGTAACGTCGAATGCATACTATTCTTATGTAGAAATTTCTACATAGTAAGTAGAAATTTCTACATAGTAAGTAGAAATTTCCACATAGTAAGAAGAAATTTCAACATAGTAAGTAGAAATTTCTACTTAGTAAGTAGTAATTTCTACATAGGATAGGAAGTAAAAATTTCTATATGGTAAGTAGAAATTCCTACTCACTAACTAGACATTTCTAGATAGCTATCTGGAAATATTCTCTTTATTTTTAATATCATTGGCCCTTCTGGGCTTTCGTAGTTGAAAATGGCCAAAAATGATTTGTTTTTTTTTTGTTCTTATTAATAAAAAAGATGAAGATGATGATTACCCTACTACTATTACATTTTGAAGTCTGAATATTCTGAATCATTTGTCAAAAGGAAACAGGAAGGTACCCATGGCTACGATAGTGTTGGTGTGGAGGAGAACAACGACTCTACACTTTATCCACATCCAAAAGTCACCAATGTAAACAAACTACACGCAATTAAGACTCCCCCAGACTGACGCGAATATTCGCAGGCGAATTTTCTCTGATTTTTGACATTTATCTTGACACATTTGCATATAGATAAAGTGTCAAAAAATTCGCCCCCGTCTAGGGGTATCTTTGAACAGAGGGAAACGATTGAAAGGACACGTGAGAAAAATCAACACATCTGATCAGTTCAATCGTTTCTCTATGTCTAATCACGTGTAGCTTGTTTACTTTTGGTGACTTCTGGTTGTGAATAGAGTGTAAATTCAGTAATTGTTTTTGTTTAATGACTGACCTACTTGAAGAAGTTGTAAACAATATTGAAGGTGATAAGATCAACCCCTTCATAGAAATACCGTACTCAACTATTATCCTATATCACCAGAAGAGAAGCTGTGTTTAACGTTAAGACAAGCACTCAATACTACTAGGTCCTGTAGTATCATTTATAAAATAATATATTGTACAGAGTGTATTTTAAGTTGAGGTTTTCCTTGTAACATGGGACAGGACATAGAAAGGTGATTAAAATATACTGATTCACTTTTCTATGGGGCAGGACTTGATAAAAGGAGCAAATTTCTCAAATAACATTTTCTCGAAAGCTCAAAAATAAAAAAAAAATGTATTTACCATATCAAATTTTGCCATGCATCAAGATGGCTTCAATTTCTTTAAACGAAAACCGTTCGTCGAACAAAAAAATATCAAGAGACCAAATTAACTCCCAGAGTAAATGAGTATTTCAAAATTAATATTGATTTTAAGGCGTACTATTTTTTTTCTTTAAAAAACTTCAATGCAAATCCTGTTCGAACGCCACTGATGGTTTTCTTAAAACTTACATAAAAAAATGTAATTCAATGGTCAAAAGAAGTGTACCAAATTTTGTGGAAATGAACAAAAAGACATTTTTTTTCTTAAAACTTTGACACCCTGTATCTCGGAAACGAAGCATTTTCGGACATAACTTTATTTGAAAAATTTTCTCATTTTTTTGCAGACTTCAAATACACCCTGTATAACGATATTTTTTAGAATAAAAAGATTTCAAAACAATCCTACTAAACAACGAATTAATAAATATTAATAAATATACGTCTTATTCCCAATCTCAATAACATACAATTGAAGTGCCTAATCAATAATTGTTATCTTCATATAACATCTCGAATATCAGCACTAACCTTTCAATAAAATTTACAATAATTTATCTAACTTTTTCAAATCGTTGTTTTGATCATAATTCCTTTATTTCTATATTCATGGTCATGGTTATTACATTCAATTTATCTTAGTATCATACCTACATAATTTGTATTATACAGGGCTTTTCACTTAAAACTCCCCACGTCAATATCTCGGAAACGAATAGGAATATTTGATTTCTGTAAAAAGTAGTCAATGTATGGGGTCGAGTAGTTATTTTTCACAGTTAAAAAAATTCGACGCCTACCAAGACTAAAGCGTCGCGACGCATCGAAAATATCAATCGATTGCAGGGACTTTGAAATTACGCGCATGCTAAAGTACATGTTATTTATAAACTTTTTTGTTATTCAGTCGAACTCATTTATTCTACTCAGTTTTGAGATATACAGTGTGTCCAAGATAACGATGTCTATCATGGGGATCTTGAAAACCGTGCGAGATACAAGGTCGGTTAAATGGAGGCAAAGTTGCGTATTTTGATGCTTAACAAAATGCCGTTTTAAAAGCCAAGAAATTCCGACTAAGTCCGAAATTATCCAAAAAAAACCGACATTTTTCAAAATTGTTTTCATTTTTTTCTGACCACATTTGAAGAGACATTTCGAAATGAATGGAACTTCTTCATTGCCACTTTTTGCCCTTTACAAGATAGCGTTATCAAATTGAAGAACCGACGTTTCGTCTATGAGCAGCCATCATCAACTTTGTTTTTTCAAATACGGTCCTGGATTTTTTATCACGGATTCTGAGAGCCTCTCATGTTCCTAAAACAACGATGTATCGCACTTATTAAAAAAAAGTTGTTTGTTTTTGATCCTATTAAAAATGTATTTTTTGTCTCTCTCTAACACATGAGTTCTTATGGAAAAATCCACCAACATAATTTTTTTGAATAATTGCGATACATTGTTGGTTTAGGAACATAAGAGGCCCTCAAAATCCGTCATAAAAAATCCAGGACCGTATTTAAAAAAACAAAGTTGATGATGGCTGCTCATAGACGAAACGTCGGTTCTTCAATTCAATAACGCTATCTTGTAAAGGGCAAAAAGTGGCAATGAAGAAGTTACATCCATTTCAAAATATCTCTTCAAATGTGGTCAGAAAAAAATGAAAACAATTTTGAAAAATTTCGTTTTTTTTCGGATAATTTCGGACTTAGTCGGAATTTCTTGGCTTTTAAAACGGCATTTTGTTAAGCATCAAAATACGCAACTTTGCCTCCATTTAACCGACCTTGTATCTCGCACGGTTTTCAAGATCCCCATGATAGACATCGTTATCTTGGACACACTGTATATCTCAAAACTGAGTAGAATAAATGAGTTCGACTGAATAACAAAAAAGTTTATAAATAACATGTACTTTAGCATGCGCGTAATTTCAAAGTCCCTGCAATCGATTGATATTTTCGATGCGTCGCGACGCTTTAGTCTTGGTAGGCGTCGAATTTTTTTAACTGTGAAAAATAACTACTCGACCCCATACATTGACTACTTTTTACAGAAATCAAATATTCCTATTCGTTTCCGAGATATTGACGTGGGGAGTTTTAAGTGAAAAGCCCTGTATACTCTCATAGTGAAAAACACAATATTCACCAATTTTGTTTCTTCATAACAAGTAAAAGTAATACATACAGGAAGAAATTACCTAAATTGTTCCATAGTTCAACCGTTATTGAGATATCGCATTTTGTAAATGACATTCTTGCATTTTTTATATGCTATAAAACTCAAACAGTTAAACTCGGGAACATCATTTGAATCACAATTTTTGCTCAAAATGGAAGGCGGAATTGAAATATCAAATAATATAAACGGGAGCCATTTAAAAAAAAAATCTTTGTTTGTCATGACTCTAAGACCGACTCTGTATATTCCAATTTAATACAGATATGTAGATTTCCGGAAGCCTTACAGCTTTTATACAGGAAATTTCTTGCCGACTCGTGTATCTTCTGGAATAATCGAACGTTTTGGTAAGCTCTCCCAACCCTGTATACACTTTTATATGACAGAAAAAAAGTATCTTTCACCACCATCCATTGAAATCTTTCAACTTAATAAAAACACAAAAGAAAATAATATTGCACAACATCCATTTCGAATTTCAGTGTACCCCGCCTGAAATTTCCACATGCAAGGGGAATTTGCATCATCTTCTTTCCCGCCTTAACCTCTGGCTTAGTCAATGAGTAAATGTATCCAAAATTAAATATTTTGTAGTAACATCATTATCATAGAAGATGTTTAGTTGGAGGTAAGCAACGAAAGTTTTAACATGAAATGCTTGAGTGGAAATAATGAAGTCTGCCTTGTTATGATCTTTTAACGTGGATGTTGGGTTTTTCAAAATTCTCAAGCAAATTCGTAATGCTGAGCTAAATCAGGTTGGTTTATTTTATAAAGAATTTAACGAAAATTTTTACCTCATATACATAAGAAAATCTGTGCTTAAATATGTTACAATAACGAGGCTTTTCAACTTTCAACCCTTATAGACTAGTAGACACTTCCGAACCCGGAATCGTTCTTTCTTTTTCTTTTCTTTTAATAATGTAGCACATGTACATGGTCAAGTGTAACTTTTCGTGCCCTTCATATGAGGGAATATTGATTTTTCTAATCTATGTTACTATTCCCTGGCACCCGTACTAATAAAATATCTGAAGTATTCAATATCCGTATAAATTACGATTCCCCAATTTGTATTCTATTATTTTCAGATTGCCACCGTGGGTACACAAACAGTTTTGTTGCCAAACCAAAAGTGTTTTTAATGTATTTCCATAATCCAGGAATGCTGACAAAGAAAATAAAAACGTCCACATTCGTTATCAAAGTATTTATGCAGATCCTGAGTGTGCAGTTTCACATGCGAGCAACGTAAATTTGGATATAAAATTAGGACAGTGACCAAAGTTTTTTTTGAGTGAAAGTTGGTGTATTTTTGGAAATATCTATTGATTGGAGTCAGCTAGAAGCCGTAAGTTACAGAATATTCACTATACTTATTTTTTTCACATTCTTTATTTAATCAATTATTATTGATTTTTCATTTCATCAACTTATGATTTTTTTTAACCATCTAGACAAAGTGAGTACCTACCAGCTGTAAGATTGGTGAAGGAAAAGCGCCAATATTAACTTTTCGGTATTCATCAATGTTATTTTTATATTTTCTTTATTGATTTGTTTCGTTATGACAGGGTTACAAATGGATAGAAGAATATTGTGTCTAGTTATACTTAGATGTGCGCTATCAAATCAAAGAAAATGACTTGTAGCTGATTAACAAACGATGTCAACATAAAATGATGTTGTTGTGAGACATATTGAAACCATTTATTCAAGATTATGATGATATTTATTTTAAACATTGTGTATAGTTATACTTAGATGTGCGCTATCAAATCAGAGAAAATGACTTGTAGATTAACAAACGATGTCAACATAAAATGATGTTGTTGTGAGACATATTGAAACAATTTATTTAAGATTATGATGATATTTATTTTAAACATTATTCCATTTTTATCAAAGTCAGAAAAAGCTTTATTGTTTCAACAATAAATAATTGTTATAAACAAAGCAGTCAATCATAAAAAACAGACATTTGAATAAATTGCACATGTCAACACAGTGGGCTTTTCATGTGTTCATGTTTTTTGCACTAATTTTGTCAAAACGAATATAATTGTGTGTTCTGCATTTATAGCTAAAAACCATGAATCTATCCGCGCCGGAATAATATAAACCTATTGAAGTTATACGGACTGAATCATTATTAAATTTATTCTCGAGTTGGTTTTGTAGAATAATGATAACCACTTGGCTTTTCTTTGTTCCCGTTAATTTTTTGAACATCCCTGGATCCACTTCATAATTATTTAATATTCAAAATTGCAGATTATTTTGGTAAAAATGTTGCGGTTCAGCCAAACTTACCAGCAAGAGATATAACCGAGTTATGTCAACGTTTTATTCTATTCAACTGGGAAACACAATTCAGATTTCTGTTTATCGTGACATATTTGAATCCGTTCCGTTGTTACTTAAGAACTTAAGTAGTTGTCCACTAACGGCACATCAAATCTTTTTAAAATGGCCTGAATTTTTTAACTTACGGTATATTAGATAGTACGAATATTGAAGATCATGAATTTTTCATCTTTTTTTCGCAAAAAAATATCACGCTCCAAATGACCGTCTGTTTTACAGGGTGTCTCACGGTGGGGATAATTTAAGGACGTTTACGGAAAACGAGTCCTGGATCGCTCTGGTAATTTGGTGATGTACATTCATGTGTTTTACATACTCTAAAATGCGAAATGTCAGAACATAACGAGGAACACTAGTAGAACAAGCTCTTTTCGTCACGAAAGATATTCTAACGGATCGTCCGTAACACCTCGTCCGGCGTGCGTAAACATAGAAAATACCATTGTTCAACGTGCTATCTGAAAACTGGAACGCTTCATGGTGGTATGCTGGTATGCTTTGTTCTCTGATAGAACGCGTTACCTATGCACTGTGCAGACAAAACATACCTCGGTACAACATAAATGCATATAGCAAGTAGAGGGTGATCCATTTTGTGCTTTGGGATTTTGAATGGAAGTTATGCAACACTGTAAAGTGGATAGCTTTCCCATTCGGCAGTTCTGTAGTTTAGGTTATGACAAAACGAACAACGAACGAATTAAATGGCAATCGTTCATTGAGAACATGCTTTTGATAGAAGTTGAGCAACTATTGTTGAACGACAAGAAGTTGCCTGGCTCTGAACTTTTGATCGGCTTATCGCTGTCAAGCGACTTGGATATTGTCATCGTGACCACGTCCTGTCATAAGTTCAAGTTATCAAAATTTGTTCCGTTGAAATAAAATAGTGCATTTTTTTATTTTTTATTTCATGGCGATAAGTTTTAGCTATTTTCAAGTTTGACAATGTCATTTCAGTCCGATAATCGTTTCGACATGATTTTTGTTAATCAACAAAAGTCGTTCTTCTAAAATTGCCACTTGAGAACACAAATGGCTTGCGATTTTTGTTGACCAACAAAAGTCGTTCAACTAAAAAAAATAGTGGGGATGATGCACTGCGCCGATACGAAGCGTTGTGCGACGATTCGGTGTCGAGTCAGTTTTTAGGCTAGTCATTAAAAAAAAATCATAAACAGACGAAATGGTCTCGGATCTCATTCGTACTTGATTCGTTGATCACAGCAGCATACTCATATCTGTGCTTCTCTCAGTTAGAGAAAAAATCCAAATAAATTGCCCGATATGCATCTTCGTTTATTTTTATTTTTTTTACTTGAAACCAAATTGTCCATAATATACTTTTTCTAGTTTAAATTGGCACTAATCAAAATCAAATCGACAATAATCAAAATAGTCATTTAGCCCAAATGCCAACGGTGCCTGCGCAAATCCTGCCGGAAGCAATTGGATTAATCAATTTTCGGATGCAAATTTCTCTAATTTTTGACATAATTTTGCCGCTCTATGACGCATTCTATATGCAAATGTGTCACAATTATGTCAAAAACCAGAGAAATTCACCGCGTCTGTGAAGACCTTCACAGCGATTTTTTTTGCGGCCGATTCCTCTGATTTTTGACATAGTTTTGACACATTTGCATGTAGAATGTGTCAAAAATTCCAACGAATAATTAATATAAAAAGCTTCCGGCAGGATTTGCGTAGGCACCGTTGGCGTTTGGGGATATGCTGTTGTTTTATAACAATACAATGATTTTTCAGGCACCATGACCGATCCGAAAGAATCCCCAAAAGAATCTCTGAGCTCATTTGTCGATAAAACTCTACTGAAAGAAAGCGAATATGATAAAATTCTCGGTAGAAGTGTTTTAGTGGCCCCATCTGAGGAGCAATATGATCTTTTATTGAAGAGACTGAGGCAGCAGTTGGGCGAAGGCAGAGGAGAAGTCATATTGGAGGTACGAAACGAAAATGTCTGATATCTTCAATTGACAAATATACATGCTCATCGATTTTACATAACCCGCTTAATGGATCCAAATGTTATTGTTTTTTATGGTTTAAGTTGGTACGTCGCATGATACATAGTCTGATATAAGCGTAGAACTGATTTGCTAACCTCTTCAATTGACAGATCGCTTCCAAATTTATGCATTAGGGATTGTTTCCAGTTTTTCCAATTTCTTTCTAGATTGGTGCGTCAGAAGATGGAACTGAAAACGGATTACTTGACGATGAACTTCCAGCAGCTGTTGCTACATTGCAGTCATTGGCTGATACTTTGCAATGTAGCTGCGTGAAATTACGTGAAAGGCGTGAATTGCGAGGATTGGTTGTCCAATACTTGATAAGACGTGTTTTAGACCAGTCAGGTATGTACCATAATAATTTGGACTTGATTTCCGATACATAATTTAAAAAAAACCCTCTTGTGCTTATGACCACGTACACGACAGAAGTGGAAAATTCATTACCAAAACGCAATACAATTTTTTTGTTGTTCGACCACTGCGCATCCAATGTTTGTGGAACGGCATGGGCATCTGTCAATTCTACTTCATTTTGATGTCATTATTGTCGATTGTCGAAGATCAATGCTTTGATCCTTTCATCCATGATTGTCGTATGTCATGTCATGTGTCATGTCTCGAGCTTGTTCTTGTTGATGGTTGCATTTTCTGATACATGATTTTTTTTATATGAGTATTTATAGTGTTATTTGTGAAATATTTGATGGTATCAACACTGCAAACTAACAATACTTGTGTTCTGCTCCTCCAAAATGTTCTGAATGCGGTATGAGTTACTCGACCTCGAGGCGACTATACCCGAAGGAGCGTTACATAACCGAGCGTGACGGCTCAGTCTTATTCAATACCCACAAAATGAACTGCTCAGCGCGCCTCAAGAAGTTTTCACTTCAAAAGATCTAGCTACACCTAATCATACTTTCAGATTTTTTGGAAATCCGTGTAGCAGTTGTTGGAAACGTAGATGCAGGAAAATCCACTTTATTAGGTGTTTTGACTCATGGAGAATTGGATAATGGGAGAGGAACAGCCAGGCAGAAGTTGTTCCGACACAAACACGAAATGGAATCGGGAAGGACAAGTTCGGTTGGTAACGACATTCTTGGGTTTGATGAAGAAGGTGAGTGATCTTTAAATTATATTAATGGGTAAAATGTATTTTTGTACTCAGGAAATGTAGTGAACAAACCTGAACATGGCTCTCTGGATTGGGTGAAAATCTGTGAGAGGAGCTCAAAAGTGATCACGTTCATTGATCTTGCTGGTCATGAAAGATATTTGAAGACTACAGTGTTTGGTATGACTGGACATGCTCCTGATTTTGGTATGCTAATGGTGGGTATTTCTATTGAATTTACTTCGATTTTTATTTTTGATATTCTTCCGTGGCAGAGTAGTGCGCAGGTATTATCTACAAATTTGAGTGAAATATATGTTGGTAGCGAAGTTTCTATCCTCGCAAGATCTATGGACTTGTTCTCCTCTCTCAAACATTTTTTTTTTCAAAAACACTTCGTAGAATGAATATTTGTTGCCAATGTTTTCGAAATATTGATTCCAAGTAAAGGTGTATTTATTGATGCTTCTAGTTAATTTCCCATTTTAACCTGAAAAAAAGTGAAACATATTCATCTTTTTATTTTTTTGGAAATTCAGATGAATAATTATTATGAACATCTAGTAAAGGTTGCGACAATGCGATATAAAAATTTAGGTGACAAATTCTCAATCTCATCAACAACTTGATATTTTTTAATTTCAAAGTAGTTACTTTATTGAATTTATTTAGGTTGGTGCAAATGCGGGAATGATAGGAATGACAAAAGAACATTTGGGATTAGCGCTGGCGCTATCTGTACCGGTTTTTGTTGTGGTTACAAAAATCGACATGTGTCCAGCCAATGTTTTACAAGACAACCTGAAAATGCTAGTCAGAATACTTAAATCACCGGGTTGCAGAAAAGTCCCTGTTATGGTCAAAAGTCAGGACGATGTCGTGTTGAGTGCAACAAATTTTGTTTCTGAAAGGTAAGTTGAATAATATATTATAAGTTATGGTGTGATTTCAACGGTTTTCCATGAGATAGGTGTGAAAAAATCAGGATTTTTCTGGTTTGCATGTGTCGGATTACCGGGAAGTCTGCGGCAGAGGTTCTGTTTTTTTATGATTTTGTAACGAAGTTACAGAATATTTGAATTTATTTTCCGGTTCAATTCACGTAACAGCTTTTTCCATAATTTTCTTATTTTTCAATCAATGGACTTCGTTCTTTTACTGGAAAATCCTTCTCAATGCTCCACGTCTGAATTGTCAATTAAATAACTGGCGATACAGCCAACGTATCAAATTTCAAATTCGTGAAACAATTATTCAATTATCAACACTCAAACCCATCGTAAATTTCACGGTACTCAGCGCATCAGATATGCACATTTACTCCACTTTTGGCATTGACAAAATAATTCAGCTCGGACCGAAGAGACGAGTGAACGAGAGCAATTACTGGTCAACCGCAGGCCCGTACAGCTGCAGCTTGTTTTGAACGATCGCGATTCTTCCGTTGCAAATTTCAAATTAAATTTTCAACATTTTCAGCTAGGTATGAGTATTCTACAGTTAATGTTCTCCGAAATTCTCTCAAGGAGCCGTGTGTAAAGCCTTGAACAAATCGTAATGGGTGGGTGATGTGTTTGGTCTGGTTTTTCGGTGTTGTTTTTCTGTTTGTTAAAGTCTTTTCTTGCCCGAACGTTCTGCTGCTGAAACTGTTATTTTACTTTTTTTTTCTTTCCGTCGAACGATTCGCGCGTCTTTTTTTCATTTTCTGCCTGTGTCCTGTTTTTCCTATTATCTGCTTTGCGTCCGTTTTTCTAAATCGTTGCGTTCCATACTATTTTTCGCTTTGCGCCCGTTATTTTTTTCATAAAGTACCGCTACGCCGTTGGATAATTTTTATAAAACCTTTTTGGTAACTTTCTACTTTATTCATGGCCGTCACTGACTTAGTTTACACCCGCCTTTTCGAAAATTATTATTTCCTGCCGGTATTTTCTGACCATATTACCTGAACGGTATTTTCTGTCTGGCAGGATGTAAATGGCTGTTGTACTATTTTTATTTTATTTTTGGTGAAACTGATCTGGGCCTTTTACCACATTAATCCAAGGGGTGGCGCCCGAAATTAGGAAAATACGATCGAAAATCTCCGGAAAATTCCTGGTAGCGTCACAATTTGCTACTTTTAGGCGGCTTTCACACAAAAGAAGCATGCGACGTGTAAACATACTACTTACATTAAATCCTTTACAACCATGGCAATTCGGTTGTCTGTGATGGTTGCATAAGTTATAAATGTAGTAGATGTTTTTTCGACATTCTGAAAAAACATCTACTACATTTATATATTTCCAGCATCTTTTGAATTAATTGAATTTGACGATTTTTTTTTAAAAGTGTGTTTCAATGTAGTAATTGAATGTACCGCCATTTTGTAGTACTTAAAGATATCGACTCAATATTCTAAGGTTATGAAGAACTAATCAGGACCTTCAAAATGAGGTGTCACATTACCCCTATTCCTATTTAAAAAAACATTCCAAGATGGCGCCCAGCCGTCATCTTGAATTTTTCATATGTCAATTTTATGTCAAAACATAGTAAACATGCTTGTATTTCAGCGCCTAGAATTTGAAGTCTCTAAGTTGAGCCGATCAAAAAATAAAAGGGGGGGGGCATTAAAGAGAAGCACTGTATGTAGTTTTCATAGACTGAACTATTTCTAGATTATGTCCAATTTTCCAAGTCTCCAATGTATCAGGAGAAAATTTGCCATTGTTGAAAATTTTCCTGAATTTGTTGACGACCAAAATGGAATATCATGAAAACGAGCCTGCAGAATTTCAGATTGATGATACTTATTCAGTGCCGGTAAGATCTTTACTCATAAAAAAAAATATCAAGATAAACCGTCGATGTCTTTTTACCAACTGATTATATTTTTTTAGGGAGTGGGTACAGTAGTTTCGGGAACAACACTTAAAGGGGTTATTAAACTGAATGACACGTTGATGTTGGGTCCAGACCCTCTTGGACACTTCATTCCGATTTCGGTCAAAAGCATTCACAGGAAAAGGATGGCGGTCAAAGAAGTTCGAGCGGGACAAACAGCAAGTTTTGCACTGAAAAAGGTAGCGTTACTTTTAATTATATGATTTTTATTGATCTATAAATAAGTCATCACATTTAAAGATAAGAAGTTATACAATAAGGATACTTCATATTTTTTAATTGAAAAACTTAACATCCATCTCAAGATTTTATTCAAGTGCAAACCGAAACAGTTCCACTTGCCGTTTCAACTTTTTACAGTATGATTCAATGATTCAACATCACAAACATTTTTGACAATAATTGTATCCCTTCAAGGTAAAAAGATCGCAAATTCGCAAAGGAATGGTCATGGTATCTCCTGCGCTAAATCCACAGTCTTGTTGGGAGTTTGAAGGAGAAATTTTGGTTTTGCATCATCCGACAACGATAAGTTCCCGTTATCAAGCCATGGGTAAATAATATTATCTCCATTATCATAAATAATTATTATATTATTCATTACTATGAGTTATCTTTTAATCTATTACTATTATTGATATTGCCTCAACCAAATTGAACCTTTCCACCACTCATCTACCACTAATACATAATATTTCCTAATATGTGGATCTTCCAAATTTAATTTCCTGTAACCAGTTCGTTGACGTTTTCATTTCTTCAATCCGACTCTAAACATTCCTTACCACTAGTTTGGTCTTCGATCCATTCTAGAATAAGAATTATTGATGTTTAGCCTATTCAGAAATGAAAACGCGTATATTTCACTTTTGTATAATATAATGCTATACAATACTCTGCTGAAAATGTCTTGTATGTTTGTATGTGTCATAGCAATCTAAAACTGGTTATTACGATGTCCAAAATTCATCTCTTTTCTTAAGCTTGCCAATTTCCGGCTATACAGGATGTCTCTAAAAGGTTTGTACAAAATACCAGATATTCCTGAGGTCAAGATAAACCGATTCAAAGTAACTTACCTCATTCCGAAATTGCTCCGTTCTTGAGATACTGGGTGGTAAAGTTGAAAGATAAAATCGAATTTTTTTAAATGTAACATTGTTTAACGTATCACTTTGAAAATTGGTGCCCGGGGTTTTTTTGGGATGAAAAACCGGAAGATGCACAGTTTTTGACTGTGGCTGTTAGAGGGCGCCGTACAATGCACTTCCTATGGTTTAAATTGGCTATAACTTTTTCTTCAGTGTAGTTTTTAGTTTTTTCATTAAGGAAATAATTACCTGAACTTTTCTAAGCAAAAAAGGTACTGTTGATAAAATCCGCTTAAGTGAGCCATTCTCGAGATATTTTGGTTGTTAGTGTTCCGCACCGAAATATCCAATTTATGTTTGACGATAAAATTTTCGATAGAAACTGCTGGATTTTTGATCAATTTATTTATCACATAAAATCAAATTTAATAGTCATAAACATCCGTTGACATAAGTACAAAGATTAATACGACGTAAAAAGTTAAAATGTACTCTATGAATCAATTCCGCATCTTGTGAAAAAAAAATAATCCAGCGAAGTTATATCCGGTGAGCGTGATGGCCATTTTACAAGAGCGTCATTTCCTCTGCCGATCCATCTGTTTGGATACTCTTGATGCAAATAATTGCGAACATTTAAAGTGAAATGCATGAAGTGCTGGAGCACCTTTATGCATTAACATGACTCGTCGAAGTTGAAATGGCAGATATTTTAATAAATCTGGCAGCGTATTCTGTAAGTGTTCTAAATAATCCATACCACTAAGCCTTGGCGGTAAAATGACAGGTCCGATAAAATTGTCAATGATTCCTGCCCACACATTAATCCTAAACCAGAGCCGTCTATAGTATTACAATAAAGACGGCTCTGCCTAAACCCAAGTTGATAATAGGTGTGTTTGTTATTTCGGTGTAGGGTAGGGTAGTGCAGACTGCTGGTGTAAGTCCTGGCTGTCAGTGTAAAGGAGATTCAACAAACGCGTTTGTGCAGATTCTGCAGATATTCATACCTAAAAAATAAACAAACGAAAACAAAACAACGATGGATGATTCGACTAGTAATGTTGAAGTATTAGGGATTATAATGTCTGAAGTTTTTGACGATGATGATTCCTTATCTTCAAGTTATGAACCTGAAGACAGCTTAACCGTGATAATTTTAAATGCACGTGACCGCAAAAGAAGCGAACTGTATAAAGACAGTTTTTTAAAACTGTAGTGCTTGGTGTCTGCCTACACGGATATTGAATTCAAAAGGCATTTCCACATTGGCAGAGATTTATTCAACCAATAATCTTGATATCAAAAATTTAGTTAATACTCTATCAAGAGTTGGGTTGGATTTAGGCTAGCATGCTCTACCAGATAAGCCACTGCAGCTTGGCTTGGAATCATTATCGTGATTGCTGCTAATTTTGATTTTTGAGAGTTTATGAGAAGTGTTGCGAATTCCAAAACTAAGCAGGAGAGGAAATTGAATAAGAATAAAAAATATAAATTAATACAAAGCTTACCAGTTCCGCATTTTTTTGCATCTTGGGTGGATAAAAAGATTTAATATGTTTGATCGGAGCCTATGTAACTGTATTAATTAATTTCCACTATTTTCATGACCCATTTTAATTTATTTGGTAAGATCACTGATTATTCACTACAAATTTTCCTTTTTGTTTGTTTATCTTTATTATTCGTTAGGTTAAGAAATGGTTTGTTTACAAAATACACGAAATAAGCTCTTCACCCTATTCTACACTACGCTACACTTGTCACACCTCCTCTTGACCTGGGGTAGCGAGTGCACAAATGGGCAACCTACCCTGATATAACAAACACTCTACACTGTTTGCACTAACAGCATAACAAACGTCGCAGGGTAGAAAAGTTTAGTTTCGTGTGCACTAGTGGAGCATAACAAACACACCTAATGAGTTACTTTTATGGCATGGGGATTGTCATCAGCATACCTAAACATGTTCGTTATACACCACTTTCTGAAAAATATGCTTCGTTCAAAAATTGAATTTGCTTAGCAAAATTCACATTCTGTTGTCTTTGTTCGGTATAATGACCAATAGCATATCCGTCATTTCTGCAAAACTGTATCCTTCAGTCATTTTGAAAGACAATAGTTCAAATAATTTAAAAATTAACCAACAATTTTCCAACACCTTATCAATTTATTCTCGCCTTGGCAAATTCTCAGTGTAATATTTACTGTAAACCAAATCAATACAAAGAATGTACTATGTTTTTGTCACAACATTATGTCTGGCAAATAATCGAAATAAAAAAATTAATCAAAAGTAAACAGTCTACCGGGAGTGTGAAACGGTCTGCCAACTGTTTTAGACAAACATCGAGTGCATTTTGTAGTCTTTCTTCAAACATAACAAAATAAATTGTATATTTCGGTGTGGCATCGCACACTTACAACCCATATATCGTCACCTGAGAAACAGGTTATTCTATGTCCACTTTTTGCCAAAATTGAGATTTTATTATCAAACTGTGCTATGTCCGAAGCTCTATCGATTAAACTATCCCATGTTACTCTGCGCCCATCCGTTCACTACTTACAGAGAGTCGAATTGATACTATGTCCATTCAAAGTATTCTATGTTCGAACCATGTTAGTCTATGTCCTATCCAGCCAATATGATTTGGCCATCTGCACCACGTGTGGATATAGAATAATCTGACAAACATATTTCAGTCATTAACATTTTGAATAATGGGCACGGGTTAGTGTTTACAGTGTTTTTGTTCATAAAAATAAGGTAAAAACTGCAATTGTCGTCGTTTTTCAGTATCATTAGAGTAGTTGTTGACATAGAGCAATCTATTTTTCTGATAAAATTTTTCTGTAAAAAGCAATTTATTTTATGTCCGCACCAGATTTTTTTTTGTGAAAATTGTTCCTATACAGTCAAAGTTTTTATTATTTTTTCGGGTTTCCCTATTTTGTGAACCCTTAAACTTAACTAAACTACAGAACTAAAAAGAAAAAATGAATAACATGTACACAATAGAAGCTGGTAAATTTCAAATATGCATTACCTACTAAAAAATTTTGGAAAATGGACATATAGCCCAGTCATATAAAGAGTTCACTGCGGAATGAGAGATAATAAGCTGTGAACTTGTATGAACCATTATTTGATTATTTTGACATTCTCATTCTCTCATTCTCTCGGCGTCTTCAGATATTCAAGGTCCAAGGTCACAAAAATCAGTTTTTTGTCAATATCTCGCCTGCTATGGTTCTAATCCTGTTTGTATCTATTATAAAAATTGTAAAGCACAAATTTCTCTAGACATCTTGTACAAAACTTTTCTTTTCTTTATACGGCCAACCGTTTTTGAGATAGTTTCAAAAAAAAAAAAAAAAAAAAAAAAAAAAAAAAAAAAAAAAAAAAAAAAAAAATGGGTGAAATGAATCTTCATCGAAAGGATTGAGTAATAGCTCATTTCGAAGATCTTGTGTCCCTCACCATATCCCCTTAGTTTTGAGAAGTTATCTATTGAATGAAAAAAAAATTTTTTTTTTTTGATAAGCTGTCATACTTAGGGGTTGACAGGTGGGGGGTGGGAATACAAAAAAAAATGTCCTCCAAAAAACAAAAATTGACATGTCCAAGTTATTTTTGATAAATCTCTTAACACCAGAGAAAACCTGGGTGGGAAGTTTTTCGTGCCCCACCCTGTATGTATGGATGAGCGCTGCGCTCTCTACGCGGTCTATCCCAAAAACGGTAAGCCAAATAAAAAAAAGTTTCGAAAAAATTTCGAATTTTACGCTTTACAATTTCTATAATAGATGCAAAAAGGCTTAAAATCATACCAAGCGAGATATTTGAGAAACACTGATTTTTGTGTTCTTTGACATTGAATAACTCAAGACGCTGACACGAGATTCTATGATACTTTTGAGACAACCTTTAGAATGCCAAAATGATGGTTTATACAAGTTTTCAGCTTATTATATCTCATTCCGTAGTTGACCCTCTTATTTGGCTAAGATGACTGGAGTAATAATAGGGTAACCTGGTTATCAGGCGACGATATGATGTCTCACTTTAGCGATTTCTTTCAGGAGTACCTTTGTTGCTTGCTAAAATTCACGTAATTATTTCCTTACTGAAAAAAATTAAAAATGACACTGAGGAAAAAGTTACGGCCATTTTAAAAAATAGAAAGTGCATTGTATAGCGCTCTCTAATGTTCTCCATATTCGAGTTCTTTATCCCAAAAAAACCCCGGTACCAATTTTTTAAGTAATACGTAAAAAAATGTTCATACATTTTAAAAAGTTCGATTTTTAACATTTAACTTAACCACCCAGTATCTCGAGAACGGAGGAATTTCGGACTGAGGTAAGCTGATTTAAATCGGTTTATTTTGACTTCAGAATAATATGTGGTTTCGTACAGACCTTTTAGAGACAAAGATATGAATAATACCAATATTTGATATCAAGAATATTACAATTTCTAGTTCATTGTGGCAGTATCAGGCAGACAGCCAGTATAATGACAATGTCCAAAGATTGTCTGCGTACAGGAGACAAAGCCTTGATCCACTTCCGATTCATCAAACATCCAGAATACATGACTACAGGCCAACGAATGGTGTTCAGAGAGGGACGAACGAAAGCTGTAGGCAATGTGGTGAGTTTTTCACACAAATTCACCAAACTCATCATTTAAAAAAGTTGTAATTGACTTTAATGTCTAAATCCATTTTTCTTTGTCAGGTTCGTATAATAACGCAATCATCGCCGTCTCACCAAGGAGCAAGAATTAAACAAAACAAGCAGCAAAGATATGGTCAGAATCAAGGACAACATAAACAGACCCAGAATCATAAGAAAGATAGTATTGATAAGGAAGACAAAGAGAATTATATGAAGGAGGTGAGTAGTGGTTTGGTTAATCTATCAACGTTTTCTTTCCTTAATACAATTATTATTCAAATGATATCGCTGACTTTTAATTCTAGAAGAATTTTTTTACTTTTGGGTGTCTTTAAAATCATGATAAATTACTTTTGTCTCTTTAGTGTTTCAAGTACGTTTAAGTTAGCTGAAAATCCTCCAAAGATGCCTAGGTGGATTGTTGCTTAATGATACCATCATCAACTCTTGAAACTTTTTGAAAATTTCAGGTTATGTATGTAATAATTCAACATTGATTTATTTGATTGAAAGTGGAAAGTAGATTAACATGCCAAAAAGTCAGAGCAACAATAATTCAACGGAATGAAAATAATGAAAAATAATGATATTCAAAATTCCTTGGATGATTCTAGCAGATCAGTATCTAGTTTCGCCACTTCTGGATCCAATGACATCTCTCGTTTTCTGTGCAAGGCTTGTCAGCCTCATGTAACCTACTCCAAGTCTTGATTTTCTCATTTCTCCTAAGGGATTTTCCACCTTATCAAGGTGGTCTGGAGCGTTATAACGAGCTCTCATGAGCCTTTCTAGGTAGTCCTAAGATTTTTTTTCCATACATTGCAAACGAAGCAAATTACAGATTTATTCATTGGAATTAGTCCCTAAATCAATATTATGATCTTTAAAATCCGTATTATATGCCCAGTTTTAAATAATTAAACAATGAAAAGTCAAATATTTGGTGTAATTTAAACGGAACGCGAAAAGACTGTTCATTGGTCGTGACGTCGGTGGCATATGAAATAAATACGACATGTTCAACTACGCGCATCGTTGCCAAGTTAAATAAGAATATATATTTTCATTTTTAGCTGAGGTGAAAGACTTTATTTTTTCATGTTAGTTTTGAGTTTGAGTTTCGAATATGCCTATATTCAAAACTCAAACCCAAAACTAACATGAATGAAATACACTTTTCCGCCTTCGCAAAGTGTAGAATAGGTTGAAAAAAGATATAATATACAACTTGGCAACGATGCGCACAGATGAAGCTATCGTATTATCGATTATTCTTGTCCAAATCCACTTTTACGTCGTTTGCGTTTATGTTTGTCAACATCATCAGCTGATGATCATTAGATTTCAGTGTTCGTTTTGAAAAATAGTGATTACATCCATAGACTTACAATCACAAGACACATAACGCCTATTTCTTCTGATAAAAGAGGCCAGTTTTGTTTTTGTTTACTTACCGGTGAAATGACAAAATGTCTGCCTGATTTTACTTTCTGGTCACACACTACCATTGAACTCCATACTACGTACCTGGAAAGGACCCGGTCGTTGTTGACAACGAATCGAAAAGTGTGTCATTCCTGTTATGAGTTAGAAAGAGATAGGTATCCGTAACTATCGCTATCTCTCTCTACTCCATGAGTATAGTTCAATGAGTTAGAAAGAGATAGGTATCCGTAACTAACGCTATCTCTACCTGCTTCACTCTCAATAATAAGCGGGTCCGTTCCAGGTCGTATGGAGTTCAATGCACACTACAGACTTTTTAGGCATTGTTTTATCAATAAAACAATGAATAGCGCAATTTAGAATAGAGAATAATTCACAGAGCTAGGTTTTCTCCTGAGGAATTAAGGAATACACTAAGTTATAACTTCCTAACTTAACAATAAACAATAGCGTCTGAGAAACTGGCGTTAACTTTACGGTCAGGTGTTGCCAAGTTTCAACACAGAACGTTAACCTCAATACAACTTCAAAAATGTCTTTTGATTAAAAAAACGAAAAATTGAAGGTAAATGGAATCATGGTTGTTTTCCTGTGTATTTTTTCATGAACCTCTAGAACATCCAGGGCACATGACAACCTAGCTGAAAAATGAGTAAATATTAATATGACCGATGTTGGGGTTAGGAAAAATTTTTTTGTTACTTGTCTTGTGATATTGAGTCTATGATTATATCATTATATTTTCAGTTATTGTTAACCAGTTGTTCAGCTTGGCGAATATTCGTTTGTGTTTTTGATTGTGTAATGGCCAGTGAAGAATTTGTCAAAGATTGCACGGTGGCATATATTATGTGTTGTAACGTCAGATCATGTTTTGGAAGTGATTCTTGGCATTTGAATTTAAACGGCAGTTCTTGCTTGAAATATATATCTAGGAATTTTTTTGAATTTGCTAGATGATTTATGATCATATAAGCTTCCATTTTAACCATTTTCTGAAAAACGAGCAAAAACCAAATCGCGTTTAGGTCTGGACTGACTGCTGCCCATTCTAAACATGAGTACCTACTTTTTGTTACTGTCGCCTTGTCCTGCATTAGAACGGATTTTTGGATGGTTAAGGAAAATTTGAGATACCCGGAAAGGGCTTGCTATTTGATAAAATTACGTTGAAGACTGCTCTACAAAAATGATTTGTCCTGTATATTGAGAAAAAAACACAAACTGCACTGGGGCATCCTGATTCAGATAAATTATTTCATTTCGATATCATCAACGGCTTGGGCGCAATCTAGCTTCCCCATATCAAGTCAATACATACGTGGAATTTTTGTAAATAGGTAAGGGATAGACGGAGAACAATGACGTAGCCGCAGAATAGCATTGAACAAACAGCCCATTGGCTGAAACGAAAATAAGTGTCCTGATTGTTTACGGAATGTAGTGGTTGCCGTGTGTCGTTGATGTGTGATATATGCTTTCAATCGTTCATTAATGGCATTCGAAAGAACTCAGGCCATTGACTGGTGTGTCATATTAGGTGTGTTTGTTATCCTCCACTAGTGCACACGGATTTACACTTTTCTACACTAGCCTAGTTTACACCGACAACTTGGTCCGCGGACCAAGTACTAAATTCGAACTATATCAGAACCAAATACTTGGTTCGAATGGTGTAAACAGTTGCTGACTAAGCTGGTCCGCTCTTGGTTCGGTACTCACCAGCAAGTGTGCCGAACTAAATTTGTTTCGATCTGGATCAAAATTATGAGGTTATGTTGATTGTTATTATTGTGAATTGTGTTGGTTCTGAGTTTCTAAGGCAATCTGAGCGTACTTACTTATGTTTTTTTTGGTTACGAATTGTGTTGATGAATAATTTCGACTTGTTTTTGACATTTGTCGAATTGCGGGCGTACTCATTTAGTTCACGCGTTGCAAGACGGTGTAAACGAGCAAGAAGCAAGCATTGGTCCTACCGTACTATCCCCACCAGCTTGGTCCTATCGGACCGAACTAAACGAGTTATCGATGTAAACTAGGCTACTGCTGTGTGTAGTAGTGTGGCTTTGATTGTAAAATGTTTTTCTGTTTTTTAGGTAAGAATATCTGCACTAAATGTACTAACCCGTTTGGTGAATTTCCTTTACACTGGTAGCCATCAGTTACACCATTAGTCTGCATCACACTATCCTACACCGAAATAACAAACACACCTATTCTGTTACATAGTTGGTGTAACATATCTACCCCTATGTCTATGGTCGAATGAAGCACTTCTGCTGTAACTTGGTCTATACCCGTAGCTTGTTTTGTTTGATTTTCATCAAAGATGCCTCAATTTAGCTTCTTTATATGTCTGGTTCTTCATTGCCTTTGTCAAAAAGTGGAGAGTATTGTCGGGAGTTGTCTATATCTTGTCTAGACTTGATTTTCTTGAACAGGTCTCTTGGATGATCAGTTCTGAATGCGTTTTTATTTGGCACATGGCCGTTTTATTTCTTTGTTTTTGTAACAAAACGCCTCTCCCTGTTTATCTGTATCTAGTCCTTTTCCTGCTTTTCTATTTTTCTTAGTGTCTGAGTCCGAAATCTCTGTCTATTTCCGAACGTTTTTTCTATCAAAGAAATATAAAATGATGCATTCTATTGTCGTCACTTTCTTGTGAACAGTGCGTATTTTTAAGGCGCAAAATAGGGATTGCCATGTTAAATTTCTAGTCTTATGTTTGTGCTAGTTTTATAATATTCAAATACCACTGAAACTTGCCGTGTATAAAATTTGGCGCTTCGAGATTAGGATTACGCCAAAATAACTCGGGAAAAGACACAACATTTTTTTTATTGAGGGCGTGTTTTTTTCGTGGCATTTGTTATGCAGTTAGTGCAACCAGTGTAGCGTGTTTGTTATATCAGTGTAGGATGCATATCACTGCACTAGTTACAATAGGCGCTTTTGGAAACGCTGATCCGATTAACCCGATCATTCGCTGTATGTTCTGTCTCTTTTTATTGACGTGGGATAAAAAGAGACAAAACACAACAGCTGATGATCGGGTTAAACGGATCAGTGTTTCCGAAAGCGCCTGAAGCTTCTCTTAATCTAACCTAAAATAAAGATAAAGAAAATCGTCGTATTCATTTCAATGATTACGATAGTCATAAATTGAACTGTGATTCGTTTTTTTTGCTATGTTCAAAATGTATCTGATTTGATAGAAAAAAACGTTCGAAAATAGACGGTAATGGAAATTTTGGAACTGATGATCAAAACTCTTCTTTAATCGTTTTTTTTTTATAATCAATTTTTTTATCTTTTCATTTCAATTAGCCAACACTTTATGGCATTTAAGTTTGTTTGCCATAGTTTAACCTCCAATTTTGATCTGTCACTGTAACTTTAAATACAAAATTAACTGTACAACAAATTGCATCGTCTGTGGGCCGTTTTACACTGGTAGCCATAATCACTATTCTACACCGAAATAATAAACACACCTAAAGTCTCAAGTTTTCACAATGATAATAATTATTATTGTTTCAATTATTGACAATAGAATGTTTCTGAGGTTATATTTACGCTATCAATAAAAAACAACCAAACTAATCACATACAATTTTTGGTGGAAATTGGGTGCATCAGATTTCCACCAAATGAAATCCAACAATAACTTAAAAACGACGAATGAAAAACCCTTTGTTGGCATCATGAAACAAGAAAATGTTTTCACATGGTGAATGTCTGGTGGAAAAAAAAAACACACCCTAATTGATCACTTTCAAACAGCTGATTTTGACGTGTCGGTCATTTTACCTGGAGGACAAGCACAGTTTTTATTCATATGAGTTCATGGTTACGATTTATCGATTTTCGGAGTTTTTGTTGGATTTTTATATTTTTTTTTATTTGAAGTGAGAAGAACAGGTAGTTTTCTATATTATTGAACTGTGCAGAGTTGATTGGTGTCCTATTAACTCTAGTTTGATGTAGTTTTTCGGGTAGTGCAAGTGCATCAAACAAACAATTTTTCTTGTAAAATTAAAAGGTTTTATAATGGGAAGAAGTGATTATCATGAACAGTTGGAACAGACTGTCAAAGACAGGTATAGTAATAAACTAAAAGTCATTGGTGGGATGGATCCATAATGTATTGAAACACTTCAAGATGCACGATTTATCGTCCCTGCCAGAAGTAACCTTTATGGTTTTTTTACAAAAGAATTTTAAGAATTGGCAGCCCATGTAAAACTATTAGGTAAGGGTATTATGTCAAATGTTTCCCAAAAGGGGTACCTACTATTTTTAACATTATTTCACCTGTTTTAAAATGCCTAGAGCATATACGTCCCTATTTTATTATCTGGGATTCACTTAATGAGCCTCTTTTCAACGCTTTAATCCACATCTCTTGTCTCTGCTTGAATAAGCCATTGGCTGGGCCATTGGTATAATCACCAGCATTTTTCAAAACGGCAGGTACCTAGGTATTCTTAAAAATCTCACACTCTGTTTCCCCTCATTGCAGTTGCACAGTTAACTACAGCACAAAAAGACATCATTATGGAGCCCTGAAGTCTCTCATTTCATTAAAAAAGCATAAAAATCTTGAAAAAGTACCGAAAACCATCATGATAGTCGAAGAAAACAACATTTGTCATAACATGATTTTGTTTTGTTTGTCCTCCAGCCAACATGGCCGCGCCCGCCATGACGTCATCTGAAAATGGTCAATTGGAAAATGATACTTTTTACATGCCTTGTATATGACGCAGACAACCAATCTTTTGAGGTATCCAACTTCATTGTCAAATTTCCAATCAAAAACAAAAATCACATTTTACGAAAATATTTGGTTCAATATCTCTATTTTCACGAGTTCAAACTGGGATTGTCTGTTGGCTCATTCATCACCTATCACCACCCTATATGTGAGCAATAACCTGTTATCTTGTGAAGCATTCCGCTGAGTCAATACGAATGAGTCAGGGGTGGGACAGAAGCAGCAGTACGCAGTAGAACGAGGAACGTGAGCACGGTCGGAACTCTGAACTCGAACCGCATTTAATAGATCAGGCATACAGTTTGTTGGATTCGGAGAAGACTATTTTAAATCAGGACATTTTCCCAACATACTCAACATCAGTAGTGGGCGGTCAAACCAAATCATAAAGACATAAAGTGACGTGCATAGACATAGATATTATAATGGCGGAAATCCGTTCTCGTCGCGACAGTGAAGAGTCGGTACAATTGATTGACGTCGAGGACGATACAGCGGGAATGCCAAAGCGTCGTAAGCGGCTAGAATCATTGGCCAAGTTAGTTTCTAAACAACAGCTACAGATTGACGAATTAGCCCGCCATTGCAAGATTGCAACAAGCCATACGTCAACGCCAGGATGTTCAGAAACGGATGGTTCAAGTGCGCAAGCTTCTATCTGCGGACATGCGATGATGTCATTCAAGTTAACTAGCTTTGACCCTGACAAAAGTTCCTATCCGATTGCGGAATGGTTAGAGGACGCTACCAAACTCAAAAATGAACTGCATGTAAGCGATGTCGTAATGATAGCAAAGGCTGGTGAAGCTTTGAGAAACCGAGCGTATGATTATTGGAGCGACTGGCGACCGCTCAATAGGTCATGGTCAAAAATCTGTGACGATTTGATTGTAGCTTTTCCCGATAAAGAGACATCAGGTGCCCGAGCATTCAAAGCCGCTACATTAAGCAGTAATGATTGTGAATCTCTCTGCGATTATGGTAATAAAAAACTTCGTAGCATCAGACGATTCCACCGTAGTCTCCCGTGGAAAAAGATATTGAGCATGGTGGAACATGGCTTACATCATCCCGAGGCGCGAACAGCATTACTTATACAGAAACCAGAGTCTGAACGCGAATTAATGAGACTGTTCAGCCAATTTGATGTCCACCAAGCTGAAAATCCAGGACTGCCTGAAAATTCCTCTGACACTGTAAGACCTAAACCTACCAGGTGGGATTCCATGCGTCGCGATGATGGGCCTGATAGAAAGTTTAGAGGATGGTGTTCTAGATGTCGCATCTATGGCCACCATCAAAGTGTATGCCACAATTTATCACGTCAAAAAAATACGCCTCACAAGTCCGAGTCTGTTAATACTTCTTCAAGTAAAAGAAACACAGAATCCTGTTCCTGGTTCAAAAATCGCAAGTAATACGACCCTAATTGGTACGCTATTTTGCAGTAATTATTATCAGTTAATTTTTATGTATGTTTTTAACAGTGGTGCCAACATATTTCTCATAAAACAGTCCGTAGTCAAAACAATAATGTCGTGATTCAGTCAAGAGGTAATGTGAGCCTTTTGATGCTTGCCGCAGCGTAATTGGTTTATGCTATCGAAAGTTTTGTTCTAATATTATTTGACCGGCCTTGTTAGTCCAGATTAATTTTGAAGTAGATAATTCGTGACATTGCTATTCTTAGTAATATCGATTACATAACGATTATCTTAAGTGGTGACTAAAAATCAGTTCACATGAAGAGAATTTCATAAAACTATATTCAAAATGTTCACTTTTCAACTTGGAAACTGAGTACTCTGGTGTTGTGAGAAGTCAAGGTTAGTTTTACCTTATTCTGCACCAATAGTTTTTTTCTGGTGCAATGCAGAAATGAAAAACATTGACTTAGTCGTGTTGGCGCTGGTGGGTCAAGTTAAATGATTTATCGATCGAAAGAAATGGGACATGACTATGAAAGTGTTCTCAAAGTGTGTTTTGGAAACAATTATATATGCTTTACAAAAAAAAACAGACTTCTTCCATGCTGACGTAATTTTGTCGACCCTGATAAGGCCGTTGACGGCGTCAGAGGAGTTTGAGAAATCTTGGGGCCCGTAATCGACTTTTGATTAATGAAAACGTACTACAGCGGAAAGAGGACCGCACAATGACAGCTTATGAACAGTAGCGTCGTTGAGCGCCCTCAAAATAAAAGAAAAATGAGAGTAAGTTATAATCTTGGTTGTTCTTTCAATATGGAGTTAACCAATCTGAGTTGAAATTATTGTGATATATTATGTAATTTTGAGGAAGTGGAGTTTAAGTTTCTGTATTCATTATACCAATGGTGCGTACTAATGGCATTTTTGACAAAAAGTCACTGGCGGTGATAAAATATCGGTAAAAATGTTAGGGAACTGACGAATTCCTTATAAACCTACAGTACTTAAAGCGTTTCAGAATTAAAATTAGAACTAGTTTCAAATAGTTTTGTTAGATTATCTCGAGATTTTTTTTTATATTACTTTGGTATTTTTGTTGAAAGATTTTTAATTATTCTATTCATTCATCTTTTTTTACTTTTCTGTTCGATTTGGTTTTTGTGCAACGTTCATCATGATAACTGTTCTTTTAAGATGACTAAGGCTACGGTTACATTGGCTGCATACTCTGACGACCATCGAATCGGACGTACTCCTGCATAATCGGACATAGATCTATTCCGTGCGAAATATTCATCAGTATATTAGCATGCAATTAGACCACCCCAGTCGTACCACCAAAGTCGTCCGTCTATGTATGGCTCGATGGTCTTCAGAATTCGCATCCAGTGTTACAGTATCCTTAACAGTGTGACCCATTTAGATTGGAAATACCCCTGTAAAATTTCAGGTTATTAACCGATTTTAACTATTGGTTTTTAATGTTGAGTTATGAAAGGTCTATTACGTGAGAAATTTTAAACTGTTTCTTTCAATGTACACGTTCGTTTAGAATTTAGATTTGGAACATCTCTGTTATAGGATCTATCGTTACTCTCCTACAGCAAATTTTATGTGAAAATATGTTGCCGCACTCCCAAAGCGCGCGAAACCGGCTTGACCCTACCTCCCTAGCCCGCTCGGAGGACCCAGTCCGCATCACTGCTGACACCTACACCTACATACTCGATTTTTGATAAAATGGAATTTTATTTCGTTTTTTGCAATCAAATCAGCGATAACGCTTCAACTGCAGGATGGCCCTGTGAGCAATATCATATTACCTTATTTCCGAACGAAGATATAATAACAATATGTTTATTGTTGATACTCGTCGTTGCGAAATGAGTTAGTTTGGTAAAAAAATAAACAACAGGGGAGATAGCAAGATCAATATTATGGCGACTATATTATCATCTTGATTTAACGAAAACCCCATTTGAAACCGGTTTTTTCTCTCGTCTTTTGTTTAGACAAATATATTTTCGAAATTTAGATTGTACAGGGTGTCGCATTTGAGATGAATACACCCCTGTATTTTCGCTATTCGAAGGAGTCGCGGGGTTCAAAATTTTGTGCAGAGTGATTGTCTATATTTTACTCATTAGATATCTCAGTCAATTTTGGTCTTACAAAAAAGTTCAAATGAGCAAATTTGAAGTATTTTCCATGGACGTTCAGAATTCAATACTAATTTTCAGAATCCGATATAAATTTTGTAGTATCTCCTTCCTCATTTTTTATATTTTCTTATGAGTTTAATGAACATCCAGTGTTACAAAAATATCAAATATGTGACTTATTTATTAAATAAACAGGCGGATTTTTATAATACTTACTGCTTTTGATTATTGAATATTGTCGTTTTATGATAAAGTATTTGCCGAGGTATATGCAAAAAAGCTAATAACATGAATAATTATATTTCAATACCTACTTTGTACAGGGTGTCCATTAAAGAATGGCAAGGTGCCATGTTTCAGAAACTAGGCATCTCAGAGACTTGCGGAAAACAAATACTGGGTAATATGGAATAGAGAAAATGCTGGAAATATATCAGAAATTCCCAAGATAGCCACAATATGGCGTAACGGTGCTTTCAAAACACAAAATTGCGGTTTTTTCGTGATTTATAAATAAAAACAAATATAAATGAGTACCGCTATGGATTCCTTGAGAAATTTCCTTCAAATTTGTTTTCATATTTTTTTTTCTAGCATGTCAAAAAAGACAGGTATCAGCTGTCAAACCTTACAACGCAAGAATGCACTTAACTTTGAAGCAACCCAACCGATTGACGCGATCTTGGTATCATTTTAAAGAAGAGGTTCACCTCTTCCCCAATTTTTTTTTCCGAAATTTCCAAATACAAAGGCATAGTCAAAATAGTTCCTCTGGAATGTCGACCAAATTTCGCACATCTTTCATGCATTACACTTTTTTGTAGCTCTCAAAATAAATACGCTTTTTTGTAATTATTTGATGCAAAAAAGTCCTGCTAGTTAAGATGACCTCATAATATAATTTGTTTGAAATAAAACAGTGACTGGGTGATTACTAGGTAACGCAAAAATTTGTTAATATCTTCTTTACGAGGGTATCTTGGTATCACTATTTTACATTAAATGACATAGAAGCGTATACCTAGCTTTTTTATTTCCAAATACAGAAACCAGTGTAATACATGAAAGTTGCGTGGAATTTTGTCGAGAATCCAGACGAACAATTTTCAGTATACCTTTGCATTTGAAAATTTCAAGTAAATTTAAAAATTCCCGTCGTCGGCATATTATACTAGCCTAGTTTACACCGATAACTCGTTTAGTTCGGTCCGATATGACCAAATGGGTGGGGATAGTACGGTAGGACCAATGCTTGCTTCTCGCCCGTTCACACCGTCTGGCAACGCGTGAACTAAATGAGTACGCGTGAATGTCAAAAACATGTCGAAATAATTTATCGTGGAGTGGATTACTTTCATTTGAAATAATTTATCAACACAATTCGTAACCAAAAAAAAAAAAACATAAGTAAGTACGTTCAGACTCCCTTAGAAACTTAGAACCAACAAAATCACAACACAATTCACAATCACAATCAACAATCTCATAATTTTAATCGAGATCGAACCAAATTTAGTTCGGTACACCTGCTGGTGAATACCGAACAAAGAGCGGACCAGCTTACTTCGCAACTGTTTACACCATTCGAACCAAATATTTGGTTCTGCTATAGTTCGAATTTAGTACTGGGTCCGCGGACCAAGTTGTCGGTGTAAACTAGGCTACTGAATACAATCGTCTGTTTTGATCCGAATCATTTGGAAACTCGAAATTGTGGAAGAGGAGAACCTCTTCTTCAAAATAAGACCAAGATCGCGTCAATCGGTTGGGTTGTTTCAAAGTTATGAGCATTCTCGCGTTGTAAGGTTTGACAGCTAACACCTGTCTTATTTGACATGCTAGAAAAGAATATATAAAAACAAATCTGAAGATTTCTCAAGGAATCCATAGCGGTACTCATTTAGATTTGTTTCTATTTAAAAATCACGAAAAAACAGCAATTTTGTATTTTGATAGCACCGATACGCCATTCTGTGGCTATCTTAGGAACCCTGATATATTTCAAGCATTTTCTTTATTCCATATTACCCAGTAATTTCTAGTTTCTGAGATCTGGCACCTTGCCATTCTTAAATAGACACCCTGTACAACATATTTAGTTACTGTTGCACTTTTAAGGGGTGACAGGCAGGTTTACACGATAAAAAATTTTTTAAACGGAGATTTGCACACGACTGTACAGGGTGTTTCCGTATATTTCGTCTGCAGACTAACTGGCTTATTATGCAAGATAGATAGGGACTTTAAATACACAATGTTGGTAGGTATTAACAAGAACCGCCAGAAAAAAATATTTTTTCGTATACCGGGTGCACGAGAAAAGTGTGGCGGACACAACTTGTTTTTTTTCAAATGGAACACCCTATATATTATTTCATAATCAGATAGAGATTATTTTTCTGATCTCGAAAATATACAACATTCAAAATATTTTAGTTTTAGAGTTGGTTTTTTGGTATTGCCAAATTCAGTATCTATGACCACAATAATTGTTTGAACATTATTTTTTATTAATTTTTATCCTTCCAATAATCTTGAACAACGAATATAACAACTGAATACATCAAATTATTAATAAATTGATATCATAAAATGCATTTAAGGAAATGTGTTGTCAATAATGTCGGGTATATTCAATAATATCAATTTATTAATAATAATAATGTATTCACTTGTTATATTCGTTGTTTTAGATTATTGGAAGGATAAAAATTGAAAAACTTTGTTCAAATAATCATTGTAGTCATAGATACTAAATTTGGCAATACCAAAAAACCATCTTTAAAACTCAAATATTTTGAAAACGGCTGGAAGGAATGCCTACATGTTGTATATTTTTGAGATCAGAAAAATATTGTCTATTTGATTATAAAATAATATATAGGGTGTTCCATTAAAAAAAATGCAAGTTGTGTCTGTCACACTTTTCTCGTGCACCCGGTATACAAAAAAAAAAATCTGGCGGTTCATGTTAGTTCCTACCAACTTTGTATTAGAAGTCCCTATCTATCTTGCATAATAAGCGAGTTAGTCTGCAGACGAAATATACGGAAACACCCTGTACATATCAGGGGTATCATTTAAAATAAAAAAGGGGTCCTTATTGATTCCACTTTATATCTTCATTAAGCGATTTCCAACCTGAATGATCCGGAGTTATTCACTACATAAGCAAAATATGCTAACGCTGTCAAGGTATAAACAATATTCTATACTTTTTTCCCGTACATAAATTGATTTACATAACATTGGGAGCCTTTCACCGATTTTTTATGGCAAAAAAAACAGCACAAGCTCCACAACTTTAGGCACTATAGACCATTTAATCGCTTCAAAGAATTACTCCCAAGCGGTTGAGCACATTTTTCTTTTTTTTCAGATTTCGGAAATAGCCTCCTCAACAACAGATAACACCTTCGAAGGCAGTTCCGACAAACGTGACATTCATCCGCAAGGTCAGGGCGGTCCAAAGAAGGGTAGAAGTCGCCGAGGCGGTCGGGGGAAAGGAGGTGCGCCCAATAAACCAGCATCGGGCGAAGGACCTCCTCTTCCTTCTCCAGTGCATGTAAATCGTACTGTTGCAAAAGTACAGTGAATTTCTTTTTTACTCATTTGATCCCCAATATTGAGGAAATTGAATTAGTCTTTATGTTTTCTCTAGCGTTTAGTTTGGAAGCTTTTGTGTATTTTGAGACAAATTATAATTTCAGAGTCAGAAATGGAGTATGAAAATTGTCTGTGTTTTAAAAGACGATTCGAATAAGAAATAATTTTTTTACATCATGATTCTCATCACAGTTTAATTTGACGGATGTTATTGTTTCGAATTCTTTGTTCTATATGTTATGGATTTTTTTTTATTATAACGCACATTTCCTGTGCTTATAAACGGAAGTAGTTTTGAACTTATTTGGAACATTGTGAATCATCTCATAGTGGATTCTCTGATGGCAGAATCGGATACATATCCAAGGGCAATTGTGACTCATCTTTTCTAATCTTGAGATACCATGTTAGCAATAATACTTCATTTACTGTAAATTCAGTTATTTGGGTATTCTTTATGGAATTTTGTGTGTCTTCTAATTTTACAGTGATTTTGTTACCAAGTATAAATGAGAGTTTATTTGAAAATTGTTTTTATATGTCAAGTATTTTGGAGAATAAAAGTTTGTAGTTTATAGATTATTTGGAGATGGTTAATTTTGTCTGAAAAAGGGTCGGGTTCCTACAGCATTTGCACTCAGACAAGTGAACATAATCGTAGTTTTTATCCTACAATGCTATCTAATTCTGGAGTTTGTCATTGTCATAACGTTCTAAAATTAACAAGGGACACACGAAAAAAAAATAAAAGGCGGAGATGAGACACCAAAATTGAAATGTCCGGGCATCTCTTCCAGAACATCAAGGATGTTCAAGAGAAAATGTCACAGATTCTGCACTAAACGAAGACTGATTTTGCTGGCATATATTGCTTAAAATCTTCATAAAATGAACAATTTGCACAATTTTTGGAAATGGAAAAAATGTGAAGATTAGGGCGTGATAATGCCATTAACGCTGAAAAAAACAATTTGCGGCCTTTAATATTGTAGTAATTAATTATTGAAAATTGCGCCTGGCCCCTCCCACTACAAATTCGCCTATTCTGTCGAAATGGACGTGACGTCACAGTAGTAGTTGAATATTTTAAATTTCCGGATTCCGTGTACTGTGGAATTCCATAGCGACACGTCGCTCTCTGTGTAAAATGATGGGAAAGCGACGCGGCGCTTAAATTCCACAGGTACACGGAATTCGGCCCTTGGCAATACCCCTGAAATATAAAGGCCAGAGTGCTGATCGCATGACGTCATGTTTAGTAGGTCGTTTTCATAGAAACTAGACACGATCGAGCATTAAAACGCGCGTATGGTTGCCAAGAGTTCAAATACTGCGAGCTGTCATCGTGACATAAGAAGTCGAAACATTTGAAAATAATTGAAATTATAAAAATGATCATCCATCGAGAATCCAGTGAATGATAAAACTCCGTTTATCTATATAAACAATGCCGCATGTATAATAGTGTTGTTGGTTGTCGGTCCAACCAAGAGTGAAGCCGAATATGCGAATGTTGATGAATTTTGAATGTGCCGAAACATAAAAGCAACTCCACAAAAGAACTCTTTTATTTGTCTAGATCAATTTTTCAACTGTAACATTGGTATGAAATATATTATTATATGATATGGCAATCATGCTGCGTCTCAGGCCCTACATAATTTTGCTTCTTGATAAGATTATTTATCACTTGATCCATTTAATCTCAAACCACCTCACCCTCGTTTACCAATTTCATTTAAATAGACTGCATCAGCTTTTCAAGCATATCGATGCTTTCACTGCTGTCCAAAACTAAAACTCCAAGTATTTTTTGCAGTTCGTTTTTTTGGACCGACAAAAATATATTTTCAATAAAAACAAATAATTTGATAGATATAAATCAATTTTTATTAGAAAAAAAAGAAAATACATATATTTGTAACAAAGCTTCTATCAAAGAAAACGCAAATACCAACAAAAAAAACTCAAACATTAGTGCTTTCCTCTATCCGTTTTCCTTTTGTAAGAGTACACCATCCAAAACAATATATTATAGCATGCCAATATCTAATCGGACAAGATAGCACACCATGCCATGCTGCCCAGTCATCATATTATGTGCCAACTTGCCCTATCCACGTGTTTTACAAAATTCATTGAAGAAATAAATACATGTTCCTCACAACTTTCTGTGACTAGAAGTATGTCAAAATAAAGCTTAAAAACAGAGGATTCTGCTTGCGTAAAAGAAAGTCATTAAAATTACTCTTAGTATCTGTAATGTATGTAATGTTATAATATGTTGAATAAAGAATGTGGGCAACTGATATCGCACGACGCCAACCGAGAGTAGTCAGTCGAACGCACGGACATGCGGTAGCAGGAGCTCTTGTGAATGTAGAAATGTGTTTTATTTATCAAGGCATAAATCGGTACACTACAATTGGCGACGAGGATAAACTAAATTTGGAGTAAGTATAATTATTGAAAGTGGACCTTCCGAGATGGAAGAGGAAAATAACAATAATAATCATTGCCGGTCTTCCTAAAAGGGAAAAGGGCACAAGTTAAATTAAAATGTCCGGTTTTCCAAAGGGAAAAGGGCACGGTGAAATGAAAATAGCCGGTCTTCCAAAGGGAAAAGGGCACAATAAAATGAAAATTGCCGGTTTTCCAAAGGGAAAAGGGCAAGGTGAAATGATAATAGCCGGTCTTCCAAAAGAAAAAGGGCACAATAAAATTAAAATTGCCGGTTTTCCAAAGGGAAAAGGGCACGGTGAAATGAAAATAGCCGGTCTTCCAAAGAGAAAAGGGCACAATAAAATGAAAATTGTCGGTTTTCTAAAGGAAAAAAGGCACAGTGAAATGAAAATTGCCGGTCTTCCAAAGGGAAAAGGGCACAGTGAAATTAAAAAATACCCGGTTTTCCAACAAGGAAAAGGGCACAAGAATGATACATTTTTGTTACACAATATGAAAGCGAAAATCGAGTGACGGTTTTTCAAATACATAAATTAAAGACTGATGATCAGACCTGGAAGTGATTTTTCTCGAAAGGGAACTTGAATATTTGACATTCATATTATTAAACGGAAAAATTAAAAGAAGGCATGCAGAACAATAATTGGCAGGACCCTGTCAAATACTGTCGAATTTTTCAAGAGGAGTTCTGTTTTAGCGATGGAATTCTACTAAGGGGAAGTAGAATTGTAATCCCTCTGAAATTGAGACAACAAATATTAAATGCTGCTCCACACACAGTTGTTAGCAAAAAAGGAGGTGATGTGGTGATTAAAGAAAACGAATCGGGGCAGGAATATCGTAGGAATGTTCTACACCTTAAAAAGGTCGAAGGGCAGTGGAAAGTTACTGACGGCACTAGGGAAGATGAAGCAGTGCCACAGACAGAGAGTTGTGAGTTAATCAAAACCATCTCATGTCAAAACAAATTCTCATCGTAAATATAAACTCATCAAATTATGTTATTAAATTATATTTTTATTTTGCAGGCCTACGAATTCTAGATAAGTACCAAATAATTGTTATAGGCCACAAATAGCATAGGATAGTAAGTAAAATTATTATAATATTATATAATTGTGTTAATTGGTTAATTAGTTGTAAAAGGTCCATATTTAAAAATTATCTTTGTAGTTACCTATTCACTGTTTAGAAAAAAAGGAAGAGATGTAATGTATGTAATGTTGTTATACAGTGTGACCCATTTGTTTTGGGAACACCCTGATAAAAAGTTTATTTCTTAACCGATTTGGTTCGTTTTTTTTTTGGATTGTAGAGCTCGAAAAATTGTATATTCTTGGCAAAAAGTGACCTTCGCCATTTTGACTTCAAGGCCCACTATGTTAGTTTTTAAGAGCAAAATTTCAGGAAACCATATTAGCGATTTTTTTAGAAAAAATCTGTGTGCGCCACTGGATTCAGCATCTTTTAAAACGGGTCTATACAAATTTTCAACCGAAAATATCAAGTTGAAAAAAATTAAAAATTCGCACTTTAACAATCTTTGATCCTATCAAAAGAAATGATAAATGCATTGAAGTTGATGGTGGTTTGGTAAAAGTTACAAATTTTTAGTTTTAGGTCATTTTTATTTGTTTTGATAGAATCAAAGATTGTTAAAGTGCGAATTTTTAATTTTTTTCAAATTGATATTTTCGGTTGAAAATCTGTATAGACCCGTTGTAAGGATGCTGAATCCAGTGGCGCACACAGATTTTTTCTAAAAAAATCGCTAATATGGTTTCCTGAAATTTTGCTCTTAAAAACTAACATAGTAGGCCTTGAAGTCAAAATGGCGAGGGTCACTTTTTGCCAAGAATATACAATTTTTCGAGCTCTACAATCCAAAAAAAAAACGAACCAAATCGGTTAAGAAATAAACTTTTTATCAGGGTGTTCCCAAAACAAATGGGTCACACTGTATGTTGAATAAAGAATGTGGGCAACTGATATCGCACGACGCCAACCGAGAGTAGTCAGTCGAACGCACGGACATGCGGTAGCAGGAGCTCTTGTGAATGTAGAAATGTGTTTTATTTATCAAGGCATAAATCGGTACACTACAGTATCAATGAAAGAGGTGAAAAGACAGAGCATAGCTCGGAGTTGAACACGTTTAAACCACTTATTTGCAAATAAATCGTGAACTGCCATCGCTACCTTCACCTAACTTCGTAAGCTCACTGTTGCCACATAAATAAGCATTATATTGTGAGTTTGGACATTTTGAGGGTAGTTATTTCTGCGGAATATGTGGTATGCCATTAAACCCGACTATGCCATCTTGCCTGCCTCTCCCCTATATAGGTTGATTGATAATTTTATCATTGACTCAGTGGCTGCAACCCTTAGGAAGGTGAAAGGGGTGGGGGTGTGAAAAATCATAAATCAATAGAAAAATGTATTTTTGATCACATCGACTTGAAACTTCATTATGATGATCTTTAGTGAATTTATAGTACGAGATCCGGCATTAGAAATATCTACCCTCATCTGTTATTTGATTATGATAAAGATTATATTATGTTAGATAATTTGTTCATCGATAAATCCCGCATGGGTTGCCTAGCAAAATCACGGGCCTTCACCGTTGAATATTATTTACTTGGATTGATTTTTTTTGATCAACTTCCCTCATTTGTTATTTATGAAAATCGATCATTAGTCGAAAGAAAATTGCACAAGGAATTGGAAAAATATAGGTTGCCTACTTTCCTTTGGGTATAACTATAAGGTTGCCTGGTACAAACAGGTGGACAGGCGTCGTTAATATACCCTCATCTGTTATTTGATCGTTTTTTTTTAAAGAAAGCTTATTTAATTTTCTATCCAACAGTATAGGGTTGTCTGATCAAAAGTGTGTCCCATCCACGGTTACCTAATGTCAAAGTTAAATTTTAACTTTTGATTTCTTCAAATAACTTTTGAAATAATAAAGCTAATTTGTTGAAATTCGGTATATAAGGGTGGTTTGACACGCAAAATTCAAATCTGGTCTTGATATGATTCTTACTAGTAGGGGGCGCCACTTACAAACCTTTTCAGTCATTCAAATATTCATAAGTTTTTGGTACACACTCGTACATTCTTTTTGAATTGAAAAAGTGTTTTCTCCGTCCTTTTTACACAAAAAATGTATACTTCATAGAAGTGGCTGGGAGTAGCCCTTTTCGAGATATTTGCTCTTAAAGTAAACCATGCAATGTGGTTTTAAATGGAAAATTTTGAAAATACAAATAGGTACATGAGGGGCTTTGAAAATGACGTTATCGTGGTAATTTTGACAGTTCGATTTAATCTTCAATGTTTCTTGATAAAAAAAAAATAATCTATTTTTTTATCATTTTTTTATTATTTGATTTAATTAATTTATTTTTTTCTACTTTTCCTTGTTTTTTTTTATAGAAACATTGAACATTGAGTCACTTGTCAAAATTACCATGACAACGGCGTTTTCGAAGCCACCTATGTTTATTTTCAAAATTTGTCATTCACAACCACATTGCATAATATGGATAACTTTAAGTGCAAATAGTTTGAAAAGGGTTACTCCTAGCCACTTCTACAAATAATACCTTTTCTATGTGGAAAGGACGGAGAAATAGATTTTTCGATTTAAAAAAAGTGTGCTAGCGCGTACAAAAAAGTTATGAGATTTGAATTTTGCATATCAAACAACAAATTTTATCAAAATAACTACATTATAACTACAGTTATTTATAAAAATCGGATTTTGATACCCTGTATCTCCCTCAATATAAACTTTCGGTATCGCAAGTCTATCGCAATATTTTTTTGTAGGGAATATCTATTGTTACCTTATGTGTCATTCTTTTTGGGACATCCTGTATAAGCTTAAAAAGATCTCAACCGCTAAATATTTTTGTTAAATTGGGTTTTTTTGCCTTCTGATTGCCTCTTCTAATGTTAGTGTTGTAATCGAAACATAGATGACACCTGCTATTCCATATTACCCGGTCTATTTTATATTACTTGATCTTACTGTAATGTTTTTGACAAAAAAATAACATAATCAAAAATGAAGAAGTGTTTTGTATGTGGTTTGGAGGAATCCGTTATTGATTTTGATAATAAATCATTCAGGAAATGTTTTTTGAAGTTGTTGTTTCGGCGAGAAAAAAATTGTGCATACAGTGATATACGGACATTATGTTTGGATTCGATGGATAATTTTGGTTATCATTCCTCTTGCTATAAAAAGATTACAGTATTGAGCAAGAAATATAATGGAGAATTCACACAGTTTTGTAAGAAGCATGATGTAAGTATATCAAATTTATAAGTATTTATAAGGATTTTTCAATCATAATTATTAGTCATAGTATTCTGATACAGTTTGGTCATTTGAGTGTGGTTAACTTTTTATCAATTGCATAACCCAAATTCAAATATTCCCGAAAATTGGTGCATATTCTATAAACTTACCCATAGGGGAACTTGCGTCTAATATGCATATTATGACAACTGATGTTCATTCATTATGTTAAAAAAATTTTTTGTGAAATTTTGAAGTTGTGTTTAATATCGTTGCAACAAACATGAAGTTTGTGGTGAAAAATCTAGGTTAATTTTACAAAAATGCTTGAATTAGAACAGAGTTCTGCGAAGCTAATTTGAATTTGATTAGTTAATGAATGTGTTAGGGTGAATATTAGAAAATATATATTTTTTTTTTAAATTAATGATTTGTCATGAATTTGGTCTTTAGGCAGTATGTACTTTATAAACAGCCCCTCACTGTAATGTAATATTTCCAGGATTTAGTTAGTTAATTCGTGAAAATATGTGTTGTGTTGTTTTTTCTTTAACTCGAATGTATCTACTTCTAAGGTGGAGTTAAGTATGCCCACAACTGACGTTCATCCCACTGAAATAGATATTCTTGACTCTACTGTGAAATCACAAAAGGTAATAAAACCATCATAATAAAACCAATATTTGCCCGCGGTATTATGCCGAACATCAGTCTAAAAGTTATTTTTCTATCAAAAAAAATATATGTTCCAGATACCGTGTGCTACATTCACACCACAAAAAACAAGCGAGGCTAACGTTTCTTCATTATCAATGACACCTGAGCAAACAGATCACAGTGACTCTATATCTCGCTTTATATCATCAGTTGAAAACTCCTCGCGAATGGAGACCGCTGTTGATGCTGCATCTGATGCAGCACCGGCATCTCAACCGTCAAACACCAATAAGGAAATTGATTGCATATTTTGCAATAATCCACGAAAGACAGTGGGTTCAAGAAGAATTAAAGTGAAGTTCCCGAAGGCAGGAGAAACTGTTCCCCAACTAAAAAAAAAGGCGTTAACATTGGATGATTCAGAGTTACTTGAAAAACTCGATAATCAAATTGTCGCGTATCACCCAAACTGTTTGTCATCATATCAAGTACAGATGAAACGCCAAACCAAGGAATACGTTTATTGCAGTTGGCATAAAGATAGAGAGTTACACAATTTAGCGTTCAACTCTCTCGCAACATTTATAGAAGACGAAATCATCAATGAACATAAAGTAATGTACGTCACGCAACTCTTCGAACGCTATAAGGCCCTGCTTTTGGAGTTCGCAGAGGGCAACAAGCGATCTGAAGATTTTGCATTTTATCGGAGCGAACATCTTGAAAAAAAAATATCCAAAGCTTTCGGTGAACGACTCACTATTGAAACATCTACTGGACCGCGTAAAAAAAGATTATTTACCTCAATGATATGAACAAAGGATCAAGGTTTTCAAATGAAGCTGTAAAACTAGAAGCAAGGGAAGACAACACATTCCAAGAAGTAGCATATGAGTTGAGACGTTGTGTTAAAAATATTCCCTGTCGAAAGCTTCCGAGTCGTTTATCCGTTGAGGATGTGATAAAGGGAGAATGCGAGATTCCAAAACAATTGTATAAGTTTATGTATTATTTGATTGGAGGACCAAATCATTTTTCTGATGACTCAGACCAGATCACTGCCAAAGTTACAAAGGGTCGAGTTAAGCCTGCTAAAAATCTGAACCTTGGATTGGCTTTGAAATCCCTAACTAATTCACGACAAGTTCTCACGATACTCAACAGATATGGACATACAATAGGGTATAACTTGGCTGAAGAGTTAGAGACTGAAATGACTTACACAGCAGTCGAACAAAACGAAGTCATACCATCCGGCATCGATGCAGTTCATGGACGAAGCACTCACGTAGCATTCGACAATTTTGATCGCTTCGTTGATACAATATCTGGAAAAGACACCATGCATGACACCGTTGGAATAATATACCAATTTTCAAACACTGACAATGAAAATGTAGATGATAATGTTAATATTGAAGCTACGACATCGTCAATCCTTCAATGCCATGACGATATTGATGAATTCAGACCACCAGCACGAAAAAGACGACGCTTCCATCAAATTTCAAGAGAGGTCCGACCATATTATCAAAAACCCAGTGCAATCATGGAATTACTTGCCGTTGACTCTATTACAGAGGAAATAAGGTCATTCCAAGGTGCTACCAATATTGCAATTGAAAGGGATGTACTATGGGTGATGTCTCTAGCACGACTTGATTCAATACCCATGTGGTTAGGCTACAATTGCATGGTTACGGCCGACAGTAGCAAAATTCAAGCTGTTCATTATTTGTCTCCCATCAATGCATCGCCCACGTCATATGCTATAGTGAATGAAACCCTAATTATGGCAAATGCAATTGCTGAAAAGTGCGAAGAGGAGTTGATAATTGTCACCTACGACTTAGCCATAGCAAAAATGGCAATGCAAATCCAGCAAAACGAAAGGCCGAAATTTGACAAAATATTTATTAATTTGGGGGCGTTTCACATACAAATGGCATTTTTCAAAGCCATTGGTAAATATATAGACTCCAGTGGATTAGTGGACGTGTTAGTCGGGGCAGAGACTTTAGCAGGAGGCTCAAAGAACAGCTTCAAAGACAGCAAGCACTTCAATCGCTGCAAGCGCTTACATCCATTAGCTTCAGCTGCTTTACAGATACTCCACTTCGAGCGGTACTTATCTCTACATCATTCAAATACTGAGATGTTGGATGAACATTTGAAGACTACAATGGATGCAATTGTAAATTCGGATGAGCACCGGCTGGACCTACCTGGTTTTCTGCGGGAAATTGTAGATGGCTCCAAACAATATTACATAAAAACTTTGAACGGTGAACGTGGAAAAACGGCTAAATTTCATCTTCAATACTGTGAGTTCATCAACTTGTTCCTACGGTTTTCAAGAAGCATACGCAGCAGTGACTTTCAGTTGTACGTAGACTCTCTCTACAACATGTCCGATTTGTTCTTCTCATTAAACCAGCAAAATTATGCAAGGTGGTCCATTATGTACGTCAACAATCTTATAAAGGAGCAGAACAACAATTCGCGTGTGGTATCTGAATTTAGACGAGGAGCATTCGGTGTCCGTCGTACAAAATCTTGTTTTTCGAGATCACCCGTGTACTTAACGTTGGAGCAGACCATCAATGCTGATGCGTCAAACCAATTAACGCATAAACTTGCTGCAGACTCCATATCGGCAGCGGCACGACAAAGATGGACACTTAGTCACAGTATAAGGACCAATATTGTGTCTTCCGTGAAAGAATATGTCGGACTATCACAAAAAGATGACACCTCCCATGCCCTCCAGAAGAGTCGGATTAAAAGGGATAAAAATAGTCTCCAAAGTATTATTGAGACTATCAAACACTTAACCCCTTCGGTGAGAGCATTGATAAAAATTTGTTGTTCAATATTTCAACGGGAAAAGCAGCATCTGGTGAGGTTTGTGATTTTCTGATCAACGTTAAGTCAGTTGGAAACACACAAAAATTGTCGTTTATTTCGGACTGCAATTCCTCTTCTGAAAGATTCGAAAAACCGCTGAAGCGCAACAAGATCCTGAATTTCTCTTCACAGTCTGTCGCCAAAGCTCAAACCAGCAAAGACAAAAGTAAAAAGGCCCTTCTCAAAATGGAACGGGACATTTTCGGCCGATTACTCGCGATAAGTATTGAGAAAGACCTCAACATACAGCACAGCTTGACGTTTCCATTAGCGCCTGTACCACCTGCTATTTTCTCATGCACTGGTGAATTGCTGAAAACGGATAAATCCAAGCTAGTCAAAATATTAAAATCTAATGTCAAAACAGTTGAGCCTTCGAATATTGATATTGAAATACTAGATGGATTTTATTACTTATATCTCATCGGATCATCCATGCCGCGGACGTTTGACAAGATAGCTGAATCTATATTAGTGAAATTGTGCACTACCAACGCCTCTGAAGTTCACTTAATTTTTGATAGGTATTTAACTCGCTCTATCAAAGACTGTGAACGACAAAGTCGACTGGAATTCGAAATACCGTATGTCATTCAAGGACCTCTTCAACCTCGACCAAGCGATTTTCACGGAAGTCTCAAAAATTATCGTTTTAAAGAAGCCCTGATAGAATTCCTAGCTATTTACTGGGAAAATGATAATTTAGTATCGATAATCCAAGATAAAAAAATATTTATAACAGTTAAAGACGTTTGTTATTCTTATCAAACAGTTGGGAACCATGTTGTGAAGCGTGAAGAAAAAGATTATGTGTGTCAACATGAAGAGGCAGACACACGAATAATGTACCATATATCAAAAGCTCCACCAAGTTGAAAGATATTGGTTAGAGCAAATGATACCGATGTGTTGGTAATTTTACTGGCTCATATACAAAAAGTCCCAGAGACTGAAATCTGGTTTGCTAGTTCATCGTCCAAAAAAAGAAAAGATCTGGATTGCATCAACTGTTCTGAGCTCGCGATGAAGTTGGGTCCAATTTTATGTCGGGGTCTACCAGCATTTCATGCATTTACGGGATGCGATTATACAGCTGCCTTCTATAATAAAGGGAAATCAATGCCATACAAAATATTTTCAAGGCGTACGGATTTTCAGAAGATATTCGCATCATTGACCGATCCAGCCGATCTTTTCGTCAAAGAAAAAATGGAATGTGTTCAAGAGTTCACTGCTCTTATTTATGGCATCAAACAGTGTAAAAGCGTCAATGACGCTAGATACCAGATGTTCCAAAAAACATATGGAACAACAAAGGAAAAAGAGAAATTCTTAAAAAAGATTAAAGGCATGGACTCTAATTTGCTCCCACCATGTTGGATCTCCCTGAAAGAGAAAATTTTGCGCACAATTTTTGTAAACTCTATGTGGCTTCACGCAAGTGATGCATCTTGCGTCACATTAAAACCAGAAGAATGCGGTTGGTTTTTCGATGGGTATTTGAAGCCAAAGTGGTTTGTGGGGGACGCAACACCCTTGCAAGACGAGTATATACTCCACAAATTAGAAGAAAAAGAAAATGAAGAAGAATCTGAATTCAATATATTATGCACTTCTGACGAGTCAGGGTCAGAATCAGAATAAATGTCTTGATTTGTACTGTTGATCAATAAATGTGTGGATGATAAAAAAATGGATGTCATTATTTATATTTACAGTGTTGGCCAAAATTATTGAACCTCCCAAAATTTGATAAATTTTGATCCTTCATCAGTTATTGGAGAAGTAATGGTGCATTAAAAAACTTCAATCCATTTGTCAGTTTACGTATTCTGGTGATGTTTTGAAAAAATGTTTATTGCCCTTTTTCCAAGTTCAAAAAAAGCTGATTTTTTTTTAAAAATATATAACATTATTATTAAATATCGAACATTAAATCAAACTGTCAAAATGACCACGATAACGTCATTTTCAAAGCCCCTCATGTACCGACTCATGTACCTATTTGTATTTTCAAAATTTTCCATTCTACAGAGTATACATTTTTTGTGTAAAAAAGACGGAGAAAACACTTTTTCAATTCAAAAAGAATGTACGGGTGTGTACCAAAAAGTTGTGAATATTTGAATGACTGAAAAGGTTTGTAAGTGGCGCCCCCTACTAGTAAGAATCATACCAAGGCCAGATTTGAATTTTGCGTGTCAAACCACCCTTATATACCGAATTTCAACAAATTAGCTTTATTATTTCAAAAGTTATTTGAAGAAATAAAAAATTAAAATTTAACTTTGACATTAGGTAACCATGGATGGGACACACTTTTGATCAGGCAACCTAATACTGTTGGATAGGGAATTGAGTAAGCTTTCTTTGAAAAAAAATCAAATAACAGATGAGGGTATGCCTGTCCATCTGTTTGTACCTGGCAACCTCATAGTCGAACCCAAAGGAAAGTAGGCAACCTATATTTTTCCAATTCCTTGTGCAATTTTCTTTCGACTAATGATCGATTTTCATAAATAACAAATGAGGGAAGTTGATCAAAAAAAATCAATCCAAGTAAATATTATTCAACGGTGAAGGCCCGTGATTTTGCTAGGCAACCCATGCGGGATTTATTGATGAACAAATCATCTAACATATAATCTTTATCATAATGAAATAACAGATGAGGGTGGAAATTTCTAATGCCGGATCTTAGACTATTAATAAAACACTTGTTTCGTCGTTTTCCAAAATTCAACCCTTAAGGGGGTGAAAGGGGCGGGGGTGTGATAAATAATCTATCATCAACGCCGAGCCAAAACTATTATAGATAGAGCCATGAGATTTTGAAGAGATGTTCTGCTAAATATTTCTAGGTGTGCTAAAAGAGGATTTTGCGAAATTTTACTCCTAAGGGGGTGAAAAGGGTGGGGGTAGGAAAAATCATATATTGATGAAAAATTATGTGTTTTTGGTCACATCAACTTGAAAAACTTGATTGAACACATGTCTCGTTATTTTTTGAAATTCAACCCCTAAGGGGGTCAAAGTCGGGCTCAAAGGAGATGAGGTGTGAGAAAAATCATTAATTGATAAAAGATTATGTATTTGTGGTAACATCATCCTGAAACATCGTATAAATAATCTCAAATATAATTAATTAGATACTTGTTACGTTATTTTGCAAAATTCAGTCCCTAAGGGGGTCAATTTCGGACTCAAAGGAGTGGGTGGAAAAAATCGTTAATTGATAAAAAAATTATGTTTTTTTGGTAACTTCATCTTGCAACTTCGTATAAATAATCTCAAATAAATTTAATTGAATACGTGTTAACGTTATTTTGCAAAATTGAGCCCCTAACGGGGTCAAATTCGGACTCAAAGGGTGGAAAAAAGAATCGTTAATTGATGAAAGATTATGTATTATTGTTAACATCATGTTGAAATTGAACATATATGTATCGTTGTTTTTTAAAATTCAACCCTTAGGGGGGACAAAGTCGGGCTCAAATAATCTTGTTTGAAATTAATGAAGCACGTGTTTCGGTTTTTTTTTCAAATCCAAATCTTATCTACGGGGGCGAAAGCAGAGGGTGGCAAAAATCATAAAATAAATGAAAAGTTGTGTATTATATTTTTGATCACATCAACTTTAAATTAATAATCTCAATTTAAAGTGTTTGAAATTTTATATGACACCAGCAGTGGCCGTCACGGCTTCGCCCGCAATGATCATCATAGTGAAGTTTCAAGTCGATGTGACAAAAAATATATAATTTTTCATCAATATATGATTATTCACACCCCCACCCCCACCCTCAAAGTAGGCGGAGGGTTTTGAAATTTTGAATTCTTACTCATTTTTTCATTAAGTCCAACTTTTTTCAATAACTATTTGTCGTAACTTTTAGTCGTGAGAAATATAGCGTTTGAGTCTATTTTCAGGACACTTGATTTTTTGGGACTAAAATTATTACACAAATTGGTTTCCATCCAAGCAGGGCTGAACCCCGCGACAAGAGCAAATGCGAAAGGCTTCAACCACATATAGGAAGAAAAATCTTGTAGTACATCATGCATCTGCAGCTAAGTACCAGCAAAGCCATCTTGAGAATTATAGATCAAATGAAACACGGGTTTCATTGATTTCATGCAAGATTATTAATATGAAGTTAGAAGTCGATGTGACCAAAAATACAATTTTTTATTGATTTAATTAAAATTGCTGTCAAAGCGGGCGAAGCCGTGGCGGGTACAGCTAGTATTACACAAAAATATAACACTCCGACACGTCAACTTTGTTTTTGAGGAGGACACTTCTTAGGCATATAAGCAAACCCTCATCAGCAACCCCTAATATCCAAAATGGAAAGGGGAGTCGAGTGCTACCTTATTTTGAAGGACCTTCGACCCTGATTACAACTGCCAAGTTTCAAGCCTCTGCTGTCGTTCCTGTTAAAATGACAACTTGTGAAACATTCTTTCAATTTTTTTTATTGAATAAATAATTACTCGCAAGAGTTATCTTCTCCAATTTAAAAAGGAGATGATGAGTGACAGAAGATCTTCAAAATGAGCTATTACCCTATCCTTTTGAAGAGGATTTAGTTCACCCTTTTTTTTTGTTGAGTTGACATATTCACTGGAAGAAAAGATTTTTCCAGCTATAGGCAAGAAGTTTAGGCACTCAAAATCCGTAGTAATTGGAAGGTTCAACATACACTAAAGAGAAAAAAAAGTTCAAAACTCAAACATGGGCAAACATCGAAATCTGCAGCTGTACCAATCTGTTTCTTCATAAAAAGCAAGTGATTATCATTCATAATAATTCTTTCTTCAATTTTCTGTAGACTTTCACATGAATCATAAAATAGGTGACGAAAATAGAAAAATGAAAAGTACGTACTTACCGGAGCCTTTCACAGTTCCTTGAACTTTATTAACAAGCAATCTAGGCAATCTTCTTTTTGAATCTCTTTCCTCAACCCAAATTTCCTTAAAGCAGAGTTGCTTGATCCGGCCCGTTTTCTTCGCTACGTATTCCTTGATACTTGATCGACCGTCTTCACTATACAAGCAATATACGTTAAAGTGAGAGTACTTTGCAAAATGCCCAGATGTTCGGAGTAGATCTTTTGTCTTTGAAGGGGGAGCTACATTTCGCATGCTTGCAGGAAACGAACGCGGCTTTATGTTTTGAACGTAACAAAAGAACATGACTCAACGTCAAATGAAGAAATTACTGTCATTGTCAATAGACAAAAGAAAATGGTGACAAATGTAATTTTGTATCAAACATTTGAATACAAAACTTAATTTATCAGTGTTCTGAATGCAATTTTAGATTTTTTTTAGTCCTTTCTTTTGAATTGATGTAAACAAATAAATCTTATAAAAAGTATAGCTCCGATAGAAAGACTGGTTCGTCGTAGAGTTGGACATCTATGGAAAATACACTGAGAATTGAACAAAACATAACATACTTACATACCACAAACATAAAATTTATTGAAAATATATAAACGGTACCATATCAATTATTACATCAACTAGAACTAAGAATTCATAACATCTCAAAGATTTATTTTCCCATCAGTCCTCATTCCACTCTTCTTCAGAACTATTTTCTTGTTTAAGCGGTTTGGAAGATACATCAATAATCATCTGATTAATTGTTTCATCATCAAAATTTATAGGATTCTGAAAAAAAAATATTCAACCTTATTGGAAACCAGCCAAATATACACTTTGCGATAGAAATCAGTGCAAATGTAAACAAAAAAAACAATTGCACCAAAAGATTTTGCAAGGGATTTTGATAATACAAACCTCATCTTGCATCGTCCAATTTTTAGAGCTCTTTGAACTTTTCCAGGAGGATTGTGAGAATTTGCCAATTTCTAACTCTTCATCGTTTCTTCTCGACGATGATTGTGAGAATCTACCTAGTTTTTGCCCATTGTCGATAACATCGTGTTTATTTGTGGATGACTGTGAAAATTTGCCTTGTTTATGGGAATTTTCAATATTATCATTGCTCTTCGATGATGATTGTGAAAATCGACCCAATTTTTTTTTTTTATCATTATTTTTCGCTGATGACTGTGAAAATTTGCCTAGTTTTGAATTATCATCATTATTATCATTTGCCAAACTTTTCAAATGTAGCCATTCAACGTCATTTTTGATAATTTGCAACTCCACAGTCTTCATGTGCTCAATGAGAATTCTTCTGCGTTCGTGCAGCGCAACATGTCTCTTATTTTGTATTTCTTGTGATACAAATTCGTACCAGTTATCCATCTTCTAGAAAAAAATGAATTTGCTAATCGGGTGTGTTTGATGTAAAGGTAAATAATAAAAAATTGAAGCAAATTAGCTCCTCATGACACGTTGCCTTGGAAATTTCCTTTTAGTACAGTAAATCCGTGCTTTTCCTGAGAATTTGGGAAATACGCAAAATCTTTTTTTTTGTGGACGTGGTCCTTAATAGCTTAAGTCTGAGTTTTCGGGAAAATCGATTGTGAGCTTACCCCGCCATCTTGAAAATAAAAGCGCGTGTGTTTTCTCTGTTCCTATTAGACTTACGATAAAATATCATGGAAACAAAGTTCCTCAGAATTACATTACCAAAAACTTGTATTCCAAACTTTTTTCTCTCAAATCAATAATAAGAAATCTACCGGGTGATTCCTTAACATGGCATGTAAGAAAAAATCGTATATGATTAAAGTAGCGCAGAATTACGTTCCCAGTAACATTATTCCATTTATTTTGATGGTTGCTGGGAATTTAATTCCGCACATCTTTCGTCTCGTACGACTTTTTTCCACCATGGAATCACCCTGTAGATTTTCAATCACTGATTTTGGAAAAAGTTTTTTAGAAAAATTATTGAGAATGTGAATACGAACAATTTGGGTTCTATGATATTTTATCGTAAATCTCTCATAAACGGTGATCCAAAATTTTGTTTTCATAACGTCGATGCACTCTACGCAAAAATTTCTAACGGGATCAATTTTTACTTTTTTTATGTCAAGTAATATGCTAGACATGACAGCTCCCCAAAAAGTGCAAACTTTCGTTTTCACCCTGTATACAAGAAAAGTAACTATAAAGGTTATATCTGTTAGCGGCATTGTAAGTTTCACGCAAAGTGGCACAGGTTCTCTAAAACCGCAATGCTCCATCTTTTATAATAGCTGAGATATCCTGCAGTCTCGTGGGACACAGTGTACAAACACTTGAAACAATAGTAAAATCAATATTTTAAATTGTAGGGGGAACCAGGAACGGACTTGCCAACAAACCTTTTGGGCCCAATTTTTGACAGGTGTCATTTTACAGAGCTGAAAACTTCTTTTTCAAATAATCTGACTTTTTCTCAACAAAAAAGATGCTCTTCTTTTTTTCCAATAAAACTAACCGTTTTCGAGAAAAATAGGTTCTTGTTTTACACCTTATTGCAATAATTCACTAAAATACTACGCCCAGCTCGGTCCAGACACTAGTAGTTCTTATTGATGGTATTGAAAAACTTTTTGATACTCTTAGAGTGATTGACTGTATGTACAAGAATTAGTAAATTTTAAAAAAAAAAATTGCTTGCATTTTTTGGAAAATTTTGATTTTTTTTTTCGATGTTTTTTTTGAATTTTCAACTTCAGAAAGTCAATCACTCTAAGAGTATCAAAAAGTTTTTCAATAACAAAAAATAACAACAACTAGTGTCTCGCCGTAGTATTTTAGTGTATTATCCTCGGTATTATCGCAATAAGGTGTAAAACAAAAACCTATTTTTCTCGAAAACGGTTAGTTTTATCGCAAAAAAAGAAGAGCATCTTTTTTGTTGAGAAAAGGTCAGAGTATTTGAAAAAGTAATTTTCAGCTCTGTAAAATGGCACCTGTCAAAAATTGGGCCCAAAAGGTTTGGTGGCAAGTCCGTTCCTGGTTCCCCCTACAATTTAATAGTAATTTACGTTACTAAGGCGGTAAATGACTTTTTGAATTACGAGTCGAGATGTTTATGGACGAAGCGACGAAGAAGCCGAGTCTGGAATTTCTAGACGAGTAGTTTAATGACATTTAACGGCTGTGTATCGTACATTCTTTTGTTTCATACTGTGATAATTTTTTTTAATCCGTTTAAAGTGCTTTCTTGTCAAACCATACACTTGGAGTGGCAGTCCGCCTCACATTCTTACCATGAGATGGCGCCAGCCAAACCATGGCACCACTTGGTAATAGATAGGTTAATTATATGTTACCAACATTCTATGTCAAGTTCAAATTGAAATCATGAGAAGGCGCCAGCCAAACCATGCTACCTATGCAATTTCACTCTCTTTGATCATGCAAAATGTCATTTTTGGAATAGTTTTTTTACAGTCTCTGATGATGTAAAGTGTCATTTACCGGACTGGTTTTGGGTCCGGTAAATGATACTTTACGGTACAGTATGAAATAAAATATTGATTTTACTATGGTTTCAAGAGTCTTCATGTCCTACACAACATACTAAAATTTTATCAAATTATAGAAGCCGGTTCAAAAGTTAGAGCTGAAAAATGAAATCGATGTGTAACCGTTTAGGGCTCTGTATCTCCGTGAGGAGGCACTAGAAAAAAAAAGTTTTATGACAAACTAGGATTATTTTGACCTCCGCAATACGCTCCCGAAATTATGCCATATAAGACTTACCGGACACAATTTTATTTTATTTATAGTCTAAGGTAAATACATTCTTTACTACGAATACTACGGTATAGTTGGCCTACTCCCTGCAGCGCAGTGAACAATGTAACTGAAAAGAGCACAGTTCCCATCTACATACCTTACTACGGTGCAGTTCGAGGTAATTATTTACAAAACGGTTTTTTGGTATTTCGGCATTATAATATGTAAAATTTTTTGCATAGGTACGGTTTGTTTCTTATAAGGAATATGAATTCACTTGCGCAAAGCCAAAAATTCGCCTTATTCATCATTTTTGAGAATAAAAAAGGTTTGTTTTTCAAGGTAAGTTTTGAGTTGGGGTTAGATTGGGTCCGTTTTGGTTAGTTTGGGTTAGCTTTGGTCTGATGAAAATGGATGTCACGTGAGCGACATCCCAGAACATATTCAAAAATTATCTTTATGTAGGGAGTAGGCCAACTGTACCGTAGTAAAGAACGTAGTTACGCGTTGTGCCCTTTTCAGTTACTATAGATGTGTTTGTTATGCTCCACTAGTGCACACTTTTCTACATTACAACACTCAGTGTGGCTTTGTTTGTGAAATGTTTGTCTGTTTTTCAGGATAAAATATCTTTTCTAGTTTAGTAAAGATATTTTATCCTAAAAAACAGAGACAAACAAAGCCACACTGAGTGTTGTAGTGTAGAAAAGTGTGCACTAGTGGAGCATAACAAACACACCTTTTGTTTACTGTGTTGCAGGGAGTAGCCCCCATATGCACCGTAGAAATCTAATCCGGATGAAGACTTCATCGCGATTATTTTCCATTGGGTGGTATGGAAGATAATCGCGATAAAGACTTCATCCGGATTAGATTTCTACGGTGCATATGGGGGTAGGTCAACTGTACCGTAGTAAAGAATGTTTATACTTTATACGAGACTACAGTAAAAACCAACAGGGTACGTGTCATGTCTGTCTATTATCAAACAATAAGGATGTCGCTCACGCGACATGCATTTGTTTACCAAACCCAAACTAACCCAAACTAACCCAAACTCATGTCTAATTCAACATTAAACACAAATTTAATAATATTGTTACTTCGGCGATCACCATGTTGCCATCTATGTCAACCAATCTGACCAATCACGGGCGACGTCCCTGTTGGTTTTTACTGTAGTTTGTAAATACGCTGCCCGGATAATAGGGAGATAAAGCCAAACCAAAATTTCAAACGTATCCGTATACGTATCGAACTGCGCAAGTGCAGAAGGGATACGTTGACAGATTTGCATTACGTTGTACGTATCGTAACGGGCCCCTACGGTATAGTTAACCGCCTACAAATATCTGTCTTTTGAACGACAGACGTCAAAAATGTGTCAACAAAACAGCTGATAGTTTTTGTTTACAAAATTTGTACATTTCATCAAAGCTTTAAAATAAGTACGGAGATAAACATGTCGGCAGTTATGGTACCTACTTCCTTCCTAAATCGAAACAACTCCATACACTTAGCATTATTCAAATTGTTTAAATTAAAAGCTCCATACAGTACAACAGCTCTATTGCCCAATAATTCTTCATCATGTAATCGGCAAACACAAAGTGGTCAACTATAATAGAATTCATATTTTTCAAATTAAAACACGAATATATTTAGTTCGAATTCAAACGATGGAACATCACAACATGACATGACATATTTTGTACCTGACATTTAAAAGGAAGATCGGTATACGTATGAGCGATACGGTGATAAGTTAGATAAGTGGCTTTATATGGCTTTCTTCCCCATTAACGTAAGACGATGCGTTACATATACGTATACGGATACGTTTGAAAAATGGCAATTGGCTGTATCTCCCTGTCCAAATCTTGGTTCAAACTATTCAGTAAAATGTTCACTACTAAATTTACATTGGGTACCTCTATATACTTACTTAGGTAAGAACGTTGCCTCGGGATATTCAAAGAGTACAGCAACTAATACCTAATTTAAGGGTTAAAATTGGAAATGTATACTGACTATAGGTACCTACTTATTTGATTTATAAATAAATTAGCAGGCGAAGTCTAGTCTTGAGTATGGTGAATATTTCCAGGAACTTTTTTAGCTCTAGGTTCTAGGTCTAGGTATACCCGTTGTTTGAGTATAGTAACCTCGAGAGTAACCTTTACTCAAACAACGGTATACAAGTTCAAGAGAAGAGGAAATCAAGTAATTTCAAGGAATTGCAAACCTACCTACAAGATGAAGTATAATGATTATTACCTGTCTAAAGACTAGAAAAAAATTAAAGAAATCTAATCAATCACTACGTCTAGCAAGTCTTCCCATTTTCCCGATAATTGAACGGCAGCTGCACCAATCGTTTATATTATTTATCCATGGCACTAATTCCAGAAGAAATTTAAGCAGCAACATACAACTAATACAACAGTCCAAAATACAAAATACGAAATAGGACAAAACCAAAATTTAAAATGTAAACAATTGTGGTAAACATTAATCGATGATAAACAAAGGATGGAATGGATAAGCAACGTCAGGCAATTTGGATGGTCGGAATGGTCGGAGCCGTGGTCGAAACACAACACATCATCGTGCGACTCTAAAAATGTTTGAAACAGTCTAAGTAATAATATGACCGTTCTATGTAGAAATTGAGCGGAAAAGGGTGTCGAGTGACTTGATTATGGTATGCTTCTACTTCTATATTATACAGTATTGTGCGGTTAACAAGATGACCATAATCCATGAGAGTATCGATATCGATTCTCAAAAATGCAAAAACATAAATAAATTTTAGTGCCATCCCTGATTCCGAACTTACTGAAGAGATTTTGAATTTATGAAAATTAAAAAGATCAAACTTGACTCAACATTTTTGTGAGTCCGAATTTAACTACATTATATTATGACTATTACTATTCTACCTGTAGATGTATTATCAGTACTTGTGGTAAACTAACAATACCTAATACATAATAAGAGTGAAACTAGTGAAATGCGAACTTGGAGAAATTTATAACCAATTTATTTTAATTTTCAAAAATTCAAATGAGGTATCTCATTTCATATGTCCTAGTTCAATATGAACATTGCAGCAGAATACGGGAACTGAAGGATATCAAACTTTATTCTTTCTAGATTCCTGACGTTTCGATAAATCTAATTAACTTGGTTTTTATCAAGGCTACGTAATGATAGATAATTAAGAAAATATGATAAAATTTAGAAGTTCAGGAAAAAATTACTATATGCCGCCGCGTGGTTTAGTCTAGGCAATTATCGTAGGTCCTTTGATAAAGAAGACTTAAGTATAGTACTTATGTCTTTTGAAGCAAAGAGAGCATGCAAAGTTTTTGTTGACCGGAATCTAAGATCTGAGGAACATATTTAAAAGATTTGCTAAAGAGTGGCATCTGGATGTTATGCCGTTCGTGTCTGACGCAGCTAAAGATTTGGGTCCAGAAATGGCAAGAACCGTTTACCATTCTCTGGTGGAATCGCATGGCATAATATTGCGTTTTCGGATAATGGTAATCAGTCACTTATTGAGTTCTTTGTTCGTTCTTCAAAAGAGGTCCATCAGAGCATTGTATGGAATGAGTCCTCGCGTGAATGTGATATGTGCTTATAGAGAATAGCAGTCAATGACGTCACTGTTTTTATTGAAGGTAGCTAAATTAACTTTCAGCATCCAGGATAGATTGCCTTCTCCTGGACATGAGCGTTTAACCCGTCAAGCTAACAATAATATATCGATCACCCTTCCTAGACCTACATAGTCCCTACAAGAGAAAGTTGATGTTTGATGGAAGGAGAATATAATCATCTTTCAGCCAAGATTCGACAGTGTAAGGATATTCGAAAATTCAGGGTGTGAAGAAAATTGTATTGAATGTGGCTTGACTGACTATCTCGTTAACCCCGTGTAGTAAGTATTGATTACTGATCTGTTATTTGTTATATGTGAAATTCATACTTTTTTATAATAATAATTGTTGTTTCAAGTTTGTTTTATGTAGGTTAATGTGAGCCTAGGTTACATTCAATTTCACTTCGGAGTAGAAGTGACTTTCGCTTGCCAAACAAAAATCATATTCTATCGTCTACATTGAATTTGTGTTCAAATTCACGGTTACACCAAATTCAATGTGGTGGTTGTCATATGATTCTCTTTTGGCAAGCGGAAATCTGTCACTTCCACTTCCAAATGAAATTGAATGTAACACAGATTACGCACATTATAACTTTTATGATTGTTATTTATATTTTAATTTACATTTTTAATAATCATTTTTTATTTTGAATCTACACTTGCTTTGTCAACGTAGGTTTTCACATTTTCGACGATAAAGTATTTTTTTAATGCCATTCCAGTAAATTCTGAGAATCAATACCAATAATTGCCACTTGGCAACATGGAGCTCGGCAGAATCCTGACACCCATCATTGATGTCCGGAGCGAGTCTACAAGCAGCTCATCCGGAATTTGATTTGTTTTGACTCGTTTGATACATCAAATTTGTGACAGTTGTGACTTGTTTATTTATGGGAAATTTGTTAAAAATTAAATCCAAGGAATGTTTAGTCGACAATAGAATTGAACGTTGTACTGCAAGCGAAATTCGTAGTTATGATAGTTTTAGTGTGAAATAGTGCAGAGCGATGTGAGCAACTAATGAATAACTTGCAATCAAGTAGTGGCTGCTCCCAAAGCCAAAATATTTATTCTTCCAAGGTGAGTAAACTATTGCATTTCCGAATTGCGTATTTTCCTTGGCGAAACATAGGCATAGGAAGTTTAATTTCCGTGATACCTGTTTTGTATAAATCAAATGCAAAACTACGTGATGAATCATAAAATTTTATGTATGGATTAGTTTGTATCGTCCAAGGATTTTTTAAAAATCTTATTTGCATCAACCATTCCGGGCTATATATTTCAGATGCTAATTCATTTCAGAACTATTTTTATATTTGCAAATTTTCATGGCCATCGACTCATTTTTCGGTAAATTTTTAGTTTATGCTCGAGTTTATGTTTATGTGACCGGGTTACGAATTGAATATTTTCTCGAATATTTTCAAGTCGTTTTTGTACGCTTGTTATTAGCGAAAACCGAGGCGAAACCTAATGAAAATAAACAACTATCTGACGAAGCAGTGGAGCGAATAGTGCTGCTGACTCGGCTGTGACTGGGGTAAGGACTAAGTGGAAATAGGGAAGAAATGACAAGATATTGAGTTTTTTGAAACGAATGGCGTAATAGACTTTATGTCATACTGTACCAATTAAATGCCCATCATTCATCAATAATACCGACCCATACATTAAGTTTAAAATCACGTTGAAAATGTCGTGGAGTTGATGTTATTGTTGGCATAAAAAAATATTTTAACTCTCTCAGATTGGTAATTTAAGTAAATTTATTGATATTTTTTTATTTTTTCAAAAAAAAAATGACTAATTCTGGTTCAGTGAATCAATCTGAGAGTTTCGAAAAGTGTTTGAATACCTACCAACAATAAAACAACCGAGAAAACAACTGCTCTCTGCCCGTAGTATTTTGGTCTCGATTCTGGTTCTAGACCTTTTTTGTTGAGAAAAGGTCAGAGTATTTTAAAAAGTAGTTTTCAGCTCTGTATAATGGCACCTGTCAAAAATTGGGCCCGAAAGGTTTTCTAGCCAGCTCGTTCCTGGTGCCCTCTAGAATTAAAAATATTGAGTTAACTATGGCTTTATGAGTCATAATGGTCTACACAACATACAAAAATGTCATCAAGTTATACAAGCCCGTTCAAAAATTAGAACTCGAAAATTAAGTCGATTGGTACCCCTTTAGGACTCTTATCTCCGTTAGGAGGCACTTTAGAAAAAAAAAATGTTAAACTGGGGTTATTTTGGCCCACCCCATCATACGCTCCAGAAATTATGCCATAATATACTTACTGGACACACAGTATACAGGGTGTCCGGAAATTACGCGTCAGGATTTTGGTGGGCGATTCTACATGAAAAATTAATGCAACAAACTTCTATACAATTTTTTCAAAAACTCAAAATTAAGGAAGATACAGGGTGTTAAAAAATATTTTTTTTTTCTTATTTTTTTTAATAACTTTTTTTCTAGTGTAATGATTTTCGCCAAATTTTGCATGCATGTCACTAGTGTTTCTTTGTATTCACCCTATTAATTTGACGCTAGTCGTGAATGACAAAAAGCTGAAGCTGTCCTTCACCTTAGGAAAATTACTTAGAACTTTTTTGTTTTAATCTTTTTATAAATTTGGATGTCAAATTAGTAAAGAGCATCAAAATATTTTTTAAAAAGGTGCTCGTGTTGCATCATCGTAGAATTAACGGTTTCCGAGAAAAACGACTTTAAACATTAACCGTACCTTAAATAATTAAAAATTCGTACTTTGAAAAAATTTTTGAAGTTTTTGAAAAAATTGTATAGAAGTTTGTTGCATTAATTTTTCATGTAGAATCGCCCACCAAAATCCTGACGCGTAATTTCCGGACACCCTGTATTAACCCAATCTGAAAAATTGATTCTATTTTGAAAAAGTGAAAAACTTTGTAGATGTTTGAATTTTCCTGAATGAATTTATGAGAATCGTTATTAGAATTTTTATACAGAAAGATAATAATTGGACAATCTGATTTAAAAAAATTATGACTTGAAAATTTTAATAAAAATTTTTTATTGAATCGACCTGTATTTAAGTTCTCAAAATCATCTTTAGATTGATTGATGGAAATGTGTATTATTAAAAAAAATGATTTTATTGTATAACCTTTGGAAATTAATTCCATTGATCAAAATGTCAGAAGAGTTTCATAACATATAGTTTATTGTTCGCTCTATGTTGATTGAAAAAATGGATGCTTTTAAAAATTCATAGAATTTAGAATACTCGAGGGAATACTCATCATCATCAATCATGGATACCAGTTGAATCTTCATGTATTGGAATTAGTTTTCAATAGAACTAGGTATGCAAACTATCAATTCTTTATCAATAAAGAGAAAATGCCAAAAATATATTTTTTGTTGTTTTTCTCCAATATAAACTTCAAACCTTAGCTAGGTATGGACAAAGAAGAAGTGAAAAAATAGTGTTTCAATGAGGAAAAGTGTGTTGAATTTAAATGAATTTTGTGTTCATAATAAATTTATAATGAAAACTGAAGGAAAATTAGCCCTCTACACGCTTCTATATAATTTCAGTTCTCATTCCAATGAACCAATGAAAAAATAGGCCATACATAAACCCGAATAAAACCAATAGAAAATTAAAATGCAGATAAATTAATTTGTTCTTTTGAACTTCATACATGGAGTTCAATGATTTGTTCTAATTTATCTTCGAATGAACTTAACCCATCATGTTGACTTTTTTTTTCATTTCAGGATCCGCCAATATTTTTTATGATAATGCGATTCAATCTGAAGATAGCACTAATATTCCTAATCTCCATCTCAATTTTTACAATAGTGGTATTGTACTCAATTTGCAACAATGATCCTCAGACATCCCAAAGTGTTGGGAATCAGAACGTCCGAATTCAAAATGGCTTGGGTTCGGAAGAAATCGACTGTGATATTAATGGGGACTACGTGATTGGTTGTAAAAAAGAAGGCACAGAGGTGTATTTGCCGTTCTCGTTTTTGCATAGGTATTTTGAAGGTGAGCTGCTATTTAGAAAAATGTTTTTCAAACTGATTGCTCAATTGTATCAATCAGAAGAAGTTTTTGACTTATCTATTCACATTTTTCCAGTATATGGAAAATTTGCCAACAACGGTGGTCTTCCCCGGTTTGAATGGTCACATAGTTACAGCAAAGTATACCATCCAAAAACGAAATACGACCCTCGCGGCGTTTATATGTACTTTGAAAACTACAATGTAGAAGTTCGAGATAGAGTGAAATGTGTGAGCGCCACAGATGGAGTTCCTGTTTCAACACAATGGGAAAGTCAGGGATATTATTATCCCACACAGATAGCTCAATTTGGGTTGTCGCATTATTCGAAGAATTTGACGGAACCTGAGCCTAGACGTATTGTTCTGGAGGACGGAGAAAGGGAATTCGCAAAATGGTGAGTCAAACTTATGTGTACAACATAGTCTAAAGCCAACCACACATTACTCGCCAAACTCAGCAGATGCAAACATTCCTGAATTGTACGATTCGAGTGACGTTTGCATGTACTTACGTAAAGTATTTTTTATTTTTTTGTGTTTTTTACATACGAGCAAACATACTTCTCGGCAAACTTCGCACATGATAAATGACAAATGTATCGATGAGATGTGGCAATTTTTCAAGAATCTTTGTCCTACTACATAGTGATCAGAAGTAACCCCTGTTAGTTTTATCAACTGAAATAATTCAAATCAGTTTGAAATATTCATTAAACAAATAATCGCATTCATACCCGTTTGATAAAAAAAACTCACGACGATCCGATGCGACGAGGATATACGCCCCTAGATCTTGTTTCTTATTTATAATTATTATTATTCTCCACATACATCATAACCCAGTGAATCATGTTTTTTTTATCAAATATCAAATAGTGTATTTTTGAATCGATCTTTAAACAGTTTTATTAGTTGATAAATCAAAAAATGCCAGGAGCCAAGGCCAATTTTGAAGATAATCGTAGGTTATACAGGGTCCGGAAATTAGTCCAGGCGAAGCGTTATGATATACTGGGTCACTTTGCGTTGAGATGCCATGTTTGATTTTTTTTTCTAATCGGAGTGCCATCATTTGAAAAGCTTAAATCCAAATTTGCAACCTCGTGCAATTTTTTTCGGGAAGATATTCGCGAAAATGCGTTTCGATACGTATCTCGGCTTCTCATTGTCGTAAAGCCAAAAAAGCATATCTATGTATTCGTTATGAAATGATGTATTACTTTTTTCTATAACTTGTTGCGTTTAAATGAAAAGAAAAAAGTTATCACACGTCAAAGTCAAAAAATTTGGAAAAATTATTTTGATAATTTTTATTTTGCAAAAATGCGCAACAAACTTGCACTTTAGGGCAAACGTTGTCGAGTACTTTTTTGTAGGTGACGTAATTTCCAACAATTTAAAAGAAAATAGCCCGATACGACTTATAGGAGCGGAGCAGTTCACGCGAGAAATTGGGCATGTTAATCATACTAGCGCGCGTCAATAAATCGGCGTCTTTTTTACAACTAGCTGTTTATTCCACGGCTGGAGAAAAATGTCAAATTGTTTATTTGATTGTTTACCGGTATCCGGTAAATATTCATGGTTCAAAAAATAATAAAAAAATTATGGTGCGTGAAAGGTGGAAAACCTCGAGAAATTATTTTTTGCGAATTTCGTTATTATTCATTCATTTTGTTTTCCTAGAATGAAATTGTCGTCAACTCTTTTCACACCACCCAGGATGTCGAGTTTTTGGCGCGTTTTTTTTATAGTGGTTTGCCCAGTAGGCCTATTCCATATCAAACATTATGCTCTCCTTTCTCTCAGCATTTTCTTTTTTTTTTGTTTTTGATGATACATTTTCTACGCTTTCCGTAACGCTCGATTCGTAGGGGATGGAGATGGCATTAGACGAAAGATTGATGCTCAGTTGTGGATTGGTACCACCGATGGTGAGTCGTGCATGTCTTCGACGTCGACGTCGTCATCTTTTCCATCCAGTATCTTTTCCATGATATTTTTACAGGTTTGGCCAGAACAAGTTTTGCAAATTGCCGAACATTTCAAAACCGCCTTTCTGCATCCGCATGCTGCACCGCAATTGTTGGTATAAAATCATGAAATAATCTTCAGGAGTGACGTTGGAATTGCAGTCTCCAAAGTATTTACGGGTTCCAATCCTCTCCCTCCCTTCCCAAGCCATACAGACGTGGCTTGAGGATTGGTTCGATATGAATGTTGTTCGGCAGCAGATTCGCTTGGAGGCAGAGAAGAGAGATCAAACTTGATTCACACTCCTGCGCGTGAAAATAGTTTGAAACGGAAATCATTCAGAGGTATTGTTGAGACCTCTCCTCCGTTCAGAGCGATGAAAATGAAAATGAAGATGAAAATGAAAAACGGAGAATTGGGGTTTTGAAAGAAGCGGGGGAGAATTGGAACTCGTAAAGTTTCTGGAGACCGCAATTCCAACGTCACGTCTGAAGATTATCTCATGCTCATGTACGAAAAATTGCGGTGAAGCAGAAAGCAGAAAGGCGGGTTTGAAATGTTCGGCAATTGGCAAAACTTGTTCTAGCCAAACCTGCAAAAATATCATGGAAAAGATGACGACGTCGACGACGATGACGAAGACGTGTACGACTTACTCACGGTAGTACCACTTCCACAACTAAGCAGAAAGCTTTCGTCTAATGACTTCCCCGACGTTCGAGCGTTACGGAAATCGTAGAGAATGTACCATCAAAACCAAAAAAGATTAGAAAACGCTGAGAGAAAGGAAAACATAAAGTTTGATGTGGAATAGGCCTACTGGGAAAACCACAATAAAAAAACGCACCATTGTCCACCTTTCACGCGCCATAATTTTTTTATCACTTTTTGAAACAATTTATGTTTCAAGTTGCCGGATAATTTGTTAACAATCAAATAAACGATTTGACATTTGCCTCCTGCCGTCGACTAAACAGCTACTCGAATGCGTCGGTAAAATAGACGCGGATTTATTGACGCGCGCTAGTATGATCAACATTCCAAACTTCTCGCGTGAATTGCTCCGCTCCTATAAGTCGTATCGGGAGAATGTTTTTTGGAAAATGTTGGAAATTACTCCGCCTACAAAAAAGTTCTTGGCAACATTTGCCCTAATGTGAAAGTTTGTTGCTCATTATTGCAACATAAAAATTATCAAAATAATTTTTCCAAATTTTTTGACTTTGACGTGCGATAACTTTTTTTCAATTCATTTAAACAAACAAAGTTATAGGAAAAAGTTATACATTATTCCATAACGAATACATAGATTTGTCTTTTTTGGTTATACGACAATTAGAAGCCGAGATACGCATCAAATCGCATTTTCGCGAATATCTTCGCGAAAAAAACTCGCACGAGGTTGCAAATTTGGATTTAAGCTTTTCAAATGATCGCACTTCGATTGACAAAAAAAAATCAAACATGACATCTCAACGCAAAGTCAATGTACGCTTCGCCTGGACTAAATAACGTTCGAATAATTCAAGGGGTGATTCTACATTGGAAAATAAGATTTTTTTTTTCATATAAACATACAGAGTATCAAACTTCAATTTCTATTTTTATTTCATTCAAATAATGGACAATTTGCATACATTTTCAAATGAGTTGAAATTTTTTATACGTATTCTATACAATATTAGAAAGTCATCAGCGAATTTTTTTTTTCCAAAATACCCAAAAATATACTGAATAAATAAAATAGAAAACCCAAATTTCATTGTATGATCGAAAACGGGGAGGGTTCATATTACCCTCCCGAGAGAGAGAGAGTCATCTCAGTCAATACGCCAGAGATAGATAATGTATTCTGTTAGGTAGAGGATGTTGATTGGCGCTCTTCAATCGGTGATTACTACATTAATAGAGGTCATAGGTTGATTTTTCAAACATCAATGGCATCAGTACTCACTAATCATTATATTTTTCACATTTCTAAAAAATGTGCAAATTGTCCATTCCCGTAATTATTCCGATAATCTAACAAAAATCGGTATACAGGGTATTTTTGACATAAGAAATTCAAATTTGATATATTACTATGACTTTATCTTGTATGTGGCGCCATCTACAAGTTCTTTTACTTTTTCAAATAGTCATAACTTTTTTGCCCAACCCTGTATATTTGTTTTGAGTAAAATAATGATTATAACACATTTTGTTTTTTTTTTTCCTATCATTTTTTTATTTTTTTTTAAAGAAACATCCAGCAATGAATCACATGTCAAAAATACCTTGATAACGCCGTTTCCAAAGCCACCTATGTCTATTTTCAAAATTTGCCATTCAAAACCACTTTGCATGAATTGATTTACTTGCAAATATCTCGAAAGCGGTTGCTCCCAGCAACTTTCAACAAGAGTTTCATTTCTACGTGAAAATCAAGTTATAATCATTTTTTTTAGTCAAAACAAAGATACAGGGTTGGGCAAAAAAGTTATGACTATTTGAAACAGTGAAAAAAATTATTGATGGCGTCACATACAACAGAGAGTCATAGTAATATCAAATTTGAATTTCTCATGTCAAATTAACCGATTTTTGTCAAATTATCAGAATTATCATGGGATTTATTTAAATACAACAAAAATAGAAATTGAACTTTAAAACCCTTTATCTTGAAAACTATGCATTTCCAGAACATTGTAAACATGAAAAATCTTTTTTTCTAATGTAGTATTTCCGGACACCATGTATAAATTTCGAGTTATTGTTTTGGTGATCACCATGATACTATAACATACAAGATATGCTCAAGCGCAGATTTCGCTGACGTCATTGCGTGTCCAAACCTCAAAATGTATAGGTTACCTAGGTAACTGGGTTACCATGATACTGAAACAAACAAGATAAACTCTCGCACATCCCACTTCAGAAGTCATCACGTGACCTACCTCAAACCTATACAATCAATGTCACGCGGGGACGTTATGCGAGAGCCAGTTCAAATTTTGACCAGCAAATGGTTACTAGGTAACGTTATGGATGTTTTAAATCCAACCTCACTTTTGGCTCGCGCGGCTTGGTTCTAATTTCGTCCAGCAATAATTGATCATATCTTGTGTGTTTTAGTATCATGGGTGATCACTGTATCTTCAATCGAAACTAATTAGTACGTAGGTATACTAAATGGACTTAATCATTGGTCAATGTATTCAGAAGGTGCTAGATTGCCAACAGACGGACATTTGAGCGGTTGTGTCCTAATCCGGAGGTTTGGAAAATCTCTTCAACTAAAAAGTGGCCAGCAGAAGTGACTCGAAATTATTTTGAAGTACTTAATTCGACCGCTAGGCCAAAAATATTCAAATCGGTTGAATGGTTCCGGAGTTGAAATTTCTCTGCGTATGTGTACAAATATTTTATTTAGATGTTTATTCACACTTCAAAATTATTTGAGATATTTTTCTAAAACAATTGCGTAGGTCGATACGCCATTGAATTTGACGAGCTTTCGCAAAACCAATCTACCTACTCTTTCAAGTAATCAATAATTATTGTTGTAATTGACTTAAAATAACTTTTTCATTTTATAAAAACTTCTAGGAAAAAAAAAACGATTCATAACAATAATGAACTTGTTGTTTCAGATGAAAAACATTCTTCTCTGAGAATTGAATCATAGCCAGATGGCAGGAAATGATATACATGCATATTCATAACCCATCATTTATTTGCATCTGTTTGTTGAATATAGTCTTATTTTTAACCTTCTATTCACTGACGGTGATCATAAACTGATAATCTTTCATCGATGTATACAGTGTGTCCAGAATAAAATGATGTACATGGCACTATATGGGGATATTGGAAACGGTAAGAGATACGACGTTGCTTAAATAAGAGAAAAGTAGCGTCTTTGTATGCCCAAAAATATTCCACCTTTGTCTTATTTGGAATCGATACCGTAATGTAAATACAGGGTGAAAAAGCAAAGGCACATTTTCAAAGAACCACAATATTTTGCTTATTATAAAAGCTAAAACTTTTAAATTTTCAGGATAATGGATAAGAGGATACGACGATTCTAAAAACGGCATCAAAAAAGTTTAGGCCTCCTATGTTGCGCCCAGTCAAAGTCAAGTCTGTTTTTTTTATGAAAGTCATGTTATTGGAAAGCATTTTTGATAAGGATTTTGGAAATTAGAAAAACCAATATGGCGCCCATAAGAAAAACAAAAGTTGACTTCGGCCGGAAGCAACATAGTGGGCCTACAATTTTTTCGACACAATTTTCAAAATCACCGTATCTTCTTACCCAGATCCAGAAATTTTCAATACCTCATCTTTTATAATAACCGAAATATTGTGCTATTTAAAAAATGGCCATTTTTCTTTTTCACCCTGTATCTCCATTACGGTATCGAATCAAAACAAACCAAAGTGAGATTATTCTTGGGCACGCAAATACGCAACTTTTCTTCCATTTAACCGATACTGTATCTCCTGTAGTTTCCGATATCCCCACGTACATCATTTTATTCTGGACACACTGTATGTACAGACAACTGTCAACAGAAAATACAATATTTGAACAACGATACGTGGTCTACTTCTTGGTTTCTGTTATGTATGTAAACATAATACATTTTTTTCTTAAGGGAACTCATCCGGTCTGAAATTTTACTCAATGCAAGCATTTTTTCTGGAATGCGCCATTTTTTTATAACATCATCTTTTGGAAGAATTCAAGTTTTATTAGGTAGGTGAGATATCAAACTAGGCAACCCAATATCTATTTTTGAAAAATCTCAATGGTCAAAAAATATGAAAAATCTACATTTTCCGCCCTCTTGTGAGAGGCTTATAATCCGTTAAATTAAAAAATCGATAGTGTATCAACTATAAATTGAACCTTTCTGAGATCCTTTCTGACAATCTCCGTTTGATATAATTAAACAGAAATCAGTGATACCTTCCACAAAATCTCAAGTGATTCACAATGAATTGCTACCGTTTTCGAACAAAATCTATACCCATCTCTTTTGAGGCGTAATGTTTACTTGGTTTGGTTGCCGGCGGCGGCGTGATGAATACCTACTGTCTGTTTTCATCAAGTCAGTGATGAAAACTTATTTTGCTAGCAGTGCTTTTGAGAGCGGATGAATCCCCTCAAGTCAATTTTGCAGCTTATGTAGATTTGCGTTCATGCAAACCCATTCAGAAAATCCATTGTACCTCGAAAGATGTAATATCTATAGTTATGGAGATGAAAAGTTAGCTATCTGACAAGAAACAATGAATTTATTAAATAGGATGGAATGGCTGTGTCATCTCGAAGTAGCAGGAAGGAAACAGTCAATATGTATTCTCAGAGCATATTTCATTAAAACAAAACGCTTTCGGCTAGTTTTTTAGTTGGGGCACTGATGCTCGTTGAGTCGAAAGGGCTTTGCTACCTTTTTTCGAATAAAATTTGCTCTGACAATACATATTGAGTGTTTAACGCCTGCTTATAAAGAATGGAAGGGTAATAGGGGCCGGCGGAACAGCAATAATCCGTAGGTGAATATCTCTCCCTCATAATTTTTAATGCATAATCGAAATACAGGTTTATAGAATATCTCTTCTAGTTTCCAAATCTTTCTTAAAAATCATGATTTGAGCAACAGCTGAGCATCCAGAGCTCTCTGAAAAAAGGGCAAAAATATTCGTGTCATTATTTGTTGAAAAAACTATTTGATGGCCAGTAACCAAATTTTGTCTAGTGTAAGAATACACCAATGACTGTCTACATCTTCAAAAATAGCGGAAATATGGATATTGAAAAATGATTAGATTTTTCTGGGTTTTCCGGTTTTTCTCGTCTGCTAATCAACCTACATAGCTCGCTGAGTGCTCATGTTCATTCTCTAAAGCTTTAAATGGACACTTTTCTTTATTGCTTCATTAGTTCAGGTTCCATAATGAAAAAATCGAAGAAAAACGCAATTTTGATGATTTAATTATTGTTTACACCGAACAAATCAACCTCCCATATTTCAATTGAGCAAACCTGATATAAAAATCCCCAGGAATTGTGTTCAATGAGATGGTATAGTCAGTTTTCTTCTGCTTGTTTTGCCACGAAAATATCCTTAATGCTTGGTCTAGAGTGGTGCTAGCCATTTTTATCGAAAGTTACACAGGAAAGAGTGAAAAAACCTTTTTTGAAATGTGACAAAAGGGCACTAAACAATTTAAAAAAAAATTCGCCAGGGCACGTAAACTGACAAATGGATTGAATTTTTTAAATGCACCATTACTTCTTCTAGTATTACTGATGCAGGATCCAGGTTTAACCAAATTCTAGGCTCTCTCTTCTTGTCGGTACTGTATGTATGGTTGAAGAAAAAGAGAGACCTGTGCAGCAATCCAAAGTGTACAGGGTGTCCCAAATTCGAACAGCATCATTGGGATCTCGGAAACTAGAAGAGATACGAGGTCGGTTGAATGGAGACAAAGTTGCGCAATTTGGTGCTCATTAAAACACCATTTCGAAATTTGAAAACATCCGAATACTTCCGAAGATTTTTGGAAAAAACCGAGTATTCGCGATTTCATTTTTATTTTTTTACGACTCTCTTTGAATAGATATAACATAAATTTTACTTTCTCATAGCTACTTTTTATGTTTCACTGAATGGTGTTGTCAGATTTTCAAGCCCACGTTTCGTCTTTGAGCTGACATCATCAACTTTGTTTTTTTTAAATACGGCCCTGAATTTTTTATTACGGGTTTTTAAAGCCTCCTATGTTCTTAAACCAACGATGTATGTATGTATTATTCAAATTAATAAATCGCAGAAGGATATGGCTCTGGACCAAGTTTTTAGCAGATTCCATCCTAGCAAGATAGTACTTCTTGTGATTGTCGAACACCTTCTGTTCCTTATTTTCCCTATTGCTGCGTCTTGGATAGCATTATTACCCCGCACGCAACACAATCAGTTTCTGAAGTTGAAAAAAACCTCCACTCCGGCACCAGCTCCAGCAGGACATGTGTGTTGATCGTTATTGAATCATCCGTTATAGTACGAGATCCGGCATTAGAAATATCTACCCTCATCTGTTATTTGATTATGATAAAGATTATATGTTAGATAATTTGTTCATCGATAAATCCCGCATGGGTTGCCTAGCAAAATCACGGGCCTTCATCGTTGAATAATATTTACTTGGATTGATTTTTTTTGATCAACTTCCCTCATTTGTTATTTATGAAAATCGATCATTAGTCGAAAGAAAATTGCACAAGGAATTGGAAAAATATAGGTTGCCTACTTTCCTTTGGGTATAACTATAAGGTTGCCTGGTACAAACAGGTGGACAGGCGTCGTTAATATACCCTCATCTGTTATTTGATCGTTTTTTTTTTTTAAAGAAAGCTTATTTAATTCTCTATCCAACAGTATAGGGTTGCCTGATCAAAAGTGTGTCCCATTCACGGTTGCCTCATGTCAGAGTTAAATTTTAACATTTGATTTCTTCAAATAACTTTAGAAATAATAAAGCTAATTTGTTGAAATTCGGTATGTAAGGGTGGTTTGACACGCAAAATTCAAATCTGGTCTTGATATGATTCTTACTAGTAGGGGGCGCCACTTACAAACCTTTTCAGTCATTCAAATATTCATAACTTTTTGGTACACACTCGTACATTCATTTGTGTTTTCTCCGTCCTTTTTACACAAAAAATGTATACTTTATAGAAGTGGCTGGGAGTAGCCCTTTAATCGAGATATTTGCTCTTAAAGTAAACCATGCAATGTGGTTTTAAATGGAAAATTTTGAAAATACAAATAGGTACATGAGGGGCTTTGAAAATGACGTTATCGTGGTAATTTTGACAGTTCGATTTAATCTACAATGTTTCTTGATAAAAAAAAATAATCTATTTTTTTATCATTTTTTTATTATTTAATTCAATTAATTTATTTTTTTCTACTTTTCCTTGTTTTTTTTTTATAGAAACATTGAACATTGAGTCACTTGTCAAAATTACCATGACAACGGCGTTTTCGAAGCCACCTATGTTTATTTTCAAAATTTGCCATTCACAACCACATTGCATAATATGGATAACTTTAAGTGCAAATAGTTTGAAACGGGTTACTCCTAGCCACTTCTACAAATAATACCTTTTCTATGTGGAAAGGACAGAGAAATAGATTTTTTGATTTAAAAAAAGTGTACTAGCGCGTACAAAAAAGTTATGAGATTTAAATTTTGCATATCAAACAACCCTCATATACCAAATTTTATCAAAATAACTACATTATTTCAACAGTTATTTATAAAAATCGAAAATTAAAATTTAATTTTGATACCCTGTATCTCCCTCAATATAAACTTTCGGTATCGCAAGTCTATCGCAATATTTTTTTGTAGGGAATCTATTGTTACCTTATGTGTCATTCTTTTTGGGACATCCTGTATAAGCTTAAAAACTTCTCAACCGGTAAATATTTTTGTTAAATTGGGTTTTTTTGCCTTCTGATTGACGGAGAAAACACTTTTTCAATTCAAAAAGAATGTACGGGTGTGAACCAAAAAGTTATGAATATTTGAATGACTGAAAAGGTTTGTAAGTGGCGCCCCCTACTAGTAAGAATCATACCAAGGCCAGATTTGAATTTTGCGTGTCAAACCACCCTTATATTATACCGAATTTCAACAAATTAGCTTTATTATTTCAAAAGTTATTTGAAGAAATAAAAAATTAAAATTTAACTTTGACATTAGGCAACCATGGATGGGACACACTTTTGATCAGGCAACCCTATACTGTTGGATAGGAAATCGAGTAAGCTTTCTTTAAAAAAAAAACAAAATCAAATAACAGATGAGGGTATATTAACGACGCCTGTCTATCTGTTTGTACCTGGCAACCTCATAGTTGAACCCAAAGGAAAGTAGGCAACCTATATTTTTCCAATTCCTTGTGCAATTTTCTTTCGGCTAATGATCGATTTTCATAAATAACAAATGAGGGAAGTTGATCAAAAAAAATCAATCCAAGTAAATATTATTCAACGGTGAAGGCCCGTGATTTTGCTAGGCAACCCATGCGGGATTTATCGATGAACAAATCATCTAACATATAATCTTTATCATAATGAAATAAGAGATGAGGGTAGAAATTTCTAATGCCGGATCTTAGACTATTAATCTTTGATAGTTCTACCAGGATGATTAGCCAATCGCCCCTGGTTGGAAAATGTATTTTAGCTCTTTGCAAGTTTTCGGCTTTCATCTGTAGATTTCATCCTGGTCGATGATGTTGTTCTGGAGTGGCCGTTGATCTTTCATGTTCTGTGAATAACCATATCTACCAAGATGCGATGGCCCCTGTTTGGGTGAAGGTTGATTTCCTCTTAGCTGTACTATTTTAGTCCGGATTTTACAAATTTAAGAGAGTCTGAGAGTATGGGTACATAACAGTATAACAAAAACCATTGAAATATTCTCAAGCTCTACACTATAGAGAGGAGAAACATTTACACATCCTACAAGTTCGGAAGTAAGTGCTCATTTCTCTGACCTCTTTACGCCGATAATTACAATATTTTAACTACGTCAAAAAACCTGATGATTAAAATGAGTGACTTGTGTTTGAAAAATGTTAAAAAAATATTATGATTTGTGCAGTACAGCAATGGTATGATCAACATACCATTGATCGTTTTCAAAAATAAAAATAACTATATTTTACCAGTAGGATGAGTAGCGTAGCAGCAGATTCATTTTGTTTTTGTGGTGACTTAATTTTCACAGTATGTGGTCAACTACTATCTACTTTATCCTAAAAGATAATCATCTTTCTAAGCAGATTGAATCTTATCTGGGCTGAATTAAGTTCAAACACAGTTCAACCCTGAATAACTTTTTTGTTTCTGGATTTCAATCATTTCTGTATATGATATTAGTCAATATGTTCTGGATAAAGTCTGACTTACATTTAATTTTACTTCGAAGTGAAAGTGACAGATTTCCGCCTGCCAAACCATCTTGAATTTGTGTTCCAAGTCACGCTAGCCTATATCGAATTTCTGCTTGCAGCAAAAATTTGGACTAGATTTGGAGGTTAGATAAATTGGCGTTTTACGCCGTGTGTTTGCGGTTTGTTATGATGTTGATTTTGATTTTGCTCTTATTATAAAGCTCATTTGATCGTTTCGATGAGATGAATTTGGATCACGTGTATTACTGTTATACTATTTCTTTGGCAGCCAGTTATTGACATTTGGTTTATGGAATGAAAATAGATAAAAAATGATATGTCGCAATTTATAAGCCGCCAATTCGAAATTGAATGTAAATCAAAATCTTACATTATACAGGGTTATTCACGTTATTCGACACGAAACATTATGGCTGAAGTATCTGATTTTGAAGAAGTTTTTTTTTCTGGATGGATAGGAACCCCTTAAGGCTACATTTTAAAAATATTTTCCTGTTATACAGGGTGTCCCTAAAACACGAAACTTATCAAAGTTGTACTTTTTTTAAATGGAATACCTTGTATATTATTTCATTTTTGGTTTGTATGATCAAAATTAAGGTGAGTTTGATTGAGGTTTAATACACCTAAACCTTATGGTTTTTGAAATATCTTCAATTTTGCGAAAATGTAGTATTCATTTTAATGCTTAATTTCTCAGCCGTTGTTTTCTTTTTTTTTTCAACTAAATTAATAATCAAGTCTACCAATAGATCAAGTTTGATGTCACACTTATGAAACTTTTAATAACTTATACAGGGTGTCTAAAAATTATGGTTAAATAATCAATATCTTTGAACGGTAATAGCTTGTTCAATTTAAATGAGATACCCTGTATTTTATGTCAACAACAGATGTAGAATTTAATTATCTATCAATTATTATTATACGTTCCTATAGCTAACTTCTCACGTTTTCAAGTAAAGCGAAGAAAAAGAAAAAAAAATAGGTTTCTCATTAACACCAATAGATGGAGATGCCGTCTCCAAACCCTCGTTAGGAACATTATTTCACCTATGGTATTTTGACAACTTCTATTATTATTTCCTTAAAGTTGTCAGTTATTAATTAATATTTTCAATTACTAAACGATATTTTGCGCAATTTGGTTTTGACTTATATGGGAATTTTCGATTACGGAGGTGATCACCGCAAATTGAGTATCTTCATTTCCAGTCACAGGTTTCCTTTTGATGGGTTTTTTATACTGTACACTTCCAGTTTCTCTAAATTGTGTTAACAGTCTCTCAAATACTGCCTTATTTGGATGGTTTCTGTTTGGAAATCTTTCAGAGTAAACTCTTGATGCTAAGAGGTAGTTTTGATGGCATTCTCCCATTATAAAAAAACATGTCGATCCGTTCTTCTCTTGGATAAATTAGCATTTTTTCTACAAAGATCACAAGCTATTATTGCTAGCACTAATAGAACGATTAGTAATTGAAAATATTAATTAATAACTGACAACTTTAAGGAAATAATAATAGAAGTTGTCAAAATACCATAGGTGAAATAATGTTTCTAACGAGGGTTTGGAGACGGCATCTCCATCTACTGGTGTTAATGAGAAACCTATTTTATTCTTTTTCTTCGCTTTACTTGAAAACGTGAGAAGAGAAGAGCTATAGGATCGTATAATAATAATTGATAGATGATTAAATTCTACATCTGTTGTTGACATAGAATACAGGGTATCCCATTTAAATTAAACAAGCTATTACCGTTTAAAGATATTGATTATTTAACCATAATTTTTAGACACCCTGTATAAGTCATTAAAAGTTTCATAAGTGTGAAATCAAACTTGATCAATTGGTAGACTTGATTATTAATTTGGTTAAAGAAAAGAAAACAACAGCTGAGAAATTAAGCATTAAAATGAATACTACATTTTCGCAAAATTGAAGATATTTCAAAAACCATAAGGTTTAGGTGTATTAAACCATAATCAAACTTACCTTAATTTTGATCATGCAAACCAAAAATGAAATAATATACATGGTATTCCATTTAAAAAAATACAACTTTGATACGTTTCGTGTTATAGGGACACCCTGTATTACATGAAAATATTTTTTAAATGTAGCCCTAAAAAGTCCCTATCCATTCAGAAAAAAAAAATTCTTTGAAATCAGATACTTTACCCATAATGTTTCGTGTCGAATAACGTGAATAACCCTGTATACTCCGAAATTGTGCTTTCGAATTCTAGCCAGTATCGGTCTTACGACTCTTACGACGTTTTTATGAAATGTGCGCATTCAAGCTCGTTGCAAAAACGAACTGCGCTATTCACAGACCAAATGTCATGTTTTTTAAGAAAGGCATTTTTGTGGAAAAAGGTTTCTCGAAAATATCAATATTTTAGGACCAAAACCTGAGAAACCCAGTCATTTTTTGGTGATGGTGCTTGTCGGCATAAGGACTATATTTCACTACACTTTCATCAGGATTTCTTGAAATTCCATCGGAACGTAGTTTTTTGTTGAAGAATGATATATTCACTAAATTTTTTATAAAAATGCAAAAATTAATAATTTCTTGAAAAAAATATATTTAAATTAATATAACTCAAAAATTTAAAGGGGCGTGACATTTTCGTGTACGTATAATCTTTTTCTTTAGCGTTGAATCAAGATTTTATCTTCCAAAGATAGAACCATGTGGACTTTTTTAAAATCAAACAAGGAAATCTTAAAATGTCGAAAATTTAACGAATTCTTGAGAAACAACTTTGCTATGGAATTTCAAGAAAGCCTTGATCATAGTAACGAGTGTTCAATAAAAAATACGATCAAGTCACCTCTGGATTTCTTTTTCTGTCATTAACGTAGGTCGTGGCTAGTTTTACATGCAAAACTGTCAAGTTAAGGGTCCCTTAGCGTTAAGTATCCTCAAAATAGGTTGGTGCAATCGGCCACGAAATAGTTTTAAAATGCCGACAAGCACCATCATCATTGTTGGGGTGTTTTCTCTTCTTTTGGTCACACAAACATTGACAAGGTTTTTTATATTATTTAATTTTCGACAACTGGTCGTACAAAATTGGAGATAATGACAATGCCCATCTTGCAATACGGTTATTTTATGATTTTTAATTTGTAACAAATTGGCGCCCAACGTGTAAGGGTGTTGTTGAGACTTATTTGTGATTAAAGTCAGTAGGAATTATCGAACGCAGTTTTGAAAATTGTTTTGGTTTTGTTAACCGTTTGGTTTTTTTTTGCGGTTTAGCTTGTTTTGGAATGTCAAGTATGTAGGTACATTTGAGTGCAGGATTGAATTCTTATTTAGTACGGTCATATTGGAGAACAATTTATGATAATCTTGTGATATCGTATATTGTTACATAGTGTGCATTTATTTTATAGTTTACTATTTTTAATTTAGTATACGATATTTTGGTATATATTTGGTTTGCCATATTGTTTTTTTTTTTGGCATATTATTGAATACGCACGTATTATTTTAGTTTTAAGTTTTGAGATTGCGCTGATGGATCAATTTCCATTAGCTTGACTTAACAATTTGAATCCAATTGCCTAGTTAAATTTGTTTTTTTTTCTGCGCATTTTTTTTTTAAGCGTTCGCGCGCTTTCGAGGTCTGCCTTTACCTCTTGTTTTTTATTGTTTTTTTTTGGTGGCGTCGGGTTGCATTCAGTATTATTACCTACCGAAAAATAATTAAAACTTATCGCATTATTGATTTCTTTTTCTCGCTCTTTTGTTCTTTTTTAAAATGGATATACCCGTATCATACGATCTCATCGAGCTTGATGAAGATTGCCGGTCATCAGGACCAGGACATTCTACTATGAATGCTCTATTTGATAGTCGTGAACCAGAGAACTCACATACCATTGAAAACAATGAGAACATATCAAGAAATACAGTAGAGAATGCCCAAAGTATGGATCAGCCTATCGAGAACATCAATGATCGAATTTTTTCAAACCGGTCAATGCAGACTGAAACGGAACACCACCTACAATCAAATCAATTCACAAATCAAGCTTCATCGTTTGACTCTAACTTCAGATTTAGGCCTTTTTCTGGACAATTTATAAACGCCTCAACAACAAACCAATGCCCTTATCTGAACTTTCAGAGGAATCAAAATCAAACAAGAGATCCACTTTCTAATCATTCTTTACCAACGAATACACAACCTCCTAACCGTCCATCAGTGCATTTTAATCATGAATTACACCAAGAACTTGGAAATTCTATCCCTCAACAAGATCCGCATAGTATGGATTTGGCAAATCACTTCGCAAATATGCTATACTCCCCTATGAATAGAACGTTTCCAGGCTCAAATCAAAGACAAACACAAGCTACGTATGATATTAGTCGTTGGAATATATCATACAATGGACAAACTAGTGTGAACAACTTCCTAGAGCGCCTAGAAGAAATCAGGAAATCCAGAGGAGTGACCAAAGATCAGCTCTTTCGTTGTACACCTGAATTATTCACTGGAGATGCTCTTCTATGGTACAGAACATGTGATTTCACCGATTGGGACGATCTTGTCTATAAGATACGTCAAGCCTTTCAACCCTACGATTACGAATTCAGCCTATGGGACGAAATACGGAAACGCACTCAAGGCGCCCAAGAAAAAGTTTTGACATACGTAGTGGCCATGCAAAACTTATTTAAGAAACTGCCAAATATCCCTCCTGAAAATACCAGCTTGAACATCGTTCGCCGTAACCTGCTTCCCTATATACAGAGCCGCCTAGCAACTCATGAGATCACAAACCTTCAACAGCTCATCCAATTAGCCAGAGCCATTGAGGAGACAGAAATTCGCGTTCAACGATTTGCACCTCCACCTACCAATCCCCGCCAACTTTTGGAACCTGAACTAGGATACCGTAAACCATCCTCCACAGTAGCACTCATCGACTGGGAAACCACCGACATCCCATCAGAAACATCGACTATAAACGAGGTCCAAAATATTGATCCAGTCAATGTCAATAAGAGCCCTCAACATTGCTGGAATTGTGAGGAAAATGGTCATAGATTTCGGGAGTGTCGTAAACCCAAAACCATATTTTGTTATCGTTGTGGAAGGAAGAATACTACTAGCAGATCTTGCGAATCGTGTTCAAAAAACGCCAGTTCGGCAAGGCATTAGGCCGTGAACCTTGCTTGATAGAGAAATCAAATTCGGCCAATGGAGCTTCATCATCTGGACCTATTGCTACTGCCGCCGTATTGGACTACGTTCTAGCTCATATCAAAGATGACAGACGACCCTATCTGATTGTTGATATTTATGGACGAAAAATGTATGGATTGCTGGATAGCGGAGCGTCACGGACGATAGTGGGATCATCAGGATGGGAAATCCTGAAATCATCAAGTGATTTATGCAAGACTTCAGTTCCTCAGTGCACAGTAGCCAATGGACAGACTTGTGACGTCATAGGTACAGTAATATTGCCTATGAGACTGCGAAACAAAATAATTGTTTTGGAGACTCTCGTGGTGCCATCTCTACCACATGGACTAATTTTGGGTATTGATTTTTGGAAAAAAATGGGTATTATTCCAGACTTGCTATCTGACGAGTGGTCATTTCAAGAAAAATCTCACTTTCTTGTAGAAGATATCCATTCCATTCAATCAGCAGAAACTTTGACTACTGAACAGAAACTCGAGTTAAACCGGCTAATCGATGAAATTTTCATGACTATGGATAAAAGATTGGGATGTACAAACGCAGTTGAATTGGTTATCAGAACAGAGTCGCCGCCCATCAAGCAGAGATACTACCCTCTCTCCCATGCTCTTCAAAAAGAAGTTAATATTGAGTTAGAGCAAATGCTCGCTGATGATATTGTGGAGCCATCAATCTCGCCCTGGTCTTCGCCGATAGTCATGATACGGAAAAAATCAGGTGGATGGAGATTTTGTATTGATTATTGGGCACTAAATAAAGTTACTGTTCCTGATGCCTACCCGATCCCATTTGTATCATCTACTCTAGACAAGCTAAGGGACGCGAAATATATAAGCACATTGGATATAAAATCCGCATATTGGCAGATACCAGTTGCAAAGGAGTCAAGACCACTCACTGCTTTCACTGTGCCAACGAGGGGACTTTTTCAATTTAAACGAATGCCCTTCGGACTAACTAATGCTCCGGCAGTCTGGCAGCGTTTCATTGACTCTGTTGTGGGGATAGACTTGGAGAAAAATGTTTTCGTCTACCTGGACGATGTAATTATATGTACCGCCACTTTCGAACAGCACTTGCAGGTATTACGGGAGGTTATCAGTCGTATCTCAAAAGCTGGACTTACTTTGAATAGAGAAAAATGCATCTTCTGTAAATCAGAATTGAAGTATCTCGGCTACATTGTCAACTCGTCAGGTTTACTAGTGGACCCAGAAAAAGTAGATGCCATTCTTCGTATTCCAACCCCAAGAAATGTAGGTGACGTTAGGAGAGTCGTCGGATTAGCCTCGTGGTATAGACGATTTGTACCTAATTTTTCAACTCTGATGGCACCTCTGACAGCGCTGACTAGGAAGAATACTAAATTTTATTGGAATGAAGACTGTGAAACCGCTCTCAATAAAGTCAAAGAACATCTCATTCGAGCACCTGTCCTAACATGTCCCAACTTCGAAAAGCCCTTCCTGATCCAATGTGATGCCTCGGATTATGGCCTTGGAGCTATTCTCTCTCAAACTTTGGACGGAGAGGAACGCGTAGTCTGCTACCTAAGTCGCTCTTTGAACAAAAACGAGCGTAAATACAGTACTACTGAAAAGGAGTGTTTGGCTGTGCTCTTTGCAATAGAAAAGTTGCGACCCTATATCGAAGGTACACACTTCATAGTCATCACAGATCATTATAGTTTGAAGTGGCTCAACTCCATCAAGGATCCCGTTGGTCGTATTGCAAGATGGGCAGTCAGACTACAACAATATGACTTTGATATTGTACACCGAAAAGGAAAGGAGAATGTAGTTCCCGATGCTTTGTCTAGATTTGTTCCCTTATTAGATGCTCTTCAGTGCGACTTGGATCCAGCAGATAATACGAAGCAAACGTCAGATAAATGGTACCTGAGAATGATTGCGAGAATCCAGGCCAATCCCAGCAAATATCCCCTGTGGCGCGTCGAAGCCCAAAAGCTATATAAACGAGCTAAATGCCCATATCCCATTCTGGCTGATTCTACTGATCCATGGAGCCTGGTTGTGCCGAAAGAGGATAGAACTGAAATAATAAAATCTCATCATGATCCACCTACCTGTGGACACTTGGGTATTTTCAAGACAGTCAGTAGAATATCGCACCACTATTACTGGCCCACCTTGAAGTATGATGTTGCCAAATATATTTCAAGATGCAATATATGCTTAAAGACGAAATCTCCTACAAAAGCACCGGCTGGACGGATGCTCAGCCAACAACCAGCAGCATCACGCCCTTGGCAGATTCTGAGTATAGACATTGTTGGACCATTGCCTAAGTCGTCGTCTGGGTATTCGTATGTTTTATCCATTTATGATGTATTTGGTAAATATCCGCTTTTTTATCCTCTCCGCACGGCGACCACAAAAAACATTCTGAAATGGCTTGAAGACCATGCACTACTCATCTATGGTATCCCCGAATCCATCATAGCTGACAACGGACCGCAATTTCGAAGCAAACCTTTTCAAGAGACTATGAAAGGTTATGGTATTAAAATCCGCTACACGGCAAACTATCACCCACAGGCCAATCCCGTCGAGCGAGTGCACAGAGTTCTCAAGACAATAATTTCTGGATATGTTGGAGATGACCACAAGAATTGGGATAAAATTTTACCAAAGGCTGGCTGTGCCATTAGATCGGCAACTCATGAAGTAACCGGACTAACTCCCAACTTCATTATGTACGGACGTGAACTTACCTTCTTACCTTCTGATGGAAACTCTCAGCCTTCGACCAAACCATATGATCCGAAAGAACGTTCAGAGGAACTAAAAAGAGTCTTTGTTAATGTTCACAATAGACTAAAACTGGCCTACGATAAGAGTCGGCATAAGTACAACATGCGAAGAAGGGATGAAAAGTTCAATCTGGATCAACAAGTCTGGCACAAGAATTATGTTCTTTCTAGCTCTGCCAAACAGTTTACAGCCAAATTTGCACCTAAGTATATCGGCCCATTCATTATCAACAAAATAGTTTCACCCTGGTCATATGAATTGATCGATTCGACAGGAAAACCTCAGGGTAAATGGCACGCTAAGGACCTCAAGTCTCATCCACCTGACAGCTAAATTACGAGTAAGAGTATGTCCATCTTAATAAGGAAACAGAGGGCGAACAAGAATTTTTTAAAAAAAGGAAGGGAAAATAAAGATCGGAAAAGAAATTCATTTTTAATTTACCAGAACTTATTTGTAATTATTTTTTTTTTGCTATTGTTCAAATCAACTACGTTATCAAAGTTTTGGAAAAACTTCTATTGAGGAAGGAGAGGTGTTGTTGCAAGTTATTTTCAAAATACCCAAATTTATTTAAAAATAAATAGGATCATCATACATGCGCATCCACCAGAATTGTAAGAAAAAAAATATACACTTAGTAATGTTGAACGTATATTTTAATAGATAAATAAATTAACAAAGACGATCATGTACCATATGAATCCTCCTCAATCGGAACAAAACGTTTGCACCTGAAATATAATAGCGTATCTTAATATTATGTCACAAACAATATTTTCACTTACCTTATATAAGAAAGCTGTGATAGTCTGTAGTTCTTAATTTTAGGATAGTTCAATGTAATTAGTTTAGGGACAGCGCAATCTCATTCATGAAACCAGCCTCACTTGCATCTCTGAAAAATCGGGAATTCTTAGCCATTTTCTAACACTTTCAATATTTACATTTTTTTGTCCAAGTCCGCAATTTGTCAAAACGTTCACTGACAGTCAACTTTTAGCAATGTTGCTAACATTAGAAGTCCACTTATTCTTCGAGACCCGATCAACCAATCAGCTAGCTACGATTTGACGGTCAAGGCAGTCAATTCAGGGTATTTCGTGTACGTCGTGTTTTCGATGGTCGTCAAAATATCGGATTTATACCAGTTGAATAAGATAAATAATGTTGAAAGTGCATACTGTTGTGTAGTGCTAATCGTAACCATTTCATTGATCATTGTAGAGTTGGGGTTGGATAACGTTTTTCCTGTAAAAACTAAAATATAACGGATAAGTCGCATTATTCGTGGAGAAGCTTGATCTTTTTTTGCTATCGGTACAGATAAGCGACGGGAATTCCTAATGGGTCGTTCTCCTAGTAGTGTCGTGCCAGCAACTTTATAGAAATTATTGGGTTATTCTCCGGACTAAAATATTCTCACGACCACCGAACCTGAACTGAAGGAGACTTTCTGAATTGAGTAGGGAAGCACGGTTTTATCTGGAGTGGATTGTGAGGGCTTTTAGTATTCTGTCGGGGTAATGGCGGCCGATGTTGTTGTTGGCGCCGAACCTCCCGACGTTTTCTACAAATGTTGCGTAAAAAAGAAGGCTACTTCTTGGAATTCCAATGTAATTTGTGTAATTTGTGGAGCTGCTTTTCATGTAAGCTGTGCTCAAAGGAGAAAATGTGGAATAATTGATCAAGTCAGAGTAGTGTGTTGTGTCAAAAACATAACCTACAATTCAGAGGTAAACAAACTGAAAGGATCTGAAATGGAAATTTTTTTGTTGAAAATGCTTGTTCAGCAAATTCTGGAACAGAAAGAAACGCTGTCAAATGAAACAGAAAGGTTAAAAAGTGAGCTAACTAAGTTGGATAAGAAATATATGGATCTAAAAACCAGTACCCCATGTGTAAACCAAGGAACGTTTGCTGAGAAGGTCAAAATTCCAAAGCCAGAGTCTGTGATAATAATAAAACCTAAACAGGCTCAAGAAAGTTCAGTGACAAGAAAGTTCATCCAACAGAAAATAAACCCTGTTGGACTCAATGTTTCAAAGTTTCAATTGGCTCGAGAGGGATCTGTAGTAATTGGATGTGAGAGTGAAAAGGAACTGAATTCTCTGAAGATCAAGATTGAGGAGGAATTAGGCAATAAGTATGATATCGCTAAACCGCTTAGAAGGAAGCCAAAACTCAAAATTGCTAATATAAACCCCTCTGATATACCCAGTGCTGCCAGCGAGGAGAGTATAGTGGACCAGGTTATTCAGTCTAATAACATACAGAAACACGATGGTTTTCACATTAAATTGGTGAAGAAGAGTGAAAATAAACGAAAAAACATTGACCTCATTTTGGAACTGGACCCAACAACCCATCAGATACTACTAGGTAAAGAAAAAGTAAATATAGGTTGGTCAAGAGCATGGGTGTTTAACCATGTACACATTGTTCAATGTTTCAATTGTATGGGTTTTGGCCATCTAGCTAAAAATTGTTCAGCACCAAAAACTTGTTCTAAATGCGCAGGAGATCATTCTTTTAAGGATTGTCACTCAGATGATCGAAGGTGTGTTAATTGTTGGAAAACAAATCAAAAAAATAAAAATCAAAAGCTTAGTACATCACATCATGCCCTTGATCGAGAATGTCCATGTAGAAAAAATTTGGTAGAGTTAGTAAATCAAAGAATAGATTATTTTAAGTAGTTGGAAACTAATATACAATTATTACAAATGACACGGAAACAATTTAAAAAACATGTACTTAGCTTTGCGCACTTAAATGTAAGATCACTGTTTACAGGCTTTGTGGAATTTACCAATATAGTACAAAGTAATAATTTTGATGTGATAGGTGTAACAGAAACATGGTTAACAAACAAAACTCCATCAAATGTGGTCGGTGTTCCAGGATACAACTTCTACAGAAAAGATAGGGGTAGAGGAAGAGGAGGAGGGGTAGGCTTTTATGTAAAGCAGTCATTGAAATGTGAGAGTTTGAGTTTTGTAAATTGCATTTTGCCAGAGGGATATGAGCATTATTGGATACGTATTAAAATTACTCAAAGACTATCCATGTCTGTAGGTGTCATTTATAGGGTTGGAAATAATGTATTAGAATGTGTAAATATTTTGGATAGTTTGTTGCCCGAAATCTTATCAGTGGACGAATATACTGTAGTTTTTGGAGATTTAAACGTTAACATGATGAATATCCAAAATCCAGTTAACAAATTATTTGATAGTTATGGCTTTTATCAGGTGATGGATGAACCAACCCGTATAACTCATGCAACAGCCACTTTATTAGATCCAATTTTTATAAACAATAAAGATATTGTGAATCAGAGTGGAACAAAGGATTCAAATGGTATTAGTGATCATTTACTTACATTTTGCAATGTGAATATATTATCTATTAAGAGTCTTGTGAAACATTTGACAATAAGGGATTTCAAAAGTTTTGATGAGATGGACTTTGTGAGGGATCTGCAATCAGTAAGATGGGATGATCTTTATTATTTTCCCAACATTGATACTAAAGTTGAATATCTAACTGGAAACATAAAGAATTTATTTGATATACATGCCCCTTTCAAGTCGATTAGAGTGACAAAACCCCATGCGCCATGGTTGACATATGGTATCAGATTATTAATGAAGGAAAGGGATGAAGCTAGGCTTCGATGTAGAACGAAAAACACTGCAGAAAGTCTCAAAAACTACAAGATGCTTAGAAACCTTACCAAGATCTCGATACGTAGGGAAAAGTTGGCTTATTTAGAATATTTGGAAAAGCAGAAAAATCAACGAAAAGTCTGGAATACCTTGAGAGATCTTAACGTTTATACGCCCACAAGGGTAGTCAGTGAAATTCCCCTTGAATTGTCCAATGTTGATGAGATTAATGAGTATTTCTGCAGTGTCTTTCAGAAAACAAACAACTGCGATTCTAGAAGAATACATTATAATAATAATAGAATTAAAGAGGGTACACATTTTTCATTCAAACTAGTGGATACCTCTGACATATGTAAATACATAGGTAGTATTAAGTCAAATGCTGCAGGTGCAGATGGTCTGACACTTCAAATGGTCAAGCTGAGCTTGCATGTTATAATATTACATATCACACATATAATAAATATTTGCCTTGAGAATGGTTATTTCCCAAACTCATGGAAACTATCTCTTGTCTCCCCACTGCCAAAAAAGTATGATCCTGTAAATTTCTCAGACTTGAGGCCTGTCAGCTTACTTCCAGTAATCTCTAAAGTATTGGAAAGAGTAGTTCATGATCAAATTACAGAGTATTTTGATAATAATGGTTTTTTTCCTGTTCATCAATCAGGATTTAGAGCAAATCATAGCACGACGGCGGCACTTTTAAATATAACTGACAATATTGTAAAAATTCAAGATAAACAAATGGCAGCCATATTAATATTGCTGGATTATTCTAAGGCGTTTGATGTGATCGATCACGACCTACTGTGTGCTAAACTGTCTTTTTATGGTTTTGATGATGTTGCGACGTCATTTTTTAGGTCATATTTGTCTAATCGAAGGCAAGTTGTTAGGCTGGGACAAAATGTTTCACAACCTAAAGCCATAATTTCAGGAGTTCCTCAAGGCTCAATTCTTGGTCCTCTATTGTACGTTATTTATACAGCTGACATATTTTCCACAGTGTCATCTTCGCATATTCAATCGTATGCTGATGACACGCAATTATTATTTCAATTTAATCCTGATTATCCTGAAGAGGCTGCAGGGGCATTGAATTTGGAGTTAGATAAGATCCTACAGTTTTCAAGACAACATAATCTCAAGATTAATCCGGCCAAAACCACAATGCTACTTTTCTGTGCTGAAAAGAAGAGAGATGTGCTCATGAATCGCCTTGTTATACAGATTGATCACAATCAGTTAATATTTGCCAATTGTGGTAGAAACTTGGGCTTGTTCATGGATGTACGTCTCAATTTTGATCAGCATTTAAAATCACTTATAAGAAGAAGTTATGTAAAGATGAAACTATTATATGCAAACAGGCATCTGTTAAACTTCAAAACCAGAAAAAAATTATGTGAGTCGCTTATATTTTCCATTTATTCATATTGCCTTATAGTTTATTACCCATTCTTGCATGTAATCAACAAAAAACGAATACAGTATGTTCAAAATACATGTTGCCGGTTTGTTTATGGGTTGAGGAAATTTGACCATGTTTCAGCAAACATAAAAAAATTGGGTTGGCTTAAATGTGATAATGTATATAAATATAATTTAACTCTGTTCTATAGCAAATTAAACATGAACCGGCAGCCAATTTACTTGCTTGAAAAACTCATTTATAGAGACACTATACATAATCGACCACTAAGGGACAAGAATTATTTAACAATACCACTTCATAGAACGTCCTTTTTTCAGAAGAGCTTTACTTATAATTGTGTTAGTTTATATAATAGGTTGCCTCGACGATTTAAAAATTGCAATTTTATTAATTTAAGGTTTGGTTATAAAAGATATTTATTGGATACACAGTAGCTATATGTAAAACTAATTTGGTTGATATACTATTTATGTATAAAATATAAGGTTATGTTTTTTTTTTCTTTTTTATTGATGGATTGTTGTCATAATATTTAGTTCTTGAACGGGGGTCTAATTGGTTGAGTGGAGGAATGGCCAAGAGGCTAAACTTCGCCAGTTGGCCCTTTCTTTCTTTTTCTTAGTGTGCATGCACGGTAATTATATATAATATATTGTATATTTGCTTTGTATGTATACGGAATTAATGAATAAAGACGTTATTTATTTATTTATTTATTTATTTATTTCTAATATCACAATGACATTCGGCATCAGGTACAACTGGTACCAGGGATTGACGTGAACATGCCGCCCCCTTTGAAGGCATATGCCCTTCAATATAAACTTATGTAAACGAACACACGAAAATAAAACAGTCAATCAATGTCCAATGCAACGAAATAAAGTCCATTAATAGTGCAAATTGCTGAAAATGTCTTTTTGAATTGTATTAAATGTCCGTTCCATTGCTTGGTTACGTTTCAAAGTCAATCGGTAGAACGCACACACGTCCAGCTGCTCGCTTGAATACTCCAGAAGATGTTTTGACACTGACTACTCGTACCACTCCGTCGGCTCCAGGGTGCACATCGACTATACGGCCCATTGGCCAATTCAACGCAGATGTGTTTTCCTGGCATAACACCACTAACATGCCAATCTTCAGCTGCCTTGACGGAACACGCCACTTGGTTCTTTGCTGCAGTGTTGACAGATATTCACTGGTCCATCTTCTCCAAAAATGTTGAACCATTTGTTGTAACTGTAAATACTTCGACAGTCGACCAGCTTTTATGTCCTTGACATCCTCTTGTGGTACAGCAGTGAGAGCATCGCCAATTAAAAAGTGTCCAGGAGTTAAAGGGAAGATATCGGAAGGATCGTCTGAGATTGACGATAAAGGTCGAGAATTCATGACGCTTTACACCTGCGTAAGCACTGTGTACATGTCCTCGTATGTCAAACTAGAATTACCTAATATTCGAACAAGGTGTCACTTCGCACTTTTGACGGCCGATTCCCAAATACCGCCAAAATGCGGTGACCTACCAGGGGAGAATTTCCACTCAATGCTGCTCTGATTCAAAAAATTGGCAACGATATTTTCATTTTGAATATCATTTACAATTTTCTTGATTTCATTATTGGCCCCAACAAAGTTTGTGGCATTGTCTGACCATATGGTTTTACACAACCCTCGTTGGGCTACAAATCTTTTAAGGCTATTTAAAAATGCCTCAGTTGAGAGGTCCCCTACTAACTCGAAATGTACTGCCTTTGACCAAAGGCAAATGAAAATACACAAATAGCATTTTACGAGTCTCCTATTTTTCAACCTACCATCGACAGGGTATGAGGCGCTCAGGAGGCAAATCTCCCATGAGCGGATCTGAGGTCAATGGTCTATTTTTAAAACAAATAACACACGATCGGGTTATTTTTCTTACATTACTTTTGCCTTTCAATAGCCAATACTTTCGTCTTACCGCAGCTAGCGTGGCTGACGGACCAGCATGCAAATGTCTAATGTGTTCATAAGAAATAATTAGGTTGGTAAACGGATGATCATAGGGCAAAACAATAGGGAATTTTTTATTTAAATTTAAAGTAGATTTATTAATTCTACCTCCGACACGAATTATGTTTTCTTGATCCAAGAAAGGATTCAATGATAAAAGCTTGCTCTTAGCACCAAGAGATTTTTTAGATTTCAGTCGATCTAAATCAGACGAGAATGGAATAACTTGGACTATTTTTATTAAAACATTCAATGAATAATTTAATTCAGAAATGGTAAGATTTGACACATTTCTGAGGACGCTTGTTTTCTGTGAATTTTGTCGAAATCTTATGCAAAATGTAACTACTCGATGCAGTTTAGTTAACGAAGAATATCTTGTGAACAAATTATCACAATCAGAAATCACCAAGTGTGACAATTCTTTGTTAGGCTTCAATTCAGGTATGTCTGTTTGTATATGTATTTTACCAACTGGCCACTTTTCTTCATCCTCGCTTAACCAGGACGGTCCTGACCACCACATGTTACAATTTAACAATTGATCAGGCTCCACACCCCGAGATATCAGATCTGCGGGATTGTCTTGTGACCTAACATGTCTCCAAGACTCTGCCTTAGTTAAACGCTGGATCTCAGCAACCCTGTTTGCCACAAATACCTTTAGTATAGTAGACTCCGAGGCTACCCACCCTAGCACTATGCTTGAGTCACACCAAAAAATTGTTTGCTTAATCAAAATACTTAAGGCCTTCCGAGTTTTAGATGTTAGTTCTGCGAGCAGTACCGCTCCGCATAGTTCGAGACGAGGTAAAGAAATTACCTTTAAAGGTGCCACTCGTGATTTCGCACAAATTAACAGCAATAAGACGATTGAGATGCGTCACTAAAACCATGACATTGAAAACTTATAGAATTTTTTAGCATGACTTGTCTGGGCACTTTCAATTCAGACAACTTTGAAATTTGATTTCGAAACTTTACGAATTCGGTATTTAGGCCGAGAGGAACACTTTCATCCCATTGAACCCCAATCTGCCATAATTTTTGTAGCATCATTTTTGTCTTTATGACCGCAGGACCTACCAGCCCTAAAGGATCGAAAATTTGCGCAATAGTGGATAAAATAATCCTTTTTGTCACGCGGTTCTCGTCAATATTAAAATTAATCGTAAAACGGAAAACATCTTCATTCGAATTCCAAATTAATCCCAACGTTTTAACACAAACATTGTCCGTTATTACGTATTGTGCCACGTTGTTCGATGAATCGATGTCATTTTCGATTATTTTTTTGTCATTCGAAACCCACTTGCGTAACGTAAAACCTCCCGAACTTAATATTTGTCTTATTTCTGTTTTTAATTTGATAGCATTTTCAATGGTCTCCGCACCCGTTATCAAATCGTCGACATAAAAGTCCTTACTTATTATCCTACTCGCAACTGGATATTTTTCTCTATGATCCAAGGCCAATTGAAATAAAACTCTTATCGCCAAAAACGAGGCAGGAGAAGTTCCATAACTTAGTGTATTCAATCTATAATGCTCCATTTCCTTATTAGGATCAATACGCTATAAAATGCGCTGCAAATCTCGCTGCGTCTCCTCTACCAACACCTGTCGATACATTTTTTCAGCATCGGCGATAATCACATAATTATGCGTTCTAAACCGCAACAAGATATCAACAAGATCGTCCTGTATGACAGGACCCACGGATAAAATATCGTTCAACGAATATCCCGAACTACTTCTACATGAAGCATCAAATACGACCCTGAGTTTTGTGGTCAAACTAGACTCTTTCAGGACCCCGTGATGCGGTAGATAATAAACACCCTTTTCTTTATTTATCTGCTCGATGCTAGATATTTTACTCATATGACCAAGATCAATATATTCAGAAATAAATTCATTATATTTATGTTTTAAATCATTATTATTTATGAATCTTTGTTCAAGTGCGAAAAATCTTTTTGTGGCTATTTCACGAGAATTGCCCAATTGATCCACTGGCTTTTTTAGTGGTAACGAAACTACAAATCTTCCAGCTTTAGTGCGTCGAAAAGTTTCCAAAAAATGTTTTTCACATTCATGCTCCGATGAGCCTATTTTTTTCTCTGTACTTTCACAATGTTCTATTTTCCAGAAATGTTCCAATGCATCAAGTATTTTATTATCGTTATCAATAGCCAAATTGCATACTGTTTTAGATACATTTCGAGTGCAAACAATAGGACCAGAAATAATCCAGCCGAAATGCGATTTTTGGAAAATCGGGCCGTGGGAATTCGTTTTTATTTGCCCAACGCATAACAAATCGTAAAATATCCCAGCTCCCAATAACAAGTCAATATTTCCAGGTTTATTAAAATCTGGATCGGCCAACGTTATATCCTTAGGTATATCAATATCAGACAAATTCAATGCCACCAAAGGAATTTTATTGGTGATCTTTTACATAATCAAAAACGATAAATTTTGATTATAGTTATTGAAACAAGATCTCATTTTAACTGAAACTCTATTTGTTACATTAGTAGCTTGATTATTAATTCCCATGACTGGCAAATTGATTCTTTCAATTGGCAAACCTAATTTTACAGCCACCTGTTTAGTTATAAAATTCGACATACTACCACTATCCAAAAGCGCACGACATTTGACTTGACTACCACGACAATCATACAACATGATCATAGCCGTAGACAGCAGGATATTTGAGTGAGATTCCAAACGAACGCAGTGAGCAGAAACGGTAGCTTGTCCACTTCCCTCGTTTGCTGGATCGCCATTTATCTTAACTTCTTCGTCTCCAATATGAGAAGGACTTCTATCAAAATGCAGCAAACTGTTATGTTTCTTCTGGCATTTGCGACACGGTTCTGCCTTACAATCTCCACTAGTATGTCCTTGACGAAGGCAATTTAAACAATCTCTTAACTTTTTAATCTCACTGAATCTAGCTTTGGTAGTCAATTTTAAAAATTGTTGACAATAATAGATAGCATGACTTTCACGACAAAAGATACATCTTTGACCTCCACCATTGGAAGTATGCAAGGAATAAGACCGATCGTCGCTTTGCCTACCATATGATTTTTGAAAGTGCCTTCTATTGCTCGAAAATTTATCTTGTGTAGACAAAGTTTTAATTGGATTCAAAGTTTCCAATAATTCACATCGTCTTTTCAAGAAATCGTTAAATTCAGAAATGTTTGGCCTTGTTTTGTTCTTAACAGAGAGTTCCTCCCATTCTTTTTTCGACGCAGCATCCAATTTTGTGCTAATCAAATATATCAAGAGACTGTCCCATTGATCAGTCGGTTCATTCAAATTTGTGAGGGGTCTAATATTTTTGAAATATTCATCTACTAGTTTACGAAAAGATATTTGACACTCCTTGCTGACGATTGGCAACTCAAAAAGTGCTTTTATATGGGTATGAATGATAAGTCCTTCATTTTCAAATCGTTCGGACAACAAATTCCAGGCAGTTGTGTAATTTACGTTATTAACTGGCAATGAGTGCAAAATATCCGCAGCTTGTCCGTGTAGTACAGACTTCAAATAAATAAATTTTTGTACGTTCGATAACGCATGATTGTTATGAACCAATACTTGAAAAGTTTCAGAAAATGTACTCCATTCTTCATACTTACCAGAAAACTCTGGTAAGGTTATCAACGGTAACTTAACTACGCTATCCGCTAACGTCGCTACTCTATTACTTACAACATCCGAATGCGTGAGAGTATTATTATTCCCTTGTTGAGAATTTGTCGAAGCGTTGCTAGCATTAAAACTGGATAACTTAGCTATCAAATCTTTGGCTTGACACACCGATTGAAAATAAATATTCTCGAAATCTTCTCGATAATCCTTGTGCTCAACAGGTTTTAAAATTTCTAATCGGGATTGAATGTTGTCAAATTCTGACCAAATAGCTTCAACCTTCTCCAATCGAACAGCAATAAATGTGACGCTTTGCGATTCAGCATCAAATTCATTCAACACTTTCAAAAAACGTTCAAGTGTTCCTCTGAGTTGGCCTCTACGAGCAACCAACTCTGCTATATCTGCTGTTATTTTATCTGCCTGTTCCGCCATACCGCACAGCAATACAAAGTTATCAAAATGTTATTACGAATCACGATAATAAATGCCACCAATATGGAAAAGGATGTGCCCTCCTCTACTGACTACAGCCCACCCAGCAGGTGTTTTTATTATTCAAAAACTCTGTCAAAAAATCAATAGAATGACGTTTGTGTAAGCAGTATACCAATAATACCTACCATAAGGTATTCAAATTCAAAATATAGGGACTGTATTTATACCAAACTGTTCTCCAATGCACAAATCTTGCTATCAACCATATGATAACCAACAATAATGATTATTTCTTATTTAATGATTCAACTCAAATAAACCCAATGTTTATGTTGTTCTATAGGTAACAGGTAATCAAACACCTTAATTTGAATCGGCCGACATAAAATGCGAAGTATCCAATTTATTGCAGTATACCCGAATAGTAATACTACACCTTTAAAATTAATTCGCGTCAAATGTGTACACAATGCTCACGAGGCCAACGCTATCATGAGAGAAATATTAAAGATTAGAAAAGATGGACTCACAGCTTGTCACATGGCGGCCTTTTACTTTTCCACTGCTTTTGCTTTTCATCCAAGAAGTATCCGGCTCGAAGGACCAAATGTTAAGGTGTTTTCTCTTCTTTTGGTCACACAAACATTGACAAGGTTTTTTATATTATTTAATTTTCGACAACTGGTCGTACAAAATTGGAGATAATGACAATTTCTAATATCACAATGACATTCGGCATCAGGTACAACTGGTACCAGAGATTGACGTGAACAATCATCATACCAAAAAAATATCGTTTCATAGATTATGATTCTAAAATATTGATATTTTTCGGACGCTTTTTCCTTCAAATAGTCTTTTCGAAAAATATCAGAGTGGTTCATTTTTGCAACGAGCTTAGATGCAACATTTTGATAAAAATGTCGTGAGTCCGGTCCTGGCCAAAATTCTAAAGCGCCATTTCGGAGTGACGTCCACAACATATTGACTTATATCATATCCAAAATTCATCAAAATCCATAAATAAACAAAACAGTTATTGAAGGTCAAATTATGTTCCAACAGAATAATCTACAGTAAGCAAGCCGAAAGCACAGAATAATAACTGTTTATTATTCTGTGCCGAAAGTGAGACTGCTGACGTCACACGTGGTAGCCTCGTCGCAAAGATGGTTTCCTAGCCTCGCCAAAATGAATATTCCTTAATCACTTTTTTCCAAGGAAAAAATACTTTTAAAGAGTTTTTATGATTGCTATGCGACTTTCTGTCCTCAGAAACATTGCTTTTTGTAAAATTCAAAAATTGGTTAACTTTCCTATTCCGTCAATTTCCATAAATCGTGTTCTTCGAAAGTGAATTTCATTAAAATAGAACGGACTCTGTTCTGTGAATCTATTTTTGTTTGTTTAAAAAAGTGCAAGATCCATGAGACACTTCCAAGATTCATTGTAAATATTATAAATTGATTGAATTTGTTTTTTCAAGATCATAGAAATACAATTGTTCCGGTAGTATATATATTTTTTTTAAAACAGCAGAATACGTAGCGTTAGCTTTCATAATAAGCAAAATATTATGGTTTTTCATTTTCCTTTTTCACCCTGTATCTACCGGTATCGATTCCAAAGAAAACAAGGGTAGAATATTTTTGAGCATACAAATACGCGACTTTTTTTTCCATTTAAGCGTAAGTCGTATCTCTTACTGTTTCCAATATCCCCATGTACAGGGTTTTCCCGTATTTGCACCCCCCTAGAGAGCTTATTTGAAATGATATCAAAATAAGGTAAATACAAAAGTTTCATGTTTTTTTTAAGAACTTTGAGAATTTGTACGCTAATATGTCAAAAAAATTTGGTAACTGTCAAATATTGTCAGGTTGATGATTTTATCAAATGGGACACCCTGTATATTATTACGTTTTTGGATTCTACGTAAAATTCTAGACAGATTTGATATATCATGTCCTATACCTAAGTACACTGGCGAGCAAAAAATTTAGGTCACTTGAAAAAAAAACTTGGAAATAAATTCAATTTTGAAATGATTAGTCTAGTAGGCAGTGAATCCATTGTCCTGCTGAATCATCATAAGCTAAATTTAACATTCAATAATTAATCAAAAGCCGTGTTTTTGTTGTTATGGTCTATCAAGAAAAAAAAAACAATAATTTCACATTTTGAGCGAAGTGATATTTGGAACTGAAAAAATGTGTATAATTTTTCTCTCCAGTTTGTTAAGAAGTGACCTTTTTTGCTTGCCAGTGTATAAGCTTTTTTAAAATATTTGTGTTTTTATGTCAAAACTTACGCTTGTAGGTTCCTATCTATACTCTGCGCCAAAAAATTAACGTATAAGCAATAAATTTTTCATAAGACACAATGTAAACATGACCTGATACAAAATTTCATATCTTCTTTGAAGAACCATGTATCAAGTTGAACGAACATTGATTTACAAAGAGTGGATGTTGCTACAATATTTTAACAACAGAAAAAGTCTATTTCAACTTGTATAATCCACAGTGTTCAAAAATATTGGAGCCACACTGGTCATTCACTATCCATTGGGTGAAATGTTTTGGAAATCAAAATCACCCTGTGAAGTATGCAAATGTTAGAGTCAACTTGATAGATGGTTTTTTAGAGATGATCAGATGATATAAAATTTTTCATTAATGGACGTTTAGATTGAGTTTTATGAAAAATATATTGCGTATGCGTTAATTTTTTGGTGCAGTGTATGTACCTACATTTTCCGTATAAGAAAGCCTTTATTTTTTAATTTGTATTGGATTTGGATTTCTTAAAAATCAATAAAGATTTATTATTCTGCAAAGGACGCTAAGATTTTAATCATTTTTCACAATGTTTTGATAACTACTATTACAGGGTGGTCCAAAATTAAGGTCAAACATTAAATTGAGAAAATTGCCAAAAATATTTTTTTTCATAAGAAAACCCCAAATTTTTATAGTTTTATAGAGCATTGGAAATAAAGGTGTGTTTGTATAATAAGATTGTCCATTCCAAAGATTCTTTTTTTTTTAATTAATAATTCAAACATTTACGTAGGACATGATTTATCAAATCTGTCTAGAATTTTACGTAGAATCCAGAAATGTAATAATATATAGGTTGAAAAAATCATCAAAGTTCATAAAAAACATGAAACTTTTGTATTTACCTAATTTAAAAATCTTTTGGTTGCAAATATGTACGGGAAAACCCTGTACTTCATTTTATTCTGGACACACTATAAAATTGACACAAAAATGCATACAAAAAGTTATGTTTGTTTAACAACCTGGATATTACAGGATTATTCCCGAAACAGCCAGCCTACAAAGAAACTTCGAAGAGTCATTAAACACGAAAATCCTTGAATTCAAAACCAGTGATAACTATAATGAAGCAATAAAACTACGAATGGATCACGTATTAGACTTTGTTCTAAAAGTAGATCTTTTGCTAAACGGAAACAGCAGTTTGACGGTTATAATGCAAAATAGAGAAACCAAGGATAATTATTATTTGCATTACCTACCCAGTGATATATTGATAACCACACAAGTAGGTATTCTATAAGGGCTTCATTTATTCATATGTAATTTATGCCTTTCTGAAAGGACTCCAATATCTACCATGGAATAGGCTTAATGGCTGAATGGAAGAAGCTTACCAGAGATTTGATTGTAGATGTACTAAAGGGACTGAGTTATGCTAGTAAAGAGAAGACCAAACATAGAATTCAAAGGTCCAAGTTGAAGATAGTTAACATTTTTTTGAGGTATGTTTAGTATTTTAAACAAATCAACGAGTGGACTCATTTTTAAAACTCAATTTATAAGGGGTTCTGGCGCAATAGACAATTTAACTCTATCATCATCCGAGCACATTCAACAGTTTTACGATGCAGCTGAGTGGTTCGTTCAATACCAAGATTCAGATACTGGTGGTTGGTCCATTCCAGTTAAAAGAAAGCTTGCCTCAGGATTTCAAGTATTAGAAGCAGGTAAAATAACCTTTTCTTCAGTTACGCATTCAAATATGTATGGTTTTTTTCAGTCTGGTCGTTGTTTTTTTTCTTATTTAAAAATGTATCGGTACATTTTTTCATTTCCAGGTTGGTACTCTGCTATGGGACAAGGACATGCGATATCAGTCCTTGCAAGAGCTTTTTATCATTCTGGAGGTGATCTCCGATATTTGAATGCTGCTTTGAATGGACTTAAACCGTTCAGGTAAGTTTTAAGAATAAAAATATACCTTCAAAATTTGGTTTACAAAGATTTATTTATTTGATAGAAATTCGCTATCTTTTTCAGTTAAATGAATGAGTTTACAAGTTATAGCATCGAATTATTTCAATTTTCAAAAGAGTCAAAAGTGTTCAGTTGATATTGTTTTGGTCATAATATCCTCTATTACAATAAATAGCCCGGTAACATACATTACATTGTGTGATTTTTTTTTTTTTTTTTTTTGAGGTAAACGATTAGAACAGAGAAAACTCTTCCGATTGGGGCACCCTTTCATGGATGGTCTGTAGTTCTAGCATAAAAAAAAATATTCTAACATCTATCGACGGTTGACTACCAAAAAAAAATAAACGGTAATTGTGAAGTCAAATGAACGCTGAAAAAGATTGGAAACATACATCAACTCTGTGGATGGTGCAAGAAGGGCCAAAGTCAAAATTCAGTGCTTTATGATAGAGTTTAGGTTTTTCTATAAAGAAATCGGCTCGAAAAAAAAAGCCTTTTGGAATATTCTGAAAGCTCTGCAATAACTTTTCACTGCTCTTTATAGTATACGTATCAATTAGAGGGAAAAGAGTGGTAAAGTTCAATATTGAAAAAAATAAAATTGACATTCGCCCTTGGAATTTTGACAAAGTATTAACATTGGCCCTTGAAAAGAAAAAAAAATAGATTTTATTTTTGTAACAAAAGGGACAAATAACAGAATTTTGGTCTTCAACCTCTAGAACAATTTCAATCTTCTTCTTCTTTTTCCACAATAGACAAGTACATAAAGATCGGGGATACTTTGGCACCGGCGTTTTTTTAAAGGATTGTTTTTCAATTTTTTCTCTTTGTTGCAGGTTTATAACAAAGAAAATCTTCCGATAAAAATATAAAAACCTTGAAAATAAAAAAATAGAAAAAACAAGTAGGTACCAAAGTAACCCCCGCAGGCCAAACACATATTTTATTCCTAATAAGCTATATCATTTAGAAAATGTTGGTAATAACTTTGGCTTGCTTTGAGATTTCTCGTGTAACGAGATTTTTTTTCTCTTTATATTTATTTAACCTCCGATTTATTTCTTTCTCATTATTTTTTTCTAGGGACATGGTTATTTAGGAATTGAGCGAATCCAGTTTTGCGATCTCTTGGAAATTCGATTTTAGAACTTCTTTTTTAACACTGATAATATTAGAATGATGAAAATATGATTTTAAAAAAATGACAGAAGCTTATTCACAATCCAAAGTATATGAACAATGCGACTGAAAACAAACGTGATAACTGAAAGGGTGTAGGTTAACAAAAACTCTGTTAATTCAGCCCGTCGATCGTTTCAAACTGGTTGATCTTTGTCGCAAACCATGAGGCATGAGGGTCAATGTCTGATATTGGCTATTTATCATCCCGGGTAAAGATATAATGGACAATTTGCATACATTTTCAAATGACTTGAAATTTCATATACGTATTCTAGACAATATTAGAAAGTCATCAGCGATTTTTGTTGTCAAAATTCCCAAAATTATACTAGATCAATAGAAAAAAAAAACGCAAATTCCACTGTATGATCGAAAATGGGGAGGGGCCATATTACCCTCTCTCTCTCTCGAGAGAGAGAGAGAGTCATCTCAGTCAATATGCGAGACGTAGATAGATAATGTATTCTGTGACGTAGTGGATGTTGATTGGCGCTCTTTAATCGGTGATTACTACATTAATAGAGGTCGTAGGTTGATTTTTTAAACATCAATGGCATCAGTACTCACTAATCCTTATATTTTTCATATTTCCAAAAAATGTGCAATGTCCATCTTACACATTTACTAGAGTTGGAAATGCATACAAATCGATGACATTCAATTGGCCCTTCTATTTTCGATAAATCATCAAATCTGCCATTGGTCTTTTTACGGTATAATGGAATAAAATAACTAGAATAGTATGTGACATGGAAGTCAAAATGGAAAAAAGTGACATTGGTCCTTCTTGCACCAAGCCGTGGAATTAGAAATCGCAAAAATTGTTTAGTAACTGAATGAAATTGTTCGACTATATGAATAAACAAAGATGATGATGGTTGATTGGTGACGAAACGTCGAATCATACATTTGATGAAAATGCTGGAAATATATGTCAAGTTTCTAGGACCACCGCAAGGGGGCGTAAAGGTATTGTGAAAACAGAAAATCGACATATTTTTGAAATTTTCCCCATTAAACGACCGAAAAAGAATATGGAAACCGATTCTCTACAAAATTGCACCCCGACGCTTCTCTTTCAGTTGTCAAATAAGACAAACTTGATGTATCTAAATTGTCTATAACTTCAGAATCCCCCAACCGATTTGACTGTTTTTTGGTTCGTTCTAAAGAAAATTTGCTCTTTCTGGTGAATGTGCTTGGAAAACAGCATAAATTGTCAAAGTCAAAACTGTTTTTGAGTTTTATTTAGATTTTTTTTCTAAATCTCTTGAAATAGAAAAGTTAAGAAGACTTAATCAGGAATTCCTCGAAAAATACTCTTGAAACTGCCCCTGCAAATTTGAATATGTCATAAAGAAAGACCTCAGATTTGTTCTGATAACGTGTTCTTGAGTCAATGTTGAAAATTAATTATTACGTCTGACCAGTAAACATCTTATTCCAAAAATATTTAAAAAAAATTAAATTACCACAAAAAAAAACAAAAATGCAAGGGCAAATGCTCAAAATGCCCACCGCACCATCAAGTCGTTGACAAGGCACTCCTATTTTTTTGACACTTTCAAGTTTACAGGGGCTGTTTCAAAAGAATTCCTATAACTCTTCTATTTCAAAAGATTTAGAAAAATTATCCTTATGAAAGTGTTGGGTAATTTTCCAAATGACACGATTGAGACATCTGTTTGATGGGTTTGCATTTGAAAATTTAGAAAAAAACTTGAAAAATAGTTTTGACTTTCAAGCAAATGAAAGAGCAGATTTTCCTCTTTCAAATGAGCCAAAGGACAGTCAAATCGGTTAAGGTATTCCCTATTTAAAGACAGTTTAGTAACATAAAGTTTTACCGTACCTGTCTTATTTGTCAATTCAGAGAGAAGTATCAGGGGAACAATTTTGTAGAGAATATCACCCCAAATCTGTTTCCATAATTAGTTATGGTAGTTCATGAAAGTATGTCAATTTTCTGTTTTCATAGAACCGTTACGCCCCCTCGTGGCGATCCTAGGAACTTGAGATATATTTCCAGCATTCTCTATTGGGCACATTACTGTACACCTTTTTTTTCTGGGTTTCTATGATGAATAGTTTACGAGAACTGACACCCTGTCACTGTAAATGAATCACCCTGTACTTTCATTCACTCAACTTTTCTCTTCACAATAAATAACAAGTTTTGTTTTTATTTATTCACAATTTTTTCTCAGAGTATCAAGCTCAGATGGAGGTGTGCTCGCGACGTTTCTCAGTAACTTCCACTGGTACGAAGAGTATCCCACGAAACCAGCTTCGTTTGTACTGAATGGATTCATCTACTCTATACTGGGACTCTATGATTTAATGACTATTGCTCCAGTTCACCAATCTCAGGTAAATACATTAGGACTTCAAAAAAGGGAAATTTAATTCAATAATCAAGTCTATGCTAGTTTATCATAAAGGTTTATCTGTAGAGTTGATTTACTCGTTTTCATTCAAGGAGGCAGAATTCCTTTACAATGAAGGAATAACTACTCTGAAACACATGTTGCCACTTTTCGACATGGGAAGTGGTACTGTGTACGACTTACGTCACTTCACTCTTGGGATAGCCCCAAATTTGGCTCGATGGGACTATCATGCCACCCATATAAACCAATTACTTCTATTGAATACCATAGAAGACGAACCACTTTTCAAAGCGACAGCTGAAAGATGGATTGGTTATATGAAGGGTAAAAGGGCCGATCATAATTAAAAGTGAAATTGTCGGAATATATTGTTAGTGGAGCTGTCGGTATTTCAAGTATTTAGTGGTTAGGTTATGGATGCGTTCATATTCTATTCTTTGCCTATCGAAAAATAATGCGCATTGAACGAAATTGCCGATTGAAGAATTAATAATAAGCTAGTTGACAATACAGATTACAACAGGAAAGCTGGAAAGGATTACAAGAGTAAAGTACCTTCATTTGTGACAAAATCGCAAATTCTTATAGAGAAAAGTTGATTAGAATTGAAAACTATTTTCATAATATATTCAATGTATCCACCATGAAAATAAGGTTTTGTCTAGATTAGTGATTTTCTCAGATAAACATTAAAAGATATTTCAATAAACACACTAGCAATAGTCACATTAAATACTTTAATCATATTATTTATGAAATGGGCGAATAAGTCAAAAAAAGTTCTCCGAACTTCAAAAAATAGTGAAAACATCAACTTTTCCTCAAAAACAATTTTCGAATTTATAACAAATGAAGGTACTTACGTCACTCTTGAGTAAAATTCACATTTTTTGAGAAACCTCGTGTACGATTGAGAAAAATTAATACTTGAAGATTGCCTTTCCGGTTTCAAACCATGCAGAACTTTTTCTAAAAATAACTTTTTTTCGTGAATCAAATAATAAAAAGCCAGGACGTTGAGTTGTTTCTGGATGATTGTTTGACGGGCGTCCTGGGTTTTTGCCTTTTTGGCCAGGACGTCGCGGGCGTCGGACAGGACGTTGCGTTGTTTTTGGATGATTATTTGACGAGCGTCATGGACTTTTCCAGGGGCGTAGAATTTGTTTTTCGATTTTAAGTTGCTTTTTTGTTGGTTGTTTTTAAAGCTGGATTCGTTGGAACGCGTTGTTGTTGTTTTCCGGATTTGTTGTTGGGATTCATTCAAACGATAATTCAAATGGCAATCGGATTTGGTCGTCGATTGAACGTGACAGGATAGATGGAATGCGCATTCATCATCTCATTTTCCACTAACTGGCGTTCGCAGGAAAGAACGCTGGCCTGTGAGTAGCTATTGTTTGTTCATTTTGCAGGTACTCAATTATCCAATTAATACGAATATGCATTTGATTTCTACACAATTGATGTATGGATTTAATTTGAGAATTGAGCACCAGGGGCTAAATTGATCCAGGGTTAGCTAGACACACTGTATAATATAATTATTTTTAATTTTTGAATGTTGGATAGTGGAACATCATTTCAATAAAAAGTGGTGTAAAAATTTAATTAACCTCAAAAATTGTTCTACAAATCAAACTTATTTGTATTTTTTATTTATATTTTCACAATTGTATAAGGAGGAGGTTGATAATAGTAAGGAGCTGCAGTTTCGCATTCGTTATTTATATTATCATTTAAAAAATGGTATCTATTCTTAACAATGAAAGCTAATTCCACCATTTTTTGGACTATGTTTTAACTTTAACACTATTTTCACATTCATTTCAACAATTTGATCTGTGATTACTCAAGAAGCATAATAATGAAATAATAACAATCTCCATAAAAAGGCACATTTCCACTACAATGCGTCAATTTTTATATTGAAATGTTAACAGGATGACACCCTGGATAAAAAGCATTTCTTTAAGCACCTAGATATTAAGCAGTATCTTTGCGATCGCATTTATTCTCGCTTGAACCTTTGGCAACTTCTCTGTATTCTAGGTGGACAAGCTTGACACATCAAAACTCATCCTGAAATTTTTCGCAATATTAATGTAACACCTTGTAGATGCGAATCACGAATTATGAATCGCGAACATAATTTCCTATTCTTGAGGGGTAGCCGACCAATAGGAATGGTTTTAACAATTCGTAATTCTCATCTATACAGGGTGTCACAGATTCGAGTGCATGCATGGGGATCTCAGTTATTATAAGAGATACAGGGTCGGTTAAATGGTTGCAAAGTTGCGCATTTTTATGCTCAACAAAATGCCGTTTTGAAATTTGAAACATTCCGACTACTTCCGAAGATATTCGGAAAAAACCGAAATTTCGCAAAAACGTTATTATTATTTCCTACGTTTATTTGAGAAGATATTGTAAAATGAATTACACTTTCTCATTGCCACTTTTTCCCTTCTACAAGATGGCGGTATCAAATTGAAAATCTGAAGTTTCGTCTTTGAGCGGCCATCATCAAATGAATTTTTTTAAATACGGTCCTGGAATTTTCATTTTATTTTTAATTATCTCTTGGCGTCCTTAATGTATTGAGGTATCGCAACCGTCGAAAAAAATACTCATTAAAAAAAATACCAGGGAGAATTAGTTAGGCAACCCTTTTCTCCCTAACTCATAGTTTGGTTCATAAATCCATCTTTATTCGACACGCTATTCTTATGAGGAAACCTGCACAACTTAACAAAACTTATCGACTGAACCAAAATCGAAATAACATCCAATTATGATACATTTAATGAAATTGAATTAAATCCACAAATGACATGGAAAATAAAAAAATTACATAAAAACTGAATCAATTCCTGCGAAAGACCTGGATTTTTTATTTTATTTATTTCTTTTGACGTCCATGAGGCATTGAAGCATGGTAGAAAGAAACAAGGTATGTCAGACACTCGAAGAAAAATTGGCTTAAATTGCGCAATGACGTCAGACGCTACAATTTTTGTTTATAGTAACCATGGTGACAAAGGAACGTAGCTTTTCACGAGTGCTATCAAGCATAACAAATGAGTTGTTTCATTTATTGTGGTTAATATCTCATTTATAAATACTTATATAAAGGGTGCCTCACGGTCTATGGTACCTTAGACGTTTACGGAAAACTAGACATAGGATCGATCTGAAAATTTGGCTCAGCACATAATCGAGTATGATCTATATTTTAAAAATATTTTCAGTTCTGCAGTGTTGCCGCTTCTACCCAATAGTCGTGGCAACTTTCTTATTTTAAATGGACCACCCTGTATATTATTATTTTTTTGGATTCCTTGACTGATTCTTATCACTTTTGCTTGATATACTCCTATACCTATCGGCAGCGGTTTTCGAGATATAAATTAATTTATAGTATTTTTGTCGTAAAACACATCAGTGGATTGAGTTCAATAATTTCGTACTTGAAAACGGAGGAGAGTTGAAATTGCTATGCCGACTAGAGGAAGGTAGGTTTATATGGTTCCAATGGAGAAACCGATCTGTAAATATACAGGGTGCTTCAAATTTATTAATCTTTTTCCTATACACAAAAATGATAAAAAAGCTATTTTTTCAAATGGAACCCCCTGTATATTACTTGAAAAATGAGAAGACCAATAAATTTCCTTTCAAATGGTATCCCATGTTCCTATACCTAAACCTTCAGGTTCTACAAGAAAAATGCATTTGTCTAAAAAATAAATTATATTGGTATTATTGATATGAAACATAATGTAGTTGCAGTTTGCTACTAAAAATAAATTGTTATTGCTGTGTGACCTGGCAACTATAGGTTGCCCTTGAAACTACATTATGTTTCATATCATGTATACCAATATAATTTATTTTTTAGTAAAATGCATTTTTCTTGTAGATCCTGAAGGTTTAGGTATAGGAACATGGGATACCATTTGAAAGGAAATTTATTGGCCTTTTCATTTTTCAAGTGATATACTTGTTCCATTTGAAAAAATTTCTTTTTTATCATTTTTTTGTATAGGAAAAAGATTAATAAATTTGAAGCACCCTGTTTATTTACAGATCGGTTTCTCCATTGGAACCATATAAACCTACCTTCCTCTAGTCGGCATAGCAATTTCAACTCTCCACTGATGTGTTTTACGACAAAAATATTATAAATTAATTTATATCTCGAAAACTGCTGCCGATAGGTTTAGGAGTATATCAAGCAAAAGTGATTAGAATCAGTCAAGGAATCCAAAAAAATAATAATATACAGGGTGGTCCATTTAAAATAAGAAAGTGGTTACGACTTTTGGAAAGAAGCGGCAACACTGCAAAAATGAAAATATTTTAAAATATAGATCATACTCGATTATGGGCTCAGCCAAATTTTCAGGTCGATCCTATGTCTAGTTTTCCGTAAACGTCTAACGTACAATAGACCGTGAGACACCCTATACAGTGTGTCCAGAATAAAATGATGTTTATGGCACTATATGGGGATATTGGAAACTTTAAAAGATACGACGTTGCGTAAATGGAAGAAAAGCAGCATATTTGTATGCCCAAAAATATTCCACCTTTGTTTTATTTTAAATCGATACCGTAATGTGGATACAGGGTGAAAAGGGAAAAGGCAAATTTTGAAGAAACCACACAATTTTGCTTATTATAAATGCTAGAACTTTCAAATTTTCAGGATATGGTTAAGAGGATACGACAATTCTAAAAACGACGTCAAAAAAATTTTAGGCCCACTATGTTGCGTCCAGCCAAAGTCAAGTCTGTTTTTTTTTATGAAAGTCATATTTTTGAAAATCATTTTCAATGCGGATTTTGAAAATGAAAAAATTCAATATGGCGCCCATAAGAAAAACAAAAGTTGACTTCGGCCGGAAGCAACATAGTGGGCCTACAATTTTTTCGACACAATTTTCAAAATCACCGTATCTTCTTACCCAGATCCAGAAATTTTCAATACCTCATCTTTTATAATAACCGAAATATTGTGCTATTTAAAAAATGGCCATTTTTCTTTTTCACCCTGTATCTCCATTACGGTATCGAATCAAAACAAACCAAAGTGAGATTATTCTTGGGGACGCAAATACGCAACTTTTCTTCCATTTAACCGATACTGTATCTCCTGTAGTTTCCGATATCCCCACGTACATCATTTTATTCTGGACACACTGTATATAAATTATCGAAACACATACCTTGAAAATTAATTTCTTGTTCCCATTTCTTTGTATGGCATTTACTATTTCTCCAACTTTCCAATCTTCGTTGAAGTTTGATAATATCAAGCAATCAAAAACCTGACGAGGTTTGGAGACGGATTTAACTGACTAGGTCACTAGGTAACAAAATTACGAACGTAGCAATAAGAGATAAGACGAATTATTTCTTTATATCCAAAATTCAAATCAATAATATCAACGTTACCTGGACTGACTTTTTAAGACTCGTTCCAGTGACAGTGATTCCTGTCACCTTGACACTCCAGTCAACGACGTTGCCAACTTGCAAATAATAACTGTACACCTCGCAATGGATGTTTTCAAAATATAGGTTAAATTCAAAATTATGTTTGATTTAAGGCAAAATAGATAAAGCAAAAAATAGCCTCAAATCAAAGTAAGTAGATAAAGAACCGCTCAGCGATTTTTCTTGAGATTTTGTCTTGAATTGTGGTTTCTAGAAGTAGTCCAATTCTTAGAACATAGAACCCACTAGAACTAGCGTACACTCTAGATTCCGGGCAAATTGTTTGTCACTATAATAAACATGTTATTGTTTACATCTCATCCGTTGAATTCGTTCAACGTTCATTCAACGTTGCCTTGTTGCAAATAAAAAGCACTCAGAATTTCCACTTTTTATCAAAAGGGATTAACCAGTGTATTAACGAGGATATGTTTTAATTTTTCATTTGTTTTAATATCGTTGGTGTTATAGGACAGTTATAATTTACTGATTATTGATAAGTTTTGTTCACATAAATCATCTGTTCGGACTTCAAAAATATTGAATTTTGAACAAGCCGACAACAGTGTTTCAAGGGAGATACAGGCTATGATTGGTTGAAATGACTATCAGCTGTGATTGGTTGATCTCAAATAGGCATTTGTGTCGTGTTGCCAGATGTATTTCGTTGCATCGTGTCTACATAAGTAAGTAAGGTTCATGGAAAAATATGGGTCTCATTGAAAATGTTTTATTATAAGTAGTGATCTAAAAATGTACATATTATATAATTGGTAACTACCGGATATGCACTCATGGAGTATAGAGTATTTTTAATTAGAATCAAAATACCTTGGATACAAGGTAGCTACTTATTAAATTTGCAGTTTGGCAAACTCGCAAGAATTCTCGCAAGAATTCCTCTCTCCCCTCAATGTATAAACATGTGACACACAGACGTCGGGCTATATCTAGTTGTTGGAAAATCATTGGTCCAATTGCGATAAATTTCGAATATGGCAACACTGTATCTTTGTTGCATTTGACGTCACAGTGAGATTCGCGTTGGCATACCTTGTTTCTTTCTACCATGGCATTGAAGTAATTAGATGAGGGTGTAGAGCAATGGGTTGCCTTAGCAACGTCAATATTTTCAATTATTTTTCACTATTGTTATTTTCAATATTTGGTTAAAATGGCAATATTTTTGAACACTTTCGCAAAAATTGATTCAGTTCTTTATATGTAATTTTTTTATTTTCCATGTCATTTGTGGATTTAATTTAATTTTATTAAATGTATCATAATTGGATGTTATTTCGATTTTGGTTCAGTCGATAAGTTTTGTTTAGTTGTGCAGGTTTCCTCATAAGAATAGCGTGTCGAATAAAGATGGATTTATGAACCAAACTATGAGTTAGGGAGAAAAGGGTTGTCTAACTAATTCTCTCTGGTATTTTTTTTAATGAGTATTTTTTTCGACGGTTGCGATACCTCAATACATTAAGGACGCCAAAAGATAATTAGAAATAGAATAAAAATTCCAGGACCGTATTTAAAAAAAATTACTTGATGATGGCCGCTCAAAGACGAAACGTCAGATTTTCAATTTGATACCGCCATCTTGTAGAGGAGAAAAAGTGGCAATGAGAAAGTGTAATTCATCTTACAATATCTTCTCAAATGATCTCAGGAAATAATAATAACGTTTTGCGAAATTTCTGTTTTTTTCGAATATCTTCGGCAGTAGTCGGAATTTTTTAAATTTCAAAACGGCATTTTGTTGGTCATAAGAATGCGCATCTTTGCAACCACTTAATCGATCCTGTATCTCTTATAATAACTGAGATCCCCATGCATGCACTCGAATGTGTGGCACCCTGTTTAAACATATAAATGCGAATGACGAATTGCGAACACCTTTCCCATTGGTCGCTTTCAAGAAAAGTTATATTTTTGATAGGTAACCGACCAATAGGAATGGGTATTCGCAATTCGCAATTCGTAATTCTCATCTATATGAACATATAAATGCACATCACGAATTAATAACACCTTTGCTATTGGTAGCTTTCACGAAAAGTGACATTCTTGATAGCAAACGAACCAATAGGAATGGTATTAGCAATCCGTAATTCGTATCTATATGAATTCCACTTCAGTGCGTCTCTGCTCTCAATACTTTTCAAACAATTTTTATTTTGGAGTCTGGACATGTCAAGCAATAGTCATGCCAAAACCTAGGACACCTGTTAAATAATCATCCAAAAACAACGCAACGTCCTGTCCGACGCCCGCGACGTCCTGGCCAAAAAGGCCAAAATCCAGGGCGCCCGTTAAAAAATCATCCAAAAACTTTCCAGCTATTTATTTTACAAAGATCTATAACACTTGACCCTATAAGCTAACCTAATGACTCATGTAATAGTTTCAATGCAATTAATTGATACCTTCAATACTTGAAATACTGTGGACAGCTCCGATTGTTATCGGGAAGTGCAAGACCTTATTTTATCAGGTGCTAGTGGAAAATTATCTGTAACATATCAATATCAGCTACAAATCAAGACTTATCTGGTTTAATTTCATAAATTAAATTATTGCACACATGAGATGAGTTTTTTAGGAGAAAATTGAACATTTACAGCTCTTTCTGCTCGTCAATAATGAAAACATATTCAGTTACCTTTTCCAAATTGCAATTTATGCTAAATGTTCACTTGACTCCACTTCAATTGAAATGGTCCAAAATAAACTAGATCTGTTATTATAGAATTCCTCGAATTATTTAGTTAGTTACGAAAAATTAGTATTCTGTTATGGAAAACTTCACTTATATATTATATGCTCAGACATTCCATTAGAATTTTAAATTTATTTTTCATGTTGTACCAGTTGATTTTGATTTATTCTTGTTATCTTTAATGTTGAAGTGAAAAGTAGTTATTTGCTCAAAGTTACAGAGGAATGGTGATGAGCGGTATTCATTATTGTATGTTTTTAAATTTTTCTCATTGAATTTATAATCTAAATTATTCCTTTCAAAAGACTGAATTACTACAAATTCCTCTCAGCTATTTTGCCTGTAAATATTCACGACTATAGTTCTTCATTTTTCTACCAAATCGTTTGGTCCGCAATCGTGCTGATGTGCAATTGAGCGTCATCAAAAATAATTCAATGATAATGTGATCAACAAAATATAAAACGCTTGACAATGTTTTTCTCTTATACGTATATGTAAACTTAACAAAGAGTCAATAATAATATTAGTGTATATTAATAATCTTGGTTGATAAACTAGCGAGCAATGAATTCCTGAGGATTTGAATACGGTCGGATGGCGGAATAAAAAAAAGATCGAACGTACAATAAATATAAAATAATTCAATAAAATAAATCTCATACAGGTAACAAACTTCTACAGATGTTTATAAAGGAGAGTAGGGAAGTTTTGAACATCAAATCAACGAGAACCAACCAGTGGCTACCAAATGCTTAAGAAATTATACAGAGACAAAACATGGACAGAACCCTTTCTAATAAAGTTGAGATCTAGTTTGGGCTAGTGTGTTTAGTAAAAATGCCTTCCTATTTTTTAGCAAAAATTCAAAATTGAAACTTTAATATTATTTTCGTAAATCTGCCAAACTCCAAATCTTTGAGGTTCGATTTGGTGCTTCAATTTTTCGTTTTTTCTTCTCAATTTGTTGATTTTCGGGTTTTGTTCTGCCACCCAGTAGAAACAGTGGCTTCATAGACACTATTATAAAAATATATCAAGGTACACTCTATTCACGATCAGAAGTCACCAACGTAAACAGACCTACTTGTGATCAGACATAGCGGAACGATTGAATTGTTCACATTTGTTGGTTTACCTCACGTGACAATTCAATCGTTTTATCACATGTAGTTTGTTTACATTGGTGACTTTTGATTTTGAATAGGGTGTAGAAGTTAAATATTTTCAAATTAGTCATTCTTTGCTCGCTTGTGTATTATAATAGATGGTGTGTGGTGATTATTAGGAGACTTTTCTGTTACAATTTCCATTAATGCTATTTTATTCAAAACATGTTTGCTGTTGATAGTATCTTCCGGAATGCTCATTTTGTCTAGCTTCAATATCACCACATACCAAATATTGGTGTTAACTTCGGAATTGTATTTTCACACTTTTAGCCACAAATATTTTTGTAGTCTAGTCAGTATTGTCGTTCCAATTAATTTTATTTTCCACACTTTTTATTCCATAGCTTAGGACAGTTGATTTTGTTATTAGATTTGTAATAATGTAAATACAACCAGGACAAATTCTTTGTACATAAAATAGAAATCATACGAATAGGTGATAACGTTGCTAAGAACGTAAATAGAGAAGTGCACTATCACGTTTCTTGTTGAAATGATCGTCTATAATTTTCAGTTTTTCCCACTCTTGTCATATCACATTATTGTGACCAAAACTCGTCAGCTGCACTTTTCGAAATATCAAGAAACATTTACAAAATTCAATCATAACATGAGCTTACTAGTTCCCATAAGAGAACCAATCTTGCCATATTTACGCATTTTTAATATTATAAGAAGTTGATTCAGAGTTTTTGGGTTTACAACGATGAGGCTTTATTAAGACATTGACCGTTTCCAGGAGAAATTGGACTTTTCTGGAAACTTTCTTATAAGACTTTATGATTAACAATTTCTTACCTATAAGTTTAGTATAATACGTTCCTTTTATTGTTTTAAGCGTATGTACTTATTATTTATTAAAATTTACTTTTATAATTTTGTGATTGATGTTGAGCGTTACAGATACTGTTTTTGTGACGTACACATCACCGTTCTTCATTTATTGTTCTACCACTTAAATCAAATCTACACACCCGTCCCACATCGTGTAATAATAGTGATTATAGTGCAATCTTTTTGTTAAACTTTTTATTGTTGTAAGAAGATGGATTAATCTTAACATAATAACATCTGAGAAATGATCAATAAACATATTTTCAAGTGAAAGTGACAATAAATTAGAAAAACCTATCGAATTTGTGTTTTAATTTAATCAGATATTTCAGTGTCATGTTATCAACGAAAAGCTCGTCTGTATCAAAGAGATGAAGAGAGATTTAGTGGTCAGAAAAAAAATCAATGTTTTGGTAATTATTTACAAAACGGTTATCTGCTATTCTGGTATTATGTATATGCAATATTTGTTTGCATAGGTACGTTTTGGTGCTTATGGAATATGAATTCACTTGCGCAAAGCCAAAAATTCGCCTTTTCGTCGTTTTTGAGAAATAATTTGTGGCAAAAAAGTTTGTTTTTTCAGGTTAGTTTTGAGTTGGGGTTAGATTAGTTCCGTTCTGGTTAGTTTGGGTTAGATTTGGTATGGCGCGAAAAGTTGAAGACTATTTTTGAATGTTCTGGATCACCATACAAGAACCTAAGCTAACCAAAACGGACCAAATCTAACCCTAACTCAAAACAAAACTGAAAAAACAAACCTTTTCGCTCCAAATCACGGGAATTATTTGTTTTTTATTCTCAAAAATGATGAAAAATGCGATTTTTTTACTTTGCAAGTGAATTATTATTCCTTATAAGCAACAAAACGTGAAAATGCAAGAAATATTGCATATAATGCCAAAATAGCAGAAAACCGTTTTGTAAATAATTACCAAATGCCAATCATATGCCATTGCTAAATTTTTGAGGTCTCTAAAGTTGACGACCCACGGAATTTCGCAAATATATTTTTTTTTAAGTAGAAAGCTCTATTGGTATAGAACAGTTGAAGAGAAAAAAAATTGCGGATGAAGCACTTTTGTATGGAAAAAAAACTATTAAAAGTTTAATGTAATCAAGCGTTCATGGAACGCAGTAGTGGAGGATGCTCAACACTTCCACGGTCTATAACCTGGCGCTTACTTGCAGTGTTGCCAAGCTTCATTTTTACTGACATTATTTTATGTTCACACATTTTTGAAAATTGCAAATACAGTGATAGAAAAAGCACACAAAAAAACGTTCGACATGATTCAATCAAGTGGAAAGCGTACGAATATTAGAAAACCGCGCGGTAAATCAAACTAACCCAAGAGCGAAATGTACCTACCAAATAGAGAGCAAATTTTTTTGCCAAACACAAACTAACCCAAGAGTGAAATGAACCATACAGTGTCACTTTACATCAAATTTTTGCGTATCACAAGAACAAACCAACATGTCAGTATAATAATGATTATCCCTAGCATACAAGAACTAGTACAACACTAGTTTTCATCATATCGTGTTCCGTAGTAATAGTCGGCAAAACTAATTGGCAACGTTTCGTAGCGCTATTTTTTCGCACAATAGCTACTGTCATCGCATTGTCAAATTGTCATTACCAATCCAATCAATGAAATTGTGAAAGATCACAAAGTCTAAGTCCTCAAGTGTTTAAAACAACAAACAAAGTGTAATTATCAGGGGATAATGGCATTTTTTGTTTATAAATTGCCGGAAACATTTCAACATGTTTTAGGTTTATTTTGGTATTTAAGGAGAAAAACTGAATGGTCCGCCGATTTTTATGTTCCTTTCGCCTCTATTTGATGTAAGCTTTGCATAAAGTTGAGAAAAACTATGAAATTCTGTGGGTCGTCAAGTTAAACCAGAGCCAAATTTTTGTTTAAAAAAATTCAAAATGCTATAGCTTTGGCAGCCCAACACACTTTTGAACATATACCTGAAAACAAACTCGAAAAGTCAGTTTATTTGACAAATTCCGTCATTGTGATTGTTATGCGCAGCTATTTTTCACGTTTCATTTGCCAAATATGTTTTTCCTGTAACTTTACCTGGACCTAATGCTCGCCCATGATAACTTATCAAAATTATCCAGTTCTCTAAACAAACTTTTCACCAGGCAATGGACTAAATTTCGACATTCTTGCACAACGATAAACAGAAGTACCACTCTGGACGAAATTTTGGAAGACGAATATCAAAGTCTCATCAGAGAAATCGACAATTTGACGGAAAAAAGTGTCTGCCATTTTACATTTCAAAATGAGAAGTTTGAAAAACGTGAATCCAGTGTCGATTTGACAGAAATATTGGAGAACCACAGCGATCGCGTTTTGAAGGCATATGTGACGAAACATGATAGTGAAGAAAAAGCGTTAAGCCTCAATACTAGGGATGATTTGGTGAATTATGTCACTGAAATTGTTATTAGCAGACCCAAATGTAATAAACAGAGATGTACTTGCGGGACCGTCAAAGATGTAAGCAGACACATTTTAATATTAAATTCTCATTTGGTGTATCTCTTTAGGCTTCCTCAAGTAGAACAGAGCACATAAAACATCAAAATGGTGAGCTTTGTCAATCCTTTCCAATAGTTCAATGTTTGCATATTCTCTAGCTGATATACAAACCGAAAGATGCTTACTCGACTGCCCTTGTGGGTCCTCCGACAAAAAACTCGGTTTGGAAAAAGATACCATAACACACGATGAAAATGTACAAGAGGTTAATACCAGTGAGCAAAAGTTTCCATCGAATAACACGGATGCGGCTACAACAATTCCCAATTGTTCTGGTCAAACAGCAGAAGTTCAAACATCTAAAGTGAGATTTGCTGACATTTTCTTCCCATAATTGGAATGTTTTTTAGCTTTGCGTTCCCGCGAACTTTGAGGACTTTTTCAAAGCTAATAACATACAATTCAGCCCTTGCACTGATAAGAAAGATTGCGCCTGTGAGGCATATGATGTGAATGAAGCAGTGAGAAAGGGAATAATACTGCCCGGTCATACAGTTTGTGTCCAGAAAAAAAAGTTTAGTTTTGGTAAAAAGAAAAAGAAAGCACCGTCGAGTTCGGATAGTTCCGATTTATCTTCGGAATTTTCTGGTGAGGCTTTTTGTTTGGGGTTTGATTTATTTGATAAAATATATAGGTACAAGGAAAAAAGAGAAAACAGATGAAAAGAAAAGAAATGGGAAAAGAAAAAACTCCAACTCTGAATCGTCAAGTAGTTCGCCACGAGGCAATGAAGAAGGGAAGACAGGATGTTTTGGTAATTCTAAAAAAAAGCGTGGACAATGTGATGCTTATTGTCAGGTGGGTCATTTATGCAACTTTTCTTATTTCATTTTCTGCGGCCGCGATGCTTGTTCTCAATTTTCAAATTTTGCGGTAAATAAAACAATAGCTATTTACCTAACAAGTGCGGAAAAAACTCCGCTACGCGTCGGTCGGTGAACGGCAGACTCGTGCGGAAAAACATTTTCCGCAAGTGTTAGGTACAATAGTTTTTCTACAGACGTGTGGAAATAAGGATATAATTCGTAATTTAAAAGTTTCTGATGCAACTAATGACAAATAAATAATAATGAATGTCGAAATGTGTAACTAAGCGACCATAGTTACCTGGAAACCTGGTTGCTGCTGCTTATGATATTGTTAATTTTCTGAAATCTGATTTTCCACACGGATATCGGTGCGGAAAATTGAATTTTCCGCACGGCTGTAGGAAAAACCTTTTTTTGGATATTTATTGAGATTTACAAAACTTGAATAGGGAATAGGGAATCCAGTCCCCTTATTTTACCTATTTGATAAATATGAACATGCAGGGCGTCACCCATCGACAACACTCTATCCAAACGGAACCCGTATTGATGCAAGATAAGGGTGAAACTACAAACTTGTATGGGCAATTAGATGGAAAAACCATACAAACTGCCACTGATTCCGAAATAGGTGTTCAAATGGATGGTGGTCGGCTTTCGGATCACAGAAATACTAGTAAGTTATTTCTGTTATGATTTGATTATCCGGCATCAGTTTATAATAAATTATAAAATGCTTGCACTCAAAAATAACCTGTTATATTTGTTTGCTATTTGTGATTTTGTGTAGGCTGATAATTGAACAAGTTGATGGATTTTAATGTTCACTCAGAAATGATTTGTTATAGTGTTTGGCATGTTAAGTTTCAGATCACACACTGAGGTTTTTTCTTATTTTCTTTCTATTTAATCCTAGGTCCTGATACTAAACATTTTGTGTTGAATGGTACAAATTTGAATATCATAATAATGAAAAGAGTACAATATAAACGAAAAAATAAATTATTATTTAATCAGCTTCTGTATCTAACCGAAAATAAAAGTGATGAAACACCGGAAATATACCTTTTACTATCGAAATAAGTCATTATGTTTATTTTGAGTCATAATTCTGCTCCTTTTTTTAGCTATTCTCATAACTTTCCACCATTGTCTCCAATGAATGAGAAATTATTGTTCATAAAACCATCCTTAACTTTTGTCGATATTCGACAGTTCTAATATTTTTATTATTTATTTATGCTTTCTTTAACTAATGACAATATATTATTTTCTTTGGTAACAGAAAGTTTTTTCCATTACTTTGACGGTTCAGTTAAATACGTTTGTTATTATTTTTTTTTTTGATAAATACGAATAAACGAATAAAGTATCTTTTATATTTTACAATTTTTTCTTCATACCATTTCCTCAAAAAGTGTTCTCGAAAAGCTTGGGGTCATAGAGTTAGGGTAGTTAGAGTTGAATTTCGTTTTTCGTGTATTTTCACTTTCCATCCCATGCTTTTTCTGTAAATTACGATATTTCACTGCGTAATATAATTATTGGTTTTAGGGACTATTCTCTTTGTTATGTTTGATTTTTCTTATCGATTCGCTTTTTTTGTGGGATTTTGTCTGTTAACTAATGTTTTTTTTTGACTGGTGTTCTTGCTCTTTTGTGTGTTTTGGCTTTTTTTTTAATTTTTGTATTTGACATGAGATTATTCTTATGATACGATATTAATAAAGACTTGTTGGTTGTGGTTTTAACAAAATTCCAAAATGTATGAATTCTTCGAGTTTTTTGTTGTTGCATGAGTGATTTCTCCTCCGTAGCGTTTTTTTTTGTCAATATGAACTACGTTTTTTTTTGACCTGTTTATTCCAGTTTTATTTGTCTTGTTTTTTGTTTGTTTTCATACAAATCAAATTCTATATTTCAATTCCACTATTTATTATCAATCCTGTTATAACACCGGAGTGTTACTTCTGTAATATTCCATATTTGCATTCTGTTTTTCCAACATTTTGTGTTTAAAAATATACTAGTAACTAGTACAGGTTGATTGTTTATATTTTACTTTCGTAAATATTTTAGTTAATTTTAGTTTTACAAAACAGTTTAAAGGAGCAAATTTGGAGTACATTTTTTCATGGATAAGCAGAATTTAACACTAAAAATTTGGCACATGGTATTCTATAATTTGGCTAGATTGATAGATTTCTTTCTTCCGATTCAAAAAAATATATCATATAATAATATGTTGTTACTTGATTAAGCCGTTTTTTCGCTATTCAAGTTCAGACTCATAAAGATCACGTCACGTTTATCTGAATTTTACTTTCTGTTCATAAAAAGTTCTGCTTCGTGGGGAAATAATGTTCCGGAGCAAAAAAATTGTCTAGGATATACAGGGAGGCTCAACAATCTAAATTTAGCAATTTTCCATTAAACAACCCTATTCGAAATGGTGATTTTACGACTATGGTTGTTGTGTAAGACTACTAAATTATTATTTTTAAGCATTTTTTCCAACATATCAAAATACGAGGTAAATTTCATTTTTATTCAAAACATATCAAGATTTCTATTTTTTCCACTTTTGTCAACTTAACAACCATAGTTGCTTTGAAGAGGACAGAATTACCGCAAAAATTAAATTTGGACTTTGACAATTTGGCATCTATCAATAATTTTAGAATGGTAAAAGTTTTGTTGCTATTCAATTCAACTTTACGTGTAACTATCAAAGTTTAGCCCAATAAGTAAGTCTTTTGAGCTGCAGTGACTTCGTAACCGCTTGCATGTAATGAACGCATCCGAGGAGAGAAAACATAGGTGACACGATTTTCCATATCCATATGACTCAAACTAAGTAATTCATACTTTTTACATAAAAATTAATTTTAGTCACTGTGTATACCATTACATACGAAAAGAACTGATCAAAAAATGATTTAGTAGTCTTACACAACAACCATAGTCGTACAATTACCATTTTAAATGGGGTTGTTTTATGAAAAAATGCTATATTTAATTTTTCGAGCCTGCGGTTAATCCTAATTAATTTTTCAGGACTGGAACTTTATCTTCTCGCAAAGTAGTTTTTTTTTATGAAGAGCCACTTTTTTCGTAAAATCATTAATAAACATTTTTCTCATTTGGTAAGAAGTTACTGGGACACGCTGTATATAGGGTGTCCCATTTTAAAAATACCATGTTGAGTAAAATGTTTAGATTTTCGATGAATTTTTACATTTTCTAGTATCGGATTTTGAATTTCCATGAAAAATATTTTAAACTCTTTGCTAAGTCAAAAATAACTGAGATATCTATTGAGAAGAATATAGACAATCACCCTGTAAATTTCTGCTTTGCATATTAATTATCTATAATTGAAATAGAAAAATCATCAGAGAATAACCAGAAAGCTGAAGACACAGGGTTTTGTAATAAATGTGGAAGAAGGAGGAGGGGTTGTGAATCTGGCTGTAGAAATACTTTTGTATTGCCTTATGCTAGTACAAGTAGCCGAGCTATTCCTCCCGGAGATGCAGATTCGCTGAGAATGTTGATTAAGGTGAGTAAAAAATATATTTGCATGATGGACGATGTACAGGGGGTTTCCGTATATTTCGTCTGCAGACTAACTCGCTTATTATGCAAGATAGATAGGGACTTTAAATACAAAGTTGGTGGGTATAACCGCCAGAAAAAAATATTTTTTCGTATACCCGGTGCACTAGCAAAGTGCGGCAGACACAACTTGCATTTTTTTAAATGGAACACCCTAAATATCATTTTATAATCAAATAGACATTATTTTTCTGATCTCAAAAATATACAACATGTAGGCATTCCTTCCAGCCGTTTTCAAAATATTTGAGTTTTAAGTTGGTTTTTTGGTATTGCCAAATTTAGTATCTATGACTACAATGACTGTTTGAACATTATTTATTAATTTTTATCCTTCCAATAATCTAAAACAACGAATATAACAAGTAAATACATTATATTATTAATAAATTGATTTCATAAAGTGCAATTATTGAATATGCCCACCATTATTCACAACACATTTTCTTAAATGCATTTTATGATATCAATTTATTTATAATACAATGTATTCACTTGTTATATTCGTTGTTTTAGATTATTGGAGGGATAAAAATTAATAAATAATGTCCAAACAATTATTGTAGTCATAAATACTACAATTTGGCAATACCAAAAAACCAACTTTAAAACTCAAGTATTTTGAAAACGACCGAAAGCAATGCCTACATGCTGTATATTTTTGAGTGCAGAAAAATAATATCTATTTGATTATAAAATAATAAATGGTGTGTTCCATTTAAAAAAATCCAAGTTGTGTCTGTCACACTTTTCTCGTGCACCCGGTATACAAAAAATTATGTTTTTCTGGCGGTTCATGTAAATACCTACCACCTTTGTATTTGAAGTCCCTATCTATATTGCATAATAAGCGAGTTAGTCTGCAGACGAAATATACGGAAACATACTGTACTTCCGAAAGATAACTACAGATTTTTTTTCCCATCACTCAAGACAAAAAAATGATCATGTTCTTTTCCTATAATTAGTCTTATTATAAAATGCTATAATCAATCATAAGTATTTCGTGGATATTATTAATTCAATGCATTTGGCTGAAAACGATAGGTTCCTTAGTATTGGTGTTAAAAGCCACATATGTTTGTAAACCTTGACAGATGCAAAGCAAAGATACTAACCGTCAATTCGACGTTCTACTGGCCGAAATAAATCAACAAAAAATCGAGATACGTCGACTCAACGACATGTATCAACGCATGGTGGAGAACTTCTACGAGAAAAAATCTAGTGCTGAAAGTACTAAGAATAAAAAATCAAAGCACAACATCAGTCCCCAACACAAAGAAGGAAGCGGTTGTGGATGTAGTTTCAGCGGTGAATGTTTTGATCAGAGAAATAAACCTAGTAAAAGTCCAAGAAGACATGCAGGGTCTTTAGAGAAGTGTGTTTGTAGCTCCAAGTAAGTCAAAATAAATCTTACCTTTTACACACAACAAAAAAAAGTTTTAAACCACCCGGTACTTATCCTGAATACAGAATGGTTGTCGATAAATAAAGTTGTTGGCTATCAACGGTATCATTAACTTTAGGAATTTTCTAGTACAGTGTACTCTTAGGTGTTAAGGAACTCCAATTTGTTAAAAAAAATTAATGGATGCAAATTTACGAGGTAACAATTTTATTAGTCAGTTCGCTTCGAAACTGCGCAAAAATAATGTCTTTGGAGGATAGTGTTTTTGTTTCGACAGAGCCTTTCTGATGTCCGGACATCACTACTATTGTGTGGAAATGTGGAGGATAATCTTCATTTAAAGTATACCAAAGAGTTGAAGAAAATATAGAAAATGTCTATATTTAATTTGCAAAACTGTTTTTTTTTTCAAAGAAGACTAGGGTTTTGAAGCGTGGGGTGCAAATCTTTTCTGTCGTGTGTATTGTATACAAATCTGGAAAAATTCTATTTACCTACTTGAATGCATGTTTATTATTCTTAGTAATATGAATGGACGCAAAACAAGATTTGGACCAGTCAATACCGCTGTAGCTATTCATATGTGTGATGTATGTACTGTTGATATTAGTAGGCCTGATAGAAGTCCAAGCCCTGACAGTCTAGAACAAAGATTTTGGGATGGAGATAAGTAAGTTCAAATCAATTATTTGGCATTGTCCAAGACTCCATCATGTGTATTCGCGTTTTGTTGCTTTAAATTGAATAATCAGACTTTGAATCACTTGCAATGTTTTTCTGTTCTACCAGCTAAGCTGTAGTTCTGTAGGACATAAAATCAATAATGTCTTGTCACTTCATTGTTCAAAGTATATCTATCCCCATTCGCACACTCTAGATCTAGAAAAGAGCGATTCAACAATAACCGAAAAATACTACCATCACCAAGACAAGCGCATCTACAAGATCAATATGACATGCCTAGTCAAGAAACAAGCCCAAAAGGTGACTTTACAACACAAGAGAAAAAAACACGAGGCAAGAAAATATGGGAGGCACAAGAGAACACTGTAGACACTATTTATAATAATGAAAAACGTTATCAAGAACATAGAAGTGACGTCGGTTTGGGTAAAACAGTCGACTTCAGCGATGGAAAGTACAACGAAGGAGATATAATCGAAAAGGTAGGTAACATTTCTCAATATTGGATGTTTGGTAATCAAAGTCTACATATAATGCATACTCCCTGGTGTTAGTTTTGACAAAAGCATTACACTATGTTTAGGCTGACATAGAAATAAACAAGCCAACAAATCAAGCTATAAACGAAGCAGGAACAGAAACCGAATCCACTACAGATACAAGAGATACAACACGAAGTGGCTACAGTGATCGTATTATGATTTGGTTGAAAAGATCCTGGATCAGTATAAAAAATAAATCAAGAGATTGCAAACGTCACGCTAACAACAGAAGCGCAGCACGAGAAGGGTTTTTGAATTTTTGCAAAAGCAAAACCAAGGAAGTTATGAAAACTGTTTTAAAGTGTACGTTACATTACTGATGTAATGATCCACAGTTTATGTATGTTTATATTTACAGCAATGAAAGTCAGAAGAAGAGCATCTAAAGGTCGTAGAAGACGAACATGATTCCAGGTGATGTTTCTCACAAAATCATTGTTTTGTTTGTATTCTGTAATAAAATGCATAATGAGATTTCTGTTTTTCATTATACTGGACCGAAAACATTTGAATATTCATTTATAATCTTCAGAGCAAACACTGCGCACAACAAAACAACGAATTCTCTCAGAGCATTTTTAGTTTACCGACAATTAGCGGCGGAAAAGTTTTGCCCGTTCTGTTTGGTTCATCGAAACGTTTCTCACTAGAACAATTTGTTACAATAAGCTCTGCGCGTTCGGTTCGTTCGGAGAGATTTGTTACAGGTGAAGACGAATCTTTACACATTTTTTTGAAACGATCTTAGACATGAGGTTTTTTTTATGATCATCAACAGTCGGGAAGGGAATTTCGGGTGAACATTGACCTGATTGGCCCGCACAAAGGAAATACAAAATTCAATTGAACTGGATAAGTTATGATAGAAAAATCATTCTTAAGAAAAGAAGTAAAAAAAAGTTCTGAAATAGATAACGATGGTTATTTAAAACACCACAAACATAAATACATTTTCCATATCCAAAAAATAAATCAATCTTTCTTTTTAACAACTGTACCAAAAAGGCTAGACAAGAGTAAAACGGCTTGTATGGTTCTTTTTCACTTGGTCAAAAGATTTTCCAGGCTGTTTATCTATCCAGTCAAGGGGAAAAACTCAAAATTTTAAAATAATTTGGCCTGGGACTCTGTGTACTGTAGAATTCCATAGCGACACTTCGCTCTCTGCATAAAATGAATGGGAAAGCGACCGTCGCTAGGATTCGACCGATACACGGAGTCCCAGGCTTGGCTTGTCCTCATTTTTTTCTGTTGTTATCTCGAGCAGTAGCAGTCGGTTACAGTGTCGTTCGACAATAGACCCAATTGTGCATGGTAAAAGCTCAACATCTGCTAAAGTATAGAGGTATCTTTCCTTTAAGTTGAGTTCTTGTATCCTTGTTTTTCTGACCAACATGATTTTCATATTAGTTCTGACATAGGTACCGAATCCGATTAAAGATAGGTATCGACCATTTCATTTTTCTCGGCAGACAATTTTCCATCATCCAGGATTTCTATCGATTTCATAAGAATCACTGTTTGGAAAGATCCACCTGAGCAGGAAGTTGAGGTCATGGGTGTACAGGTTGATCAGTTGAGGATAGCGATCGAACGGCCATGCCATATCCCGGATGATATTCATCGTACAAATTTGGAAAAAAAAACAAAGTCGCCATGAAAAATTATTTTAAAGTTTCTCAAACCTCCGTTAGAGGGCGTAGCAACCAACACCAAGTAGAAAAGTAGGATTGTTATTGATTTTTTCCCAAATTTTGCCTAGCCCAAACTACTTCCTCAAATAACTTTTTTGGAATAAGCCAAAACCAGGCAGTGATGCCTCAGCTGCACTTTTATATGACCCTTCCATAAATGAGCATAAATTCACTATTATAATTAACACAATGAGCTTTGTTAAATAAGTTATGGCAGCGCATAAGAAGTCTATTGGCAGCAGGCATGGTTAAACTCATCCTGCTCAAAACTTCTATTCATATACAGTGTGTCCACGGATTGGGCTTCGGTAAGGTATAAAGGACAAAAATGTTCCGAGTTAGATTGAATGAAATAAAAATAAACCAACAAGACCCAATTTTTATTACACCCTTCCACGATGTTGATCTCGATTCTCAAAAATATTCTTATTATAAAATGGGTATTATTAACTGTTATCGTCCCTGATGACGATAACAGTGTTTTTGCCATGCAATGTGCTTATTCTTGAATATCAGCAACAAATTGCTGACAAACTGAATATTGTGACGCTCCCCGAGATTTTCCGGGTTCGATTTCCGACGGGGATGAGGAAAATCGTTGATGCTAATTAAAACTCGGGCGCCACCCTCTGAATTTTACGTGGTAGAGGGCCCACAGTCCACAGTGCCTATCGGGTAGCTTTTATACAGTGAAGAAATGTCCAGGCATCCGTTATTTCCAAAATTCCGCCAATTCCGCTCTGAGATGGACAACTGAACTTTTGTATAAAAACACGGCGTTAAAAAAAAAAGCAATCAGTCTATTGATGCCAAAAGTAACAATTTTGACTGGTTTCCGACCAGTCGAACAAATAAATAAAAAAAAACTTAACAATAGGCTGGTTTTCCAATCAGCAAAATAAATAAAAATAATCAAGAAATAATAGTAGAAAAATTAATCAGTCAATTTTCTCCCGGTGGAGATTCAAAAATAGCAGCTAAATAAAAATGCAGTTTGAAAGTCGTGAAATATCGGTAAAAAAAATAATAGAATGTGAAGGAAGTGGCGTGTGAACGAAGTTTGAAGCGACGGGTTTTTCACGGCGAATTTTGAATAGAAAAACAGTGGTTAAAAGAATTAGATTTTTCCGACGACGTAGAGAAAAATATATCGGGAAAACTGACGCGATCGGGTTATTTCCACGAGGAGAAAAACGGGTTAGAGGTATAGAAAGCTAGCGGGAAAGTTATTCACCCCTCGGCTGTCTATTTTCCGGTGACGAAAGAAAATGTGTAATTAGCAGCAAGAATGTTGCACACACGGGTCGTAACTACAGAGGCCTCTCTTGTACGATTTTCCAGATATCGTATTAACCATACACTTTGTTTAAAAAAATAAAACTGTACAGTGATTTCTCCGGCTACAGGCCTGGTTCCATTGGTTGATCAACATAAAGGAAAACAGATCAGTCTCCTGAAAACTCAGCAGCCCTTAAAAGCTTGAAACAAATCACACTTTTCCACCCTTTTACTCACTTACCTACAACGCGGCACTGGTTTGAGACAATTTTGGTAAAATGTTATAATAACCGATGAATAATTCCGTGATAAAATAAAGAAAAACCGGAAAAAGAATGAAACTTAGTGAAAGAAACGGGTTGATTAAAAAGATCGCGTAGCGGGAACGGGAGGTCAACTGCTGCGTACTGACGTCTGTGACCAAGTACCTACTCTCGATGTTTCGTATTCAGTTCAAAAAGTGGGGAATTATGCTTGAATTTTGCGCGGTATAATGTCGTTGTCGGTCGGCTTGTGAGTTAAATAATTATTTGTTTGACGCGTGAAAACTAAGAAGGAATATTTCGGTCAGAAATTAAATAATAGATTATTAATTATCTCACGGTCAACTTTATTGTAGAAAAAATACGAGATATGTTGACAGATAAAAAAAAGAGTTACGGAAAAATATGAATTAATTGATTAGAGACGGGAAATGAATTAGAAAACTTGGAAATGACGGTAGAAAAAATCCGGAAATTTTGTAACTTCGTTACAATATAATAATATCATCGTCAGTTTTTAGGCCAAGCGACAGCTTGGGAAGTAGTTTGCAAAATTTAACAAAATCAGACTTTAATCGCGTATTGCAACAAATATGGCTACCAAACAAAAGATTGTGAAGTGATGAATAATCATCAAGCTTGCTTGGATCTTGTGTGTCGCGCAAGATACGTGATGTTCTCATGTTCTCTTCCCCCCAAGTCAGCCGCGCCGTAGAGCAGAAAATATTGGTCGGAGCGAAAAAATGCATGAAACCAAAGTTGTGCGTATATAATTCTGTTTTCCACATATTTTAATTGATTTTTTTTTTAAAGCACGTACTCCATTTTCCTCCAAGCGCCGCAAAGCAGAGTTTTCATCCCCCCAACCCTCGAGCGGCACTCCCTCGAGGTCGCAAACTTAGATGTTCTATCAGGAGACCTATCTCTACCAACCCACAAAATTTCTGTTCGACCTTTGTAAACAGAACCTCATATTCTGTACCCAACGCTTGGCCTATTTAGAATACTCATAATACTTAATACATATTTTTTGTAAGCATGCAAACTGATTCAGAGAGAATACAGACTTCAGAAACGAAACTAGTCTAAGCAAAATGTTCAAAAGTAAACTCCGACATTTTAAAACGTCCCACCCACAATTCACCGCTTTAAGATAAATTATAGTCTACGATACGATATCAGAAATATCTACCCTTATCTGCTATTTGATGCTAATAAAGTTTAAATATTAGATAATTTCATTTTATAATAAGACTATATTATAAAATGATGATTTGTTCAAAAATAGATTGCATATGGGTTGTCTGGCAAAATTCAGGGCTATATACTTTTATACAAGGTGTTACAAATTTCAGTGTTCATCATCATATCTTGGAAACTATAGAATATACAGAAAAGTTCATACCACGACAAAGTTGCGCATTTTGGTACTCAATAAAGTGCCGTTGGAAAATCCACAAAAATCCAAATACTATCTTCCTAGGTTTGTTAGAGGAAATATTTCAAAATAAATGTCACATCTTTGACATCTTCATAGCCACTTTTTTCCTTCTTCAAAATGGTGTCATCAAATTTATGATCCGACGTTTCGTCTTCGAGCAATCATCATCAACTCTGTTTCCTGCTTCTATCCTTTTTAAGTAGGCGAACAATTTCGTTCTACGCTTGATAGATTGTAATTTTGATTCCTGTCTCGACTGCATATCACACTTGACATTAATTCAACGTTTCGAGCTAATAAAGCCATCATCAAAGTGAATTGATGATTGTTGGGAAAAATATATGTAATATAATATGATGATGATATAAAAAATATCCAATAAACTTATCTTGCAGAGACGAAAAATACACTGTGAATGTGAAATCAATCATAAGCACGAAGAAATTAGGAAAATAGTTACTTGAAAACCATCAATAGTTTTTAAATTTGGAAATTTGAATTTTTGAAATTTTCTTTTCCTGGCGTAACCAAGCGTATTTGAAAAAAAGTTGATGATCGGATCATTAACATGATAACGCCATTTTGTAGAGAAAAAAAAATACTGCGAAGATGTTACATTTGCTTCAAAATATTTCTTCTTATAAACCCAGGAAAACAAGAAAACCGTTTTACAAAATTTCGGTTTTTCCCAGATATCTCCGGAAGTATTCGGAATTTTTTGGATTTCTCAACGGCATTCTATTGAGTACATAAATACTCAACTTCGCTGTATATCCTACCGTTTCCAACATTTTGATGGTGGTTATTTTAATTTGTAACACCCTGTATAGTAGGTATAGCCTGGATTCAGATTCTTGAGCATTCGCAAATTTAAGACGTTTACGCAATTGTTCGATCAGCATTTGAAATAACATGGTGATCGCATTTTTGCGTATGCGTTCCAAATTTGCGATGGCTCAAGAATTGACCCCGTGGGATTTTGCTAGGCAACCCATGTGAAATCTATTTCTGAGCAAATTATCTAACATTTAAACTTTATTAGCATCAAATAACAGATGAGGGTAGATATTCCTAATACCGTATCTAGTACTATTAGCATATTTTGAAGGACATTTTCTGTTCTACAACTTTCTTCCATACAATTAAACGTGTGGAATGTGTTGAATTCAAGGAAAAACCATTAATTGACAGTTTCTAATATTTAAGAGGCAATATTTCAAAAACCTCAATACTTGAGTACAAAGATTGATATACCGTCCGAAAGGAAATTTAATCAGCTTTAATATTTAATACCCACTGCAACATTTTCTGTGTGATTCACCGTTTTTGAGATTAAAGCTGAAAACTGACCTTTGAGAGCCCCTATCTTGCCCCCCGATCTCAATCCATGAGTCTTTATAACACGTTTTTCAGGGGATCACCAAAAAAATTCGGACTAATGCACAATTCGCCGACATTTTCTGCTAATTTGACTGCACAATTTACAGGTTGCATGGTGCTGTCTGCAGTATGAGCACAAAGCAATAAAGAATAAAGTATCAGGTAAAAGGTCAATAATAAAATGTATTGAAAAACTAGTTTATTTGTAAGTAAATAATTCTTCTCTTCATGCTAAAATAAGCATTGATTTGATAATATTCATAAAAATTCCTCATCAATTCAATTTTGGGTAGCAATTGCTTATACGGTTCTCTGCTATTTTTCGATGATTTTCAAATTTTCTTATTTAGTCACATTCTAGTGTCTCTAGGGATTGCAAATTTACTGGCGGAGAAAAAAAATTATGATATTTGATTTTTATTATAAATAACATATTCAGGCATTTATGCCAGAAAAAACGAACTCAAACTAACCAAATCTAACCCAACCTAACCAAAACTAACCTGACCTAACCTAAAAAGAAATCTTCTTTCCGCCAGTAATTTTGCAATCCTTGAAGACACTAGAATGTGTATACCTATATAAGAAAATTTGGAAAAAATCGAAAAATAGCAGAAAATCTTGTATGCAATAATAACCCAATTTTGATATAGAAGGAATTTTCAACATTAAAGCAAATTTAACGGACTATAAATTCTTTTACAGAAACCTATCATAACTTTCTATACAATGTGTCTTTTTTCATGACTTCTCAAATTATCCATTCTTTTGAAAACAACGTTACATTTACTACAGTTAAATACAGTGCTTCCATTATGGGTCTTCACATGAGCTTCATAAACTGATTTATAATGATATTTCCTGATTTCTTTGTTACAAACAGGGCAATGTTTTTGTGGAGGTAAACTCAGAATTTCCGCCATCTCTTTGGCTGATCTGCATATCCTTTTTGTAGGATGAACTTCACGTTTATGTCGCAAGACTTCGATCGGGTCTCTGAATATTTCATAACAAATCAAGCAAGTTCGGTCTTCAAGCTCTTTTTCTTTTTCTTTTTGTTCCTCTTCTTTTTGTTTCCTTTTTTCCTCCTCCTCGTCATAAAATTCGAAAATATCATCGGGTCTAGTGGGTTCTACACTTTGCAGGGGAATCTTTTTGTATAACTGGGTCAAAGTATCGGTATCAACTTGTGGAAAGTAGAAGTTATTGGATCTTTTTCCATTGGTTTTTTTTGTTCCAGATTTCTGCACTCTTTTACCGATGGATTTCGCTTTTGCGAAATCTCTCACTTGGATTTTGGAAAGATTCCTACTCTCAGACATTTCGTTTTTTGGATTATTGCTTTCTTTGAAAAAAAAAATATTGTAAATAAAAACCAAATAGTAACAAGTATCCAGAGAAGTAACCTTATAAAAACTGGAACAAGCAGAACTTGCGAGCTTGCGACTGGATGTAGCTCCCGCTCCCACATAATAACAGTGTTGCCGTACCTATTCGAAGAATATCGCGGGATCTTCAAATATCTTGCGGTGTTTATTATTCGATATCATGAGCAATTTTCAGCTAGATAAATCTTCACAGCAGATAATTCTTCATTAAAGTAGAGGAACGTTTTGACATTAAGAGTAAGTCTAAACTCTAAAGTTGTTGTATAGTTATACGAAACTATACATTCCTATATGTATAATAATAGGGATTTATGCAGGGTGGACCAGAAGTAAGGGTACATGCGGTAACAGTAGATTCCTCACACAAAAATATTGCGATGGACCTCAACTTGTCAAATCCGAAGTTGATATTAACAGAGATACAGGGTGTCAAAGTTGAATTTCAATATTTGATTTTTTCAAATAACTTTCAAAATAATCAAGTTATATCGATGAAATTTGATATTTGGGGATTTTTTGACATGCAAAATTCAAATCTAAGCACGGAATTGCTCCTACTTATAGGGGGCGCCACTTACACATCTTTCCGCTCATTCAAATAGTCAGAACTTTTTTGTACGCACTCGTACATTTTTTTAACATCGAAAAAATGTTTTTTCCGTCATGTCAAAAGGTATACTTTGTAGAAGTGCCTAGGAGCAACCTTTATCAAGATATTTGCCCTTGAAGTAATCTATGCAATGTTGTTTCGAATGGAAAATTTTGAAAATTAACATGGGGAGCATCGGAAACGCCGTTGTCACGGTAATTTTGACAAATGTCTCGATGTTCAAGGTTTTTCATTTAAAAAAAATACCCCTATGAAAGTTTTAGGGAATCAAAGGTTCAACAACTTTTCCGCTCAAAATCATTCATGATTTCTACCGGCAAACGACTCACAAGCCCTGTGATCTTCAAAATTCTTGTCAAAATTGCGGAATATTATCATTTGATGCGGTGTAACTCGTTGAGTATAGGGGCTGTCAAAAAATGTTATAAGGCAAAATTGTTGCGTCTCTGGACCTATATAGTATGTCCGGCGAAGGGTTATCCAATAGGTGCAATAAAACAAAAATTTAATTTTTTGAGAAAAAGTCATTCTTCGTGAAAATTTTTGCTTGCTAAAAAAATACGATTGTCGATGAAAAATGTATACAGGTCATCTCTTCTTCTGTACCAACCTTTCCGTTTAACATCGAATAACCGTAAAACAATGTCTCTTTAGTCTTCAAAAAGTTGAAAAATCAATTTTTCTTTCATGAGCTAAAAGTACCCATATTCAAAAGTTTTCAGCAAAATATGACATATATATCTTATTATTAGCGAACAAAAATGTGAACTATAAAGCAAAAGATACACATTTATTTACTTGAAATTACTTCAATAGAAAAACAGTGCAGTGAAGATTCTGATGAATGTTATGCACGTTATTTATGATTCTTGCGCAAAATTCGAGACTACTAAAATGATTAAAAGTGAAATTTTGTTTAAAACTTTTGAATATGGGTACATTTTTTTTACAAAAATGTTTTTCCAACTTTTTGAAAAGCCTGTATGAAATTTTTTTCCAAAGACAATCGTATTTTTTCAACAATCAATTTTTTATGAAGAATAAATTTTTCTCGAAAAATGAAATTTTTGTAACATTTCACCTATATCGGATACCCAATCGCCAGGCAAACTGTGTGACTTTCAAAAAGGTCATTTTGCTATGAAAATACAAAATGTATATTTAGGAAATTATACTCATAGCGCAACGTACCAGGATGCGAGGGCGATTCGATATTTTGGCTGGAGCCTACTCCCAGCCCGCAGACTCTGATGAATAAAAAAATGAAAGTAGAATCACTACGTTCCGATTGCACTCGATACTGATAGAATCGCTTTTCGGTACTCTCATCAAATGCCTGGCGAAGTTCGGCGATTTCCAGAAATACTTGGGGATTTTTGTGTTGTCAAACACTCACTGAACACATGTCCGCTTACATAATTCAACCAAGGAGGTTTAATCACTTCGTTTCTATTTTACAAGGTTATGAATAGAGAAAGAATTACGGTATAAAACTCCATAAGAGTGTCAATTTTCGATCGAGACGTCACTATTTGAATGCGATAATACTTTTCTCGCTTCATCAGAGTCCAGAGTCCCACTGCAGGAGTCATTCCCCAGAAAGACTGAAAATATTGTTTCGAGTTTTTTATTGACAAGCCGACATTTTTATTGGACTATGATATATTTAGATTCAGCCTGAATCTCACCTTTATTTTTTTATAGTTGAAAAAAAAATCCCTTTATGATATGATGTAGAAAGCGACTCGGCAACGTTGAAATCGTGCTACACCTAGCGGAGGTTATTGCGTTGACACTCCTGTCAAGTCAAGTCAATTTCAAAATTTAGTGTTGGATGAATGTAAATAAATTGATAAATACATTTTTGTTATGTATTTGAAATTAATTCTGGGCATATTTTGTTTATCCAAATTTGCTCTAGCCTCCACTGGAGATCGATCCCCAACATATCAGAGATGTTTGATGGTATGTCGAAATACAAATTGTACCGAAGGTGAGTGCAATATAATAATTATTATTGCTCGAATTATTGTTACTGTTGAAATATATTATTATTAATAATAGTAAATCCAAACTGGCTGTACAAAAGATTCATGAGCGTCGGCATAATATGACGAAATTTCATAATACGTATTATTCTCGGTGTTATTGTAGGTAATGATTGCATATACGGTTTTCAGCTATTTTTCGATTTTTTCAAGATTTTCTTATATACCTAGACCAGAGCCGTCTATATTGTAATACATTTAGACGGCTCTGCCTAGACACATTCTAGATTCTAGTCTTCAAGGATTGCAAACTTACTGGCGAAGCGAAGTTTCTGATATTTGGTCGGTAATGGGGAGTGAATTGGAAAAATTTAAACGTTTTGAGATTTCGTTGCAAGAGAGAAAAAACGATATAACGTAGTGAGAATGACAAAGAGAGCTTCATACCGAAAAACACTTGGAACTCGATTTTTACCCACTTCAAATGCCCAGATTTACAGATTGACATCAGACCTTGCGTTCCGGAAGTCTGATTTGCTAATGTTAATGATGTTGGCCCAATGAATAATCCAAGTTTTCGACCTCGAGCGCCAAACGCAACATTGTCAAATTTAAAAAAAAAAACAAAATTTCTACCTTTTACCGGTTTTTGGCAATTTTAACCCAGAAGGACTAAGTTTTCGATGATAACTATTAGTCACTTTTTTAAAGTATACTAGATTTACTAACATTTGAGATCAGAATGGTCTCTGTAGACCTCGCTGTATACCTGATAGTTTACAAGATACAGATTTTCAAAATTTGGTTTTATTTTTTCACACTTGCAAATGTTAACATGAAATAACAACATTAAACTATTATTCTGTGGGAATTTCGACCCCCTAGACATATTTTCTTTGGTAATTTCACGCCTTGCCAATCCCGAAAGAAAAGAAGAATTATGCATAATTGTTTTGATCTCATTAAAAAAAGTAGATCAAATACATGTACAGGGTGATTCATTTTCAGAGTCAGGGTGCCAGTTCTCGTAAACTATTCATCGTAGAGGCTTGCGGCAAAAATATTTATTACTAAAACGGCCAAGAGAAAAACCTGGAAAATATTTTCAAGTTTCTGAAACGGTCGCTAGGGGGCGTAACAACCAACACCATGTAAAAAAATATGATTTTTATGGAATTTTGTCCAATGAAAATATATCGGTGAGCTCATTTTCGGATTTACTGACTATTTACCTACACTTTTTGTCCAAAACGTTTTTTTCTATCTATCATAATAAAGTGGTGGGGGAAGTTCAATTGTTTTATTAAACAAACGGGGATTTCTCCCGTTTCGCTTGACCGATTTAAACGAGCTTGGGCTCATATGAAAGAGCATGATCTGCACTTCAAAAAACTTTTTTGGTTTTGAATTTTTGACCTTCGCCGTCGCCGCTAGATGGCGTTAACCGAAATGGTAGCATGTTTTTGCGTTTTTTCCAAAAAAATCAAATGTACCTAATGGTATATTCATTTTCATATATTTTAAAAGGGGATGCATTTTCCTATAAAAAAAAACAAAAAAATTAATGTATTTTTTTTATTTTTTTTTTGTTTTTTTTATTTTTTTAATAGGAAAATGTATCCTCTTTTAAAATATATAAAAATGAATATACCATTACATTTGATTTTTTTGGAAAAAACTCGAAAACATGCTACCATTTCAGTTAACGCCATCTAGCGGCGACGGCGAAGGTCAAAAATTCAAAACCAAAAAAGTTTTTTGAAGTGCAGATCATGCTCTTTCATATGAGCCCAAGCTCATTTAAATCGGCCAAGCGAAACGGGAGAAATCTCCGTTTGTTTAATAAAACAATTGAACTTCCCCCACCACTTTATTATGATAGATAGAAAAAAACGTTTTGGACAAAAAGTGTAGGTAAATAGTCAGTAAATCCGAAAATGAGCTCATCGATATATTTTCATTGGACAAAATTCCATAAAAATCATATTTTTCTACTTGGTGTTGGTTGTTACGCCCCCTAGCGACCATTTCAGAAACTTGAAAATATTTTCCAGGTTTTTCTCTTGGCCGTTTTAGTAATAAAATTTTTTGCCGCAAGCCTCTACGATGAATAGTTTACGAGAACTGGCACCCTGTCTTTGAAAATGAATCACCCTGTACAATACAGAAAGAAGAAAAGAAGTCGGTTATTTAAATATTTTCAAGTTTTAAAATATAGCCCTAAATTATGGAAAGCTGTAGCTCAAAACCTATTGGGTCTACAAAGACTGTTTTGATCTCAAATTGTAGCAAATTTAGTCTTCTTTAAAAAGTGTTCTACAGTTATAATCGAAAGCTTAGTCGTTCAGGGTTTAAATTGACAAAAACTGAATAAAAGTTAGAAATTTGGGGATTTTTTTGAAATTTGACAATGTTGCGTTCGGCGCTCGAGGTCGAAAACTTGGATTATTCATTGGGCCAACATCATAAACAAGTCAGCAAAAAATCAGAACTACCGGATCTATCGCAAGGAACACCCCTTTTCAGACGACATGGTAACTGGATTAGAATCGATGAGAATACAATAATTTCAAATAAAAAAGAGCTAAAAAGTAATCAATAATTTTTAAACAAAAACGTGGTTCTGTTGAATTATCTGACTTTTGGCTTGCCAAACAGATGGTGATTGATTGGATGGTTGACGGGACTGTGATTTTTGAACTTGAACCGCCCGTCTGATATGCAACGTTGCCAAGGTAATTTTCTTGTCAATGGGCTGAGGGACGGAATCTTCGAACTCGATTTTTATCCACTTCAAATGCCCAGATTGATTTGAAACTTTTCACTCTTGTCAAGAACAGGGTTGTAGAAAAGCCGGCTTTTTCTACTTTTGGCCAGGGCAGTGGCTAAAAGTGGCTTTAATTGGCTAAAAGTGGTTTAAACCGGCTAAAAGGTGGTCAAAAGTGGATAAAATGCGATTGGATCATGGGTCGCGAGTCAGGTACGGGTTGGGAGTCGGGTCCGGTCATTATTGATGCCATTTTGGACCAGTACAGTGTTAAATAACACACTAGAGTGTTATAATCCATAACTCACTAGTCACTGGTGGGTTATAGACTACAGGAAAATGCAGCAGGGGCGTCGCCCGTGATTGGTCAGATTGGTTGACATAGATGTTGCCATGGTGATCGCCGAAGTAACAATATATTAAATTTGTGTCTGATGTTGCGTTAGACAAAGCGTTTGGGTCAGATTGTGTTTGGTAAACAAATGGATGTCGCGTGAGCGACAACCTTATTGTTTGATAATAGACAGACATATGACACGTACCCTGCTGCAACCAAACAAACAATAACCCATTTTGACCAAAATGTTAACATGTCATGGTCTAGTCATTCTGAAACTTATATTCAATAATCTTCTTTTAAAAAATCGATTTTCTCAATTGTTGGATAAAACATTGTATGGCACTCGTGCGTCATGTTCTACAAGTCATTTGAGAATCTATACAAATTTTTCTCGCGTGACCATACAACGCCCTAGTACCATAAATAACTATTTTTTGATACTTTATGAGCAGGATTGAATAAAAAGACAAACGGGGTGGCTTAAACTCTGACAACCCTGGTCAAGAACCGATGACAATACAATAATAATTTCAAAACGAGAAAATTAATCTCATTGTCAGGGTCATTGTGATAAAAGCGTGGGGTGCTTTCTAGCACATTTATACACTAACTCTGCATTTTGAAATAGAAATTCGTAAGAAATTATAACAATTGATATCGAATCGCGCACAAACCATCAATTACACTATTACCAATTATTGGAGCATCAACTGATGATAGTGTAGATAATGAATAAACCGAATATTTGTTACAAACATTTTGTACTGTTGAAATATCTTTTGAAATTATCCCTTTGTCTCTCTCTCTCTCTCTATCTCTCTCTCTCTCTTTCGCTCTCAGCTCAAATTTTTCCCATTCTCTAGTTTGGAAGAAGTTTCACTTCTGCCAAGTGTATGATTTTTTTGAAAAAATCTGTTTTTTTTTATTCCAATCAAGATACTGTTTTTTTCCTTGAACATCGCAATAATGAACTCTAAAATTACTTAGTTTCATAGTTTTTCTCCTTTTCTATATTATGGCAGAAAAAAAAAGTTACGTATACGGATATCTTGTTATAAATTAATTTTCTAGCCACTTATCCCGGAAAATATGTATTTTGTTTTTTTTTTAAGTGAAGAAACAACTTCCCTATACACTGCGTTATTGGATAAAATACCTGGATCTCAACCTGGAATATCAGAAAGTCAATTCCATCAAAAGATGTACAGTGTGACCCATTGGTTTTCGGGTCACCTTGAAAAAAAGTTTATTCATCGACCGATTTTGCTCGAGTTTTCAAATGAAGAGCTTAACAAACTGTATCTTCTTGCCAAAAATGATCTTGCTCATACAAAATCCAAGGCCTTCTTTGTCAGTTCTCAGGAGGAAAATTTTGACAAACCACATAAGCGATTTTTTTAGAAAAAATCGATGAAAATACGTGAACGCCATTGGATTCGATATCCCTCAAAACGGGCCTATGCCTTCTTTTATCAGAAGTATCAGATCAAGTATTAACTACTTTGTAGAACAAGATAGATTCAAAACTTCACAGTTGCTCATGAAAAAACGACCAAATTCTGGTAATCGCCACTATTTTCTCCACACCTATCATTTCTTTAGCGAATGTTGAAAGTTTCATCAGGTATTTGAGTAAGGGAATTCATCACTGACGCGAATTTGAAAAAAAAAAACGGTTAAATTTGAAGTGGGTCCGTTTTGAGGGATGCCGAATCCAGTGGCGTGCATAGATTTTTTCAAAAAAATCGGCAATGTGGTTTATCAAAATTTTGCACAAGGGAGCTGGCAAAGTTGGCATTGGATTTAGAGTGAGTGAGGTCATTTTTGGTGAGCAGATACAGTTTATCAGGCTCTACAATAAAAAAAAATCGAGCCAAATCGTTTGATTGATGAACTTTTTCTGGGTGACCCGAAAACAAATGGGTCACAATCATATTATATTGTAATCATATATGACGTCACTTTTATAACACTTCCGGTTGATAATTACAGTCGGTCGCTATGCCAATGAAAGACGAAATTCCAGGGTCCAAGATTGGGTACTAAAAATCATTAAAATCAATTTGCATGTTTTTGAAAAATTTAGTAAAAACCAAAATTACTTCGAATCTTTGATGCTTTCTGTCTTGCTTGCTCTCTATAGACTAAACGAATCACATAATCGTAACGACCCTGTACAACGCAGAAGAAAATCCTATAAACACAAGATATTGGTACAAAGTAGGAACCGATTTTTATTGAAGCTATGTTTTCAAGAAAAAATATGAACAAACCGCCATAGATGGTTGTGGGCAAGTATCATGAAAAATTATCGTGAAACAATATCGAAGCAGAAAATACGATAATATACAGGTGGGTGTCTCATTTAAAATAGGTAGCAATGTTGTCGGCGCTAAAAACATTTCAGATCGCTAGAGCATCACGCCTTATGTAGTTGACCACCTATTTAGTTGTGGCCATAGGATGTGGACCTCCATCGGCCAATTCAATGATTCCCGTGTTTTTGTGAAAAATTCACGAGCGACCTCCTTACATCCACCATCTTGCATTCACTTCATTACATTTGCATAAACCTAGGGAGTTTTTCAAAAAGTTGCGATACGCCTCTCCAAAAAAAGTTGCCATAAATGATTATTGTGAAAATAATACCCTACTGGATTTCTTGGAAAACTCGCTCAAGCATCGATTGAAAGAACCAGCGGTGAAAGTTGAGGGATTAAGACCTTTCAACAGAAAGAGGGTTTGAAAGCATGGGATACAACAAATTGTTCTTAAGAATACATCACACTCGCTGTACTTGGACTAAGAAAAAATTTGCTATTTCTCAGTACTGACAAATAGATTTTTCATTTAAGTACAATAAAATGTACGGACGGCTTGTACATACTCATCTACATCTACATCATCAACAATGGTTGATAAAAACAATGTATTTCTTCAAACTTCCAGATGGGACCACTTTTAAAACTTCTTATAAGCTTCCATTTTACATGAATTTATTGGCATGGTCTTGCGAAGATGAGTGCAGATATGAATGCATGTGGGAGGCCGTGGAAATGTTTCAAAACCGATATTGGAAAACTCCACAGTTTCATGGAAAAGTGCGTAATACGGATGACTATAACCAATTCAACAATTACATATTTTAGTGGCCATTCATAAGATTTCTAGGATTGCAAGAACCAGCGTCTGTAGTATTTTCTTTGTTGAATCTATTTATTCATTTGAGGATGATCAGAAAATTTTACAAACAAGTCCGACCTGATAGTCCGTTGTATTGGCTATGGTTTGTCTACTGTTTGGTAATATTGCATTTTTTTGTGAGTTAGATTGAGCTTAATATACATTTCAAGGTTTGTTGCAATGCCTGGTTCTGGTCCGCTGTTTTCCATGCCAGAGACTTTCCTTTGACTGAACTTCTTGACTACTCGTGTGCATTTTCTATAATACTCATTAACGCGTATGTTATGGTAGTAAGGTAAGTAGATGATTTATAAAACCCATTTGCACAGGACTGTTTTTTAGAGTTTTGAGATATATTCTTCCCCGCTCAGCACTCATAGTTATTACGGTATTTTTCCTGGCGTTTTTCGTTAACCACACTGCATACCTCAGTATGGGAAAGTTTGATTATGAGTATAATATGCAATTGAATATCATTGTGGGTGAGTGAAATAATTTTTTAAATGAAAAAGATTGGATCGTAACATAAATTACGTTGAATAGGTACAATAACTGCCCTTTGTTGGTTCATTTGGTCAGTAATCTACAGGTACAGACAAGGATATGTTTGGAAAATAGCTATGTTTGTTGCTCTGACTGGAATAGTTTTGATGCTGGAACTCGTTGATAGACCGCCAATATTTTATATCTTTGATTTTCATTCCTTGTGGCATTTGTGCACAGCACCTTTGCTGTTCCTCAAGTATGGGTAAGTTTTTGGTCAGTAACTGAGTAGAAAATAGAATTTACAGGGTGTCCTCAAATCCATTTTTCTTGATTAATTAATCTATTTGATGTAATTAATCAATTCATTTCGCTGTTTACATTGTCGTATATTGTGATAAAGATGCGTCCACATTAAGCCGGTCGGCCTATACTTTGCGACACGTTCGATTCGGCAGATTGCGGTGGGCATGTCGAATTGTCTCGGAACAGCGCAGTTGTCAAAAAGACTGACCTCAATTGACATAAGAATAGATGATTCTATAACCCCCATATGCACCGTAGAAATTTAATCCGTATAAAGACTTCATCGCGATTATTTTCCATTGGATGATATGGAAGTTAATCGCGATAAACACTTCATCCGGATAAGATTTCTACGGTGCATATGGGGGTAAGCGTTTTCATGGTGTGGTATCATGAGACCATTCCAGTTTGGTCTGTCATCAACGTCACTTTCAGCCAATCGGCGAGCTGCATACTTCATCAAAACGCTATACAGGAAGTCCGGAAAGTCAACAGTAATACTGAAAGGGGTGATGGACCAACTCATAAGCATCCAGAAAAACTTAATTTCACCTTAGTAAAAACTCTATGGTTTTCGAGATATTGCCACTAAAAGTTCAAAATATTCAATAAGAAATCCTATTTTACAGGGAAATGATGTATTTTAAGTTTCTTTTTTACTAAGTACGTGGAAATTTTCGTAGTTTGCGAAGGAAGAGGATACCGTGAAACGGCACTGGAAGAAGAAAAAGCAACAAGGAGCTTTATTCCCACGTGAAAAATGGGTATGGCGTCTGAGCCATTCTGTTTCAACTGACGAATTTCGTCAACACATTATTTTCTCCGTGTGATCCCTGCTTTTCAATGAGCCAGCTATACACCTTTATTCATCTATTTATTTTAAAGGTCTGTGGTTCGGACAGATGGAGCGCCCACAGGCCCGGATTGAGACTGCATGAGCGCCGCAGGGAATTTCCCCTCCTTTTTAATTGATTTTCCCTCAAATTCATGGGTACTTCCCACGTCTGCGAAAGTGCGAACTAGTGCTCCAACGCGTTTGTGCTGACCTGCTGATCTTGGTATTCGTTTGTCACAAACATCTTTTAAGGCTGCTGTTCTGTCAGGGGAATTTGAAAAAAAAAAAATGGAAATCTCATTAAGATTTATAAAAAAAATCTTACGCTCGATATAATTGACACTGTTTGTTCCTTGTTAAATTGGTAAGCATAGAATTTTCCAAGAGACTGCAAGACTGCTATCATTTCATCATTTATATTCAAATTTGTTTTTTTCTATTATACTTTCTGATCAAGGCAGGGGGGTTCTGACCCCCAAAACCCCCTCTCGTGGCTACGCTCCTGCGTATGACTGGCCGAATGTCTCGTTCGGAGTAATTTGGGTTTGCCATTTGGCTTAAGACGTACCATACCGAGCTGCATAATGTGGAAGCATCTATTTTTAAAAGAGATATCTTACTGAAGAATTATGTAACTGTTTAGTTATAGGCTGTAACCATTGGGCAATGTAATTGAATCAGGAAAGGGCATAAAAACGTTATTTTTTTTCAGTTTTGCAATTGATGATTGCCGCTTCCTTCGAAAGACTGAAATACAAATAGAGGAAGAAAAGCCCCAACCAGAGTGTATATTTTAATAAAGCGATTTTTGAACTTGCGACTTGTTGCATATTACTTAGTATAAAATTTACAATCTACTAATTCGCAGATAAAGATTATTTTGATTCCTGATATTCACTCAAGATATCAAAAACAAAATTACAAGACTTCCATCGGGTGTCAACTTCTTGAACGAAAATCACAAAACAAAAATACATCCGCCGCGCGCATAATACTCGAGTGACGTATCAAATTTGAATCGCCGTAGACACCAGAGGAAACAATGATTTTGTGCTGATGTTTACTAAAAGCGACTTCAAATTTTACCGCGAAAATTACGTTTTGTTTGGTGACCTGTACCATTTCAAGTACGTCAAACGCGCTGCTACTATGATTAAGATCAAAATCACCTGCTGATCCTTGATTGACCTAACATCCAGATGCGCATTGCGGGACCATCGTTAGTGGATCGTGGACATTTCCTCCAATTAGACATCTTTGTATACGTTTGGAAGCCAACACGTCACTGATCAGTCGATCAGATCGGTGCTGATCCCATGAGCTAAGTTCGAATAGTCTTAGTTGAAGACATTAATAGTCTTAATTGAAATCATCCTCAGAAGTGGCCATATGACAGACGATTCTATTTGCAAATCGACCGAACATTCTCAGATGTCAAGATGTGGACTATTTGAACTTAGCTATGATGTATAATAATAGGTGACAGAACCGCGCTGTATAGTCCAGTAACCATATTCATCAGACCTTGTGTCATATTTGGTAGTTCTGATTTTTTGCTGACATGTTTATGATGTTGGCCCAATGAATGATAGGCGGATTTTGGCGTTAACCAGGTAACGCTTTGTGCTAACAGGTTTGGTAAGTGCCTCGTTACGTTCTCGATACCAGCTCAGGCCCAAACGCCAAAACGTTCTGGTTACCAATATTTTCACCTTCTACCATAGAAAAGTGAATAGTATCAGTATATTTTAATCACTTTTCTATGCCTTCGACTATATTATTATGTTATAACACAATTACCTATTTCAAAAGAGTAGCTTTTATCGTCATAAAAATCAAATTCATTCACAAAGCATAAATATGTTGAGTACATACCTATAAAATACTGAAGACTAAAGACCAAAGAGAATGCGGTAAATACCATATCAGACTTGGAGGCCGACCAACTAGTCGACGCACAAAAAAGAAAAAAAAAATCAACAAATCATGAAGATAATAATAGGACATCAACATTTCACGTAGGTATATCAGTCATGACTCAAGAGTAATACCTACCCCATCTTTATTATTTATCTACTTACAAAGATATTTTTCTCTACTGCGTGATAATTTAAATTTCTGTAAATGACTGATAGTAATAGCGTTGATGATTTATTTTGTGATTGTTATATTGAAAAATATACGCCATTTTGAGGTTATGAAGTCATAACCGCCTTCGGGACCAAACCATTGACCAAGCTCTGGAACTGGTTACGAAATTCGTAACCAGGTAAGCAAATAAATGCAGTGTTGCCAAATCTCAATACCGGAATGAAGATATACGCAAAAACGCGGTTGGTTACAAATCTCGTCACCACATCGTAACCTGGTTAACGCCCAAATCCGCCTAATTCAAGTTTTCGAACTCGGGCGCCGGACGCAACATTGTCAAGTTTCAAAAAAATCTCAAAATTTCTACCTTTTATCCATTTTTTTTCAATTTTGATCTTGAAAGGCTAAGTTTTCGATTAAAACTATGAAACACTTTTTTGAACATCTCAAAAAATGGAAGTGCAAACAATGTTTGATTTATTGCGAATTGTCAATATGGAAGATGCTGAATTCTTCGTACTATTGCAAAGTTGTGGGCTGGTTAAAGGACAAATGCGGTGCTGAACTGAATATTTCCGTAGATGTTGTGTTCGTTTCAGTTTGGTTTTGGTTAGTTTCGATTGGTTCTGGTTGGTTTGGGTTAATTTGGGGTTAGTTTTTGCTAGTTTGGGTTGATTCGGGTTTATTTGGGTCGATTTCGGCCAAGGTTGGGAACGTATAATACGTTTTGTATTATTTGTATTTTACATAGAGTAAATTACCGTATAAAACGCAATAGTATAAAACTGACGTATTATACACAACGTATAATAGTACTTACTGACAATTACTTTGTAATACGATAATACTATTTATTTGCCTTTGGTTGAACAGATACATAGGTAAGGTGTGAGGTATTATATAAAGTTATTATTAGGAACAAATAACATGAGCAACAACTGTAACACCTGATTATATCGAAAGCAAAACAAGTTTTACTCTAAATTTTCAGGTAATGTTCAATGTCTCGCTTCGCGCGACAGGTGGAACGTCATGTTATTACAAGTATGAAACCGTATAATACGGTATAATACTGATTAATACATCCTTTTCTTATTTTGGCGTATAATACGGTGAAAGAAGTTTCATACGCTAGTATAATACGTGTAAAGTATAAAACCAATTATCTCGTATAATTCCCAACCCTGATTGCGGCTAGTTCTGGTTAGTTTCAATTAGTTGAATCAACCCGAACTAACCCTAAAGTTTGGGTTGATTTCGGTTATTTCCGATAAGTTTCGGTTAGTCCGGGTAAGATTCTATCAGTTCGGGTTAGTTTCGGTCAGTTTTGATTAATATGGTGTTAGTTTCGGTTAGTTTTGTTTTTTATACAGGGTGAGTCTGAAAAAAGTGTGTACTTTGACAAGGTGAATAGAGAACGGTAGGATAATCACTTTTTGTGAATGAACATGTGTCTGCAAACGTATCGTGAAAAAAAACAGTGTTGGAAGTTGAGGGAAATTTTAATTTTTTGTCTGTAGATTCTAATAGCCTCAAGCGATTTTGTTCAAACCTTCAGGGAGTATATCCGGGGTTCTCAAGCATCTTCTCGAGAAATTCGTTTGAGTTTATCTTTTCCAGGACCGGATCTAGAGCGATTCATATTTCTTTTATCGAAGAAAAGTGGTATGTCATTAAGTTTCCACGAAGTAGAAAACATAATATTTTGATTTTCCGTTCAATTTTGAGCAAAAAAGGTGACCAGAGATTTTCTACTTCGATGCGTCGTTTTCGAGATAAAAAATAAGGATCAATGTAATGCAGAAAAACTCACTTATTTCAAGCTCCAAGAAAAATGGAAAATCAAATGATTTCACAACTGCTCAAAGTGTTTTGTTGTTTGAAAAAGATCAAAACTAAAAATTTTATTAGAATCGCTTGACACGTTTCGAATCTACAGACGAAAAATCGAAATTATTAATATTTTTATTATTGTTATTCTCTTAACGGAACGTTTGCGGTCAGATATTCATCTACAAAAAGTGATTATCCTACCATACTCTATTCACCATGTCAAAATGCGCACTTTTTTCAGACTCACTCTGTAGAATCCTTTTGTTTTTCTATTGATTTCCTCTTTTAATTAGAATAATGATTTATTGTACTTCTGTTATCATTCCGACTGATTAAACGGGGCTTGATATCGGGGAGTTTAGAAATGGACAGAAATCAAGTTTTTTTTTGCATTTTTGTTGGTTCAAACATGCTTCAGAATTTCTTTCCCTTTATTTGCGCTATATGGATAATTGGTTTTGATAGGAGCAGCGAAAATGCTGCTGATCGGAACGTCCACACTGTGCCAATATGATTCGGCTTTCTTTGATCTGGACCGACGTAATTCAGCTTAGATTCAGCATGATTAAGTTCGGCTTTCGGCAAGTCTAAGATGTCGAATGTCTCGTCCACACTAATCTGGGTCCATTTGTCTTGAGTCGAACCATACCGATCGGCATAATGTGGACAACGGAACCATTTTGTTAAAAATTGTATCTATTGTGCAGTATGATAATTAATAATTGTTGATTCCTTTTAGTTTTGCAATTGATGATTGCCGCTACCTTCGAAAGACTGAAATAGAAATAAAGGAAGACAACTGCAAACCAAAGAGTCGGTGAAAAAGATTGAGACGGCTTCTGAGGACTACCAAAATTGCAAAAGAACGCGTTTTGTATCGTTGTCAGGAAGTTTTCTCCAATCAATTGACAATTTTCACCTGTAGAAGCCAAAAATAACAATTTGTGTGTGTATTTTTTGTATGATTTATAATTTTTGTTATTGATTTTTTTGTTAATTAAAGTTGGTTCACTCAGAAATAAAATGTTTTTTATTTTGGGAGTATTAAAAAAACTATTAAATGGATTCACTGTTGTCCAACCAAGTAGAAAACAACAAATCATTTGAAAACCCATATTATATTCTTCTCTGTCTCAAATGCAATTTCCGATAAAGGAAGAAATTATTAATACTTGTCTAACATTTTTTTTTCACAAGTGTTACCCATGCAGGTGTTTGGAAATATGTAGGGCGTACCGTTTCAACGGGTCAAGACTTCTATAGTGTACCATAGAGAAGTCGTTTGAGATGTGACACCGATGGCTGCAAATGATAAGTTTCCAAAATACAGGGTATTTTGTTTTTCGAGAAAAAAAAGGGCACTCTCCTGTTTTTTTGGACAGATTTTTTTTTCGAATTACTCATCCAACTTTAAATGAAAGAGGTCTCTTGAGTTTTTTCTCTTCGACGAGAAATCCAAATGTTCTCAAAATTGAAAATTTCTGGTAATCAACGTTTTGAAGGACACTAGTATGGTTTTAATTTTTTTACATAAAATCCCAATTACTGTGCTGTTTTTTTGGGTCATCATGCGACAACTACTAAAAGTTCTAACTGTCTGAGATCTGACACAAATATTATGTTGAACAGTATTGGAGCATTGTGATATTTATGAGGCAGACCGGACTTTGATCGGATATGGAATTGTTAATTTTCAGACTACGAGATCTGTGCCGCAAAATGCTCTCAATCTAGGACATACTCAGCTCAGTGAAATAACTCCAGGCATTTTCAATGGCTTTATGAAAGTCAGTGTAGATTGGATCCACCTGGGATTCAGCCTCCAACAAATCTGTCTCATGAAACCAAATTATCCGTCGAAGTGTCGAAGACTACTAAACTTGTTCTAACAGAACGTGTCAGATATTGACACATTTTGCTGACTGATTTTCTCTCTTTGGAGATTTTAATTACTGAAAATTATGCCAGTGTTGACATAAAAAAATGAAAATTTAGCGACCGGACGTGTGCTAGGCATACCAAAAATCTCTTCGCAATATTGTTCGACCGGTAAATTAATCTCAACAGCTGACCGGCTTATGGGAAATTTTTGTCGGGTTCTTAATGATATCATAATTCATTCTGTTGATTGCCATAAGCGAAAAATTGCATCAGCAACCGAATATTTTCTTATAAAATGAAAATGGCGCCTTTATTTCAACAATTCAAGCTCCTGCAAATATTAGGGCACTATTTCTTTACTCTAAGATTGTTCTATTATTTCAATCTATTGAAATGCCAGACGGAAAACTAATTTTTCACATGACTAGCACAGTTCCGGTCGCTAAATTTTCATTTTTTTGAGCTCAACACTAAAACTATTTTCAGTGGTTAAAATCCCGGCGAAGACAAAAGCAGTCAGCAAAATATGTCATTATCTGACGGTCTATAGGAGTATTGCTTGCTTAGATAATTCCGCGACACATCCACCTAGTCGTTCGCTAACTATTGTATCGAACAATAATTTGCCTATAATTTACTGAAGTTTTTTTTTTCAGTAGTCTTTTCGATTAAGTACCCAGAAATTGAATACTTGCTTTGCATCAGGGACCATGGTAAGAAGAGTACACTGTTGTTGAGAAAACAATTTGCGATCTAATCACATGATCACTTGTATGTTTGTTAGTTTGGCTTCGTGTACCATTTTCTTAAGTGAAATAGAAAAAAATACGAGGGAACATTTTTGAACGAAATTAAATAGGTTCCGTACCTGAGAGTTATCCCATAGGTCGAATTAAAAATCTACACAAGGATATTGGCTTTTTTATTTGCGTAACATAACTTTCAAATAAGATAGTTTTGTCAGAACAAGAAAAATAAATAAGCAGCCATACTCCCTGAAACAGGACGAGGTGTATAGTTTATGTTTTGAGGGGTGAAGTGATGAGATAAGCGACCCAGGTCCATACTTCTTGAATTCCAGGAGAATGAACGTTCTCTTGACAGAAGTGATGATTGCACGGTATCGAAATGCAGTTTTTGATCGGTCCTGTGATCGTTCATTTAAACTGTCACTCGTCCTCCTGGAGCCTAATTCTTGTGCGGGGAACGAGTGACAATTTTGGTGATCAATCAAAAACTGTTTTCGAAACCGCGCAATCATCACTTTTGTCAAGAGAACGTTCATTCTACTGAAATTCAAGAAGGTATGTATAACTTTTTAAGCAACGCAACTAGATCGACACATCGAAAAAATGAAGTTTTCCAAACTGAAGAGCGCTACAGAACCACTGTGAGTGACCGGTATTGTCCATTATAAGTAACTTTACACTTTACTCTGGCCGCCTAACGGATGGGGTAATAAAACAAGTTCACTGGACAAGCGTTATACGGGAGGGTTTCTAACTGCATACAAATTTGTATGATACAATAATAGCGTTCGACTAAGAAAAAGTGCAAGACACTTCTAGTTGTCAAGAGATCTCACGTTTAGTGTAAATTCAAATGAAGCGCAGAACTTCCAGAATTTTCTATCCGATTAGGATTTCGCTCGAATTGTGATAAGATTCCAGAGAAAAACTCTTGAATTGATGTATAGCTTCCACACAATTTCAAATAACGTTGTGTCACATACTTTTTCTAAACTTTATTAAAAATATTAATACATACAAACTTTCACTATTCATCTGACCCTCGACTTCAATATCTACCAAGAAAGTGAATGTAACATTAGTCTAGGAATTGGGTAAATTAAATATCATAAATATAACATTTCGAAAGCTAATTCAATATACAAATTTTCGGTACTTGACGAAATTCAAAAGTCACTTACAGCTTGTTCAATGCTTTTCTGCGGTCACGTCACAGTATTTGACGTTTGGCAGTATGTCGTAGATTGATCGCTCCACATGTGACTTTTGTCAAATTGATCCGAAAGACCCTCGTCCAGACGTACGTGATTTTTTTTTCAATGTGTAAGAGAGAGACGGAAAAGTATGACGTAACCGCAGGAAAGCCATGAACAGACAGTACCTAACCAATCTCAACTAGGTATACATTTCTATTTCACACATAGAGGCGGAGAAACCTATGGAGAAAAAGAATAACCCAAAAAAATATAAAAATTGTTTTTATACTTACACAGCGATGATTTTGAAAAACCCAGTTCTATTCTGAAATGCTCGTCGTTCTTGAAAGATAGACATGCTGTTTTTATTGTTTTTGGATGTTGTCTATGTTTTCAATCAACGATAAAGCTACTATCAAAACAAATCTTTATCTGTAACAAATGTTTGCAAAATTCGGAAAAATAACGTTTATTACGTAATTGAAGTTTTATTCGCTCCACTTTTGCTATCTACTTTATTTAGTTCTGCTTTTGCAAACATTTATGAGATATGCGTGGTTATTTCAAGAAGAGATAAACATACTACATAGATGCCATATTTTTACCCGACTCTATACATACAGTGAATGCAAACCGATTGATGACTTATGCTCAATTCAATTGTTTTTGCGATCACAGGGTGTTACAAATTCGATGCTTATCATTGGTATCTTGGAAACGGTAGGAGATACAGCGGAGTTTAAATGGGGACAGAGTTGCGCATTTTGGTGCTTATAAAATGCCGTTTTGAAATTCAAGAAATTCCGAATAAATTCGGAGATATCCGGAAAAAACCGAAATTTTGTGAAATCGTTTTTATCTTTTCCTATTTGTATTTGAAGAGATATTTCAAAATAAATGTCACGTCTTGTCACTTTTTCTCCTCTTCGTCTATGAGCAGCCATCATCAACTTTTGTTTTTTTTTAATACGGTCCTGGATTTTTTATTACGGATTTTAAGAGCCTCTTATGTTCCCAAACCAACGATCGCACTTACTAAAAAAAAGGTGTTTGTTTTTAATCCTATTAAAAATACATTTTTTGTCTCTCTCTAACACATGAGTTCTTATGGAAAAATCCATTAATTTAAATGTTTTGAATAATTGCGATACATTGTTGGTTTAGGAACATAAGAGGCTCTTAAAATCCGTAATAAAAAATCCAGGACCGTATTTAAAAAAACAAAGTTGATGATGACTGCTCATAGACGAAATGTCGGATCATAAATTTGATGACGCCATTTTGTAGAGGAGCAAAAGTGGCAATGAAGATGTGACATTTATTTTGAAATATCTCTTCAAATACACATAGGAAAACATAAAAACGATTTCACAAAATTTCGGGTTTTTCTGTATATCTCCGAAAGTATTCGGAATTTCTTGAATTTCAAAACGGCATTTTAATGAGCACCAAAATGCGCAACTTTGTCCCCATTTAAACTCCGCTGTATCTCCTACCGTTTCCAAGATACCAATGGTGAGCATCGAATTTGTAAAACCCTGTATACATGCATAGCTAATATTATGAAAAATACTTAAATAATTCATACATATTACATTCACAGTAACTGATCTTTCCACTTATCGCATAAAAAAGGGTGTAAATGTAAATATCCAAAGCTACACAATATGCCGTTTTTCATGAACTCTCAAATTATCAAACCTAGTGAATTTCATGTTACATGTTTTACAAGTATATCTGTTCAAGCTGTGAGTCTCCAGATGACTTATATAAGCAGACTTGTGTTGATACCTTCTAATTTCCACTTTACATATCGGACAATTTTTCTGCGGTTCTCCTGTCATATATTTATTCAATTCCTGTGATGGCTTGTATATTTTATCTACACGATGGGCTTCACGTTTGTGTGCCAACACTTGAATAGGATCTCGGAATACTTTACCACACTTCATACAAGTTCTGGCCTTAAGGTCTTTGATTTTTTGCTTCTTGGCTTTTGCTTCGCGTTTTCTTCTCTCATCCTCTTCATCATAAAAGTCGAAAACATCTGCGGGTTCGCTGGCAGTACTAGCTTCTCCATCTTGTTCAGGAATTTTCTGGTATAGTTTGGTAATGTCGGCGTTGGTTTTGAGATGGACAATCATTTTATTCGGGGATTTATCACCTTTCGCTTTCGCCGTTGTTGGATGTACTGGCGATTGATCTTCCGGGGCGTCAGCAGATGGTTTTAGATCCAGATCAACAGTTAGTTCTTCTTCAGGCAATCCACTCACACTAGGACTTGAACGTTTCCTTTTAACTGGTTTTAGGACAACGTACTGCTTCAGTTCACCATCTTCAAAGACTTCACTATAATTTGAATTTGTATTTTCCATTTTCAAATATTAACTTAAACAAGATCTAAAAAATAATTAATGGATGGATAGTCTTAAACAATAATTATTATAAGAAAACATGAAAACAATAACATGAAACATAACCCAACATCCTTCTCTTCTGATCATTGAACTCGATACTACCGACTACCGTACCTGGAAGGGACCCATCCGTGCTGTTTACATCGAGTTGACTGAAGACAAATTTTCGACTAGAAAGAGATAGAGACAGAAAGGGGTGTCTATCTTTGTCATATCTGTTGACATAATATGTTAGCTGTGTTTGTTATGCACCACTAGTGCACACTTTTTCACACTGCAACACTCAGTTTGGCTTTGTTTGTGAAATGTTTGTCTGTTTTTTAGGATAGGATCTTAGTACGTTTAGTAAAGATATTCTATCCTAAAAACCAGACAAATTTTTCACAAAGAAAGCCACACTGAGCAGGCGCGGCTCGTCCATAAGGTCAATCGGTCAATGACCCACCCACTTTTTTCATTCATATTAACATTTTACAAAAAGGTAACTACGAATACTCTTCAATAAAAAACCGAGTCATTTCAGCCACACGAATTCTTGAATCTCCGTCTAATCCATAAAGCATGGTCCAATCCGCCGTATTTCAAATTGTCCCATGTGCGTAGAGCTCATACCAATACGATTCATATGAATGAAGACTGAACTCACTGATCGATAAAGGGAACAGGGATAGAAATACGCGGATACGGCAAGTTAAAAAGAGAAGAATAAATCACAAATTTGTCGACGGCCCAGCGTTTTCGCGCTGTCTGGACATCACCCGCGCTGATTATGAAAATACATTCATGCAGCTCGGTGACATTGCAAATGGGGTTTTCTTTAAGCTTAAGGGAGACAACGTTATCCCTAAAGATTCGCATTGCATTTTCATAAACTCATGTTTATTATTGTTTATGTTTCATTGCAATGACTCGTATTTAACTAGTCGGTGTCACAGTCGAACGTGTTTTTTCAGTAGGTATTCTTCACGAATTTGATTGAATCTACGGGTTTCTCTGTCAGGTTGAATTGAATTGATACATTATCGTTTTTTCGGAGTTCCGTGTTGACTTTGTTGTGATTTGAAGTGTGAATGAACAATGGCTAGTGTGCAAGAAATACTGCAATGTAAAATAAATGGTGCATTAACATTCGAGAAACGTCTAGAAATAAAAGAAAAAGGTCGCCCCAAACCTCCTTTGGACCTAAAACAAACGACAAAAGACAGAGGGAAAGAAATCAACAGGTATTTTAAACCAAATATGTATGATATTTCGGATTGGATTTGTGGATGCAACTTGAAAAACGCTTTTTTTTGTTTCCCATGCATCTTATTTTGTACCGATGATTCGTTATGGACTAAACGGGCGTTACTGATATCAAACATTTGAAAGAAAATGTGAAGAAACATGCTTCTTCGACCATTCATATGAACAATGCCAAAGTTTACTAATAATAAATAGTAAAATGCTATGAATTTTGGTAGCCTGGGACGCGTTGATATAAGAACTCAATTAAGTAGTGCATATCGCCAATCCGTACAACATTATAATGACAAAGTCACGCAAAATAGGTACATTTTAAGTAAAATTATTGATTGTATCAAGTTTTGTGGATCATTTGAACTGGCTCTACGCGGTCATGATGAATCGGAATTATCGGAAAATCAGGGAATTTTTCGCGGATTAATAGATTTTATTTCGGAGCTAGACGGATGTGAATGTCCGGTATCCGAGAAGTCGCTGGTGGATACTATGGAACGGAACTTCCCCTACCAGAAATGAGGGAAGATTAATTATAAAGGAGGGGAAATACAACCACAACATTTTTCGCCTGCGGCGCTTTGCCTGCGGCGCCATCTGCGCCTTTTTCATTATGTCCTTTTCTGAGCTATTGAATAGGTGGCACCCCTAATTTTGACCCACCAAGATTTCAGGTCACGAGCCGCGACTGACACTGAGTGTTGCAGCTAATAGGTATTATGTTCAATCAATATGTAGCTTTCTATAGTTTGGGTGCAAAACAAAATGGTTAATTTCTGCAGTGCATTTGGGTGTGGTAATGAATACACTCCAGAAAAGCAGATTTCATTTTTTGGCTAAGTGATATAACTCCAATTATTAAGGACAAGGGCACCTTAAGTATACCTACACGAAATTGTCCTAGTTAAGGACCCTACTCACACTCCTGCAGCAGGGGCAATCTTGGACTGGCGCAGGAGAAACTTCCTTGTAAAGTACGTTTTGTTTTGAAAATGTGACAATTTCACATCCTGTTCGAGTTCGTTGGTACTACTAACATCATTTCTAAAGTTTGTTTTCTCATATCTTGCTTGAAATAATGCTAGAAAGGTATGAAGGGGCCCCTACCGCCCTGCTTAGAAGGCGATCTAGAAAATTGCCCCAATCGCCCTGCCTCCTAGATTGCCCCTGCTGCAGGCGTGTGAGTGGGGCCCTTTAGGAATTGACGATGGTAAACACTCCAAGAAATGCAAAAGTTCTATTCGGACATTCCTCAACACCATATTTATTAGTTTTAATGTGACCTCAAAAATAAAAATGTTTTCATTTTTATTTTAAGCTATTATAGTTTTCCAAGTTTATACCTTAATACCTTTACTTTACTCAATACACAGGTCAAACATATAAATTTAGTCCAATCAAAATATACCTATGCGCCAAAAAAATACGACTAAAATTGCCTCAGCTGTCGACACGACAGGGGCCCTTCCAGTTACGTAGTATCGAGTTCAATGAATGAATCACGACAGAGACTGGCGGCTGGATGTAGCTCCCGTCATCGATTTTTAAAATGGCTCATGCACTAACCACAGTGTTGCCGTATCTCTGTCTGTAAAAGTTGGGTTTGGTTGGGACTATTTGGGACCTTTGAATAAAGAAAACAAAGGTTGGGACTGTTGGGAGTTGGGATTGTAGATTGTAGTTTGTTAGGGAGGGGGGGCAAGCTGTATCTTTAAGTTTATGTTTATGGGGTTATTTTGATGTTTAAAATTTGTGTCTTGCATCTTGCACCTACATCTCATCAGAATATTCATAAATACATTCAAATACCTAACCTTATTCTTTCGCGATACCAATCCGTTTTGATCATGGGTCTATGATGGATAGTAAAATATAATTGTGCTGTTTGTGAGGACATTTTCAACCAATGAAAACCTGAACCAACATTGCAAGAATCATTTTGAATACGAAAATACCGAAGCATCCTCAGGCGAGTATTGTGACTACTTCACCACAAGACTGGCAATAAAAAAGACATCTCAGGATATTTTTTTGTGTAAAACATAATGTGGGATTTTTTTTATTGATTGCAAAACCAAAATTCAAATATCACGAAAAGATGATGCATAGCTGATAAACTAATTAGATGCAATTAGAATGGTTGTAAGTCGAACATCATACACGGTAGGTCAAAAAATATAAAAATTGTGCAAGAGTAATAATGTACCTACCTACGCTTATTTAAAAAAATACAGCAAAACGTTATAAAGAAAAGGTGTACAGAATCTAGAGTTTTGCTTTATTACCAAAACAAAGCGCCCTAGATTATTTTGGTCTGTATCAAGTTATAAACTCAGGTAGGTATATATAATGGTATCAAATACAAAAATTGCACTTTGTATAAGATAGTTTATTGGTATATACCTACCCACATTATGATTATTGATAGTTTACCATGTTCAAAGAAGATGAACTAAAAAAATAAAAATCTGAGTGGATTTCACAAAAATGCTTGAATTTGAATAAAGTTATACGAAGCTGATTTGATTTTGATCAATTTAATTATGTATGTGTTCAAGGTGAATATTAGAAAAACAATTTCTTGAGGCAATGATAATTGAAGATGAAAAAACCCGGACCTACGTCACAACTTTAATATTCAGGCATAACTTTTAATTCTAGACTTTTTCTCACGACATTTTACGGATTTTTTTGAAATAAGTGATAGGTACTTTACTGTTGTTACCTTCATCCATTTCTATATTTTTTGACCCACCCCATGTATGATGTTTGATCTGCAACCATTCTAATTGCAAGTAATAAGTGGATAGAACATATAATAAAGAACATGCATCAACTTTTGATGATATTCAAATTCTGGATCTGCAATTAATTAAAAAAAAGTCCCATATGTTTCCCACAAAAGAATATCCTGAAATGTGTTTTTTATTGCCAGTCTTATGGTGAAGTAGTCACGGCACAATACTCGCCTGAGAATGCTCTAGTATTTTCGTCTTTAAATGATTTTTGCAAAGAGGGTTCAGGTTTTCATTGGTTGAAAATGATTTTTCACAAACAGCACAATTATATTTTACTATCCATTATAGACCTATGATCAAAACGGAATGGTGTCGCGAAAGGAGGCTAGGTATTTAATTGTATTTATGAATATTCTGATGAGATGTAAGTGCAAGATGCAAGACACAAATTTGAAACATCAAAACAACCCCATCATAAACATAAACAATCAGCCTGCTCCCCACTCTCCCTAAAAATCCGAGCAACCCAACTTTTCAGAGATACGGCAACACTGTGGTTAGTGCATGGGAGCCTTGATTTTAAAAATCGATGACGGGAGCTACATCCAGCCTCGAGTCTCTTACTGATAGAATGAATCACGACCCGTATTCCGTGTATTGTGGAATTCCATAGCAACACGTCGCTCTGCTTATCTTATATTGCATTCTGTGCACTTCTGTCAACACGACTAGACATACTTGTCCCCTTGTCTTCACTCAATACGTAAGGACGTGTTGTTTCGTTTTTTCCACACGACTTCTATCAGCTGAATTTGTCAATTTGTCATTATTTGTCAAAATTTGTCATTATTTGTTTACGTTTTGTGAGTTTCAGTTTCATTGTGGAGGTGTTTTTCGGTATTGTCAGGAAGCAACCATCTCTTATTACAAAGTAGATAGAATGGAGCCTTAGGAAAGCAAGATAGAATGATAGAAATGCATCATGAGCAAAAAAAATCTGAAGAACATCAACTTGAACGTTTCGGATTAATATAAACATGTGGCTCACAGATCTCATATCCACGTTTTGTCAAAAATACGATATGTTATAACTTGACTTGAATTTTACAAAGAGTGATACAAAATAAGGACTAAATTAACAAAATATCATTGAAATGCCTACCCAAAATCAGTAATTCTCGGCAAAACTCACAATATCGGCAGGTAAATCGCTTGGTAAATGCATAGGTATGTCTCGGCAGTTCTTTGAAATTGGAGCTCACATTCTCCCGTTATAAAATATGTTATTGAAACGTAGATTTCGATGGATGACTCACATACCTATTCATTCGATTAAAAAAAATATGAATTAGCGGAATCAGCGACTTACTTTTAATTGTTCTGATTCGTTTCAGTCTGAAACGTTGGTTTCACAAGAATATCCGCTAAAAACAGTTAATTAAAAGCATCCCGATAATTTATTGATATTATAGGTATACTACCTATTGTTCTTCAAACGATAATGAAGATTCCAATTCCAAAGGCCGCGAAGGTAATGGACATGAGTTGTGGGAGACTCAAAACGTACCTATATTTTTATAACCACGTATTTTAAATTAGGTATTGATTTTCTATTTCTTCACGTCCATGTGCCCACGTGTACTTATTTCGCGACCAAAATAATATTATACAAATTTGTTGGCTGCAAAACAATTTTTTTTTCCAAGTAGAAATACACAAAAAAACTCACATATTCTCTCAAAGAGATCTCTTTAAACTGAATTTGGTATCAAACATCAAAAAGTTTGTTTTTACCGCGATTTTTAACGTATTATGAGTTTTTCCCACTGGTTTTTCCAAATAATCGAAACATTTCAAGCTACTGCTATTTTCCAAAAACTATACGGAAATTATTGTGAGTTTTTCAGGTACCCCAGAATTACCCCCTCGAATAACTTCGGTCAGTCAGATTCAATACAAAAGAATACCACTATCACGTCAACATATACCAACACCAGAGAATAAAATTGAAAGTCCCTACGAAATGTCAAAAATGTTTAGGGAAAAATGAAAAAGTCACTAAGATTTTGAAACACGTCTTGACAAAACACGAACATTGCCGAACTGATATCAAGACGTACACGGAATAACGTTTTTGTCACGCCTTGCTTCCACATGTTGAAATCAACAGTGGTAATCAACATGTTGAATTCCACAGTACACGGAATCCGGCTCCAGGACCGTCTATTTGACTTATCCTTGGCGGAAGCGCGGATACAACTTATTCGCAACGTTGCCATTTTTGTATCGACAGTCTTTCAGGAAAACGACAAAACGAGTTGAGGCAGAGCCGTCTATATTTTAACACATATAGACGGCTCTGGTTGAGGTTAATACGAGATCTTAGCACAAGATAAGTTGGGCAGGGGCGTTACTTTTTAAACGATATCTCAGAGAACATCCACCGGCTACGCTGGGCAAGAGCGTACCTTTTTACTTGGGCAGGAGGAGCGTTACCTATAAATCTGCAACAAAACTTAATTATTGAACCTCTACTCGAATTACTCGATGACTTGACAACACAGCATGCCGTGCCTTGTGATTTTAGAATTGTATCCGTGCTGTCGCTAAGGACTTCTGTCTATCTGTAGATTGAACTTATCCTTGGCGAAAACACGGATACAATTTATTTGCAACGTTGCCATTTTTGTATCGACAGTCTTTCAGGAAAACGACAAAACGAGTCGAGGTTATACAAGATAGGTTGGGCAGGAGCGTTACTTTTTAAACGATATTTAAGAGAACATCCACCGGCTACGCTGGGCAGGAGCGTACCTTTTTACTCGGGCAGGAGCAACCATATGGGCAGGAGCGTTACCTATAAATCTGCAATATATCTTAGTAATTGAAGCTCTACTCGGTGACTTGGCAACACAGCATGACGTGCCTTGTGATTTTAGAATTGTATCCGTGTTTTCGCCAAGGACTTTAGCTTCTCCACCACGTCAAAGCTATGGGTTCATAACCTGAAATAAAAAAAAAATAATAAATCAAAAGCATCAATTGCGTCAAAGTCAAAATTTTCTACTCAACTGAAGCGGCATGTGCCGGTGCCTCTCCCTCAGCGCCTTCCTCTCCAGCCGTTCAACCATTTATTCTCCATCCCACGCCAATCCTCGATGCATTGCGGTCCGCTCAGATTTTCCAGAGGAAATCCACATAATGTCGGCCCCGGTTCGAAACTATGCCATCAAGGGCGGAACTTCGCATCGCATTTGAGGCATTGAAGAAGGAGAAGGTCATGGAAGTGAATGGAGAGCGTGCGATGGGGGAGGAGGGGTTCCTTTTTTATCACTTCAAAACGAGAATATCACTTTTACCTCCATAATTTATTACTGTGGCATTGCTTTACTTACGTTCACTTGAATACACAAAAAAAAAATTAGACTCAACTTCACATATCTTGAGAGATATGTGCTCATCTTCACTTTCACTTGAATTAAGAAATGTAGTAATCATAATGATAATCTTTATTTAGCAAAGTGCTACATAGGTATAAAGATATAAAGTTTCTCCACCACGCCAAGGCCGCTCAGCTCTGAGTTCCTAACCTGAGATTAAATACGCTTTTTAGTAACTCGAGAATCAAAATTGCATAAAAGTCAAAATTTTCTTCCATAATAAACTGGCATGTGCTCCTCCAACAGTGCTACCATGTCCAGCCGTTCAACCATTCCTCCATCCCTCGCCAACCCCAATGCGGTGCGGTCACGTTCAGATTCTCCGGGGGAGATCCACATAAATGTCGGCCCCGGTTCGGAACTATATCAAGGTCCGGAACGCCGCATCGCTCTTGGATAGTTGAGGAGGGAGAAGGTCATGGAAGTGAATGGAGAGCAAACAATGAGGAAAGAGGAGTTTTTTTTCATATAACTTCATTACGAAAATATCACTTACCTGAATAATTTAGCACTTCTTTACTTAAGTCACTTCATTTAACACTTGAACACACTAAAAATGATTTTGCACTCAACTTCACTTTCACTTAAAAAAAGGAACCTCAAAATATTGATCATGATAACATAATTGGTATAAAGTAGAGTTTCATCACCACACCAAGGCCACTTAGCTCTAAAGTCCTTGGCGAAAACACGGATACAATTCTAAAATCACAAGGCACGTCATGCTGTGTTGCCAAGTCACCGAGTAGATAGGTCATATACCTAAAAATTTTATTTTTTGGTATATGGTAGAGGTTCAATTATTAAGATATATTGCAGATTTATAGGTAACGCTCCTGCCCATATGGTTGCTCCTGCCCGAGTAAAAAGGTACGCTCCTGCCCAGCGTAGCCGGTGGATGTTCTCTTAAATATCGTTTAAAAAGAAACGCTCCTGCCCAACCTATCTTGTATAACGTCGACTCGTTTTGTCGTTTTCCTGAAAGACTGTCGTGTCGATACAAAAATGGCAACGTTGCAAATAAATTGTATCCGTGTTTTCGCCAAAGATAAGTGTATAGATTGAGATCGTGATGACGATCCAACGTTGTCATGTTGTCAAGATTTTGGAAAATTTTGATTAGGAAATTATCAAACCTCAACCTTTTCATAACGGCACTTGAAAAAACTTCGAATTGAATTATCAAGTAACAATGGACAATTTGCACATTTTTTGGAAATATGAAAAATAAAAGAATTGGTAAGTCTGATGCCAATCATCTTTAAAAAATCAACCTGCGACCAATATTAATGGAGTAATCACCGATTAAAGAGCGCCAATCTCCGTCTGGCGTATTAACTGTAATAACTTTCTCTCTCTCTCGAGAAGGTAATTTAGCTCCGCCCCGTTCACGATCATACAGTAAAACTTTCGTTTTCTTTTTCATTTATTATAAGTATATTTTTTGGGTATTTTGGAAAAAAAAATCGCTAATGACTTTTGAATATTGTTTAGAAAACGTATATAAAATTTCAAGTAATTTGAAAATGTATGCAAATTGTCCATTATTGAAACGAAGACTATTGAAAAAAAAGGATTATTTTTGAAACAGTCCAATTAACTAAAAATGACAAAAAAAGGGGTGTAGAGTGCATGCGTGAAGGAAAAGGAAAGCGGTTTCTTTAGAAAATTGTTCTAAATACCTACTTACTTGGTTATTGAATATACTTGAAGTCCCCACACGCCACACGTCTATGAGAAGAGCCAGAGTCAAGAAAGCTCATTTCTCAGTTTTTCGCTTATACAGTAATTATGTCGGCGGATGCACGAGGACAAATGGTCAAAAAATTGAAAAATGCAAAAAAAAAATCATTTTCGAAGTATAAGCGAAAAACTGAAAAATGGGGCTTTTCAAGAGCGCCCCTGACTTTGGCTCTTGTCCTAGACGTGGTTAAAAAAGGCTGCCCCAGACTGACGCGAATATTCGCGGCGACCTTTGCCGCAGCGAATTTTCTCTGATTTTTGACATTTATTTTGACACATTTGCATGACATAACATAAAGTGTCAAAAAATTCGCCGCGGCAAATATTTGCCCCAGTCTGGGGGTAACTTCATCTAAAATAACTTTTTGGCCAAAATAAATCACAATTTAATTGATTGATTGATGGATTCTTATATCTTGTTGTGTATACAATATTTTTTATTCATGGCAACTGCGATGGATCATCAAGTAATTTCAAGCAAATATTTTTTATTCAATTGAAATACAATTTTTGATAAAAGTTTTTATACGTGCAGCACCGGAAACGGGAATAACTTTATTATGGCCGATTGCATCCAAGGTTAATTGAGGGAAATCAAATAGTACCATCCACAATGTATTTGTTGTAATCGTGACTTTGAACACAGATACAATGTAGTTGGCAGCATATGATTGACTTTTGCCAAGTGGAAATTTGACAGTTCCAATTCGAAAACAAATTGAAGGTGTGTTTGTTATTTCGGTGTAGGGTAGGGTAGTGCAGACTACTGATGTAAGTCATGCCCGTCAGTGTAGGAGATTAAACAAACACGTTCGTGCAGATTCTGCCGATATTCTAATTCTAACCTAAAAAATAGACAAACAAAAACAAAACAACGATGGATGATTCTAATAGTAATAGTAGTGTAAAGTGGGATTTATAAACTCGCCGTTTGCCGTTACCGGTGACGTTTGACGTTCGAGATAAACATATGGACGCGCCTGCATCATATACCTAAATAGGTATATGGCCTGCATACATTTATATCATGCCGCCTGCCGTTGGCGCACCGCTAGAGATCGTTCATTTCCATATTTTGCCGTCCACCGTTTCTAGCTCAAGCCATAGGAAAATGGCTCAATAGGTTTTTGTTCCCATTATTCATATATTTATCATAAAATTAGGATTTGTACCAAAATATACCCGGGTCAGTCACCAAATCTCACTAAACTCAAACAAATTAACTTCAAAGTAAGTAAAAAAAAAATTTGAAAATCTTCGACGACAATCGACGGTATAAAAGTTTATAAATGCATTGGGCGACGACAACGTTAGCGGCACCGGCGAACGTCAACCGTAACGGCGGACGGCAAGTTTATAAATCAACCTTTAAGGTATTAGAGATTATATTGTCTGAAGTTTTCGACGATGATGATGATTTTTCATCTTCAAGTTCTGATTCTGAAGACAGCTTAACCGTAATAATTTTAAATGCACATGACCGCAAAAGAAGCGAAACTGTATAAAGAGAGCTTTTCTGAGACTGTAGTTCTTGGTCCCTGCCTATACGGATATTGAATTCAAAAGGCATTTCCGCATTGTCAGAGATTTATTTAACGAATTATCTTGATATCTACAATTTAGTTAATGTTGATTTTTGAGAGTTTACCAAAATACATGAAATAAGCTCCCCACCCCCATTCTACACTACGCTACACTTGTCACACCTCCTCTTGACCTGTGGTAGCGAGTGCAGTAATCGGCACCTACCCTGATATAACAAACACTGTACACTGTTTGCACTAACAGCATAACAAACGCCGCAGGGACGAAAAGTTTAGTTTTGTGTGCACTATTGGAGGATAACAAACACACCTTCTTGGAATGTAAACCTTCTGTCTTCTGTCATTGTTACTGTCAATTGTCAATCCAATTTCCATTGTTTTGTAAATTGTAAATTAAATTTGTTGATGATAACTCAGTTGATTAAACATTAAACAAAAACTTGCAGATGTGATCTTGAAAAAAGAAATCATTGACAAGCAACGTGTCTTGCTTTTCATATGATAAGCCTCAGATCATCATAGCGATTTAATTTATTATTAATTTCAATTCATTTTGCATAGTGTAATATTTGGGGCAGTGAACTTTTTAATGATAACCTGACTACGGAAGAAGCTTCCGTTGTTTTACTTTTGTGCTAAAAATGTCTTCTCATAACAGAAGAGACCATTATAGACGGCAGCCTACCAGTAATTTCACCTATGTGAGCCCCTGTGTGAAATATCTGATTTTTCTTTTGAATTTTGTGTTTTGGGTAAGTCTGTTCTATTAGTCATTTTCAATGATAAATCGGGCTAATTGTTCTCGATCATGTCATGTTTTGGTTTTGTATTGAATTGCCGGAAACTGGTTTCCTTTGGAGAATGATTTCTCAGAAGAGAGAAGAGATAACATCAGTGTGTACTTAACTCTCTTTGGTTTCGAGCTAGCTATGCTGCTATAACCACAAAACTATAACAATTCGTTAGGGCGTAACAATCAGTACCAATAATAACAAAGGGCTTGACAAAGGGTTTTATTTATGAACTTCGTAAGCAAACTGCCCTTAGACGACTGGACCGGGCGTACTTACTCACTAGTTCGAATAACTTTTTCGATGACTTTCTCGAAGTAGCCTGAATAAAGTGAACATTATGGGTCTCATTTCATTGTCATTGTTGTTTGCTTTGATTCCACATCAACCATCGGCCGAATCGTTCAATCCATCAAAATATCTCCAAATGAGATGGCTCCAGATAAAAAGAGCTATTAATTTTTTCATTAAAATTCGAACTAAATCTGAGTATTCCGAGGAGTATTCTGACTAGAGATCAAAGTAAACTCACCGACAAAAGTTCAGAAATTGCCTAAAATTTTATATAACTTTGATCCTTCATCAGTTATCAAACAAGTACCTACTCCATTTGTCAGTTTACGAGTGACCTTTTTTCACGTTTAAAAAGAGTTGAAAAAAGATCTAATATTTGTTTTTATACCGAGTTTAAAGCTGTTCAGGTGACTCGATAAGCTGTTGATACAATAAGTCTAAGGTGTTATACGAAACGAAACGAAAAATCGATATCATAAACTTTCCGTTATTCTGTACATGGTGTCCCATTTTGGTTGCTATTCCGGATTATCTCTGTAATTACTAAAGATAGAACCTTGCCGTTTCCACGAACCCACATTTTTGTGAAACGAAAGATGCCATCAACACTTATGATAATTATAGACTTTTTAGTTTTGAGCTACAGGGTGATTTGAAAAAAGTTGCACTTTTGGACACCCATTGTAACTAACTGGAAATGTGAAAACGGGATCTGATAAAACTTTTTACGTAAAATCTAGTGGCGTGATCATTTTTTTTCCAGATCATTTTTAAAATATTGACCAATGTTGGGTTTTTTTAAATAGGACACCCTATACAGGGTTCGCCAAGTAAAGTTGCCTACTAGAATATCTCGGGAAATAAAGCGATTGGTATTCTGAAAATCTGTAGGGACTAGTAGGGAGAGATTGTTGAAGATGCTTTCTTCAAATGAAATACTAGCGACTTTGCGCGACTTCCGGATATACCGAAAGTAGGTGTCAACTCGCTTGTTTCAAATGGAACACCCTATATATTATAACATTTTTGGATTCTACGTAAAATTCTAGGCAGATTTCATGTATCATGTTCTTTACCCAAGTATAAGCGTTTTTGAAATATTTTAGTTTTTATCAGGGTTTTTATGTCAAAAATGACGTTTGTGGGCCCCTATTTGAATGTAGATTTTTCGTATAAGAAAGCCTTCATCATTCTATTCGTATTGGATTTCTTGTTGAACGGGACCTACTTTACTAGATTAAGACGCCACTGGATTGTACGTAAAAAGTTCCTTCAGAACCCGTTTTCACATTCCCGATAAGTTTCCAAATAGCTGAGCTATGAGGGGTATACAAAAATGCAACTTTCTCAAAATCACCCTGTAGCTCAAAAACTGAAAGGTCTTTGACATTTTTGTTCATGGCATCTTTCGTTTCACAAAAAGTGGCTAAGGTTCGTGAAAACCACAAGATTCAATCTTCAGTGATAACCGAGATAGCCCGCAATTGCAACCAAAATGGGAAACCCTGTACAGGGTCTCCCATTTTGGGTACTTTTGCGGAATATCTCCGTTATTTTTGTAGATAGAAACTTGCAGTTTTCGCGACAGTGTGCTACTTTTTCCCAGGCTTTTTTCCAAACTTAAGATGCCGTCAAGAACTGTTACGTGGAATTTATCAATGTGTGGGTGGTTATAAATTGTGGCCGTAACTTCCAACAATGAACAAGTTGCACATTTTTTAGAAATATGAAAAATATAAGGATTAGTAATTGATGTTCAAAAAATCAACCTACGGCCTCTATTAATGTAGTAATCACCGATTAAAGAGCGCCAATCAACATCCACTACGTCACAGAATAAATTATCTATCTCCGTCTGGCGTATTGACTGAGATGACTCTCTCTCTGGAGAGAGGGTAATCCGCCTGCCCCGTTTCCGATCATAAAGTGGAATTTGCGTTTTCTTTTTTGTTTATTTAGAATATTTTTGGGTATTTTGGAAAAAACTTTTCGCTGATGACTTTCTATTATTGTGTTGAATACGTATATAAAATTTCAAGTCATTTGAAGATTTATAATGTATGCAAATTTTCCATTGAGGCGTGACTTATCAGAACGCATCATGTCACCCAAAACTAGTGAATAATGACCAAAAACCCTTAACGACTAAAAACAAAGTGTTCAGCAAAATCTATGTGTAGAATCGATCTATAGGTATACATGCATGGACAAGGAAAATAGTCTCATTCAAATCAAAAGTACCTTAAGTTTCCATAAAAAGACTGGAAAGTCCTGGACTAAATGCGTTTTGCTGCAACATATTGGAGAAAATAGTTTTTTATGCGTTTTGGGTTTTGAAATGTTCAATATTTTGAAAGATGATGAAAAGTTTTTATGTTTATACTTACGAATGAGGTGAGATAAAACTCACTAGAGGCCTAGTATAACAAACAACAAGACAGCTCCATATACTTATGTGGTTAAATTTCGTTCGGTCTGCAAACCCTATGAAATGTGAAATAAAACCATACTGTAGCGGATTCCATGATTTTAATGATACTGTTACATAGGTGAATTATCTATCAAATTATACAATACGAGTACCCACTATGCGATATGTCTAAAGAATTATGCGTTGGGTTGACGTGAGCTGTCGCTAGTGTCGCTACTCTTTGTTTATGATACTATGCTAGAGGTTCCAAATGAAAAAAAAAAAAAAAAAGAAAAAATAGTAGGCAATTATGTAGATATTAATAAAAGTCTGTAAAATGAAACCAAACTCTGAATTACTTATTTAATAATTGATGTTATAAGACTAAAAAGATCCCTGTTTTCGGAACTATATCAGCGCCGCTGACCGTTTTGATGTGACTGGTCGATTTTGTATCTGAATTACTATGGGATCAGAGCTTATTTGCTGCATTCTGTGGATTGATACGTATGTATTACGTCTTCATGATAGCAAAACCACATCAAACTCAATTTTTCCCGATTTTGTACAAAACGCATTTTGATAAGTCACTCCTCAGTTAGGGCTATCAGGAACGAAACTCTTCAAATGCAGGAGCGATTCCTTTGTAGGGCGACCTGGCTAGCTTTCGCCGTGGATTGGGAGTGTAGATATATACCGGAGCGCCACCTATTCCTGAACCACTCGATCGTCTCAAAAGCAGCAAATCCATTACAAATTCCAATAAAGTTCAATGACTGTTCAATAAATTGTCTATTGTTATCTTGTTACGTTTTCCACCACGTGAACAACCCTTTGCTTGTATCCTAATTTACATGGATAAACTATGTACTATATCCCTAGATACCCAATATTATTGTCTAAAAGTTAATCGATTCTTGACCTCATTCCTCATTCCAACTGCTCATCCATGATACTAAAACAAAAAAGATATCATCAATTGCTGGACGCAATTAGAACCAAGCCGCGCATGTCGTTTCCGCGGAAGTCACGGCGAGCCTAAAGTGAGGTTGGATTTCAAACATCAATAACGTTACCTAGGTACCATTTGCTGGTCAAAATTTGAACTGGCTCACGCATGACGTCCCCGCGTGACCTTGATTGTATAGGTTTGAGGTAGGTCACGTGAAGACTTCTGAGGGGGATGTGCGAGAGTTCATCTTCTTTGGTTTAGCATCATGGTAACCCAGTTACCTAGGTAATCCATGAATTTTGAGGTTCGGACACGCAATGACGTCAGCGAAACATGCGCGTGAGCATATCTTGTTTGTTATAGTAACATGCTGCTCATCAATATCAATCGTCTCTAACCTCAGTCTTAATTTTCCAAAAACCAGCTGTCCTCCAACAAGAAAATACGGGAAAATACCACCAATTAAATAACTGTGAGTGGAAATACCTGGTGTGTTTTTGTGAATCGTGTTTCTGGTGCGTATTATCGGGTTCTAGCGGTGAAAGTGGAGTTTTTGTATTTCGTACCAGTTCCAATCAGATGGGGCTCTTCTGCATAGAACAAGGCTGATATAGGTTTATTTGAGGACAAGAGAGTCAGAATTCCATTTGATTATTTCACTCATATCTTGTCCATCCCAGTCAGAGAGTTATGTTAGAGTAAATATAATCAAGAAAGAATGACAGACAGGCTTGAAAAGAAATCATCATCATTATCATCGATCAGCTTTGTCTCGTTTACTGCTGGACATAAGCCCCTTTCAACCTGAGCCATTTAACACGATCTTGGGCGTCTCGGATCCAGTCAGACTAAAAAATTAGAATATCTTTAGACGGTGCTTATATCATCCGTCCATCAGGTAGTCGGTCTACCCCTGCTTCAGTGTGTGCATTATCTCTAGGACGCCACCCCAGTATTCTCTTTGTCCATCTGTTGTCTGACATTCTTGCGACATGTCCTTCCCAGTTCCACTTCAAAAAATTCGCTCAACGGCGTCCGCAACCTTTGTTCTCCAACGGATCTCACAGTAGGGGATCTCGGAATGTCACCCCCAACATGGACCTTTCCTTGGTTCGTTGGGTTACTCTTATTTTATTGATCGTTTTTTGTATTAGTATTGATGATTCTGAGCCATCCGTCAATACCGGGAGGACGCACTGATCAAAAACTTTAAGCTTGAGGCATAGTGGAATATCGTCTTTGAATACATGTTTCAACTTCCCAATGGCAGCCCATGCTAGTCCGATTCTTCTGTTTAGTTCGCAAGTCTGGTTATCTCCCCAAGTATGAGGTTACAACTAAGAACCAAATTTGTCATAAATTGGGTTTTGGCGATGTTAACTGTAGAGCCCCCCATTCATCTACTAGCCTGGACCCGACTTCCAACAAGAACTCGACTCGCGACCCATCCGTGCTCACATACACATTACTCGAACCCTGTAAATCCATAGGCATTTATTTTTTTGAAAAAGAACGATAAATCATGCTATGCCTTGTTCTCAAAAGTCTTTTTGATTAATCTTAAACCAACTGTGTTTGGCCGGACAAATCTAGCTGTTGCCACACACACACAAATTTGCCCGGATCTATCGCGGACGGGTCGGGTGATCGCTGTCAAGACCGGCGAGCCCGCGACGCGACCCGGATCCGACTCTCTTTACCACACATTGGTGGATCGGTCAGCGAACGAGTCCTGGCTGACAGATCCGGCGAGCCCATCCGCTGATGAATGGGGGGCTTTAGTCCAACTTGTTCGGAAGCTGCTAATAATCTTTTGAGCATATCCTTTGCTTCATCTAGTTGGTCTGAAATCAGTGGGATATCGTCGGCAAATCGGAGATGCTTTAGCGGTTCCTTGTTTATATTTATTCCTTCATCGTCATCTAGTCCAATTTTTTTGAACATGTATTCTAACAATGTTGTAAAGAGTTTGGAAGAGATGGTATTGCTTTGTTGAACGCTTTTTTCGAATCGAATATCTTCTTGTAGTCAACGAACGTTAGTACTGAGGGTTCGTTGTATTCTATACTTTTCTCTATCAATGACTTTATAACCTGGAGGTGGTCGTTCGTTCAGTAACCAGCCCGAAAGCCCGCTTGTTCTCTTGGTTGGTAAGCATCAAGTTTGTTAATGTGACGTTTGGTGAAAAGTTTATATAGATGCGTCAGCAAGCTGATTGGTCTGTAGTTTTGTAAGTCTGTGATGATGCCTTTATTATGCATAATTATGACGGTGGCATTATTCCACAAATCAGGGGTTGTTGCTTCATCGAGGCATTTATTGAAAAGTAGTCGATGTGACTAACTCTATGTTTTCCATGTTTATGTGAAAATAAATGTTTCTGATTCATATAGGATGTCCCCGCTTAACTGGAGAATAGTTTCAAATGTGATACCGATCGTCGGAAATGCATCCTTCCGAAATACATCATTTTGTGTGTTGTATTTTGGAGAAAAAAATGGTAAGTCAATTTTTCGAGACATAAATAAGGTTTTTTTTTTAATTACATACCCATTTTTAACGAGAAGGGTCTTACGAATTTCTTCTCTGCGACAAAAAAAACGCACAATCCTTGAAAAAACGTTATTTCTCGCGAAAAAACTGTGGCGTACCTTTTTTTTTTAATTAAAAATACTATACAAAAAAAAGTCGTATTTTTTTGAACAGTTCAGCCGGGACAGCTTCTATAATGTGCTCCTAAATGGACCTAATTATAGGTTCTACCAATTTGATCACCCTGTATGATATCGTCAAATTTAGGTATCAGAATAAACTTTTAACAATAAGCAAAACTTCGTATAACAAATTATTAGTTCGAAGTGTCGGTTACCAACACGTTCCGAGCCTGCTCAGAACTCATTTGCATGCGCAGTTGATAAATTTCACGATATTATTTGATCAACTGCGCATGCGAATTGGTTCTGAAATGGTTCGGAACAGGATCGCAACCGACTCGCGAACACAGCTATTATTACTGTTTTTATAAATTGCAAAATAAAAGTACAAGTGCAAGTATACCTATAGCAAATGCCAAACAAATTTCGATCTACGTCATAATTGCCACCTAGCACGTTGTTATGAAGTTTGCTGGTGGCCAAATTTGGTCACCTGCAAATCTCATAATAACTCGCTTGGTGGCAATTATGACGTGAATCGAAAGTTGCTTGGAATTTGCTGCAGTTGGGTTCATTCACTGCATTTTTCACTTTTATTTTTGAAATTCATTCCACTCAATTGACCGGTCAATTGATCAAAAGATCTTTGACCGGCCAATTCCACAACCCTATTTTCTTATAATCATTATTTTATTTTTTTTTACTTAAAACAAAGATTCAGGGTTTGGCAAAAATTTACGACTATTTGAAACAGTAAAAATACTTGTAGATTCCCTGTATAGGCTGCATACCGATTTTTGTTGAATTATCAGAATTATTTATTTTATTTATTTGAATAAAACAAAAATAGAAATTGAACTTTGAAACCCTGTATCTCGAAGACGAAGCATTTTCGCAAAAATGTCTATTTAGCAAACTAATTTTTTTTTCAGCGTAGTATAATAATACTGTTCAAATATTTCAACCTAATTTCGGAACACCCTGTGTAAAAAAACTTTATTTGCAATAATGTACGTCAATAAGCTAACTCAAGAATAAATAACCGTTAGTTATGCTTACCGTGACATTTATCAGACATACAGTGTCTTGGGAACACCCTGATAAAAAGTTTATTTCTTAACCGATTTGGTTCGTTTTTTTTTTTGGATTGTAGAGCTCGAAAAATTGTATATTCTTGGCAAAAAGTGACCTTCGCCATTTTGACTTCAAGGCCTACTATGTTAGTTTTTAAGAGCAAAATTTAAGGAAACCATATTAGCGATTTTTTTAGAAAAAATCTGTGTGCGCCACTGGATTCAGCATCCCTCAAAACGGGTCTATACACATTTTCAACCGAAAATATCAAGTTGAAAAAAATTAAAAATTCGCACTTTAACAATTTGATTCTATCAAAACAAATAAAAATGACATAAAACTAAAAATTTGTAACTTCTACCAAACCACCATCAACTTCAATGCATTTATCATTTCTTTTGATAGAATCAAAGATTGTTAAAGTGCGAATTTTTAATTTTTTTCAACTTGATATTTTCGGTTGAAAATTTGTATAGACCCGTTTTGAGGGATGCTGAATCCAGTGGCGCACACAGATTTTTTCTAAAAAAATCGCTAATATGGTTTCCTTAAATTTTGCTCTTAAAAACTAACATAGTAGGCCTTGAAGTCAAAATGGCGAAGGTCACTTTTTGCCAAGAATATACAATTTTTCGAGCTCTACAATCCAAAAAAAAACGAACCAAATCGGTTAAGAAATAAACTTTTTATCAGGGTGTTCCCAAAACAAATGGGTCACACTGTAGATAAAGCACCAGAATCAATAATTGTTATTTTTTTCAGCTTTTTGGGGGCCTTCTCATCGGTATAGGCCTCTACGCATTTGTAGACAAATGGCAGCTCACAGGATGGGTGAAACTAGAAAACGTATATGACGTTATACTCAATATATCTCTAGTTATGGTCATAATGGGTGGTGTTGTATTTATAGTTAGTTTTGCGGGTTGTGTAGGAGCACTTAGAGAGAACACTTGTTTGCTCAAATTTGTAAGAAAAACTTTTGAATATTCATTCATATTTTATTCTCATCACGTTTTATAGTACTCCTTATGCCTCCTTATCTTTTTCCTTGTGGAAATGGGCGTTGCTATTTTGGGTTTTGTATTCCCGCACTCAATGCAGTCAGTTTTAGAAGAAAACTTCACAGACAAAATTATACATACGTACAGGGATGATCCTGATTTGCAGAATTTTATAGATTTTGCTCAACAAGAGGTAAATTCGTTGTTAATTTATAATACAGTGTATAAAATGGTTTAATATTCAGTTCAAATGTTGTGGACTCAGCTCAGAAGGCTACATGGACTGGTCAAAAAATGAATATTTCAACTGTAGTTCGCCCAGTGTGGAACATTGTGGAGTTCCATTTTCTTGCTGTATAAATGCTACAGATTTAAGTTCCAGATTGGTTAATATTATGTGTGGATATGGAGTGCAAACGTTATCAGTAAGTACAAAGTATCTAATTATTTCGGATTTATTGATTTTGCAATAATTTTGTCTTTTTTTTCTGACATTGACATGAATTTTTCAAATGAATGTTTCATTGATTGAACTGTTTTATATTTGTTTTTACTTTGTTTATTCTAATTTGTGTGCCCCTTTGTTTTCATTTAAACAGTTTATTTTTTCTTCTTTTTAGCAATTCCAATCGTGCAGACAGTAATAATTACTGTTCTATAATTATTATTCTTGTTTCCCCAAACTTTAATTATTATTGATCCGGATTTGCGAGCCTTACTGTATTTCACTTCACACACAATTATTCAATGAGTCTATTGGCTGTTTTAGTCGGAATATCAACAACTTGAAAGTAGTTCAAGGTACCGAAATTACATAGTATTAAAAGTAGTCAGATGTAATCTCTTATCTCTATAAAGAAGAATCCTATTAAATTCAGATTAATTATTTTTTTCAATATTTAGGCTATACAGTGTGTCCCTTATTCGTTTCTCTATACAGGGATCTGGGCTCCTATTATATCTACAGCAAAAGGAAAAAGTTTTAGTGTAAACTAAGTGCATTTGATATCCGGCTTTAGATTTACGATCGGTCAATTGGTTTTGGAAATATCGGCCAAAAACCGAAAAACGTTCGTTTTCCGTCAGTTCATCCGATATGGCAAAACTGACAGCTGTCAAAGTAAGACATTTTACGGACACTTTTAAGATGAATAAAATGGCGTGTATGACACGTCTCAATCGTCTTTTGTTTTCCCTCAACTTTCATTTTTTTTTGGCCGCCATATTGCATTAATTTGTCGATTTTTGTAAAGAGCGTAGAATTTCCAGTCTAGTGATTCAAGTATCTTCGAAATAACGAACTATGTAGTTAGTACTTAAGCTTTTTCCAGAAGGTCATGATTTATTTGTTAAAAAACTGGGTTATAAGCAAAACCTCTTACATCATCTAAGGATGGCCTGATCTGTAGTTCAAAAATTCAGTGTTATAGTTGTGTTTTGAATTGATAACTAGAAAGATTTTCTCTCATCAAAATCATGTCTGCTTAATTCATGAAACCTGTTAAATATCCCCGGTATTCCCTATTTAAATGAAAAAAAGTTAGACATTGTTGCGCTGAACTTGCAGTCACATAGACATGCCGACATCACCTCCTCAAGTTATTTAGAGATGTACTTACCTCGAACGACGCGACGGCAGTCTCATAAAGCCCAATTTAGAAAAATACTGATTAATTTGATCAACTATGGGGGGATTTGCCCCAAATTATCTGAGAAGTCGTTATATACGTCCATGTTCCTATTGAAAACTTGATGCGTCTAATACTTTCGATCACACGAAATGTGCTGATCTTCAAATTGATACCAGTTATGATTTTATGTGTCGCAAAATACCTATTATTGAAATGATAGGTACAATTAAATCATGGCCTCCTCAAAAAATATCAAGTCCTAACTACAAAGTGTGATATTTCGATGATACTCAAATCTTTTATGCACTTGTGAGACATCACGAGGCTGGAAATTTTACTCTTTTTCGAAGAATCGAAAAATCCAATATGGCGGTCATAAGAAAAGTGAAAGATGAGGCGAGAAAACAAAAGTCTAACAATGGTCCGGAAATGCATAGTTCTCAAGATTCAGGATGTCGAACTTTTTTTTAAAACTGGGTTAGTTTATTTTATTCAATTGTCTGGATATTATCATTATTTTGTTACGCTACAATAAATGTTCAAAGTGTCCTCTCGTCCATTCATCTCAATACATTTCTTCAAACGACTTCTCATTGACCTTCTAACTCGATAGTAAATCCCTTGTTTATTTTGTATTTCGAGGCAACAATCGATCAATCGTTGTTCTTATTGCTGCACGTTGTCAACAGGAACCGAATACTCCAATTGCTTTAAATAACTCCAAAGAAAATAGTCCAGAGGGTTCAAATCAGGCGAACTCGAGGTGGCCAACAAATCGCCCCGATCCATCGGTCTGTATAAGTTGTATTTAAATAATCACGAACTATTAGACAAAAATACGCTGGTGCACCATCATGCATGAAAAACATTTCTGCTCTTAATCCCATGAGTACTTCTTTTGGCAAATCCGGCTAAGTATGGCTCAAAAAAGTTCAAATATGCTGGTCGGCTTAAACGCTGAGGCATAACAAACGTTAATGGATATCCTCTCTTGAAATCGGTTTTCATGCATGATTATTATGGAAATTAATAACACCTTCGCACGTAAATCGTGCTTCGTCTGTAAACAACATTTCATCCAAAAAGAAACGGACCTGATGGTGATATTTTGTCTGCATCCATTGACAAAATTCTACTCTAGGCTGTAAGTATTGATCTTTCAATGCTTGAACTCCTTTTAGATGATATGGATAAAGAAGTTATTCATGCAAAATCTCCAAAACACTGCTTATAGGATTCTTTTTCATGTGAAGATATTCTTCTGGTACTGATATGAGGACTTACTTCAACCGCTTGAAGAACCCTTTCCTCCATGTCCACAGTCCTTGTGGTACGATTTCTTCCACAATCAATCTTATTTGGTAGGAAAGTACCATTTTCTTTCAACCTTCGATGTATTGTACTAAACGATTTATCAAAAGGAAGTCGACGATTTGGAAAGGCTTCTTGAAAACAATCTACGCGCTTCTAGAGCGCAACCATAGGCTCTACCATAAATAAAGTCATTTCTTCAAATGAATATTGAGACATCTTTAAAATCAAATGCAAATCAAATCAATATATTACTGTTTAACAAAAGAGTTTTGCAATGGTCAAATATACAAGAAAGTCACTGAGTAAAATCATATTATTTGACACGACTTTTGATTGCTATGTAAGCACGATAAACCTCCTGGGATGAATTAGAATATTTAAGATATTTATCAAAAACCCTTTTTTTTTAGAAAAGTTTGCATTTCCGGACCATTGTTTATATGAAATAAAAAATAAAAAAAATCTTATTTTCTCATGTAGGCTCACCCCTTAAATTATCCGAATGGTAATTCCGAACACCTTGTATAATAGATTGTTTGAAAGTTGAAATCCAAATACCTTTGGAGTATTAATTTCCAATAAACCGCCGGAATAAACTGAGGCAAGCTGTCTGCACGTGATTGGACAAAGCGAATTGATTGAACAGGTCACGTGCACGGCGTGCGTTTATTTATTTCGGCCGGCGGTAACTTGAAAATAGATCGAGTTACTCGTTACTTCAATTTTTGCTTAGAGGCTGCTCTAACCTCTTCGGACTATAAAAAAATGTAACACCAAATAAGAAAATTAGTTAAATTCAAATTTTATTTCAAGACGATACAGTGGCCTTTTAAGTAACCTTGCTTTGTTTGATGAATGTGGATGTACCAATTAGTACATTTATTTCCTTATTCCTTGTTCCTTCGAAGAACCATCCTCAGGTAGAGGAAACCCAAATTAAACCAATAAACTAATTTGATTGATTTAAGTAATTGATCTGTATGTCCATAGGCACCTGGTGTGTATGATTAATACACCAAAAGTGTTTCAATGTATTATATTTTGCTGAAAATTGGTTTTTTAACAGAAGGTTTTTCATGAGCTTTTTTTATTCTTTTATTGACAACAACAACATTTTTTTTCTATTAGTTACAATTCAATTGTTTTTTACAGCCCTCTCCTCTCACAATCGAAAGTGCATTCCGCAAATGACAATCAATGTCATCACACATACAACCGGTGAACACTGCTTAGATGCAACAACGCAAAACAACAACAGGCACATGTAAACGAAACACAATCCAAAAATAAACTAACTAACTAAATATTCGCAGGACAGAATCGGCTGAAAAGCAAAATAGTATTTTGTTTCAAATCACAACATCCTCCCCCCCTTGAGGCAACGTCCTCAACTAAGTTTCAAATGGCAAAGGACATAATTTCGTAATAGGTCGTATAAAAATTCCTTCTTTAGTTTGAATTCGAGCAATTCGAGCTCTTTTGTCTTTGCCTGGTAGCAATTCCATAATTTGAGCAAGTTGCCATTTCAACGGAGGCAAATTGTCCTCTTTTACCAAAACAATAGAGTTTACCTCTAGATTTTTTGAGGATTGGAACCATTTCGGTCTATTCTGTAACCTATTTAAATACTCAGTAGACCAACGAGTCCAAAAGTTTTGGCGCATCTTAGAGCACCTTTGCCAAAAAGACAGCCTATTTTCATTTAAGTTTGAGATGTCAATTTCGGGAAAACTTGTAAGTGGTTCGCCTATTATAAAATGCCCTGGAGTCAAACAAGTTAAATCGTTAGGATCTACTGATACCGGACACAGTGGGCGCGAGTTAAGAATAGCCTCTATTTGAGCTAATAATGTACTCAGCTCTTCAAATGTCATACATGAGTCGCCAATAATTTTACGTAAATGTGATTTGGCAGATTTTATGCCAGCCTCCCATAAACCACCCCAGTGTGGGCTGAGCGGTGGTATAAAACGCCACTCTATTTCTTTAGTACCAGTGAAATTCAAAATTTCTGTTTTATTTACATCTGACCTAAAAAATTTGTACAAGTCGTTCAACTCATTAGATGTGCCCTTAAAATTTGTGGCATTATCGCTATAAATAGTGATGGGATTGCCACGCCTAGCAATGAACCTTTTTAGAGTAAACATGAATGCTTCTGTTGTGAGACTACTCACAACCTCAATATGCATGGCTTTCGTAGCCATACACACAAACAGTGCAATGTATGCTTTAGATTTGGGAGATTTTCTAAGTCTCGATTGCCTAATAAAAAGCGGACCACCAAAATCTATCCCAACCTTGAGAAATGGTCGAGCTACCGATACCCGATCCACCGGTAATGTCCCCATTAATTGTGATGACACCTTTGCTTTAAACCTATAACAAACTGTACAATGATGTAACACACTTTTTACAAAATTTAACCCATTTATCGGCCAATATCTTAGCCTTAACGAAGCCAAGACAGCTTGTGCTCCAGCATGGGCAAGTCGAATATGCTCTAACTTAATCAATAATTTCGTAACGTGATGTTTTGCTGGTAGCAACAGAGGATACCTTTGATCGTGAAGGACTTCTGCGTTTGAAATTCGACCATTTACTCTCAGCAAACCCTGACCATCAATGAATGGATTTAAGCAACGTATTTTGCTGTCCTTAAGAACTAACTGATCTTTATGACTTTTATTTTTATCAATTTGACACTGCAAATCTTCAATTTCCCTGAAAAATGAATCTCGCTGAACTAACTGAACAATTTTTAACCTAGCACTATTTAATTCAGATACCGCAAGAGAACCATGTAACATATTATCTGACCTTTTCTGAGTATTGGTAACAAACCTTAGACAGAACGCAACTGCACGTTGTAGACGTGAAAAGTTTGAAAACCGTGACCAATCAATAACAGGCTCGTAATTTTGAGTATATTGAGCACAAACAACCTTTTTCTGTTCAGAAATTGAGTCCAATTCAATTGCACCAACAGGCATCACTGAGTAACTTGGATCTAAAATATTTTTTGGACCATTCCACCAAAAGGAATTATCAATCAAATTACTAGGAAAAATCCCCCTAGATAGCCCATCAGCTGCGTTGTATTCCGACCTAGTATGACACCATTCAAAATTCGAGGTGAGCTCTTGTATTTCGGACACTCTATTTGCAACAAATGTGGTCCATCTAGACGGTGAACCTCCTAACCAACAAAGAACTATTTTAGAATCTGTGTACAGATAGATCTTTGTAGTATTTAAACCCATAATAGAAACAACTTTATGTACAAGCCTGGACAAAAGTAATGCGCCACATAACTCCAGCCTTGGAAGTGAAACTGTCTTGAGTGGTGCAACACGTGACTTAGAGCACAACAAATTACAAGCAACACTACCATCAGAATAAACACTCCTAACATATATACAAGCAGCATACGCAGCTACAGACGCATCTGCATATCCGTGATACTGGATCTCAACCAACGACTTTCCTGTAAACAAGTTACGAGGAATTTTCAATAACTTCAAGCTTGATAAGTTATTAGCTAGAGTCAACCATTTTTCTTTTAAATCTGCAGGAAGCTCCTCATCCCAATCTATTTTTCTAGCCCAAATTTCCTGCATTAAAATTTTTGCCAACACTATAACAGGCCCTACCAAACCTAAAGGGTCAAACATTTGAGCAATATGAGACAGGACTCTCCTTTTTGTAAAACAGCCAAAACAGTCAATATCAGGAATTGAAATCTTGAAAATATCGTCGGACGGGTTCCAACTAATACCCAAAACCTTATTAGAAACAGTCTCATCCAAAATATCTCGTTCCTTTCCTTTTATTTCCTCAATCTCATTGATTAAAGACTTATCATTGGAACTCCACTTGTGAAGTTTAAAACCAGCACTACTCAACATTTTTATCAGTTGGTCTTTTAATTCTAATGCTTCCTCTTTAGTATTAGCCCCTGACAAAATATCATCAACATAGCATTGATTAAGGATGGCTTTTGAAGCTAATGGAAAAATAGTAGCCTCATCAAAACCCAATTGATTCAAACACCGAGTTGCCAGGTAAGGCGCCGAGTTGGTACCATAAGTCACAGTTTGAAGTTCAATGCATTTGAATTCGTCATGACTTGACTCTCTCCATATAATGTTCTGAAGATGCCTTTGATTAGGGTTCACCATCACCATTCGGTACATTTTCTCAATATCAGCAACAAGAACAAACATGAAACTGCGAAAACGACACAAAATTTCAAATAGCTCTGGTTGAACAGTGAATCCCTTATACATGATGTTATTGAGTGAAACACCTGTAGAGGTTCTTGAGGAAGCGTCAAAAACAACTCTTAATTTTGTAGTTGAACTATTTTCCCTAACCACGCAATGGTGAGGCAAAAACACTCGAAAATTCATATTCTTAATCCCAGCATTATTAAAGTCAAAAGGTACCACTTTACCATGTCCCAATGAAATGTATTCATTAATAAACTTGGAATAATCCGTGAACAATTGTTTGTTATGTTGAAACCTTTTCTCTAGAAACTGAAACCTTTTTATAGCTGAACCGAGTGAATTTCCCAGTTTACAATGTTCTTTAGGTGAACGCAAAGGTAAATCAACTTGAAATTGTCCGTTTTCCAACCTTTGTACCGTAGATGTGAAATATTGTTCACAAACCTTATCCTCTGGTGACAAATAGCGTTTATTTGTCACTTCTTCTAACTGCCAGAACCTTGGAATTATATCATTGACATTGTCTAGATTTTGACAAAATAGTGACACATTTAAATTAGTGAAGACTTTGTTGTTGAAAGAAGACTTTATGGGTGCGCTGCCACAAACTAACCATCCCAATTTTGTGTTCTGTAACACAGGCAAATTTGCACCTAACTTGATTATCCCAGGAAGCAACAGATCAAAATATAAATCTGCTGAAATTAGCATGTCAATTTCCGAAGGCCTAAAATAACATGGATCCGCCAATGTTATGTTATCCGGCAAACTTATTTTGCTTGTATCAACCAAAGCATGAGGCAATGAACAAGTGATTTTATCCAAAACACAGCAAGAAATTCTAAAATTCTGTGAGCTTTCGTACCTCGATTCCAAAATGAGATCAACCATTTTATTTACCTTTGAAGCAGTATTCCCAATACCTCCTACAGTCAATGCTCTATTGTAAAAATCTAAATTCAAAAGCTTTAGCACCCTTGTGCTAATAAAGGGAATCTGTGACCCGGAATCTAAAAGAGCACGAACAGCTACCCTTTCTCCTTGTCTATTTATCAAATGCACTCTTGCAGTTGCTAGTAATATTTGTGATTTCCATCCCATAGACAGAAGACTTGCATTATCAATAGGAGTTTCATTTGAAGTAGGAAGTTGACTTGTAACATAGTTTTCGTTTGAACCCTTATGACCCTGCCTATTCCTATCAAAATTTTCCCTAGCAACCTCAGGCTCCCTTTGACTTCCTGTGAAGGAATTTTCTTTTACATATCTTTCATCGCTATGAAGTAATGAATGATGTTTACCATTACAAACTTTACATTTATTTGACTGACACTGTGAAACTGTGTGCTTTGAATCCAAACAGTTGTAACACAATTTGTTTTGTTGCACAAACTTCCGTTTATCTGTTATAGAACAGTCCTTGAATTTGAAACAGTTGCCTATTTTGTGCCCATCCTTATTACAAAATAAGCAAGATTTTTTATTTCTAAAATCAGCCCTTAAATTCTCTTGAGTGGTTACTAAAGTAGATTTCATCTGTTTAAAATTAAAACTTTTGTTACTCCCAGGCATACTTTCAAACGCACAGCACCGTTTTTCAAGAAAATCAAGAAACTTAGCCAAATTTGGCAACGCTGTGCTATCTTTTTCAAGCTCATAAGTCCTAAGTGATTGAAAATCAAGTTTCTGTGAAAATATATAGACAAGTAACACGTCCCAACTATAAACGGGCAATTTTAATGCTTTCAATGAATTTAGATGTTGCCTTATATTTGTCAAAAATGCTCTAAGCTGAACCCCATCACCCTTTGTTATGACAGGAGTATCCAATAACCCTTTAATATGTGTATTGACAATGACAAGGTTGTTGTCATACCTTTTCTTCAATATATCCAATGCAATTGGGTAATTATCATGCGTCAATGACAAATCATTAACCAAATTCAGAGCTTCATTGGATAAAGCGCCTTTCAAATATAAAAATTTCTGGACGTCAGTCAATTGAGTACTGTCATCAATGAGAGCAGTGAATAAATCAATAAATGACTTCCAATCCTCATATTTACCCGAGAACGAGGGAGTATTTAAAGTTGGCAACTTTACTCTACTTATCGAATCGCTATGTGTTTGCAGAGTAGGTTGTTGTGAATTACTAGAAGAATTATTGACACTAGTTGTATTTAAATGGGTTTGTATGACGGTTTTAATTTTAGCCAAAATTTTAAAATATTGATTCTCTATCAAAACTCTATCAGCCTCTTCAGCCTCATCCAAATCCTCAATTTTTGTTTGAATTGTACAATAATTCTCAAAATTCTTATTTAAATGAGTGTCCCTCCCAAACTTCAATATCCGGCTCGCAGCTGGCCAAAATATGTACCAATTAGTACATTTATTTCCTTATTCCTTGTTCCTTCGAAGAACCATCCTCAGGTAGAGGAAACCCAAATTAAACCAATAAACTAATTTGATTGATTTAAGTAATTGATCTGTATGTCCATAGGCACTTGGTGTGTATGATTAATACACCAAAAGTGTTTCAATGTATTATATTTTGCTGAAAATTGGTTTTTTAACAGAAGGTTTTTCATGAGCTTTTTTTATTCTTTTATTGACAACAACAACATTTTTTTTCTATTAGTTACAATTCAATTGTTTTTTACAGCCCTCTCCTCTCACAATCTAAAGTGCATTCCGCAAATGACAATCAATGTCATCACACATACAACCGGTGAACACTGCTTAGATGCAACAACGCAAAACAACAACATGCACATGTGAACGAAACACAATCCAAAAATAAACTAACTAACTAAATATTCGCAGGACAGAATCGGCTGAAAAGCAAAATAGTATTTTGTTTCAAATCACAACAGTGGATGTTTCAAACTTAGTTCCCAAAAATGACAGATGGCAGATTGTGAGAATCTTTGGAAATCTTTCTTTTATTTTGATTAAAGAATAAGGTTGTTTATTGAAAATGAATTCTGAATGATTTATATCCAATGGACTAAGAACAGTATAACTTTTTTTCAATAGATATCTATCGAGCGTAATTCTCAGAGCTACGTTCTGTCGCGGGCGGACCGCGTGTCCAATAAGAACTCTTTAAAGAATGAGGGGAATTCTTGAACGAGATGATATTGATCAGACCGCGTGTCGCCGCGACAGAACGGGCCTCTGAAAACTAGGCTTTGAAACCAAGCGCTGACGTTTATAACAATCGATGTATCTAGAACTTTATCAATACCTTAGTACAGTAAATCCGTGCCTAAAATAGGGTCAGCTCTGAATTTCGGGAAATACGCAAAAATTTGTATTTAACTTGTGGGAGGGGTCCTCAATAGCCTAACTCTGAGTTTTCGGGAAAATCGAAGGTGAGCATACCAGGCCGCATTTTCGTAATTCGCCGACAGATTAAAGCCTCGGGAGAGTTCGGGTGCTGCAAATCACAGGCTCGTTATTTCCCGACGTATAAATCTAATGCGTCGGCTATTTACCTATTTGTGAAATTGCATAACGCAAACTCAAAATCAGTGTCTTTCTGAATCAGATCGGTGCTAGGTCTGACCTTTGAAAAACATTGGGTGGTGTAAAAAAGGAGCGTGAAAGTTTCTACTATAATACTATCTTTGACAGTTATTAAAGTTTATCTCAAGAAATTTAAGTAAAAGCTTTTTCTATGTAGAACGTTCAATATACTACCATTCCTTTTAGTCTCTTCACGAAACTTTAATCTTGCATGAATATCGATGCTGATAACAATAATATTGGTGACATAATCTCATACGGAAATCATGATATTTCCAAAATACAAGATAAATGGAAAGCCCCATTTTTTATTCCAGATAATAATTCTTGACACAATTTTCTTGACACAATTTTCTTTTGATTCGATAGGGGGTAATGCCATCTAGATATGTCATTGAATATTAAGATGAGTTTATCAAACAACATCTATGGCCATCTTTCACCGTTTTGGAAATATTAGCATTTAAAAAAATTTTTTGATAGTTAAGAGGTGTACTTTGACCCTTTGTATCTCATAGACTTTTAGACGTAAAACAATAGAATTTTGGAGGTACCTATGAAAAATACTGGTCATTTGTATAATCATTATAATTTTTCACAATAATCTACAGGGTCGAGTACAGAGTCTTCACAAATTATTTCAACCCAATATAGTTTTTTTGAAGAAACTTGGGTTTTTCAAAAGAAATATTTTTTGTTCAAATCAGATATTAATAATTCTAGACCAAATTTTATATAGGACAATTTAGTGTCAATCGAAAGAGAATTGTGTCAAGAATTAATATTGGAAATGAGAAATGTAGCATTCCATTATAAAACCAGAGTTTTTTTTTAATAAAGTTTTTATTTTCCATTATTTGTCAAGACTCTGTACATTATTGTGAACAATTATCAAGATTATTTAAAGGAAACAAATTAAATGGCAGTATTTCAATTTTATGGACAGTACTCTTTGCCATTATTTTATGTCCCTTGGTCAGTATGATAATAAATGTTCGGTTGAAATAATGAAGGGTCAGCAACATAAAGAAGGGGTCAGTAAAAATAATAAATGGTCAATATAATAATAAATGGTCCGTTGAAATAATTAACGGTTAGTAATATAAAGAAATGGTCAGTAAAAATAATGAAGGGTCAGTAACATAAAAAAGTGGCCAGTAAAAATAATAAATGGTGGATATAAATAATCAAGAGTCAGTATCATAAAAAAAACGATCAGATAGATTAGTAAATGCCTGGTGAAAATGATGGACAGTCCATAAAACTAATAAAGCGACAGTAAAATAATGTATGGTTGGTCATATATTTTACTTCGTATAAATACAAAAATTTCTACAACGGAACAAAACACAACTTAGTAAAGAGAAAACTCTCTGCCTTTATGTCATGATGAATTAGTCAGATAGGTTCTTTTGAGAGGCGGATTTAGTTTGGGTTAGTTAGGGTTAGTTTGTGTTGGTAATAGAAATTGATAAAAAATATGCAGCGGCTCGTTGGTTAGCACTAGGTTAACATTACAATTACTATTGTATATTATAATTGACGTGTTGTGTATTGGTTTCATGTGTATCAAGTTTGGGTTAGTTTGAGTTAGTTAAAATTATTACTGACTATTGCATACTGGCCATTTATTATTTCTTACTGTACATTTGTGGAATTATTAACAGCTAAGTCATACTGACATTTCATAATTTTTTTCTGACCATTTGAATCACAATGGTGAACATAGAAATACAGGCCAAATAGTACTTTTACTGCTCAAAAATTCCATTTTTAACAGAAATACTGAGTCTTTTACAATATTATACTGACTGCTTGTGATATTATACTGTACATAATGAATTAAATACTGTTCAGTTTATTACAAACCTTATTTAAATAACCAGCATTTTTCATAGGTACCCCCAAAATTTCATTATTTTTTGACTAATGGTCTCTGAGATACAAAGCGTCAAAGTACACCCTTGAAAGTCTTTTTCTTTTATTTCCAAATATCTCCAAAACTCAATGAGGGCCAAATATATTATTGAATAAACTGACCTTAATTTATAAAGAGGAAACTAAATGTGGAATAAAAAATGGGGGTTGCTATTTGAAATAAGAAATCTGAAAACGTCTGATTTACGTTCCATCTTTTCCAATTCACTCCCCATTGTCGACAAATTATTTTTTATTGTTTAAAATCTTTTGTTTATTCGCCACATTCCTCAAAAACAAAAAATAAAAGTAGTTCACACGACATGATAGTATTTCACGTTTTCTTGTTTGTCGACACCTTTGTAAAATATTTTCAAATATAAAGTATGGTAGAACACTCAAACCAAGCAAAACTTTTTATGAAGATTGCCTTTTGGTCGAAAACTAAAATCTTCTGTCCATTATACCTCTGGGGTACTCTATCCGTGAACATACTGTATATAGCCCACATCAATTGATCGTAGAAAGACAGGAAAGGGAGGAGAGAAAGCAATGTGTAGTGGAATAAATTTAACGATCAGTTAGGAGAAATAACCAGAACGGTCGATTATTTCAAAAGATATACGAGTTAAAAAAAAATGTCTCATATAAAAGTTGTGAGGCTTTGATAAATCTACATATCCGTGATGAATTGGAATATACAGGGTCGGCCATAAGGTTATGGCAGATAAAAGTTGAAATTTTTTAATGGAACCCCCTTTATATCAATGAATATTTCAATTCTTCCTTCAATTTTAAGAAAAAAAATTATTTTACATAATGCTCCTAAATCTAGTCGTTTTCGAGTTATCGCGTTTTATAAATGATATGTTTGCATCTTTGACATGCTATAAAACCCAAACGGTTTGAGAAAGAGAAAAACGGTCTGCACTTTCAAGTCTTAACTTTTGAAGAGCTTTTCAAGGAGATTCAATTAATTCTTGTCAAAGAATGCGAAACTGTGTTGAAGGAAATGACAGTTGAAAGTACCTTCTTTTCAAATAACAGAATAGTTCTTGAGAAGTTACGGTGAAAAAGTGTATACCATTTTTCTGTATCTTGAACCGTTTGAGTTTTATAGCATTTCAAAAGTTCAAAAATGTCATTTTCAAATCGCGATATCTTGATAACAGTTTAATCTAGGAACAAAATGTGTATCACAATTTTTGCTCAAAATTGAAGGGAGAATCAAAATATTCATCAATATACAGGGGGTTGCATTTGAAAAAGCACAACTTTGTTCTGCAATGACTTCCCTGTATATTCCAAATCATGTCAGATATGTAGATTTTTGCAAGTCCCACAACTTTTATTTGAGACAGTTTTTTCTAACTCATGTATCTTGTGAAATAATCGACCGTTCTGGTAATCTCTTCTAACCCTGTAATTCATATCCTGAAGATAATGTCAGTTTGGAAGAAGACCAATCCAAAAAATGAAAATAACATTACTGCGTTATCGTTATCTGATCTCTTGTACTTTCCCGGATTTATACTCTATTGCATTAGCCCCATACTACAATTTTCGAATAACCTCTATATAACTCGCTTGGGTTAAAGAAAAACAATATATACGAATACATTGCCATTATGCTTCAGTTACATATTATTCAGTAAATCACCGACGCATTACAAGATTTGTAAAATTGTTCGAATTTACATTCTCAATAACTTTTCTGTAAAACTTTTTTTCTAAAATTAATGATAAAAAATCTACAGGGTGATTCCATGGGGGAAAGAAATCATACACGACGAAAGTTTTGTAGAATTAAATAATTCCCAGCAACTATTGAAATAAATTGTAATAAGCTGCTGGGAATGTAATTCGGCACTACTTTCGTCGTGTTTGACTCCCTCACATTCCATATTAAAGAAGTACCCTGTAGATTCTTTATCATTGATTTTAGAGAAAAAAGTTTATGATACATTTTTTTTTGGATTGTAATTCTGAACAACTTAGGTTCTATATTTTAGGGTTAGTCTGATGGGAATGGAGATAACACATGCGCTTTTATTTCAAAGATTGCGTGGTAAGCTCACCTTCGATTTTCGCGAAAAAGTTAAGCTATTGAGGACCCCTTCCACAAGATAAAAAAAAAGATTGTGCGTATTTTCCAAAATTGTCAGGAAAAGCACGGATTTACTGTACTACATTGTATGATATTTGAATCATTTTTTTTTGTGATATGCGCGGGTAATACAGAAGACATACGAAGAAGTAGTACCTGATGTATGATTTTATTTGATGAAACATAAAAGTTATCGAAAAGCTTTTTTTTTCAGGTTGCAGAAGCCGGCAAAAAAGTATGGACCTCAGGATGCATAGAAATTGTGCGTTCTTGGGCCGAGGGCAATTTGTATACAATAGCAGGAATAGCCCTTGGCGTTGCTCTATCACAGCTGTTTGTGATCTATCTGTCCAAAACACTGGAAGGCCAAATTGAACTGCAGAAATCGAGGTGGGCTAGTTGAAACGTGGGGTATATATGTAAATATGACGTCCTGCCATTTTGAACTTGTTTACCACCCTTGTGTTGCCTGTGTGTTTGTGACTATGGGACAGTGGTGGAAAAATGGTCAGTTGTTGGTTGTCTTTTGTCAATTTTTTGATAAACCACTAGTGGTTCAGGACATATTTTTAGTATTTTGGTCCAAGTATGTTGAGCATCATTTTAGGATTATTCGGAATTTCAATTTTTTTTTTATGACGTCATATTTGGTTTCCGTAAGGGGCGTGCGGTTCATGGAAGCGCAGGAAGCATCGCTAATCTATACTTCTAGATGAAAAATTAAAAAGGATTTCGAGACACGTTTTCAAATTTTCGAAGGATATTTTTTCTTAGTGTGCCAACATAATCTGTTAATTCAGAGACAAAAGTGGAAAACTCGAACATTGTTCCCAGTTTTCACGTGCGATCTTATGAAAAGTATGTATGTTCACGAATTCAAGTTTCTTATTTTTAATAATACTCAAATGATTTAATAATATTTTTTTTTATGTTAAATGGGACCAATACACTAACAATCGGTTCGCCGTAATCATAAGTCAACCTATGTTTTATAGTTGCTTTCGTCTAAATGAGTTCTGGTCTTTATCACCACTTTTTTTTCATTTTACGGTGTTGGCCCTTAAGAATGTTTGTTTTTATTCGAGTCTTACAAGTTCAGGAACAGCAACGTGTTCGCGGTCATAGGGTCAGTTGCGTATAATCTCGACTTTCCATATTTATGATTAACTCATCTGTAATTTCCTTAGAGTTCAAAGAAACCAAGTATTTTTTTGAAAGCTTTACTCATATGGTTAGTGATGATCTCGATCTCGAATCCCCGACTAGATTTTTTTGTCGGATTCCAAACATTTCGCCGCACGCCACTGCTAATTATTATTCTTATTAATAATTATGTAGAAAACGGAACAATGTACTTTGACTTTTATATTCGAAAATTGTCGAAATTGACTGATAACTGACAAATATTGTCCTTTTCTAAATTGTAAATCAAACGTAGATATGTCAGCATTTGAAACATAGTAAGTTTAACTTTTTTCTAATTGTAGGCTTAAGCTTTGGTTAAGGTAATATTATGTATTCAACAGGTATGGCTTTTGTGGCGTTTCTTGTGGTTCGCCATAGGTTTGAGTGCAATATAGATTCATACCTGCAAATGATCTAACATATTCGATTTTTAATTCAAATGTAAATTGATAAAACAGACATGTGTTCTCAACTTGGTATAAATTGAATATATTTGATCTTTTGTTTGTGAAGTGAAGCTTGTCCAGGAGAAATGGTAAATATACCTACCTGCTTAATTCTGTTGAATATGCGTATGTTTTTTTTTTATTATTGAAAATAACCAGAAATTTCTTTTTGTTTTTTTTCCAACTAAAAATACATACTGAAACATGAGTTATTAAGCCAAAGAACAAAAAAAAAAGACCTAATCAAACAGCAATCATTAGGTCTGTTCGTAGAACATATACAAACCAGTCAGAGCCAATCAGCATGCAGCATTTGCAGTTTGCAAACTGTTTCTGACTAACAGCGACCAATCAATGAAACGGTGACTGGTTTGTGATTGTTCTACGAACAGGGCCATTTTTACCCTTCAGCACCAAGCACATTTTATGTTACAACACAAAATGCAATACATCTAGTTTTATATTTCAATCATAATTAGTAATGATTCAGAAACTCAAATTCAAACAATTATCATTTTACGGAGAATTTATCTTGAGAGTTCTCAATTTTCCAAAGCTCAATAAAACAATTGGTCCGATAATTTTTTATCAGAAAATCGTGCCAAAAGTTGTTCACTCAAAAATAATTTCTTTCAGTTATCGCCCTGTGCATTGGTCGGTTAAATATCCTCTAAGAGAAAACCGATTCTATTACTGAAACATGTAAGTACTGACCCAGACATGACAAATTTGTGAGAAAAGATCAAAAAAACAGAAATATATCAAATAAAAATAGCTTTGCTCCAGATAAAAAAGATTTTTTCAATGCACTTTTTTCCACATAGAAATAAACGGGGTTCAAACTACCAAAATATTTGTGATATTCAATCGTTTTCCGACTTTTCATAAGCCCTGTAAAAATATAGGTGATTTAAGATTCTACAAATTTATTTCAAGAGTGCGTATCTGTGACAAAGAGATCTATTGAAAGTGTGATATTCGTCTTTTGTACATTTTTAGGTGAAATCTGAATTTCTAGAGATAAAGAGTGTATATTTTATGCAACTCCTTGTATTCCAAATGTATAAGTATCTAGGTTATATTATGTAATTTGATTACTTACTGAATGATATTTCTTTATAAATAATTGACGTAAATAAAAAAAGGTCGTTTGTAAACTTGTCTTTTTCTAAATAATACTGTTGATTTCAGAAATCAAGCTGGTAGCAAACAGGTTATTTTTCCTCGCACTCACAATACACGTGCTTCACTTCACCCAAGTCATTCTCGACACTCATTTCACTACGTCATTTTACCAGGCACTCACCAGTTTTTCATCAAGGTTTATTAAAAAATACATACATATCTACAAGGTAACAACTCTTCTGAGAGGAAAAATGCTGTCCAATCTCTCCAAACATTCATTGAACCTACCTTCAACTGCTCCAGCATCAACACCTAGCTCATGTTGATCTCTCTATCGCTAAGATCAGAAGATAGCTCGGCCCAGAAATGTAGCTACTTTGAGATCGGAACACCTGTGGTATCGCTGTTGAAGTTATGAAGGGTGGATGAATGGATATAATATGGAGTTTTGATGAATAAGAAAGAACATCACACCTGCTTGTTGAAGAATAGGGGGAGTTTGGTTGGATCTCCTGAAGAAGATAAATCATTATTGAGAATAATTATTCACCTACCTGTTACCCCACGAAAGTTCAAAAATATGTTGTACAAAGAAGGTATTGAAATATAATACATGTTATCAGCTTTTTTGCAAATACTTTATCATTAAACGATAATATCCAAAATTATTAATAAATAAATCAGTCACATATTTGATATTTTTGTAGGTAATACTGATGTTTTAATAATAATGGTAATACTGGTGTTCCAAATAAATGTTTCATGGTTGAAAATGAAATTTTTAAATAACCTGTTTTCACATATACAGGGTGTTCCAAAAAGTCTGGGCGAGGTCCAACTTTCTTATTTCAAATTGATACCCTATTTTTTTATTCGATATTTGGATTCTCCCTTTAATTCTTAACATTTTCTATGGAACATATCCTATACCTAAGTTTAATGTATAAAAAGATATTTGATATTTATTAATTGAATAATACTAATTTTTTTTTATAAAAATGTGAAATATATCTATGTTTTCGAATCATTGACGCCCGTATTGACGAAACTGTCACGTCATTGGATACTTTCAAAGTGTAAAAGTATCAAAGTATCAAAAGTATCACGTCAATACTCCGAAACCATAGATATATTTCACTTTTTTATAACAATGAATCAATATTATTCAATTTAAAAAATATCAAATATCTTTTCATGCATCAAACTTAGGTATAGGATATGCTACATAGAAAATAATAAGAATTTGAAGGAGAATCCAAATATCAAATAAAAAAAAAGGTATCAATTTGAAATAAGAAAGTTAGACCTCGCCCAGACTTTTTGGAACACCCTGTATATGTGGAAACAGGTTTTTTTTAAATTTCATCATCAACCATGAAACTTTTATTTGGAACACTTTTTTCTAAAACGTCAAATTAAAAAGTTAGACGGGGGGCATTTATAATCATAATCAATAACCCTGTACCAATAGAGTATACCTCAACTACAGTGAATCGATCGATACCTCAACTTACTGTCACTGTCATCAATTAAAAGGAAATGGCAAATGCTGACGAATGTTGATATTTAACCAAAAAATATGAATTTAGTATATCTCAAGTTCTCAGGATCAGCTATGAATAAAACCATGCCCTTAGACTATTCCCTGATTAAACTGATAACTCTGCAAATTTTCACGCAACTTTTTTCTGCGGTTCTTGAGTTATTAGAACAAAAACACAGAGATTTCCATATTTATATAGTGAATAGATGAGGGAGGAAATACTACAATATTTTATAGTTTAATATTTAACACAAGCACCATATCTGGATAAAATTTCGTTAATTTTTCAAAATATCGATAAATACGAATATTTACAAGGGTTAACATATTTGCTCAATTTATCCCATAATGATAGATGAATAAGTGTGAAAAAATTCAGAGGGCGATTCTTGGGTTAATTTCAAGCATATCGCATTCTCTTCATTGGGAGAGATTTTTGGTCTCGTGGTTTGATTTTTTGCATAGAATTTTTGCTACTGTACATAATTTAGGCCACTTGTTTCACTGGAAACCCGTCTTCAACATATTCCACAAGCTTTGCTCTTTCAAGCTCAATTATTATTGAGCACTTCATCAGATACAACGCATATAAAAAAATCAGAACTTTCTGCGGGAGTCATCAAGTATGTCGATGAAAACGTATGTAATGATACAATAACTAGGCAAAACTTCTAAAAATCAACAGCCAACAAATTTATTGTGGCGAATTTATTTTCTCAAATCCGTCCCTGTATAAACCACTCATGAAGGAAATGCAATACTTATTACTATTACTAAGTTTTCGTTCATTGAGGCCAGTGGCCAGTTTACATCCAGTGTTTAGTAGAGTATTTATTCAAGTGTTTAGTTCTTGCTTCCAGTTTTTTTTTGTGATGTTTACTGAACACTAACAATTAAATCGAGAGTTTACACGATTCCAGTTACATAAAAGTGTACTCCGGTGTTTTGTACAGTACAAGTCTTTAGTGGCCAAATTGAAGAATAGAACGCTGGACGCAAGTACTCATACTCTACTATAAACACTGGAGACTTGCAAACCGGCCTTTAGAGTGTAAAAAGTTTAGAAAAATTTTACTGTATCAAATGTTTTTTAATTATCTTTAGAGGTTTCAAATCTGTATTGATACCCTGCCTCTGAAAGCGAAGAGTTTCTGGATACTAGTTTATATCAGAGTAATGTATGAAGTTTTGTTTCTTTTTTGGGTCGTAGAATTGACGTGTAATTGCGGGACATCCTGTAAATTGAGCATTTTCACACAAAGCAAATCACTGAGATTTTACTGTTTCTGTAGAAAGGTAACTAACCCAAAACCTTTGAATAAAGAAATCTTTATTCAAAGCCCAAAACACTCCGTTTTGCCGCCAAAACTACCTATCGCTGGCTCGCTCCTACAACTTATCGATCCAGTAGCGGCTACTTCAGTCGAGCAACATGCCAGACAGAATAGCCAAAAGAAAGACGACTAACAGTTGAGTATAACCAGTATAACCACACTTTTTTGTTTAAGAACGAACTTTGTTGAATTTCAAGTAAATTCTGTTTTTTTCTTGTAAAATGTTCCATGATTTTTAGGGAAACATGAATTTTGGAAACGCATATATCTCCAGTAATTGTAATCAGACACCAACAGCAGCTGACATCAATCAAAACGATGTGATTGCATATGGGTCTTGTAATGCTGTCTTTATTTATGATCCCCATGTAAGTAAACTCTGTTTTCCTTGCTATGTTATAGGAGAAGTATCTGTACATTCTACCAGGGATTTTCCGGAACCGCACGCCTTTTCACTTTTAATGTATAAAACCGAGTAAAAAACCATTTTGAGATGAATATCTTGATGGCTGAGGACCACTCAAAAAGTGTTGTTTATTAGTTTATTACGAGGTTTATTACATCAACACAGCCAAAAACGTAACATTCTCAACTGGAGACAAAATACCAGCCTCCTAATGTACCATCTTTAGAAAAATCCTCGGAAAAATCACAAAATTATAGGAGTACTTTGAAAGTAAACTGCGATTTTTGTGATGTGTGATGTGATGTACCTATTTCTATTGATGTTCTATAGTTTTGAAACAGATTTCCGGCATCCATCGTCCTGATTTCATGTTACCTTGCATAATGTTTCGATCTCGGTTTCAAGCAGTCTCAGGCATGAATGTATATAACTTTTTTATACTTAGGCTACATGTTTAGATATCAAGAGTTTTAAAAGTTGAGTGAGCAGAAAACCGGCGGTCACTCAAGCTTCAGATTGGGGTCGGATTCCCAATTTTAAAGGTTGGAGGACTGGTTACCAAATATTTTTGATTTTGACATTTGTTGCTAGATATTCTCCCATTTTCTTGAATCATGGCGGCTTCTGGGAATTGCCGCTTCCTCCAGTCTTGCTTCCTGTGCAAAATTCCGATGTTGGGTGTTGGTTTTGGGCTTCTGAAGTCCAACAGCTCGGTGAGCTCGGATGGTGCTATTAGAATAATAAGTTATCTTGATATTGAAATCGGTGGCGCCCTTGTAATTTTCTTTTTCGGATACACTTTTGCCTCGACTTTTGCACTACATTCATGGACGTACTAACTACATACTATAGAAACAAACAACAACAACGTTAACGAACAAGATACACGATCTAGCCATTGAGCTCCAAACTACGTAACTGGAACGGACCAGCTTATTATTGAAAGTGAAGCGAGAAGAGAGAGAGATAGCGATAGTTACGGATATCTATCTCTTTCGAACCTATTGGCCTATTCAGGGTGCCACAGATTCGAGTGCATGCATGGGTATCTCAGTTATTAAGAGAGATACAGGGTCGGTTAAATGAATGCAAAGTTGCGCATTTTTATGCTCAACAAAATGTTTTTTTGACCATTGGAAAATTCCCGCTACTACCGAAGATATTCTAAAATGACCGAAATTTCGCAAAAACGTTATTATTATTTCCTGAGTTTATTTAAAAAAATATTTTAAAATGAATCGCACTTTTTCATTGCCACTTTTTCTCCCCTACAATATGGCGGTATCAAATTAAAAATCTGACGTCTTTGAGCGGCCATCATCAAGTTCATTTTTTTAAATACGGATCTGGATTTTTTATTTTATTTTTAGTTATCTTTTGACGACCTCAATGCATTGAGGTATCGCAACCGTCGACAAAAATTCTCATCTAAAAAGTAACACCAGAGAGATTTAGTTAGGTAACCCTTGTCTCTCTAACACATAGTTTGATTCATAAATCCATCTTTATTCGACACGTTATTCTTATAAGAAAACCTGCACAACTAAACACTACTAATTAACCGAACCAAAATCGAAATAACATCGAATAATGATACATTTAATGAAATTCAATTAAATCCACAGATGACATGGAAAATAAAAAAACTATATGTATAAAAAACTTAATCAATTTCTGCAAAAGTGTTGAAAAAAATATTGAAAATAACAATAATAGGTAAATGATAATTGAAAATATTGATGCTGCTAAGGCATCACCATTGATTAATGACACCAAGGTTTAGATCGGAAACTCTCATAAGAGCCAATAGAACACACTTTTCAATCCACCTATACGTCGCTATGAACTAATGCTGAAAAACTTGAAATAAAACAGCTGATATCTATCAAAATATTGTCAGAATGTTTGTTTATATTTTGTTTCATCAAAATTATGTGAATTTTATGGCATTATGAACGAACAAAAAATGGTAGATTTAAAATTCGTCCATAAACCATAAAATATCACATATTTTGATGATAGTAATCAGGGTAATAGAGGAAAGTATTGAAACTCATTTGTATTTTAACATGACATGCATCTATTCAAATTATTAAACTTCACATTAACATGAATAAGTTATTGATAGCATAGAATAATGTTTAAGGGGGATTGATAGTAAAAGTGAGTTGCGAAAAATTCGACGCATATTATTTAAATCAAACATATTAACTCAATTACTGTTAATTATGAGTAAGAAAGAGATTGACATTAACAAGAGGAAGGAATGTAAGTATACCTACAGTATTATTGGCTATAAGTAGATAGAGCGCCTAAAATTTGATAAAACTTTGACCCTACATCAGTTATCAAAGAACCGATGGGGCATTTCGGAACTTCAATCGATTTGTCAGTTTGCGTGTCCTGGCGATTTTTTCTAAAAAATTGTTTAGTGCCCTTTTTCCATGTTCAAAAAAAGAAGCAGCACAGCTAGCACCATTCGAAAGAGAGGCAAAAACTATGTACTTCATGAAAATTTCACAATTATTAAACAAAGGATAGGTAGTCTATTATAAAATCTTGAACTTAGCAAAAATGACCCATTTTTCATGATTTCTTCAAAAATGGGTAATTTTTGCAAAGTTCTAAATTTTATAGCTAAACTCCTTGTCCAATTATTGTGAAATTTTCAGGAAGTACATAGTTTTTGCCCCTCTTTCAAATGGTGCTAGACATTTTTATCAAAAACTACACAGAAAAAAGTTTTGAAAACTGTCCTTTTTTTGAACGTGAAAAAAAAAACACTAAACAATTTTTTTTTTAAATTGCCAGGACATGCAAACTGACAAATGGATTGAAGTTCCTAAATGCACCATCAGTTCTTTGATAAATGATGTAGGGTCTAAGTTTTATCAAATTTTAGGCGGTCTATCTACTTACTAAATCTAAATTTGTGCCAATACTGTAGGTATGAATTTGAAATTTAGAAAAAAAATCTCAAATCTAACTGTACAGAAAAGATAGGTATCGCAAAACATAACTAAAAAAGGAAAAGAATAAAAGTTGAGGCAATATGGGTTGAATTTTTTGCACTTTAGTGATAACATTGAGTTTCAAATTTTTTTTAACCTAGCATTATGTACAGTTGTATTCATAAAAGTCATACACGATATTTGCTTTATAGGCACATGGGGGATGGAGGGATCTTTTCCATACCTATTTCCTATTTTATTTTATAAAAAAAACAAACAATATATTTATATCAGAAGAAACAAAAATAGCTGTGACTTTTATATGAACACAACTTTACATGATGATTCTTTGAACAAATTTACATACATAAAGTGAATGAAACATTTGAACACTATACAGGGTTATTGGTAATTCGATACATTCTTCCGGACAGGTATGCAGATTTTTGAATCTACAGCAAAATTGAAATATCTTAAAAACCATGAACTTGTGCATAATGCATATTGGGGTTAAATTTACTCCTCACTCCTCCTCTATCACATCTCTAAAGGAATGTATGGATTTAAGACTTAACAACAACCCTATCCCTATATACAATGAAAATGTAGAACTTATAATAATAGACAGACTTGACTTTGATCTGTACTTAAAGGGATAAAAATAACAAAGTATGTGATGAAAGAGACATTATTTTACGGTTATCCGATGATAGACGGAATTGTTTGTATTGTTTTTTGATGGAAAAGTTTTGTTAAATATAAATCTCCAAATAATGTCTCATTTTATTAGTCAATCAAATCGTTATTCCAATTATTGATATAAGTGCTTTGAAAGCAATGACATCAGCAGAAATAGATTGTAATCAAATAATATTTTTGTTTAAATAAATAATTTAGCGATAGAAGCCTGGTGAAACCACAGAATTAAAAAAATACAATTCTATCCACTTCTGATATCAATGATTACATATGATGAATAAGCATAATGTTTAAATGGAAATAAAACTTATGGCAACGAAAATGATCAGTGTATCAAATTTCCTGAAAAATCATGCATGGAGACAAAAGTAGAATGACAATAAAGTCGCAACCAGCTCAAATACACGTTTATTTTCATTTAAAATTCGTTAAAAATAAATAGAACAAACTATGAAGCTATATTAGTGTTTATTTAAAAAAAAACTTTAACGTCCTGTACCTACCAATATCTCAGAAACGAAGCAACTTCGGGCAGACGAAACTGTAAATTTATAACCTGTTAAAAATGATCTCGCACTGTAATTATGATCCAAGTTGATGAGATGTGTAGCAGCTTCTGAATGCCTAACCTGAATAAAAAAAAAATGAAAAATACAATAAGTACTTATATCGTGTGTTCTCTTTAATGTGGTTCGGTTCTGCGAAATAAGGTGGAAAAGTGAAAAAAGTACATTAAGTTAATGAGCTTTCGCACGACCATTCAAAGTGTATTTGAGTAAAGAAAAAATATCTATGCAGCCTAATTTTTGTTAAAAGTCTGTATTTATTGTTCTGGATCTGGAACAAAAAAAGTATTCCCACTAGAAGCAAGTAGCTTTCACCTCGGTTTCTACTGAGATAATATTATTAGAAGTACTTACTCAGTAAAAGGTCAAGGATTCAGAGTACCTACTAACAATCTGTAATACTAATAATCTTAGATGATCTAAAATCTGAAAGAATTTTCAGGAAAATAACTTCTAGGCTACAAACCGGTGAGGTGAATTTGATAGAATTATTATTTATCACTGTGACAGTCTTATTCTAAAATTACCAGTAACATTCATGGTTGGAACCGCTGAACGTTTAAGTCCTCTACGGTGGGTACGCTCAAAAGTGAAAAGTTCTCGATGGTCAGCCATTGTGGGGCCCCTTGAACCTAAATCCTGAAAAAAGAGAAGAAACCCCGAAAAATCGAACGATATTGCGAACAAATGTAGATGAACTCTTTCAACCGCAATTGTTCGCCAAAGTTCACCTCAAATAAAGCAGATTTTTCAGCAAATTTTAAATTCAAATCAAGCAACAGAGTCAAAAACGCATTCATCCGTTACAAAATACGAATGACATATGTCATATTTCATTTGACAATTTTGTCGAAACAAAGGTGCTTACGATTAAGCACTCAATTCAGCAAATATGATAAGTCGAGGTAAATCAACTTTAATAAATGATATTTTTATCCAAAGACAGCGAAAAATCTAGTTTTATATAATTAGCTACATCTAACAATATCAAAAGTTGATGTATCAGATGACTTACGAATCTTACGATCATGTTTCAAAATTTATGTTACCATAAATACTGCTAAATATATTTGTATTCCGAAAACTTTGTATTCAATAAATGAATAATATTGTTTGTATTTTTCATGGGCCAAATTTAATCAAAATTCCACCCTTGTCAAAAATGGAATCAATTATTCAGCGGAAAAGTGCTGAATCTGTAGAATTTATCGTAAGCGGATAAGACCGCGATTGTAGTGACATCCCATTGTCGCTAAATGAACTTCTTATGACAATAAAGAGTGTTCTGTCAAACGGCAAAGCTTTCCGATCTAAACCTTGGTGTCATTAATCAATGGGCATCACATCACTCTACGCCCTCATCTAATCACCTCTGTGCCTCAAGGACGTAAAAAGATAACTCAAAATAAAATAAAAAATTCATGTCCGCATTTGAAAAAATAAAGTTGATGATGGCTCGAAGACGAAACGACAGATTTTCAATTTTTTACCACCATCCCAAAGAGGAGAAAAAGTGGCGATGACAAAGTGTGATTTATTTTAAAATGTCTTTTCAAACAAACGCAGGAAGTGAACGTTTTTGCGAAATTAAGTTCTTGTCGAATATCTTCGGAAGTAGTCGAAATTTTTCAAATTTCAAAGGGCATTTTTTTGAACATAAAAATGCACAGCTTTGCATCCATTTAACCGACCCTGTATCTTTTATAATGACTGAGATTCCCATGCATGCACTCGAATCTGTGGCACCCTGTAGAGTGTAATTCTTTAATGCCCTTTTTCTTTAACTTTTGAAGCGTTTAATATTGAAACCAAATTTGGACACCCATATGTGAGGACGCTCTGAAATTTTTGACATAGTAGTGATAGCTGTAAATGTCAAAATAACAGCTGTGCGTCACTTTGAACGAAAAAATCAAATTGAAGGTGAGGTCGACTGAGACCTCATTTTAAAATTCTTTTCATCTTTATTATTTTCGTAATATCAAGGCAGTATTTTTTTTTCAAAATAGCGCCCAATTGCTGTTTTGACATCCTCAGCTGTCACCACTGTGCTGAGAAATGCAGAACGTGCTCATATTATTGTGAATCACATCACAAAATCAATTCTTTGATTTCGCTTCCCTAAATTTAGATCGTTTAATATACCAGAATGAAATTCATTCCCTAGTATATGAGCAAGTATAATCTGTATTTCTCAGCACAGTGGTGACAGCTGAGGATGTCAAAACAGCAATTTGGAGCTATTTTGAAAAAAAATATTGCCTTGATATTAAAAAATTGACAAAAGACAGCGACCTCAAACTTTCAGGGATAAGGATGAAAAAACCTTTAAAATGAGGTATCACTTGATCCCCCATTTGATTTTTTTGTTCAAAGTGGCACACCGCTGTAATTTAGACATTTTCAGCTGTCACTACTGTCAGAAAATCCAGAACGTCCTCACACCTGGTGGTATTTCGTTCTAATATAGGTCGGGACAGTGAAAAATTACAATGTATACGGACAGAAATGACACACTTGACGATTCGTTACCGGCACAGACCGGGTCTTTTCCAGGTACGTATGGAGTTCAATGGATCACGCACATCTTCCAGACTACAGTAAAAAACAGCAGGGTCGTCGCCCGTGATTGGTCAGATTGGTTGACATAGATGTTGCCATGGTTGTGTTTAATGTTGAATAAGACATGAGTTTGGGTTTGGTAAACAAATGGATGTCGCGCGAGCGACATCCATCTTGATAGAGAACGATGGAGCTAGAGCGGGCGACAAAAAAGGATGTTAAAGTTCACTTTTTTCATTGTTTAGTTATTTATTTCATTAATTAGTTCAATATTTCGAAACAGACTATGCCTATCTACCCCCAAAACCAAATTTTTACCTCTCAAAACCAATGTTGAGCCAGTTGCCCGCCACGGTAAAATGACATGTTGGCGTCACGAAACTAGCAAGCGCTTATTGGAAGCGGCCGGTCCAATTCTCTCTTAGTACGTCCATGATACCAGCAAACTTCATAACCACGTGCTTGGTGACAACGTAGATTCAAAGTTGTTTGGCGTTTACTATGAAGATGAATCGTTGATTGAACGTTCACGTTAACTTAACGTATTCATTTCACCATGGTAACGCTGTTAGCGAATGTAACATTTGCATTAGTAAACAATCTCAACAGATACGTTAAGTTAACGTCAAGGTCAATCATAGCCTCCCATAACTGAATGGGAAACAATCTCACCTGCTTGATACCAGAATGAGATACGTTTTTGGTGTTTTAACCTGAGAAAAAAATAACAAGCGACAAAACCTTGTTTTTCCTACACTGACTCGATAAACAACATTGACGCCACTGCATGTCGTGGTTTCTATTGGTCGTCCTCTCTACCATGCTGGTCATTGTACCGTCGAAAATCGGATATACGAATTTGGCAACATTGTGATTCTACTCTTGAACCGAAAATTATGTTAAAAAAGAAGTGACAAAGACCGGGCTGGCACAGCGTGTAAAGCATTGGGTCAGTGGTGGGAACTGGTCCGGTGCTTGGGTTCGATTGGTTCGAATCCCAGCAATGGCAATAGACCGTAGAAAGTCGACTGCCTGGTAGTTTAGCGGCTCCCACGAGGCAGATTGCAAAAGGTATTGTTCCCCTCCCTGTTCACGCCGGTAACCAGGCCGGGGAGAATAGGATATTCTCGTAGGGAACGAGGAACAAAGATACACACTCGCCAGTCGGTAGGTTCCACTGGAACCAAGCAGTTCGCCAGTACATACTGGTAGAATATAAGTCTGTGGTCCGATGGAATCGATGACCGTGACTCGGACTCCACGTTAAACTGTAGGACCCATTGCAAGGAATCTGAAACCGGTCCCCTCTCCTTACCCTACGATCCCGTCTGCCGTCTTTGACGTGCCTTTCACCGATATACCGGGTGGAGAAAAAAATTCTGGAACATTGCCAATATCTTCCAAACCGCCAACAATTTCTTGATAAAAATCTGGCTACCCGCATAACCTTCAACGAGAAATAAGATGAAAATAATTTTGTTTTCAAAAATATACGGGGTGAGTCAAAAATGGGACCAACTTTTTTAATCTAAATGGATCAACCTTTATATTTTTATGAATATCGATAGATCTTTTCGGAACAATTTTAGCGATAAAAAGTTTTATCTGTTTATCTGTCAAAATGACAGAGTAATACCTATTTAAAGTTTTTAAGTTCAGATGTGAGGCAACTAGTTGTCATGATCAATTACTAAAGCTATACTGTCAGTAAGATTCTTTCAATTCTATTTTTGTAAGAAATAGACTGCAATCATTAGAATGTTTGCGCCTTGGTTTGCTCATATAATGATAATAATATTAATGATCTTTATTTCCACAAATACATTACCTACAGACCTGATACATATAATGGTAACAGAAATAGTGTCGACACTGATTTCCGCTTGTACACTACCTACAAGCTACAAAATATTCATTAACAAAGTATGCTTCAATCTGCACAAGAAATTTCTCAATATGTGTTTTGAACATTACAAAGGAGTCGATGGTCCTGATATAGCTTGGCAGATTATTAAATAGCTTTAGACACATGTAGTAGGGGTTTCTCTTAGTTAAGGATACAGTGGCTCGATAAACTACAGTGACGCCAATGAGACCATGTTAAGGCGAACGATGGGGCGCGTTCAGGAACGTCGCAATTTTTGAAAAATAGGAATAAGAAAATAATATAATAAATAAGTACGTACCTTATGAACAAATAATCAAATCACAAAGGAACCTTTGTAGAAAATATTTTTGATCAGAAAATAATCAGTTTTCACAAATCGCAACTTAATAATAACATTTCAAACTCTCAATGGTTGTCAAATGGTTGTCAATGGCATCACAACAATCAACATTGGTCGCGTTCATGGGACGGAACAGTTACCGCTACGTTCCGGGGGGGCTCTTTGGCATCTGACAGTTGACTGTTGAGCCTTATGAGACTTCCGCTTCATTCATAAGAAGGAGCGGTAACAGTTCCACAACTGTTCCGTCTTATGAATGCGAGCAATGTTTTTCCAGAATATGGCGGACGACCAATAGAAACGACGACATGCATTGGCGTCACTGTAGTTTTTCGAGTCACTGTAGTTAAGGAGAGTCTGTGCCTAGGATATACAGTGAGAATCTTGGCTCTTGTTCCATAGAAAAAATATTGTGATGAAAAAATATTGAGTCATTTAAAATGTTCCATACGTAAAAATAAATGTTTTGTGTTGCCATAGATTTTTCATGAAAATGTCAAAGTCAACTCAAAATAGGTATTTTAAGTTGAAATCACGGACTTAGTAAATAGGTCCGTGGTTGAAATGTATTCCAAAGAAGAAAAAATTCAAATTTACAGATGGTATTGCAGTAGTGGTGCCTCTTTGCGACAAGTTTCAGCCATGTGTGGAGTACCCAAATAGACCAATACCTTCACATACGACAATCAGCAGAATTTTTGAAAAATTTAACACATCTGGCTGTATTGATCCAACTCATGGAAATCAACGTGTTCGACAGCCCCGTGTAAACACAGAAGACATGGAAATAAGTGCTCTTGCTGCTGTAGAAAATAACAATAATAGTACCTTGAGAGGACTTGCAAGTGACCATGGTATTAGCCAGTCTAGCGTCTGCAGAATTCTTAAAAAGCAAAAATATAAGGCTTATAAATAAATACCAAAACCACCAAGAACTATCATATCAGGATCCTGAAAGCCGAATAACATTTTGTGAAAAGATGTTTGAAATGATAAATAATGATGAAAATGTTCTAAAAACAATCGTTTTTACTGATGAATCCACCTTTTTAAAACACGGCCAAGCAAATACGCAAAATTGTAGGTATTGGTCCAGAGAAAATTTGCACTTGTACAACGCCACAAGGACCCAATACCCCCTAAAAGTCAATGTGTGGGCTGGTATTGTGGATTGCCATATCATCGGTCCATTTTTTATAGACGGTACACTCAATTCTGAGAGGTACCTTCGTCTTCTTGATGACCAAATTAGGTATGCCAGCAATAAATGCGCTGCAACTAGGTCCAAACGTTTGGTATCAGCACGACGGAGCACCTGCTCACAGTACGACAGCAGTGAGAGAATATCTGAATACCCGTTTCCCTAACAGATGGATAGGTAGAGGTGGTCCTATTAGATGGCCACCACGCTCGCCTGACTTGAGCGTAAATGACTTCTTTTATTGGGGAAAATTAAAGTCAACCATTTACAATTCTGTCCCTATAAACGACTTGGAAGAACTGAAAAGAAGAATACAAGATGCCTCAAACGAATTGTCTCATCAACAAGTTAGGAACGCCACTAATGAGTTTTACAACCGTCTAGGATACTGTCTTGCAAATAATGGGCATGTGTTTGAACATTTGATTTAATTTTGTTACCGGTAAAAATATCCTAATAAAATAATTTGTCAAAATGTTTATTTTTGAACTATCATTGATACTGAAAAAATAAATATCACCTTCTGTCTAGTCGCCACTTTCCGCATAACTTTTATTTCTTTTCTTAGTTTTTTTCTTGACTTGTCAATACATCAGTCATCGCTATGGAACATTTCCAATGACTCAACTTTATTTCATTGTTCGGTTTTCCTATGGAACTAGTGCAAAAATTCTCACTGTATAACATTTGCGGTTCTAGTATTGTAAGTATGGAATTCGGTTAAATTGAACATGATTTTATTCTTGAAAAAAAACAACAGGCATGCATTTATATATATGCCAAACACAGTCAACAATCCTCTGGATTTAAAAAGACCTCTACAGGAATTAATTTTCCTGATTATTCTGAGAACTCGTTTTTGAGCAACAAATATTTTAGCCAATGAACTACTTTCCCAAAAAATGATTCGATGATTGAGAATAGACACAAAATTAGCATAATACAGACAGAGCCATCAGACTTTTCGGATCCAGATAATTAGCAGTGACTCTTATTCCATAGCAAATAGAGGTCAATTTTTGTGTCAGCACTCTGATATGATCCGACCAATCTAGAAACTCGTCCAAGACAATTCCTTACCTGTCAAAAATAAAAATTGTGATCTTAATGATGATTGCGCATTTCGGCCTACTGGTGCGTCAATTTCTGGACCTAACAATCCCGAATCGGTGAATAGGAAGAAGAGGTGCAATTGAGTGGCGCGCTAGATCCACGGACCTCAACCTTGTAGACTTTCATCTGTGAGGGCATTTGAAAAATAAAGTTAATGAGAAAAGGCCCGAAAATATTGTTCATTTATTGAATGATAAAATTATTACTGTTATTCATTAAATTCATTGGGATCCTTTTGATAATGTTTCGGAAGAATTTAGGGGTAGCCTTGGATATTGTTTAGCAAATCATGATAGATTATTTGAACTTTAAATAAAATGGCCGATTTTATTTTCAATAATTCATCAATCTTCTTTTTATTGTGGTTCGTTCAAAGTACCAAATAATAGTAATTATTGTTCAGGTCAGGTTGTTTAACTGCATTTTATTTTATTTTTTTGTTCTGAATTGTCTATGTACTTGATACTTTTTAAGTTACCCTGTAGAAGCAAAAACATGTGATTGTTACATTTTGTCTTATTTCAATTGAATTTTGCGTAAAAAATCATAAATGCGTCATTTTTTAATCAAATTGGTATAACTCTGTCATTTTGACGGATGAACAAATAAAAATCACTGAAATTGTTTCAAAAAGATCTATCGATATCCATAAAAATATACAGGATGATCCATTTAAAATAAAAAAGTTGATCATATTTTTGACGCACCTTGTAAATTTTTGGAAACGAGACTATTTTCATCTTATTCCTCATTAAACATAATGTGAGTAGGCAAATTTGTATCGAAAAAATGGTAGCGGTTTGGAAGATATTAGCAATATTCTAGACTTTTTTTTTCCACCCTGTATATGTATAATGAACTGGCAAATTGCCCTAGCAGCAGCGCCAACCTTTCCTAACCACCAACCAAAAGAAGTGACAATTTAAGTATGAACGGAGAATACGGGCATAACTCACATAAACTTGGTAAACTTACTAAAACTCCGTGATAAATGAAAGGAGCTTGACAATATAAAATAAAAAATCACAAAAACGCAAACAGATCAGCGTAAAACCTACCTTTACTCCGGCCGATGATGACACATTTTGGCTAACGATCAATGATCACCTGGGGCGAGTTCAGAAACGTCACACCAGGTGTGAGTGTGATCCAAGTGTCAAACACTGACCTTTCAAATATGGCAAGCCGTTTTACACGCGAGAAAGATTTGTATAAATTCTCAAGTGACTTGTGGAACATAACGCACGAGTGCCATACCTACAATGTTTTATCCAACAATTGAGGAAATCGTTTTTTTAAGCGATGATTATTAAATATAAGTTTCAGTGTCAGAATGACTAGACCATGACATCTTTACATTTTGGTAAAAATAGGTTATTGTGCGTGTGACGTCCCTGCTGCATTTTACTGTAGTCTATAACTCACTAGTGACTAGTGAATTATGGATTATAACACACTAGTGTGTTATTTGACACTGTATTTGTCCCAAATGACATCAATAATGACCGGACCTGACTCCAAACCCGGACCTGACTCGCGACCCAGTATCCAATCGCATTTTATCAACTTTTGACCACCTTTTAGCAGGTTTAAACCACTTTTAGCCAATTAAGTCCACTTTTAGCCACTGGCCTGGGTAAAAGTAGAACAAGCCGGCTTTTTTGCAACCCTCCCGAGAGGCCAAATATTTAGTACATTTTCACAAAAACTACGTTGAACTTGTTGAAACATAGAAAAAGGAAGCCCTCATCTTCTCCCTCCACGAGGTATTTCTCCATCGAACCATGCCGGTTGAATGTCACACTCTGCGCCATCTGGTAGACGTGTGTGCAATATATATCAAACCCTTTCGGTCGCGAATCCACCGATTGTAATGTAATATTTTTTATTTCATACTGTAGCGTAAAGTGTCATTTACCGGACCCAAGACCAGTCCGGTAAATGACACTTTACATCATCAGAGACTCTAAAAATAATTACTTTACTACTCCAAAAATGACATTTTGCATCATCAAAGATTGTGAAATTGCATTCCTTATGTCCAACACAACTCAGCGGTGACAGCAGCTGGACAAACTTTGACAGTTTTGCACACAAAACTGTCAAAATTTACCCAGCTGCTGTGACCGCTGAGCTGTGTTGGACATAATCATTGGTAGCATGGTTTGGCTGGCGTCATATCATGATTTTTATAATAACCTGACATAGAATGTTGGTAACATATAAGGTGTGTTTGTAGTGCACACTTTTTTACACTGCAACACTCAGTGTGGCTTTGTTTTTGAAATGTTTGTCTGTTTATAACACGGACCTATATAAAAACTGGACTGCTAATGCATATGTCCGACCTTGCCAAAATCACTGAGGCATGGACGCCGCCATGATGGGACAATTGGTGTTGGTATCTATGATTTTTTTGACGTGCCACTTATGGCTGCGTTCTGCGAACTAGCGGTCCGGTTGAGCGGTCCTACTGGAATGACATGATTCCCTGTGCTGCAGCACAGTGGTCTAGCGAAAAAATACTAAAAATAGTATATTATTATTCAACGAGCGGAAAATGGTGATATTACTCACGAGGATGAAGTTTGCGCTACGAGCCGTAGACGAGTAGCGTAATCATCTGAGTGAGTAATATCCATTTCCCGCGAGTAGAATACTATACTTTTTCTGTGATTATCCAATAATTGGAGCGAACTTTGAAATATTCAATTTCATTTGACGGCACTTTTTGAGAACTGGTTTACTTAAATTGAGGTTAGGTTGATAACACAATGTGACATTGCTTATGTCTTATGTCCAACACAGCTCAGCGAAGGCTCAGCGGTCACAGCAGCTGGGTAAATTTTGACAGTTTTGTGTGCAAAACTGTCAAAGTTTGTCCAGCTTCTGTCACCGCTGAGTTGTGTTGGACATAAGGATTGACTATAAAACAAGTATGGACGGTCAAATGGGCTGTTTAAAAATGATGTATTTGGAGGTTTGATTGGCTCTAAAACAGTGGAGTAATGAGAATTAAAAACCATTGAGTAATGGAAAAAAAGTCACTGGTATGAGTAGAGAGTTACATTAACCAATAGATAGTGGATCTATAATACATCTATTATTAAATAGTCACAGAAAAAATATATTTCTTTCGCTTTATCGCTGGAACTGTGATGCAGTGGTGGAAATTATCATTTATGTCATTTCAAAGAGATCGAAAAAAGCGATTTAGCGCTGCAATTCCTCTTATGCGGCCATTGGAAAATGCAGAAAGATAGCTAATTATTATTTGGTTTTTGAGGTTATGTCATATCACCTATTCCTATTATCTCGATTCGGATTTTGGATTATTGGATTTCAAGAAGATACCTATAGGTTCTCAAAACTCAATATTCACATTCACATTGTAATTTTGTGCAGGGTTTTTAACTTTATTCTAGATACTTATAAAACTGTGAAACGTTTTGTGTTGGATTATTATTAACATAAAAATGAGCCTTCATTCTTCATTCAACTCAATTCTTCAAAAATATCATTATACCTATTATGTCCTTTCAACAGCATTATAAGTAGCGAATATCACTTGATCTATTGTACCTTACCTACCTACTATTTCGTAACGAGTTTAACTTGGACCCTGGAAATTGGTATAGGTAGTATGTACTTGAGATAGTCGATGTTTCATGATTTATGCATTCTGCGGTTTTAGAATTGATATAATAATATTCTCTTCAATATGCACAAAAACCACGGGAACGTGAAGTCACAGACACTTAGAAAAAAAAAAGAAATATTTACCAATATCCTTCGTCCTTTATCTTGTTATATTGATAACAATTAATAACCTCGACCTCGAAATCGAAATCAGAGGATAGATGTATGTAAGGCTTACATTCAATTTGTTTTCGAATTGGAACTGTCAAATTTCCGCTTGGAAAACGGGAATCATATGCCACCATCTACATTGAATTTGTGTCACGACTACACCAAATTCAATGTGAATGGTCACATATGATTCCCGTTTGCGAAGCGGAAATTTGACAGTTCCAATTCGAAACCGAATTCAATGTAAATCAGGCATTACAGATGTCATTACATGACAGTTTTGCATGCAAAATTGTCAAATTGAGGGTTCCTTAGCGTTAGGTATCCTCAAAATAGGTTGGTGCAATCGGCCATTAAAGTTACAAAATCAATCTGTATTACACTTTCCTACACCGAAAGAACAAACACACCTATAATAATTAATCTATCTATTAGCCAAGTGGTGACATGGTTTGGCTGGCGCCATCTCATGGTAAGATTGTGAGGTGGACTGCCACTCTAAGTGTATGGTTTGACAAGAAAGCACTTTAAACCGATTAAAACAATTTATCACAGTATGAAACAAAACAATGTACGATACACAGCCGTTAAATGTCATTGAACTACTCGTCTAGAAATTCCAGACTCGGCTCCTTCTTCGCCTCGTCCATAAACATCTCGACTCGTAATTAAAAAAGTCATATACCGCCTCATTAACGTAAATTACTATGGTGATTGTCTTTTAACAACAACTATCTTTATATTTTTTATTACAGCATGGAAGCGGCGGAAAAGTAACCCACACTTTAATTTCTCACACAAAACGAGTGAATTCCGTAAGATGGATTCGAGGCGACCCCAGTAAAGTCCCAGAACTTGTTTCTGGGTCCACAGACGGAACAGTCGTATTTTGGACATTGAACAACGGAAAATACGAACCTGCAGTATTGAAAGATCCTTCTTATGAAGGATGTTTGAGTGTGTCCATTGTGGACGGGTATTATTTCAACGGAACGACCGTGATATGTAGTGCGGGAATCGACAAAAAGTCTCTTAGAATATGGGTAAATGAAAAAGGAAGTGAATGTAAGCTGAGTGGAATTGTATTTTTGTATCTATTTCCTGCTTCCCGTAGCATTCACTTTAATCGAGAGTGTCCTGTACGGTAAACCCGCAAACCCCAGTCTATCTGTAGGTTTAAGATTAGGAATTATCAAAAAACTAAACAAACTGGTTATTGCAACTGCTTTGGACACATCAAAGATTATAATATTAACTTCTAAGGATGGAAAAAAATGGATTGAAGAGCGCACCCTTTCTGGACACGAAGATTGGGTTAGAGGACTCGATTTTACAGAAGATGGTATGAATCCGGCCATCCAAAATAACTTCAATTAGTAAAATCAATTGTAGATAACGGAGATGCTTTTCTTGCATCTTCTTCACAGGATGCTCAAATTAGAATATGGAGAATATCCAGTCAGACTGGAGTAAATGATAAATTGAATATAAGTTTGGAATCGGTTATTACCGGACACGAGGGCTGGGTTTACTCAGTCAACTGGAGCCCTATAGGAAGACAGCTTTTGTCTGCTTCGATTGATAAAAGTATGATTATATGGGAGGTGGATGATGTGTCAGGTGAGATCCTGTTCCCATACTTGCATGCTCGATTTGTTTTGCAAGAGGATGGGATTCTATAAGATAAACTGTATTTTCTTAGGATTATGGCTAGAAAAAGTCCGTGTAGGTGAAGTAGGAGGCAATACTCTTGGCTTCTATGGTGGTTTCTTTTCTCCTAAAGGAAACCAAATTATAGCTTACAGCTACCACGGTGCTTTCCATATTTGGACTCAAAACGAAATCGGCTTTTGGGATCCAACGGTAACGCTGGGTGGCCATTTTGGCGAGGTCACTGATTTGCACTGGGATCCTCAAGGAGAGTTCTTATTGACAGTAAGTGCAGATCAGACTAGTAGAATACATGCGCCTTGGAAGAAAAATGATGAACAGGTTAGTAGAGGTGTCAAAAATAAAATATGTTATATTTGTGCTCGTTTAGGCTACTTGGCATGAAATTGCCAGACCACAGGTTCACGGATATGACCTAAGTTCTCTCGCGATCATATCCAGATATAAATACGCTTCCGGTGCTGAGGAAAAAATTGTAAGAGTTTTTGAAGCTCCCATAACTTTTGTTGATAATTTCAAAAGACTTTGTCGGATAGGCGATCTAGACGCGGATGTTAGCAGTGGTAAATTACAAACGTCAAGCATGTTTATAATATCATTCAGCGTGATTTTTCAAGGATCCTTTGTGCCTAAAGGCGCCTCGGTGCCTTCTTTGGGGTTGTCTAATAAGGCTGTCTTTACGGATGATAATATTGACGATACTTTGCCCATTGACAATAAAAATCCATATCCAGAAGAGTCGCATTTTACCGCTCAAGTACTTGCAGGTGAATATGAACAATATACATATTTACCAACATAAAAAATGACTGATTAAATTGTTTAAGAACCGCCAACTGAAGAAACTTTAATACAAAATATGCTTTGGCCAGAAATACAGAAATTATATGGCCATGGCTATGAAATGTATTCTCTAGCCGCGTCGCCTGATGGTCAATTTCTGGCATCGGCTTGTAAATCTACCAAAGCTCAGTATGCCGCAATATTTATATGGTGAGTATTTTTTATGGACAAAAATTTTCGTGTTTCATATATTTTCGGAAAAGTCGGCTAGGTAGGTATGTTGAAAAAGTACTTTTGTCCTCGTCGCAAATTGAACTAAGCACCCTTAATAAACAATGTTGAAGCTTTACAACGGATAAGTAAAATAAAAATAACTCATGCTCTACTATAATAGATTCCAGATTATATTACTTTTTTTATATAAAAGCTAATTTTTGATTGTTAATGGGAAAGTTTCCTATTAATTTCGAAATAAGGTGCACTTATCTGGGTGCGAATATCAAGTTGCGTCCCCACTTGCAACAAAACAGCGAACCGAACGCTGTCGCGAACCTCGTCACGAACCCCGTCGCGAGCGGCGCCGGCGTTGCAAACCCCGTCCCTAACAGTCGCGCAACAAAGTAGCGAATATCACGGCATTCCGTTGTTTTTGATTTTATTGAGTAAGTATAGTCGTTTTATCCTCATACAGGGTTGATCAGAAGGGCCGGGTCTTGAGTAGGTAGGACATGATATTTTCTAAACCAATAATGGTTATAAATTTGTTTTCAATTAGGTACCTATACTTCACTAGGTTTTGATTTTTCACGGGAGAATTGTACAATTCAATCTTAACCAATTCGCTCTATTCACTTACCTGCTGCAGTGAGAAAAGTTTGTTTTCATCTTCGCCGTTTTTCTTCGCAATGACGATTATAAGACAGTCACCTTCTTCTTTCACTGGCCCTTCGACCATATACGCTTGCTCTAGACACGGTATCTCATTCATAAAATGCATGTTAACATGTTGCCAAGACCATGGGCCGCTCAGTGGTGAGTGCGGCTAGGGGGGACTCTCCGAAAGTGAGTAGGGAACGTAGTCGCGATACAGCGTCAATCGGTATTCAGTGGCGTCTCCGATTTTCATTTATTTATTATTTATGAAATTAGTACAATCCTTAGAATGTATGCTTTTCAAGTTTGTGCGATGTTTTGTTATCTGATACCTAAGTATACAAGTTTTTGAAATATTTGAGTTTTTATTTCAAAAATGACGTTTAGTAGGCTTCAATTTGAATGTGAATTTTACCTATAAGAAAACCTTTATTATTTAATTTGTTGCATGGATTCCTTGTTGAAAGGGGCCTTCTACAAAAGGTTGTTTTACAATATTTTGAGAACTATTAATACAGGATGATCAAATAATAAGACCAAAAATAAAATCGAGAAAACTGCCAAAAATAATTTTTTTCAAATGGAAACAAGGAAATTTCATCATTGTATAGTATTAAGCACTTGAAATGAAGGTGAGTTTGTATAAGATTGTCCTGCTTTTCAAAAAATTCTATTTTTTTTTGTTTGAAATGGACGATGTTTAACCAGCTAACTTTTATTTCCAATGCTTCATAAGATGAAATTATAAAATTTGGTGGTTTCCATTTGAAAAAAATGATGTTTGGCATTTTCTTTGATTTAATTTTTTGACCACCCTGTATCAACAGTTATCAAAATATTACAAAAAATCTTCCATAGTAGGTCCCTTTCAACAAGGAATCCAATATTTAAGGCTTTCTCATAGGTTAGATTCACATTCACATTGGTGCCTACAAACGTTATTTTTGACATAAAAACTCAAATATTTCAAAAGCTCGTATACTAAGATATAGGACATATGACACATCAAATCTTCCTAAAATTTCAAATATGTAATAATATACAGGGTGTTTCCTAAAGATTGGTAAAAAATTCGTTGTGTGATTCCTGGGGTATTTTCATGAAAAAAAGTTCCTATAAACATTTGCCGAAAAATGCTTCCTAAGGGAGCTACGCCCCTTTAAATAGGGCACCCCGAAGACGGTTTTTCCTCAATATTTCCGAAACCTTACATACAAAAATCATGAAATTTGGTACATCATACAAACTTTTAATGCTGAATGAGAATTTGAGCTCAGAATTTCAAAATTTTAATCAGGGGCGTACCATACTGGCGGGGTTAAAAAATTGGATTCTTTTAACCTTTAACCCCGCCAGTATGGTACGCCCCTGATTAAAATTTTGAAATTCTGAGCTCAAATTCTCATTCAGCATTAAAAGTTTGTATGATGTACCAAATTTCATGATTTTCGTATGTAAGGTTTCGGAAATATTGTGGAAAAACCGTCTTCGGGGTGCCCTATTTAAAGGGGCGTAGCTCCCTTAGGAAGCATTTTTCGGCAAATGTTTATAGGAACTTTTTTTCATGAAAATACCCCAGGAATCACACAACGAATTTTTTACCAATCTTTAGGAAACACCCTGTATAGGGTGTTCCATTTGAAACAAGAGAGTTGACACCCGCACAGGATAGCTATTATTCCATTTGAAGAGGGCATCTTTGAAAATCTCAAAATACAAATTTTCAGAATCCCAATCACTTTATTTAACAAGATATTGTGATGGACGGTCACCTAGAGACACCCTTTATAGAAAAAAAACTTCTTACTCATCCAGAATAGTTCTCCAGAAAACAAAAAGATTTGAGAGAAGTTATTGAAACTACATGTATCAAGAAAAAGGATTTTGCAAAAAATAACCAAATTGGACGAAAGATCACCATTGCAAACAAAACAGGGTGCGTCTGAAATAAGTGCTAATTTTATCATGGTGGATGAAAAATCGAAATTATTACCATCTTGACGATACGCTGCGGACATATTATATTATTTATTGAATAAGTAGAAAAACCAATGTCTTTAGGCCTCAAATTTAAAGCCTAAAGACATTGGTTTTTCACCTTATTCAATTTATAAGAGGCCCTCTTTGAGAAAATGGATGATTTTCAACTATATTATATTATTTTACTCTACAAAACGTGATTATTCTATTATAGTCTATTAGCATGTCAAAATGAGCACTTATTTTAGACTCACATTGTAAAATGTATAGAGTATGATGACGTATGATATCACAACAATAATTGAATACCACAATTAGATATGAAGGTATTTTTTAAATTTTCCATTATTTTTTGAAAATTATCAATATGAAATAGTTGAAAAAAGTCAACAACTTCAAACTGTATTGCTTGTTGAAAATTTATCTAAATCAGCTTGACGGGCCTTTAAACCCATTATTGAGAAACTCATAATACGATGGAAGGCTTTAGTTTAATCTCGAATTTGAAAGTACCCACGGCACTGGTGGAAAAATTTGACTCACCTCCGGAAACATAATCCGGGGTTAGGTTTCTCCGATTTTCCACACACAAGACACTTTCCACCCATATCGGTCACAACAGAGTACTCACTTGCGAAAAAGGCAGCTAAACACTAAAAATCACTCAAAAATCAGTTGAAAACTTAAAAAAACGACACTAAGTCCAACCATCAGTTGTGAACGAAGCTTTTATGGCGCCTATCGCTATCTCTCTCTTTCGTTGACAATCATAGAAAATGCGTACAAACAAGTGGATTTATGAACGGATAGAAAAATGTTAGGGATTTGGCTGCAGCGTTGCCAAGTCATGACCCTCAATTTGCTCGACTTAAGATTAGGAAAAATCAAGGTATGTGTATAAAATTTCCCTTGCTCACATCAAATTTCTTCATCGATTTATATTTTGAGTTGCTGAAAACTGAAAAACAGTAATTGCATTTGAAAGATTACCTTTGCAATTACTTAAAACATTAGGACGTGGCAACTATTCTGCGGCCTTCGTGATGGTCAGACTACAGTCGACCAGAACCGTTTTCTTGGTAGGACATGTTTGCAATAGATAAAAATATAAACAAGCGTGTCTAGAGCAAGCGTGTATGGTCGAAGCACTGGCCTTATCTTGGACGAGTTTTGTCCCCATGCAGACTGGAAAAACCTATTCACTGCACTGTAACTAAGCAATAAACCAACTAACTGACGCTAGAAAATTTAACTTCCAATCTGTCCGTCTCCGTTTCTCCATCTTGCTACAAACAACAATGCAGCGATCGATATCGTCAAAAGAACCACAACTGGTGAGACGCCAAGATGTTCACTTTATTGCCCGACAGTGTTTGAGACAGGGTCCGCAACGGCGCTCGCGACGGGGTTCGCGGCGGCGTTCGGTTCGCTGCTTTGTTGCAAGTGGGGACGCACCTTCAGAGGACAATGTATTCAATAATTTCATGACCGAATGATGAAGGAGATGGAGCCAATCATCAAATGGATAATCACAATGTTGGAAAGCAGGATCATAAATTCAGAAAATGGGAATTGTTCTTTGTGTAATCAAAAGAAGATAAACACCACGGGGTGGAGTTATATCTCCTATTCTTTGCTTGATTTTGTTAAACTCTATCTCAAAAACCTTCAGAGAACAAGTAATAAAGATGGTAGCATATGCAGATGACGTGGCAATTCTGGTAGTGGGATCTACTATTAGTGAGATCATGAGATCAGCTTTAAAGGAACTTTCTAAATGGAGGGATCGTCCTGGGCTCAAAGCTCTCCTGGAAAAGGAACACAGAGGATAGATTGAAAAGATTATCTATGGAGCAATGGTATAGTGGAAAGCCACAGACACGAACTCGAAATTGAAAATGCTCACAATAGTGCAACGGCTGAAAACACCAATTACAACAAGAGCAAAGAATGGCACACCGCAGAAAGCTTTAGAGAAAATACAAAACCTCCTGCCCATTGACTTGTTGATTAAAAGCACTGCCGCAAAGGAAGCATGCATGTGGACACTCAATAGGCCCCTTGCACGTGTTTTAGTTTCCACCTGAAAACCTTTTAAAAACTTTGTAAAAGGTGAGAGATGTCCGTTCCCAATATTTTTTGTTATAAAATCTTCGCATCACGTTAAAATTGTTGAACTAAATTTCACTCGGAACCTTAAAATTCCACGAACCACGAAAGCAATACGCTATTGGTTTGACGTCACAGGTCTCGAATCCATTGTTTACTTCATCAGTTTGCGTGGATAAGTGAGTATTTTATTTGTTTTTATTGTTTGTGCATCATGATCTTGATCATGAACAACTATTCTAGTACTACTCCACTGCTATCATGATCTTTCTTGTTGAACGGAAAGGTTGGTACAGAACCGTAATAAATGTCGAGAGTTACATCCATGTGAGTAGTGGCCTCCTTATACCGGTTTTATCCCGAATGTGGAATCATCAGTAAGGCAGCAACAACAGCAGGTACCAACCTTACCGTTCAACATCGGATAACCATAAAACAGTGTCTCTTCGCGATCTTTCTTATTGTTATACTTCTAACCTTTTAGCTTCAAGAAACAAACCCACAACCCACAACGTCAAGACAGGTCCGGACTTTTCGTAGTATCACATGCACTCGTTTGTCAACAGTGTTGCAAAGTCTGAATCAAGACTTTTCACTAAAAGCATAATAAAAATCCAATAGAATCCATGAAATTAAAAAAAAATAGCTCCACAGGTGTAAAATTTTGGTCTAGTAGAAAATCTACTATAATTTCTCCACTATTTTGGAAAGAATTTTTTGTTTTCGTTTTTCTTGGTAAAAAATATGGAAAAGTGTAAGTGTAAATATGACGACAGTTGAAATGACGGTTTTTATTCATTTATTTGACAGCTTGAGTTGTCATATTTCCTATTGTTACGAATATGATGCCATCGCCATATTCTTTGGAGAGTCACCACCAAAGTCTGTCCATATGTTAGAGGTACCTACCTCTTTGACAAACCATCTGTCACAATTCTACCATAACCCCACTTTCAGCCAAAACAGAAAACGTAACGTAAAATGATTCGTGGTTCGGAATCCACGTTTAACTGTAGGGCCCATTGCAAGGAATGTAAAAACCGGTCCCCCTCCTTTCCCTACGATCCCGTCTGCCGTCTATGACGTGCCTTTACATATATATATATATACCGGGTGTTCATTTGAAAACTTCCCACCCCGGTTTTATCAAAAACTACTGATTTAAATAAAAAACGCCGAGACACGTCAAAGGATGTGTCAAGGGAGACGACTTTTTAAGTAAAAATTACTTCGCCTCATTTCACCCCCTACCCCCCAGGGGCACCCCCTTAAGAATCTTAAATGGAAAAGGGTATCGAATTAGAGCTTGTTTGGAAGGCCTTATCAAGTGCTTTATCATGACGTTTGAATTTTTGAAATCGGTGATTCGTTTTCGAGAAATTTGAAAAAAAACAAAAAAGTTGGCGAAGTATTTCTTTATAGTTGTACCTTTTAGTAATTTTTTTGTTATTAAGGTAACGAAATATTTTGTTACCTAGGTACTTGATTCTATTTGCTGTCAGTTGTATTTATGACAATCTCGAAATATTTAACAATTTTGATTTTACTTCCAAAATGGTTTACACGTTAGGTGAAAGAGTGGAACTGATTCTAATTGATGGAGCCGAAAATCGATGTGCTCGGCGAACTGCCGTCACGTTTAACGCAAGACATCCGAAGAAGACAACTACTTCGGATAGGAATGTTCTGGACCTTGTTGTTAAATTCACTGAAACTGGATCTATTGCAAACAAAAAACTTGATCAGCGAAGCGTTTTGAATGAAGCCGCTCAGGTTGAAGTTTTAGGCTATTTTGGCATAAATCCGAATACTTCCTTACGCAAAGTTGTTGATGCAACCAACAAATTTGGACACAACATATGTGAGGAGGTTCTGCATTTTTTTACATAGTAGTGACAGCTGAGAATGTCAAAATGACAGTTGGGCGCCATTTTGAATGAAAAAATCAAATGAAAAGGCGGGTCGAGTGATATATTATTTTGAAGGCCCTTTGATCCTGATAAGAACTGTCTTTTTGACGAGGATGAATTTCACCAAAAAAAAAAAAGAAAAATTGTTGTGAAAAAAATTCTCGTCAAAAAGATTGAGTAATAGCTCATTTTGAAGATCTTTTGTACCTCATCATATCCTCTTGGTTTGGAGAAGTCAACTCTTGCGAGTAAGTATTAATTAAGTGAAAAACATGAAAAAAGATTTTTTTTGTCAGGCTGTCATATCAACAGCAATGATAGCAGAGGCTTGAAAGTCGGCAGCTGTACAGGGTCAAAGGGCTCTCAAAATAAGGTATTACTCGACCCCCCTTTCCATTTGATTTTTTTCATTCAAAATGGCGCCCAGCTGTCATTTTGACTATTTCAGATGTCACTATTATGTCAACAAATGCAGAACATCCTCACATAATATGGTGTGTCAAAATCTCGTTCGCCTAATACATATATCTAACGGTTCAAAAGTTGGAACGGAAGGGACCTTTTAGAACTGCACTGTATATGCTGTCTTCCAAGTTCTAATACAGTAGATTAATGCTGTATAGCGACAAGTGGAACAATCGAAATGGCTGCAACACATCGAGAGCTCTGTGGCCAAACTTGGATATGGAAAACACAAGCAGATTATTTAAGCGGAGTAAAATAGGAGTAATCACAGTACACTGTGAGATCGGGAAAATGCTCCGAATCCATAGAACACCTACTATGCTACTGCTCAGTTACAAAAGAAAGACGCCTCATGGATATGAGACACAACTACCTTGAAGACTTGGAAGAAGCGGTAAACATAGACATCGTGCAAATCTGAAATTGATGGTTCAGAACGAAGAAATGAAAGGCTGCAGATTGAGTGACCGAGGTACCACCTCTCAAGGAAAGGGAATACAAAGCAATGCAAAGCAAATTCGCAGTACAAGGCAAACCTAACCTAAGTGAACCGTTTTCCAAATGGCTATTCAGCGCCCAGCGGATACGGTTAACAAGAGGACAAATGAGACAAAATCGTAAACATACGAAAAAAAAAATTGCTGGTCGAAAAAATAATAACGATGAGAATTGATTCTTATTATACTGGGCGTCTTAAAAATGCAAAAACATAAAATGAAACAAGCACTAACCTTTTAAAGTAAAATGATGAATGAAAAACTTGCTCCAAATTAGCTTTAATTAAACTAGAGATATAAAAGCCAAAATATGAAAGCAGTAAAATGCGGTCTTGCAAAAATGTTTTCTATTTTTTTTTCATAAATTCAAATATTCTTTATTCGGAATCAGGGTTAGATCTAAATTTGGGACAAGTTTTTCATTTAGAATTTCACGTTGAAGGACCAAATGACTGTTTGCTCGACTAACACATTTCTTATCAGGAATAACTCTTTTCCGTATCTTCCAGTTTTTGTTCTAGGCATCCACGGACATACTTTATAATAATATAAACAAGAGATAAAACTGAACCTTTGTTCTTGACTTAATTTCTAGTCTATTCATCTAAAAAAGAAACTAGAGCTCAATGAACATTTTTTGAAAATCTTTTTCAGGGATACAACAAGTTGGCAAAACACCCAACAACTAATCTCTCACAATCTCACAGTGGTGCAAATGCAATTTTCTCCAGACTCTCAACATTTAATTTCGGTATCTCGGGACAGGACTTGGTCACTTTTCACTAGAAATAGTGAAGGCAAATATGAATTGGTAGCTCGACCAAACAAGCAAACTGCGATACATACGAGAATCATTTGGACCTGTTCTTGGACGCATGATTCGAAATATTTTGCTACAGGTATAGTATGTAGTGTAGTTTAAACCTTTTTGTTTCCAGTATCTATGAGATATTAAATATGTACTTAGTTTTTTGCCTGATCACTTGATATAAAAAAAATTACAGTGACACCAAATCAGTATTTTCTCAACTTATATCTCTCACACGAACTCTTAAGGTATCGACATTACACTGCGGCATATCAACTATTTTTTTTCTCAGGTTCCAGAGACGGTAAAATGGTTTTATGGACCAAAAACAACCAAAAAGAACCCAAACCGCCTTTAGGAAAATATGAAAAAGCTACAGAACCATTAGAATTTCCCGGTGAATCAGTAACAGCCATTGCTTTCGCTCCAGAATTATATCAAGATATTTATATGACTGCTGTTGGTTTGGAAAAAGGAATTATTGACGTGTTCACGTTGAGTAAAGGATTGGTGTTTGAAAAAAAGTGGCATTTTGACATCAAGTGAGATATAGAATTGATATGACAATTTATAACGACTGTGAACATTTTCCTATTCCAGTATCGCACACCATTTGACAGTGAAAAAGCTGTCTTTCAGGCCAAAATTGGGAAGAGCCGGTGATCAACTAGAAGATAAAAGTGTGATTCAGTTAGCTAGTGGTGGCTCGGACAATTCTGTGAGAATATACGATCTAGTGATTTCGTGAAATTGAATATGGCACTAAGTTAAGGTCAACTGATTTTATACGTTTTAAATAAATGTTGATTTGAATAACATTCTTATACGATTTCATTCTTTCATGGCGCAGTAGCCATTATTCGATTCTCCATTCACATTTCCTTCTACAATATCGCTAGAAGTATCTGATACAGCTTTCTTGTAACAAAGATCTACAGGCTGGACCAAAAATAATGTAATGACCCACGGTGACACACAAAAACTTTGCAATCGCCCGGAACTTGTTTATTCCGAAAGTTGATATTAACAGAGAAATAGGGTGTCAAAGTTGAATTTTAATTTTTGAGTTATTTGAATAACTTTCTAAATAATCAAGTTATATTGATGAAATTTGGTATATAGGAGTAGTTTGACATGCAAAATTATAATCTGGGTACGGAATTGCTCTTACTTGTAGGGGGCGCCACTTCCACACCTTTTCACTCATTCAAATAGTTATCTTTTTGTACGCACTCGTATTTTTTTTTCAAACTATTGAAAAATTGATCTTTTTCATCATATTTACATAAAAAAGGTATACTTTGTAGAAGTAGGTAGCTAGGGGTAGCCTTTTTCAAGATATTTGAACTTGAAGTAATTCATGCAATGTGATTTTAAATGGAAAATTTTGAAAATGAACATGGGGCTTTATCATGGTAATTTTGACATAAGCTTGAATGCTCAATGTTTCTTGATTTAAAAAATGTAATATAATCTACAATTTTTTATAAAAAGTTTTATTTTTTTTCGATAGGAACAGGAACATTGAACATCGAGACACTTGTCAAAATTACGGTGACAACGGCGCACAGTGAAAAGGACCATTTTCGGAAAAAAATATTTATCTCCGAAATTATTCGAGCACATACTTTCAGTAGAACTCGAGACATCCTTGGACAAATTTTTTTTCCTCCTCAACCATGGCTTTGTGACAGCTCTTATCTACATATTTTCGACTCCGTCGGAAATCGCGTTATCTATGATTTAATAATAAATTGTCTCAACTTAACACTTAATCACTTAATTCGAATTGAAAAATGACTGATAATGATCATATTTGTATTATACAGGGTTGTGATTGATTGTAGCGGACGAATTCATTCAAAGAGCGAGGAATTTTTATTTTCATTTCTGAACTTTTTAACCTCATACTATTATAAACAGGGTGTTGCGTGAATGTCTCAAGATCGCTTTTTTCAACAGATATTGACAATGATAATTAAAATTCGAGGTATTTCAACTTTGACGCCATCTTAAAAATTGAAAAATAATGAGAAGAGGGTCAATAATAATTCAGATACACATCATTATGTTTTGTTTTATTAAGTTAATACAAAATTAAATAGAATAAACAAAAGAAAGATTCAGCTACATCTTAATAAATATGATATCAAACATGCCAATAAACTCAAACACAAACACCCTAAAAGACAAAGCAAGCTAGAGAATGTTTATGAATTTTATTTTACACCATTGACTTCACCTGTTCATGAGGTTTTGTCCCCCTTAATAGGATAGGTTAGGATCATAGGGGGAAAGCGGAGAAGGGATGTTTTTGTATTTTTTGTTATCTGAGGACCAAAGTATTTTCTCCTTATCCCTAATTAAGTAAATGATCATCTCAGAATTCAATCATGAACATAACTCTAGATCTGCATTATTTTCGGGGTTACAACTTGAAATTAATTTCGTTTAGGGAAATAAATCACAAAAAGTGCAAATATGTGCAGCCAAATTTGATATGATTAAAAAAAGGAGATCGTGGGCAACAGACTAGGCAGGTTGCCGATTTGGGGCAGCTTGTGGCTGGGTTGTTTTTCATCCGTCGATTTTTTTTTCTTGAGAAAAATATATGAGTTTCTATAAACTGCATTTTTTCTTGTAGTTTGAAAGCATCAAATTCCTTTTTTTTTTGTGATGTGATCCATCCACCTTTTTTTTTAAAAAATGTCAACAATTTTCAAATATGTTAGGGCGTGGCGGATCAAACGCCCTTTAAAATATCTTCCTAAAAATCGTTTTTAGTTTGCAAAACGAATTCTCTTAACATATTGAAAATTTCAAAATAAAACTTTATGTTGCAAAGTCAAAAAATAGTCTGTCATTTGAGATAAATTGAGTTTTCTACATTTGTTAAATTTAAATTTATGTGTTTTTAACTGTTGCCATGGTTTATTATTCAGAAAAAAAATGTGATTGGTCCGCAAGTGACATAATTGTGGTTTTCTGATCACAAATCATCCCAAATTTCCATATACCTATAAACATTGAAATCCATACTACCTGGAACGGAACCGCTTATTTTTGAGAGTGGAGCAGGTAGAGATAGCGTTAGTTACGGATATCTATCTCTTTCCAACTCATTGGCCTATATTCATGGAGTGGAGAGAGATAGCAATTGTTACGGATATCTATTTCTTTCTAACTCATAACTGGAATGACAAACTTTTTGATTCGTTGTCGACAACGACCGGTTCCTTGTACGTACTATGGAGTTCAAAAAGCCTATAAATAAATCCATTCCATACCTTCGCAACGGTTGTAATGGAAAAATGTTTGGCAGCTTGGCATTATACTGCAAAAACCACAAGTATAAAACTCTCATTAATGTAAGTCGTGAATAAAATTATATAATATATGTATTTGTTATTTTGTATAGATATTTTATTACTTTATTAAACACTCATAGATCACTATGATTAATGCGATATCAATCATTATTCCTCTGTATTATTTTCCTGTCTAATCCTGACCATCAGAATATCTGCATCTGCCCAAGAAGACCCTATCACATGGAGTGATTTTATGGAAATAACACTGAAAAAGCGAGTCAGCCAGTAAAAATATTTCATCAAACGCCAGCCACCTTCAAAGTGACTAAAAGACGTTCACTTCTGAAAAGATTGAAACAAGGCATACCCTATATTTTTTTAGACTCAATAAATGATTGAGAACCGAAGATCTTCAAAGAAAAATATAGGGATTCAAAGTCGTTGTGTGAAGGAGACGCACCTTTGATACGTAGGTATAGTAAGAAATACAAATAATTGTATTTGTATCTTCCCCTCGAAACATAACGTCATTGGGTAGTGTAATAATGATATCGTGGTGTAATAAGAATCGGGACTTTTATTTCTATTTTCTTAATATTTAAAAATAAAAATGTTTCTTTTTACTTTGGAAAATGTCTTTTATTTGTTAATAATATTTGCCGCAACTGATGTTTCATCATAATGAAAGCAAATCTTCAATTTCACGTTTGGACGTATCTCCTTTGTCCTTTGTTTATAAAATTCATATAGTTATCATATATTTTTCGTTACTAATAAAGTAGTCTTCAACAAAAAATTTAGTTTTAAAAAATATGGATGTCTATAACAAACACTACACTGTTTGCAATAACCGGGTAACAAACGCCGCGCCGCATTGTAGAAAAGTGTAAATTCGTTTGCACTAGTGGATATAGCATAATCGATTCTTTGACCTACCACGAATCCATACCAAAATCGGTCTCTCCTATTGGTTGATCCGAGGCGGCACATAATCCAGATTCAAATTCAAAGCGATTATTGACAGCTGTTGCAGTTGTTCATGGCTGTTTCGTGTTTGAGTTTGAAGTTGCTTTTCCAACAATGTCTGTACAAGTGATCAGTGAAAACTATCTGTCGAGGGAGTTTATCAATGTATTATGCATTGGAGAAAGCCTTCAGATCTTTTGGTTACTTTTTGACTCATATAAAGTAATTGGATACCTGCTAGAAGTATACGTAATTCTTCTTATTTGAATCACAATAATTAAAAATACCCTCGCATACACCTGAACAAAATTATTATTGTGAACATGAACATGATTCATTTCCGATATCCGTATTGCTCAAATTGATTTGATTCATTTGTCATTGTGATTTAGACTCGGATTTAAATAGGTACAGGGTTATTGATTATAAATGCCCCCCCATCTAACTTTTTAATTTGACGTTTTAGAAAAAAGTGTTCCAAATGAAAGTTTCATGGTTGAAAATGAAATTAAAAAAAAAACCTGTTTTCACATGTACAGGGTGTTCCAAAAAGTCTGGGCAAGGTCTAACTTTCTTATTTCAGATTGATACCCTATTTTTTTATTTGATGTTTGGATTCTTCTCCAAATTTTAATCATTTTTTATGTAGCATATCCTATACACAAGTTTGATGTATAAAAAGATATTTGATATTTTATAAATTGATGGCCGATTGCACCAACCTATTTTGAGGATACTTAACGCTAAGGGACCCTTAACTTGACATATTTGCATGCAAAACTGTCAAGTTAAGGGTCCCTTAGCGTTAAGTATCCTCAAAATAGGTTGGTGCAATCGGCCATCAATAATACTAATTCATTGTTATAAAAAAGTGAAATATATCTATGGTTTCGAAGTATTGACGTAATTGTGTGTGTAGGATATACCAAAACTTCTCTGATTTTAAATTGATACCCAAAAAATGAACAAAAAATAAAATAACAACTTATATAAAAAAAATCTTTTGAATCAAATGCAGAATTATTTATACTTTGATACTTTTACACTTTAGAAGTACTTAATGACGTGACATTTTCGTCAATACGAGCGTCAATAATTCGAAATCATAGATATATTTGACATTTTCACAACAATAAATTATTATTATTCAATTAATAAATATCAAATACCTTTTTATACATTAAACTTAGGTATAGGATATGCTACATAGAAAATGTTTAGAGTTAAAAGGAGAATCCAAATATCAAATAAAAAAATAGGACATCAATTTGAAATAAGAAAGTTGGACCTCGCCCAGACTTTTTGGAGCACCCTGTATATGTGAAAACAGGTTATTTAAAAAGTTCATTTTCAACCATGAAACTTTTATTTGGAACACCTTTTTCTAAACCGTCAAATTAAAAAGGCATTTATAATCAAATTTAGAATCAATAACCCTGTACATTATAGGTAAGTACCTATTATTTTTTTTAATTTCAAATAAGGAATATGAGCCAGAATTCTCTCGAAGTGTATATGTAAAGAGAGTGTATAGACAAATTGGTTAGGTACCTGATAGTTTCTGAAATATTCAATGAAATGGATTCGAGCGATTTTCATAGTTTGGGTTGGAACAAAAATTCAGGAACAAATATAAAGTATATTGCTGAGCACAAAAACTGCCTGCACCCGAATCAAGTCGATAAAATTTAGTTGATTGTTAATAACAGCAATGTTTTTTATATACTCCACCCCCGATTGCATATAACCTCTCATGTGAGATGAATTCCGCTCTACCTTTTAATTAGTAGGATTCAGACAGATATAGCGAAATATTTGGTTGATATAGGTATTTATCCAATCACCGCCCTTATCTGTAATATAGTAGGTGGGTGATCCACCCTAATTGTGGTAACCACTAATGAATCCACCATAAATACCGACTTAAGCCACCTCAAATAAAATGAGTACAGATCAGTTACATCAAAATGCAGGTACCCAACAACCTAGAGGTAGTCGAAAAGAAGAAAAACCTTTCCGGAAGACAATAATGCAGAAGTAATAATCTTGTTATTTTATTGAAAACAAAAAAAAGTGAGTTTGTTGAAGAATAAATGCATTCTCTTGTGATTATTCAAGTAAACATTGGTGATTTGTCTGATTTGCTGGTTGCCGACAGTACGTGAAAGTTTGTAGACCGCCTATTCTGTGATTCAACTATGGAGGAAATTACAGTCCTCCATAGATTCACCCACAGAATTCTGTGATTCAACCAGTAGGAAGACCGATTTTGGTATGGGCTCGTGGTAGGGTAAAGTGTCGCCATCAGTAGTGGTATTTTGGCTTTGGTCGATGAACAATAGTTGTCAACTGTACTGTACATAAGTAGTTGTCAGAAAATAAACGAATGCAAGTTTGACAAGTGTTAGGTTGCGAAGGGTATGCCCTGCCTCGCAGTTTCCTGTTTCGCATTGCTTTCACTCGGAGGCCAAATATGCCCATTGTCTTCCCTTGTTTGAAAAGGTGTCCCCTCGGTCTTAACCTGTAGCCTTTCTCTTCATCGTTCTAAACCATCGCATGGTTTTTACAAAGTTCAAAATTAGCACAATATCTACATTTGCCGTTTTTTCCAAGTCTTCAAGGTATTGTCCCATATTCATGGGCGTCCTTTTTTCAAAGTTGAGCAGTGGCACAGTAGATGTTCTATCGTTTTATCCTCCTCGATGCAGTTCTTGCAGGGATCATCAGCAGGCTCCATTTGCGGGGCATGGTTCCGATTTCACAGTGTCCTCTGTGATTAGTCCCACAAGGGTGCTCACGAAGGATTTGCTATGCTTTAGTAATTTCCCTGTTTTTTCAATATCCAAGTTTGGCCACAGAGCTCTCGATGTGTTTCAGTCGTTTCGATTGCTCCACCGGTCGCTGTGTAGCTTTACCACATTTTTATCTACTGTATCTTTCAATAGTTTGATCGTTGGTAGCGATGTGTTTTCCATTTCGGCTTCGTCCTTTCTCAGTCCCAATTTCGCCAGTACATCTACCATCGTTTTCCCTTCAATATTGCTATGTCCAGGAACCCAGCATAAATCGAGCTTCTTGTTCCAGATCCTAGACAATGTCTCACGGCAACTCATCACTACTAGTAGTAGTCATGGTAGAAAGAAACAAGGCATATGTCAGACACTCGGAGAAAAATTGGCTTGAATTGCGCAATGACGTCAAACGCTCAATTTTTTGTCTATTAAGTAACCATGGTGACAAGGGAACGTAGCTTTTCACGAGTGCTATCTAGCATAACAGATAAGTTGTTTCATTAACTGTGGTTATTATCTCATTTATAAATACTTATACAGGGTTTTTCACTTAAAACTCCGCACGTCAATATCTCGGAAACGAATAGGAATATTTGATTTCTGTAAAAAGTAGTCAATGTATGGGGTCGAGTAGTTATTTTTCACAGTTAAAAAAATTCGACGCCTACCAAGAGTAAAGCGTCGCGACGCATCGAAAATATCAATCGATTGCAGGGACTTCGAAGTTACGCGCATGCAAAAGTACGAGTTATTTATAAACTTTTTTGTAATTCAGTCGAACTCATTTATTCTACTCAGTTTTGAGATATACAGTGTGTCCAAGATAAGGATGTCTATCACGGGGATCTTGGAAACCGTGAGAGATAAAAGGTCGGTTGAATGGAGGTTGCATTTTTGCGTATTTTGATGCTTCACAAAATGCCGTTTTAAAAGCCAAGAAGTTCCGACTAAGTCCGAAATTATCCGAAAAAAAACGAAATTTTGCAAAATTCAACTTTGTTTTTTAAATACGGTCCTGGATTTTTTATGACGGATTTTGAGGGCCTCTTATGTTTGGAGACGGATTTAACTGACTAGGTCACTAGGTAACAAAATTTCGAACGAAGCAATAACAGATAAAACAAATTATTCCTTTGAATATTCAAAATTCAAATCAATAATATCAACGACGGACTTTCGTTCCTTTGAGTATATCCCTGACCCTGTACCTGTATTTGTCTTTTTTGCGTCTGTAAAGATGGAGATCTCTTCCTAATAATTGAGTCTTGATTCCAGTCTTCTCTGAAAGGTATTTTAACCACTGTCTTATTCTCAAAAGAGCTCTTGCACTCTGTATAGATTGCTTTCTGATGAGTCGTTCAGGGGATATGAGTTTGAATATGTGTAAAAATTAGTATTTAGATCCCGATTGCCATGGATGAGGTTGCACAAATGTAAGTCGTGAATATTGCGAATAACATCAACATCTAGAAGATGGAGTTATTTGATCTCCATTTCCATTGATTCAATCTATATTATAGCAATTATATCATTTTTTTTCCATAGCAACAGGGATGTGAATTTGAATTTTTAAACATATTTAAACTTGAATATCTCCTGAACGACTTATCAGAAAGTTATTCAACTATATATTTTTAAAATCAGGAAAATAAGCTCTTTCATATCATAATATACAGGGGGTTTCATTAAAAAAATGATACTTGTGCAAAAAAAATTAAATTCCGATAGTCTTTTGTTGTTTTATGATAAGATTTTTGAAAAGTTCAGATGAATATCTAAAACTCTCATATTTACAAAATTTTCGGCCTCTATCCACATAACGGTATCGAGTCAAAATAAAACAAAGGTAGAATCTTGTGGGTGTACAAATACGCGACTTTTCTTCCATTTAAGCGACGTCGAATATACCTAAGATTGTTTTACTTGTTTCAAAAAGTCCAATTATTAGTCTGGACCAATCAAATCTTTTTTATCAATTATGAAGATTTCAGTAGAAAAATACCCAAATATATAAACAGGGGGACGGGGAGGTTTAACACTAATTTGGCTCGCAGTGCTCACAGCTCAACACTGTGGTTCAACCCCCCTGCGGACGCCATTCACAAAAGGCTACTTAGTTTTCAGTTATTCAAGTCAGTAAGGTAGCATTTTGTCAAAGCCGAATTATTGTTTCCAAATAAGTTTGCTTGGTGAAAATCAGCATGCAGGGTTTTTTTTCTACTGTTTCCCAGTTTTTTGCAGACTAACATAATTCCATGGAAGAACGTATATTGACATAAGTTTATAACAATTATTCCATTTCGGAATTAAAAAACATTGCACAAACGGGCAAACTGTAGAATCTCAAAAATATTAAAAATGTTCAACAAACAATCCACGTTGCTATGGAATCTCAAGAACCTTTGATCAAAATGAAGTGAAATTGTCTTCATACCGACAATCACCATCATACAGAAAAAAACATCATTTCTTAGGTTATGGTTCCAAGATATTGATATCACCTTCTCCCAAAAGTCGTTGGATTGTCCTCTGCGACGCCTCTTCATCTTCGATATTTGTTTGAGGCTTCTTCACTTATTGGTAAAGGTTTGTCTCCAGCTGGTTGTTTTATTTCATTAGTAGTTTCCGAAATAACTGGACTGGAACTCTCTGATACGACGGATGAACTACTACAGGGAGTCACTGGGTCCCTTTTGGGGCTGTGATTGGATCTGGATTTGAATCCTTTCAATTTATCTTGAAAAGCTCGGGACAGTTTTTCCGTATCTTCAAAGTATCCGGAGGGATTAACCTGAATAGAACACTTTATGTGACGAAATATGTTTTTCTAGTTTTACCTTCCGTATCATCCGAGTGATGTCATCAATACATGGAGCTCCAGGTGCTCTTCCGGTGTAATAATCCCTTATTGCGCCTCTTCCTCTGCCTGGCAAAATGTGTACAACGTCACCATTATCTCTCATCATTACATCGTCTACATTGGGAGTTGGTTCTTGATTGTTGTCATCAATATCAAAAATGCTGCCCTTATTGTTATCTTTGATTATTTGAAGATACCGCTGAATTGATCGGGGAACAATAGGGCTGTCCTCCTCGTCAGTTTCGATGAGTTCATATTCTGAGCTTTCTGCCATTTTGAAGCTGAAACTCATTTTTGAAAAGCGACAACTCAAAAGGTGATATCAGACTGTTCAAGTTTTATTCATTTCTGCCATTCATTCAGAAACTTTCCGTAAAAGTGTAACGTCTAGACATAAAATGAATTAAAAAAGAAGAACCGATCCAGAAATGTTGGATATTTTTATTCGACGTCAACGATTGAACAAAAAATGAAAAGTATGAACACAAAACACAAACGGGTTCACTAGACTCAGTCCATAGTCGCTCGCGCTCGGCAACTTCCATTTCCTCCTGTGGAATTATTATTATTTAAAAAAAATGGTATTCAAGTGAAATGATCAAACCATACGGAAGCGCTGAGAGGTCACACAAGTTTTTTTTTATTATACTTAGCAGAAAATACTACATTTTCAACTGTTTATAAAATACAGTAAATATGACATTTTCGGAACAGCGCACGGAAATTTTTTCCCGATCCCTCTTTTCGCGCGCTTAATCGTTGCTATAGACACATTACTCGTTTCTAATGTAATGTGTCTATAGCAACGATTAAGCGCACGGAAAGAGGGATCGGGAAAAAATTTCCGTGCGCTGTTCCCAACATGTCATATTCACTGTATTTTATAAACAGTTGAAAATGTAGTATTTTCTGCTAAGTATGATTAAAAATATCGTTCATTACTCGTCCAGAAATGGATTTTCCGTTCTTGCATGACTTCCTGAATTTGAATATGTCACGCGCGCACGAAAAAATCCTCATTTCTGTACTGGTAATGAAATATACTATTTCAATCTGGCTTCAGATATTATCTGAGTCAAGCCACATAGGATTAAGTACTAAAAAAGTAAAGTTGATCTACACAGGGTGTCCAAGAACAACCCCTAAACAATGAAAAGTGTAATTCTGCATAAGAAAACTTGATTTTTTGAGGTTCTTTCGGATTCCTTTATTCTTTTGGGTTCTTTCGGAATCTCTCGGCTTCTTCAGAGTTCAATGGGGTTCTTTCCGGTCCTTTGGTATTCTTTCTGATTTTTCTTTG